>CM077663.1:349794516-350994516 GCA_039707655.1 Elymus sibiricus
CATTATGTGTTATTCAACTTGACGTTGAACTACATTTACTAGTTGAGGATATAATTTCCTCTATTTCCGCGGATGCATATGAGAACTCATTCCTCATGTGACCATGATTCTCCCCCTTTTGCTCTCATTGGGGAGAATAGTGGTTGTATTATGTACTTCCACTTTGCATGGCACATTGCTTGCATGCATAATGTGATTTCATGACGTCTTTGTCATAAGTAAATGTATTTGGCAGATTTGCAAATATATGATTGAACTTTAGCTTCAGATTTTGAAGTACGTGAATATGAGGACTGAATGTCTATGACATTTCTAATTTCTCGGCATTATTTGTGGTACAAATCTCCCCCTAATGCCGAAAATGTCCTTATTTTAAATGTAATCAGCGTATGGGCAATAACTAATTCTCCTGATGGGAGTTTAAAATATTTATGATTGACGGATAAATAAATAGTTATACCTCACATGAATCCCAAATTTATGTGAGGGCCCATGTACGATGGAGTGGTGATATCGGTATATAACCGAATTATTGCAGATGGGAAATACTTGTTTGATTTCCATGTACTTACTGCAAGGGGAAGCAGTATGATATGCAGATGGTATGATCTAGAATAGATCTGCGGCGTGTAAGACCGCATGTTTCCAACAAGATGTTGGCATATTAAAATTCTGTAAAAGTGGTCATATGATTAGTTTTATTCTTTTGATAAAGAATTTAGCTGCACCATTTTGGGTATGTACATGAGGTACTTAGTAAAAATCATAAATGCTCGTGAAAGCGGCATTAAAATGGGTTTAACCCATATGCTAGGATAATTTGCTCTTATTTTTATACTTTGAGAAATTAATTTAGAAATTCATGGGTTTATGGAGATTAGAAACTCACATAAGATTATTGATACCATGAATAAATGTCCCAGAAATGGTTGAGTAGTCCACATATATATTCTTGGATGTGTTCAAGAAATTTAAGTGTCTACTTTCTGAATTTTAAGATGAGAGTGTCCTAAAAATCAATTTTCTCATGGCATATGTGGTGCACATAAAATCTGATGACTTGAGAATTTTGCAGCTTTTAGGTTGTGACCAACAAAATTGTCACTAATTTTTCGTATCATCCCTATTTTAGGGTGACATAGGCAACAAAATTAGTTTCTACGCAACAAATAAGTAGTATGAATGTTATTCATACATTCAAATGTCATGTGAGTCGAACATGATATAATGGACAACACACCGCATGAAGTAGTATGCTTATAGGCTGATGGCATGTGGGGATAGTTATGAGACTAAACGAGGTCTCTGAAATATTTTGGGAATTTTATCCAGCAAGCAAATTGTTATTGCAAAAGGGATATATCTCCTCTGGACAAAGACTTACGTTCTTATCCTGATGAATATTATAAGTACCGTCCATACCCAGATTATTTTCTGGTACTTATCGAAGTGAGCTTCGAAATTATCCCATTGAACTCGCATTGATTAATGAATTTGAGGAATAACCAACCAAATGCTTGAGAGCATTTATACGTATGATGAAACTTGATAGTTATACTATCACTTTTGGTAGGTCTCCTATGATTCTTGTCATTTTACCTCCACTTTACATTAATTTCTCATGGTTCTTTTCGAGGCCATTGAGATTCTTAGTATATGAGTACTAATATGAATTTTAAGTAAGGGTGTATCACCTGTGGGGTGTATATGTTGATTCTTCATAAGAAGAAATTCTTATCCTGAAATGGAGATGATAATGTTATTGCATTATCATCAAAAGAGGATGTAAAGTGATTTATAGATTTGGATCAGATCTATTTCTCAGCTATCTGATCACAAAGTACCAACTTGGAGTTGATTATATAGACAAACATAACTATAAGCTGCAATGGACTAGAGGCCCAACAAAATAAAGTGAATATTCATATTGTATTTATGCAGCATATATCTCCTTGAGGGAGGTTGCGGAAAATGAATGTTTATCCAATTTCCCCGCATCTAACGTGAGTTCATGAATTTATGTGTGGAAATGCCAGCTATGTCCTGCATGAGATAATCATGCAATTCATTTACTTTGATAGTAAATTAAGATAAAAAAATGCTTCGAGTCAGCATATGTATGGTCAAGATGATTCCATAATGACCATAGTGTAGACATTCAATGTTGAGACATTAAATAGTTTTTCTATCGATGCTTTGGACTTCATTCCTAGAGGGATGAGTGGTGTTACATTCACCGCCGAAACTGATATATGTAATTTTGACATTGGTTAGTCATGGTGAAGATCATTATCACCATATGATGTAGAACCTATAGTAGTTTGTGAAAAACTCAACCATTGCAATGTATGGACTCTATCTTGATAGATAAAAAATGCAACAATTTTATCAATGATATAGGCTCCACTACTTTTATGTTACAATTAACAATATAACAGAAGCATGAAATAGTCATACATGAATTGATTTTACTTTGATAGTAAAAATTATATTGGTAAATAACAAATAAGTTCTAGAGGAACAATTTAAGTTTTTTTGCTTTTATACCATGTTCTCAAATTGTAAGTTAACAGATAATCTCCACATTTGTGGAGTACATTTCTCGGCAATAGGAAGCATAGACTTACGTATGCCAGTAGACATTTTTATCCTAATACCTTGTGTTATACTCTGCCCAAATATATTTGGAAGAGCACTTTGGAGATAAGTATATCTCTGAGAGACGATGGATAATTTTAGTGGCATTCTTATAATTCTTTTCACTTAATATAAGAATTTGCAATTGAAAGAAAAATCAGTTGCAAAGTGGTATTGATGTACCAATATTGCATGTTATAGAGAATGCTAGAGGCAAACATATATCATATGCCATAAATTCTTTGAGGGCCGGAGGGTCTCAAATGCCACAAATAACAACTCTAAGGCTTGCAACAAAATACATATTTAGCCAGAGGGCTTAGGTGCAAGTTAGAGAAACACTTACGCAAAAATCTGTACAATCTGAGTGGGGCTTACTGTATATTGTAATAAGACAGAGGGTCTAACAGATAAATGCAAGAGCGTTTGCTTAAATTTAATAAAGGAAAGGGCTAAAATGAAGAAACTGCCAAATAGATAAGTCTCCCTGTCCCCATCGTTTCTCTGTACATGGTACACAGGCAGCAAGTTCTTCACCATTCACGAATCAATTGATTGGTAGCCAACCAAAAAGGGGTTCGAGCAAATTGAGAAGACGACGCCTTGGAGGGTACCACGCCCGCAGGGGCCAGAGGGGCTTCTCCCCTTCACGCGCCTGAGGGCGTCTCTATGCCGGGCACCGGCAGTGGCGGTGCACCGGCCTCATGCTGCGGGGAGCGAGGCCGACGTTGTCTGTCTCCGCGACGGGCCCGAGAGGAGCGGCGCCGGGGAGTGGCATGGAGGCTGGTCGTGGGCAGCGCCGCGCCGCGCCGAAGGTTTCGGGATGCTCCTCCATTGGAGTTCCTGGTGGCGCATGAGCCGGGGGCGCAGACGCGTGGTGCGCCGGCCGTCGGACGTAGCAGTCGCCGCGCTTAGGCAGACGCGCTGTCGCGAGGAGCCGGTCGACGGCCACGGCCGTCTCGGGAGGAGCAGCTTCGGGGCCGAGGACCGCCGCGTGTGCTGCGACCTGCCACCGTTTCGATGTGGAGTCCTGCCGGTCGCCGCCCCTGTTTCCGGTTGATGGGGCTGCGCCGGCCGTGGCGTACCGTCGTTACTGACACTCCGGTGGGAGAAACGCCGGCCGTTTCCTCCACAGCGGCCGCAGTTTGAGCGCCAGAGCCGTGGGGCATCACGCGCACCGCCGCAGCCAGGAGGGCTCGGCCACGGTGGCGATTGAGGAGAAGGTCGAGTACGCCACGCATCGCCGGTGGGCGTGCCTTGTCGAGCGCGCCGCGCGTCGCCGGAGGGCTATGCCGCGCGCGCAGACGAGGGGCAACGATAGGGCGGAGGGCCGCTGGACTGGTATGCCGGCCGCTGCCGCGTTTCGCTTCTCTCTTTTCTTTGTGTCCGCTCTCGGTAGAGACAGTGCTGATAATGTATTTGAGAATGAATCTGTAATTGTATTGATGATTGCCTTGGGTATTTATATGTCCCCAAGAGTTGCCTATAAAGGTCGGTTTACAAGGTTCGCGTCCTATCGGAGGGACGCAGCGTTTGGACAAAAGTAACTGCCTAGTTAGCTTAAGATCTAAGCTAATCTATTTCTAACATGTTTGTTTGTTCTGTTCGTTTGTCCCAGCAAGGCGTCGCAGCGGCGGGCACGGCTTTCCGTCGCCGGGGACACTGTTCAACGGCGAGGGACTGTGCTCCGTTTTGTTTGTTAATAATAACACCGGACCGGCGAATCTTCGGGGCCGCGTCGCATTGATGACAGATTCCGCTGCCATTCCGTCCCATCTCGTCGTCTAATCCGGCCGGCCCCCATCACGTGGCGCACAGTGCCATGACCGGACCGGCTGCACGTGCATCCGTTTCCCCTCCGTGTTTTGCTAGGTGTGCGTCTTTTATTACCGCTTGCAAATGGCAGTTACTGGAAACCGGAAACGGCCCAGAAGCGGGCCGGCGAGGGCGGACAAAACATGGGTGATAGTGAGGGGAATAAAGTGCTGCAAAATACAGCTGCAAAGCGATGGAAGGGGGGCGGATCCTAGGAGATGTGTGGGCGACGCAAGCGATCCCGGTACAATCATGGCCCGGGAAGGATTCATGGGGAAGAAAGAAAGAAAGGGGGAGGGACGCCGGCCAGCCATGATCATGCACCTATCTAACGGCAAAGGAGGAGAAAGGGGGGCTAGCTAGGGAGGAGAGGGGAGGAGAGGAGACGTCGGACGGGAAAATCATTGTGATCTGCGATGCGAGCGCGCAGACCGGACGAGGAAAAAGTACTACCTCAAAAGCAACGAGCGGTTGGACGAAACGAAACGCGGCGTGGATGCGCCGCGGAGGCGAGCCCACCTGCCTGCGCCCGTAATAAACGAGTCACGAGGAGGAAGAAGAAAGCTCCGTCGCTGCATGCTCTCGGCGCGCGAATTGTTAAAGGAAGCCGTGGACTTCCGTTTTGCGGTTCGGTTTGGTGTTGTTCAACGCGGACGCAGCGCTCCGGATGGGGAGTCCGGTCGGTCGGTCGCTCGCCTGCCCTGCCCGTTTCCTTGGTGGCCGAAGGAGGAAGAGAGGAAATTCCCTGGACCGTGGTAGGGGCCGGCCGGGGAGCGACAGGGAGGAGAGCGTGGCAGCTGGTACCGGTTGACAGGCCGAGGGGCCCCGGCAGCGGAGCGGACCGATTCGACCGGCCGGCGACGACATCGGCTGCAAAAGCGTCATCGAGGAAAGCGTCGGAAGGATTCGGGGTCGAGGCAGCGGATTCTCCACGCTCAGCGTTTCCACGTTGAATTACCACCTTGCCACCTTCCACTTTGCATTTTCTCTCTTTGCGCCCGCTGCCAACACGGTTCAGCAAAACGGACATGCCGAATGTCCGGGGATAGGTGGCCATCATTCAGGATTCCAACTCTATGCATCAAATGTTCGTTCTTTTTATATACAAAAAACTAAAAACTAAATGTGTGTCATGTAGGTTCACTTTGAATCATCAATCGATAGCAATTCAATCTTGCATTTAAATCCTAAAAAGCATCGGATGTTGAATTCATTGATCCCTAATTCAACCATACTCCTCGAAAGGGCCTTCATCTCAAGCTTTCTCGTTGAGCTACAACTTACTCATCGACACATGTTGTTCATTCAGATGTTGTGATCCTTGAGTTTCATCCAACAATGCATCAATGCATAGGGTTTGCCTTTCGTCCTTCGGTACAACATGCTGGCGCGTTTGGGCTATACAATCACATTGATCATCAAGTTGTAACATTGAGTGAATCAACGAATTGACTAACACGTAGAGCAACAACAATCAAAACTTTCGGTCTCGATCAGTGGCAAAGGATGAAACTTTTTTGAGGTGGGACGAACTCTTAAGCGCAACTTTTTTTATGCAAAACCAACATAAATAATACACACAAACAACACACACCAACATAGATAATACACTCCATTTTCTCAAAATGAAACCAGTTTTTCTAAAAAGAAATACCTATCCTTTCCCCCCCCTCTCTCTCTCTCTCTCTCTCTCTCTCTCTCTCTCTCTCTCTCTCTCTCTCTCTCTCTCTCTCTCTCTCTCTGACTCCACCGAAAACGCAACCACGTCCTCACGCGGCGCACGCTCTTGCTGGCCGTCGGCCCCATGCACGCTCCTAGCCACCGGGAACGCACCCCCGCGCCATCGCTCCCGCTGGCCGCCGCCCCCGCGCGTTGCTCCAACTGCTAGGGTTCGTGTTAGTGTTGACTTGTTGTCGCTCGGGCGAGGAGGGTGTGGAGCGTGGCGTGACTGGGTCGACCGAGGCTGATTCGCTGGTGCGTGATGGCGTGACTCGCTAGATGCTATGGGCTACGCCCAATAAGGTGCCCAAGGTGTGTGGCATGTTCAATCACAACCCAATAAAAATGTATCATGGTGATTTTTCTTTCCAAAAATATTTTAGCGGTCGAACATGTGTATACGTAAAACAAAATCGTCAAAAATCAAGGTAGGGCGAGCGCCCAACCTCGCCCTACCAGGAGCTCCGCATGTGATCTCGATGGTTGACGCATCTAGTGGCCACCTTCTTTCCACTTGTGCAATCACACCGCAATACTTAATGACAACATTTGAAATGGTGTGCCACTGATGAAGTAACGACTTCACATTGCGATCAGAAATCACATCTAAATTATAGGATGCACAATGCTTGTGCTCATGAAACCAAGAATACCCATGCTGCCAAAATATCATGCATTTTTGCTCCATGCCTACCAACCCCTCACTTGTCCCCAACCACATGTCACACAACAATGCATCATCTATCACCGGGCACCCGGAAATCAGGTTGGCTTCATCTTAAACAAGGAGAAAGTCAAAAATATATTAATCGCATTTGGCCGAACACTTGTCTGGTGTGGTGTCAGTGATGGATGGCGTCGGCAGGGGATAGACAATACCTGGGTTGCGTTTGGAACCGGGGTGCAACGACAACAAAGTACAAGGAGTCTAGGTGGAGTAGCGAAGGCCCGACAAGAACTAGATGGCAACTGAAGTGGTATAACAACGACGACGTTCTTGGTGGGTACGAATACATAACAATGGGGCGGATTGTGGGAGTGAGAAAATGGGCTTTGAGAGAGGGGGTTTGAGTGAGTGTGGATTGTTAGAGTCTGACATGGTGAGCGTGCCTGCCCCCCCCCCAAACTCCCATGAGTTTGTTTCTGGTTTGAGAGCTTTCAGACATTCAGACATCACCATAGACTTTGATGCACGTCGTTAGATGGCCAATGGTGTCCGGATCGTGCAGTCCCAACATTTGGGGGTGTTTTGGTGAACCGCGTGGGAGTTGCCCTAAGAGACGACTATATTTAGGTTTGCATCTAGAGTCGAATCCAAATCTACTAATTCGTATTGCATTGAAAAGGAAAACTTCATTCATATTTGACGAGTTAAAAAAACACACATATGTACTTTACATTGGTTTTCCAAACATGACTAAAGGAAAAGAAAGAATTCCCCTAAGTGGTTGATGGGTGGAGAATGAAAGTTAAGCCAAAAGCTCGTAGTCGTAACAAGATTAGGGCATCTTCAATGCGTACCCTTAAAACAGACATACTTTTTTCATGAACTGATCCGGGCCAATCCGCGGTCATAGATGCGGAGCCTACCATCAAACTGCATCCCCTAAACGTTCGTCTAGTGTGAGAACCTGTTTTAATTGGAATGATAGGCTACGCATATCAATAAGGAATTACTTCTTTTTTGGGATCCCAATCGAAAGGAACTTCAAAGTTGAGTGTGCTTGGCTTGGAGCAATTTGAGGATGGGTAACCAACTCGGAAGTTGATCCCAGGTGGGCATGACTAAGGACAAAGCGCGTAGAAAAGACTGGTGTTGGTCTATGGGCCAGTCTAGATCCCATACGCAACGGCTAGGAACCGATGAGTTTGGCCGGGGCGTGATGGATCTATATTTTACGCCTTTTAGATCTCATTTGTAGCATGTTCTCTTCATATATCACGTCACATTGAACCAAATAGTTATCCACTATGCATGATTATAGGTATTTACACTTTACCTTGTGAGCATTTTACATTTAATGTTTTATTTGTTTTTTATTAGTTTCTTTGTTTTCTTGTGTCTACAAGTGTTTTGGAGCAACCTAGGACCAAGCACGATGAAAGGACAAATGATGGGTTCAATACGGAGACACCGAGGGGCCAGAGTTGGCCATTCCGGAGGTCGGAAAAAGTGTTTTTTTCCAGAGTGTCCCAAATAAATATCTAAGACCATCAACGGATCGACGTCGTTTATACGAATCCAACAAGTCCAAGCACGTCAAATTCCGAGTTCGTATGAAGAAATGACGACAAATTTACTAGAGAGGGACAAAACACAAGACGACGTACCATGCGACTGTCCACGGGCGTATGGCTAGCCGTATGACCTGCACACATCTTAGAAAGTTGCTCTTCCATACGGGATTCTTCACCTATTTCGTCCCCAATTGTTTCCATGGGATCCTTGGCTCATAATGAAGGGACTGGGAGAGGATAAGGCTCATCTTGAGCACTTGGATGAAGAGGGAGGCACCACATCTATAGAGGAGGCTTGAGGAGAGATATTATATATGCACCTCCAACCCTAGCCGGCGCATCGTAATCCTCATTCACCACCAACACATCCAAGTTCATCTCCATTGCTGCTCCATCCACCACTATAGAAGAGGACAAAATCAAGGGAAGAAGATGAGGATCCATCAACGCGAGCACCGGCCCCATCTCCACCGCGCTGGTACCCCAACCGGCGCTGCCATCTGTGAAAGGATCGATATGGTTGACTAGGGGGGGGTGAATAGGCAACTACCAGTTTTTAACTTTTCTTTAGCAAATTAGGTTTAGCAACAAATAGGTTGTCTAGATATGCAACTAGGTGAGCAACCTATTGTTGGGGAACGTTGCATGGGAAACAAAAAAATTCCTACGCACACGCAAGATCTATCCATGGTGATGAGCATCTACGAGAGGGAGAGTGGATCTACGTACCCTTGTAGGTCGCTAAGCGGGAAGCGTTAAGAAACGCGGTTGATGTAGTCGAACGTCTTCGCGATCCAAATCGCAAGCTGTCCCGCAATCCAATCACGATCCGTCTCGATCTAGCGCCGAACGGACGGCACCTCCGCGTTCAGCACACGTACAGCTCGATGACGATCTCCGCCTTCTTGATCCAGCAAGAGGGAGCGGAGA
Source organism: Elymus sibiricus (assembly GCA_039707655.1). NCBI lineage: Eukaryota > Viridiplantae > Streptophyta > Magnoliopsida > Poales > Poaceae > Elymus > Elymus sibiricus. Next base: position 349,803,856 of record CM077663.1, read on the forward strand.
GGTATATGAATTCCCCGGCAGCACGACGGCGTGGTGACGGTGGTGGTGGAGCTAATCCGGAACGGCTTCGCCAAGCGTCGCCGAACTAATCTAGAGGGAAAACGGTATAGACGGGGGGAGAGAGGGCTGCACCGTGGCTTGGGGTTCGGTGCGGCTGCCCTCTCTCCCCTCCAATATATATAGGAGGGAGGGGAGGGGCCGGCGCCCCTAGGGTTTCCCCTAGGAGTCGGCCGAAGGAGAGGTGGAGGAGTCCACCTCCAATCCTACTCCAAGTAGGATTCCAATCCTACTTGGATTTCCTTCCCCCACTTGGGGTTTTCCCTTTTCTCACACCCCAGCCGCATGGGCCCTCAGGGGCTGGCTTGACCAGCCCACTAAGGGCTGGTGCACCACCCCTAAGGCCCATGTGAACTCCCGGCGTGAGTGGCCCCTCCCGATGGCCCCCCGGAACCCTCCCGGCACCCCCGGTACACTACCGGAAGTACCCGAAACTTTTCCGGTGACCAAAACGGGACTTCCTATATATAAATCTTTACCTCCGGACCATTCCGGAGCTCCTCGTGATGTTCGTGATCTCATCTGGGACTCCGAACAACCTTCGGTCACCACCATACACAACTCAATACTACCGAAACGTCACCGAACGTTAAGTGTGCAGACCCTGCGGGTTCGAGAACTATGTAGACATGACCGAGACACCTCTACAGTCAATAACCAATAGCGGGACCTGGATGCCCATATTGGTTCCTACATATTCTACGAAGATCTTTATAGGTTGAACCTCTATGTCAAGGATTCAGTTAATCCCGTATGCTGTTCCCTTTGTTTTTCGGTATGTTACTTGCCCGAGATTCGATCGTCGGTATCTCTATACCTAGTTCAATCTCGTTACCGGCAGGTCTCTTTACTCGTTCTATAATACAAGATCCCGTGGCTAACTCTTTAGTCACTTTGCTTGCAAGGCTCATTGTGATGTTGTATTACCGAGTGGGCCCTGAGATACCTCTCCGTCACACGGAGTAACAAATCCCAGTCTTGATCCATGCCAACTCAACAGACACCCTCGGAGATACCTGTAGAGCATCTTTATAGTCACCCAGTTACGTTGCGACGTTTGATACACACAAGGTACTCTTCCGGTGTCAGTGAGTTGCATGATCTCATGGTCATAGGAACAGATACTTTGACATGCAGAAACAATAGCAATAAACTGACACGATCATATGCTACGTTCATAGTTTGGGTCTTGTCCATCACATCATTCTCCTAATGATGTGATCCCGTTATCAAATGACATCTCATGTCTATGGCTAGGGAACCTTGACCATCTTTGATCAACGAGCTAGTCTATTAGAGGCATACTAGGGACACAGTGTTGTCTATGTACCCACACATGTATTTGAGTTTCCAATCAATACAATTATAGCATGGATAATAAACGATTATCATGAACAAGGAAATATAATAATAACCATTTTATTATTGCCTCTAGGGCATATTTCCAACACTCTCCCACTTGCACTAGAGTCAATAATCTAGCTCACATCGCTATGTGATTTACATTGTTATGAATCTAACACCCAATGAGTTCTGGGGTTCGATTATGTTTTGCATGTGAGAGAGGTTTTAGTCAACGGTCTGCAACATTCAGATCCGTGTGTTCTTTGCAAATCTATATGTCATACTTCAAATGCTACCACACTCCACTTGGAGTTATTCCAAATGGCTGCTCCACTATACATATCCGGATTGCTACTCAGAGTCATCCGGATTGGTGTCAAAGCTTGCATCAACGTAACCCTTTACGACGAACTCTTTATCACCTCCATAATCAAGAAACATTTCCTTAGTCCTCTAGTTACTAAGGATAATTTTGACCGCTGTCCAGTGATCCACTCCTGGACCACTCTTGTACCCCTTGACAGACTCATAGCAAGGCACACACCAGGTGCGGTACCCAGCATAGCATACTATACAGAGCCTATGGATAAGGCATAGGGGATGACCTTCGTCCTTTCTCATTCTTCTGCCGTGGTCAAGCCTTGAGTCTCACTCAACTCCACACCTTACAAATCAGGCAAGAACTCTTTCTTTGACTGATCCATTTTGAACTCTTTCAAAATCTTGTCAAGGTATGTACTCATTGAAAGTCTTATCAGACGTCTTGATCTATCTCTATAGATCCTGATGCCCAATATTTAAGTAGCTTCATTCCAGGTTTTCTTTTGAAAAACTCCTTTCAAACAACCCTTTATGCTTTCCAGAAATTCTACATAATTTCCGATCAACAATATGTCATCTACATATACTTATCAGAAATTCTATGGTGCTACCACTCACTTTCTTGTAAATACAAGTTTCTTATAAACTTTGTATAAACCCAAAAGCTTTGATCACCTCATCAAAGCATATATTCCAGCTCCGAGATGCTTGCTCCAGTCCATAGAAGGATCGCTGGAGCTTGCATACATTTTAGCATCCTTAGGACTGACAAAACCTTCCGGTTGTATCACATACAACCTTTCCTAAGGAAACCGTTAAGGAAACAATGTTTTGACATCCATCTGCCAGATTTCATAATCAAAAAATGCAGCAACTGCTAACATAATTCCAACAGACTTTTAGCATCACTACGGGTGAGAAAGTCTCATCGTAGTCAACTCCTTGAACTTGTCGGAATCTTCTTTGCGACAAGTCGAGCTTTATAAATTGTGACATTTACCATCAGCGTCTCTCTTCTTCTTAAAGGTCCATTTGTACTCAACGGCCTGCCGTTGAATGGGCAAGTCTACCAAAGTCCATACTTGGTTTTCATACATGGATCCTTTCTCGGATTTCATGGCTCCTAGCCATTTGTTGGAATCCGGGCCCACCATCGCTTCTTCATAGCTCGTAGGTTCACTGTTGTCTAACAACATGACCTCCAAGACAGGATTGACGTACCACTCAGAGGCGGTACGAGTTCTTGTCGGCCTACGAGGTTCAGTAGTAACTTGATCCGAAGTGTCATGATCATCATCATTAACTTCCTCTTCATTCGGTGTAGGCTCCACAGAAACATCTTTCTGCGTCGTGCTACCATCCAACTGAAGTGACGGTTCAATAACCTCATCAAGTTCTACCTTCCTCCCACTCAATTCTTTCGAGAGAAACTCTTTCTCAAGAAAGGACCCGTTTTTAGCAACAAACACTTTGCCCTTGGATCTGAGATAGAAGGTATACCCAACTGTTTCCTTAGGGTATCCTATGAAGATGCATTTTTCCGCTTTGGGATCGAGCTTATTAGACATAAGCGTCGCATTCCCAAACTCTGAGAAATGACAGCTTAGGTATCTGCCAAACCAAAATTCATACGGTGTCATCTCAACGGACTTAGATGGTGCCCTATTTAAAGTGAATGTAGTTGTCTATAATGCATAACCCCAAAACTATAGTGGCAAATCGATAAGAGACATCATAGTACGCACCATATCCAGTAGAGCACGACTACGACGTTCGGACACACCATCACACTATGGTGTTCCAGGTGGCGTGAGTTGTGAAACAACTTCCACATTGTCTTGAGTTGTATACCAAACTCGTAACTCAGATATTTACCTCCACGATCATATCGTAGACATTTTATCTTCTTGTCACGATGATCTCAAACTTCACTCTGAATTTGTTTGAAATTTTCAAACGTTTCAGACTTGTGTTTCATTAAGTAAATATCCCCATATCTACTCAAATCATCAGTGAAGGTAAGAAAATAGCGATATCCACCGCACGCTTCAACACTCATTGGATCGCTACATCAACATGTTTCATTTCCAATAAGTCACTTGCCTGCTCCATCATATCGGAAAACGGGGTCTTAGTCATCTTGCCCAAGAGGCATGGTCCGCATGTCTCAACCGATTCGAAATCGAGTGGGTCAAAAGATCCATCAGCATCGAGTTTCTTCATGCACTTTACACCAATATGACTTTGGCAGCAGTGCCACAAGTATGTGGTACTATCATTATTAACTTTCCATCTTTTGGCATCAATGAACATGTTGGGGAACGTTGCATGGGAAACAAAATTTTTCCTACGCACACGCAAGATCTATCCATGGTGATGAGCATCTACGACAGGGAGAGTGGATCTACATACCCTTGTAGATCGCTAAGCGGGAAGCGTTAAGAAACGCGGTTGATGTAGTCGAACGTCTTCGCGATCCAAATCGCAAGCCGTCCTGCGATCCAATCACGATCCGTCCCGATCTAGCGCCGAATGGACGGCACCTCCGCGTTCAGCACACGTACAGCTCGATGACGATCTCCGCCTTCTTAATCCAGCAATAGGGAGCGGAGAGGTAGATGAGTTCTCCGGCAACACGACGGCGTGGTGGTGGTGCTATCCCGGCAGGGCTACGCCTAGCGCTACCGAAACCGCGAACGGAGGAGAAAACGATCTAGGGAGATAGAGGGGGGCCAAGGGCTTCGTGTGTCCTCTTGGGGCGCCCCCTCCCCTCTATATTTAGGTGGAGGGGCATGGAGATCAGCCCCTCCAAGCCCTAAGGCGCAGCCAAGGGGGAGGAGTTGGACTCCTAGTCCAATTCCCTCCCTTTCCATAAACAGGTGGACTTTCCACCTCTCCCAAGCCACATGGACCTTGAGGGACTTGTGCGCCTGGCCCAATAAGGCTAGGGCGCCTCCCCTCAGCCCATGCAAACCCTTGGGACGTGGTGGAACCCTTGGTGGACTTCCGGACTCCTCCGGAAGTTTCCGGAACCTTCCAGAAGCTTCCCGGTACAATACCGGAAAAACCCGAAACTTTTCCGGTCGCCAAAATATGACTTCCCATATATAAATCTTTACCTCCGGACCATTCCGGAGCTCCTCGTGACGTCCGGGATCTCATCCGGGACTCCGAACAATCTTCGGTCACCTACATACATAACTCAATAATACCGAAACGTCACCGAACCTTAAGTGCGCAGACCCTGCGGGTTCGAGAACTATGTAGACATGACCGAGACACCTCTACGGTCAATAACCAATAGCGGGACCTGGATGTCCATATTGGTTCCTACATATTCTATGAAGATATTTATCGGTTGAACCTCTATGTCAAGGATTCAGTTAATCCCGTATGATGTTCCCTTTGTTCTTCGGTATGTTACTTGCCCGAGATTCGATCGTCGGTATCTCTATACCTAGTTCAATCTCGTTACTGGAAAGTCTCTTTACTCGTTCCGTAATACAAGATCCCGTGGCTAACTCTTTAGTCACTTTGCTTGCAAGGCTCATTGTGATGTTGTATTACCGAGTGGGCCCTGAGATACCTCTCCATCACACGGAGTAACAAATCCCAGTCTTGATCCATGCCAACTCAACAGACACCCTCGGAGATTCCTGTAGAGCATCTTTATAGTCACCCAGTTACGTTGCGACGTTTGATACACACAAGGTACTCCTCCGGTGTCAGTGAGTTGCATGATCTCATGGTCATAGGAACATATACTTTGACATGCAGAAACAATAGCAATAAACTGACACGATCATATGCTACGTTCATAGTTTGGGTCTTGTCCATCACATCATTCTCCTAATGATGTGATCCGGTTATCAAATTACATCTCATGTCTATGGCCAGGAAACCTTGACCATCATTGATCAACGAGCTAGTCTATTAGAGGCATACTAGGGACACAGTGTTGTCTATGTACCCACACATGTATTTGAGTTTCCAATCAATACAATTATAGCATGGATAATAAACGATTATCATGAACAAGGAAATATGATAATAACTAAATTATTATTGCCTCTAGGGCATATTTCCAACAGTCTCCCACTTGCACTAGAGTCAATAATCTAGCTCACATCGCTATATGATTTACATTGTAATGAATCTAACACCCATACAGTTATGGTGTTGATCTTGTTTTGCCCGTGGAAGAGGTTTAGTCAATGGGTCTGCGGCATTCAGATCCGTGTGTACTTTGAAAATCTATATGTCATACTACAGATGCTACCACGCTCCACTTGGTGCTATTCCAAATGGCTGCTCCACTATACGTATCCAGATTGCTACTAAGAGTCACCCGGATTGGTGTCAAAGCTTGCATCGATGTAACCCTTTACGACGAACTCTTTATCACCTCCATAATCGAGAAACATTTCCTTAGTCCTCTAGTTACTAAGGATAATTTTGACCGCTGTCCAGTGGTCCACTCCTGGACCACTCTTGTACCCCTTGACAGACTCATGGCAAGGCACACACCAGGTGCGGTACACAACATGGCATACTACACAGAGCCTATGTATAAGGCATAGGGGACGACCTTCGTCCTTTCTCTTTCTTCTGCCGTGGTCGAGCTTTGAGTCTTATTCAACTTCACACCTTACAAATCAGGCAAGAATTTCTTCTTTGAATGATCGATTTTGAACTATTTCAAAATCTTGTCAAGGTATGTACTCATTGAAAGTCTTATGTAGCGTCTTGATCTATCTCTATAGATCTTGATGCCCAATAATTAAGTAGCTTTATCCAGGTCTTCCTTTGAAAAACTCCTTTCAAACAACCGTTTATGCTTTCCAGAAATTCTATATCATTTCCGATCAACAATATGTCATCCACATATACTTATCAGAAATTCTATAGTGCTCCCACTCACTTTATTGTAAATACAAGTTTCTTATAAACTTTGTATATACCCAAAAACTTTGATCACCTTATCAAAGCGTATATTCCAACTCCGAGATGCTTGCTCCAGTCCATAGAAGGATCGCTGGAGCTTGCATACATTTTAGCACCCTTAGGACTGACAAAACCTTCCGGTTGTATCACATACAACCTTTCCTCAAGGAAACCGTTAAGGAAACGATGTTTTGACATCTATCTGCCAGATTTCATAATCGAAAAATGCAACAACTGCTAACATAATTCCAACAGACTTTAGCATCGCTACGGGTGAGAAAGTCTCATCGTAGTCAACTTCTTGAACTTGTCAAAAACTTCTTTGCGACAAGTCGAGCTTTATAAATGGTGACTTTTACCATCAGCGTCTGTCTTCTTCTTAAAGGTCCATTTGTACTCAACGGCCTGCCGTTCAACGGGCAAGTCTACCAAAGTTCATACTTGGTTTTCATACATGGATCATTTCTCGGATTTCATGGCTCCTAGCCATTTGTTGGAATCCGGGCCCACCATCGCTTCTTCATAGCTTGTAGGTTCACTGTTGTCTAACAACATGACCTCCAAGACAGGATTGACGCACCACTCAGGGGCGGTATGAGTCCTTGTCGACCTACGAGGTTCGGTAGTAACTTGATCTGAAGCTTCATGATCATCATCATTTGCTTCCTCTTCACTTGGTGTAGGCGTCGCAAAAATATCTTTCTTCGTCGTGCTACTATCTAACTGAAGTGATGGTTCAACAACCTCATCAAGTTCTACTTTCCTCCCACTCAATTCTTTCGAGAGAAACTCTTTCTCGAGAAAGGACCCGTTTTTAGCAACAAACACTTTGCCCTTGGATCTGAGATAGAAGGTATACCCAACTATTTCCTTAGGGTATTCTATGAAGATGCACCTTTCCGCTTTGGGATCGAGCTTATCAGACAGAAGCGTCGTATTCCCAAACTCTGAGAAATGACAGCTTAGGTTTCTGCCAAACCAAAATTCATACGGTGTCATCTCAACGGACTTAGATGGTGCCCTATTTAAAGTGAATGTAGTTGTCTCTAATGCATAACCCCAAAACGATAGTGGCAAAACGATAAGAGACATCATAGTACGTACCATATCTAATAGAGCACGACTACGACGTTCGGACACACCATCACACTATGGTGTTCCAGGCGGCGTGAGTTGTAAAACAACTTCCACATTGTCTTAAGTTGCATACCAAACTTGTAACTCAGATATTCACCTGCACGATCATATCGTAGACATTTTATCTTCTTGTCATGATGATCTCAAACTTCACTCTGAATTTGTTTGAACTTTTCAAACGTTTCAGACTTGTGTTTCATTAAGTAAATATCCCCATATCTACTCAAATCATGAGTGAAGGTAAGAAAATAGCGATATCCACCGCACGCTTCAACACTCATTGGATTGCTACATCAACATGTATCATTTCCAATAAGTCACTTGCCCGCTCCATCATATCGGAAAATGGGGTCTTAGTCATCTTGCCCAAGAGGCATGGTCTGCATGTCTCAACCAATTCGAAATCGAGTGAGTCAAAAGATCCATCAGCATGGAGTTTCTTCATGCGCTTTACACCAATATGACCTTGGCGGCAGTGCCACAAGTATGTGGTACTATCATTATTAACTTTGCATCTTTTGGCATCAATGAACATGTGTATTACTACGATCGAGATTCAATGAACCATTCACATTGGGTGCATGACCATTGAAGGTATTATTCATGTAAACAGAATAACCATTATTCTCTAACTTAAATGAATAACCGTATTGCAATAAACACGATCTAATCACGTTTATGCTCAACGCAAACACCAAATAACATTTATTTAGGTTCATCACTAATCCCGAAGGTAGAGAGAGCGTGCGATGGTGATCACATCAACCTTGGATACACTTCCAACACTCATCGTCACCTCACCCTTAGCTAGCCTCCGTTTATTCCGTAGCTTTTATTTCGAGTTACTAACACTTAGCAACCGAACCGGTATCCAATACCTAGGTGCTACTAGGAGTACTAGTAAGGTACACATCAATAACACGTATATCAAATATACTTCTTTCGACGTTGCCAGCCTTCTTATCTACCAAGTATCTAGGGTTGTTCCGCTTCAGCGACTGTTCTCCTCATAATAGAAGCACTTAGTCTTGGGTTTGGGTTAAACCTTGGGTTTCTTCACTAGAGCAGCAACTGGCTTGCCATCCATGAAGTTTCCATCCTTGCCCTTGCCCTTCTTGAAACTAGTGGTTTTACTAACCATCAACACTTGATGCTCCTTCTTGATTTCTACCTTTGCGGTGTCAAACATCCCGAATAGCTCAGGGATCATAATTTCCATCCCTGGCATTTTATAGTTCATCACGAAGCTCTAGTAGCTTAGTGGCAGTGACTCGGAAAACTATATCAATCACTATCTTATCTGGAAGATCAACTCCCACTCGATTCAAGCGATTGTAGCACCCAGACAATCTGAGTACATGCTCACTGATTGAGCTATTCTCCTTCATCTTGCAGGCAAAGAATCTTGTTGGAGGTCTCATACCTCTCAACACGGGCACGAGCCTGAGATCCCAATTTCAGCTCTTAAAACATCTCATATGTTCCGTGACGTTCAAACGTTTTGGAGCCTCAATTCTAAGCTGCAATGCATGACGCATTGAACTATCAAGTAGTCATCAGAACGTGCTAGTCAGATGTTCACAACATCTACAGACGACGATTGAGGGGGTGGCACACCGAGCGGTGCATTAAGGACATAAGCCTTCTGTGCAGCAAATGAGGACAATCCTCAGATCACGGACCCAGTCCGCATTATAGCTACCATCATCTTTCAACTCTATTTTCTCTAGGAACGTATATAAAAAACACAGGGGAGCTACAACGCGAGCTAGTGATCGACAACATAATTTGCAAAGACATTTTGACTATGTTCATGATAACGAGGTCAATTAATCATATTACTTAAGAACTCCCACTCAAATTGACATCCCTCCGGTCATCCGAGTGTTACATGATCAAAATTCACCAACCCAAGTCCGATCATCACGTGAGATGAGGTGGTTTCAATGGTGAACATCTCCATGTTGATCATATCTACTATATGACTCATGTTCGACCTTTTGGTCTCTTGTGTTCCGAGGCCATGTCTGTACATGCTAGGCTCGTCAAGTTTAACCCGAGTGTTCCGCATGTGCAACACTGGCTTGCACCCGTTGTATGTGAACGTAGAGTCTATCACACCCGATCATCACGTGGTGTCTCGAAACGACGAACTTTCGCAACGGTGCACACTCGGGGAGAACACAATTTTATCTTGAAATTTTAGTGAGGGATCACCTTATAATGCTACCATCGTCCTAAGCAAAATAAGATGCATAAAAGGATTAACATCACATGCAAATCATAAGTGACATGATATGGCCATGAACTTGTGCTTTTGATCTCCATCTCCAAAGCACCGGCATGACACCATGATCTCCATCATCTTGATCTCCATCAACGTATCGCCATGAGGTTGTCGCGCCAACTGTTGCTTCTACGACTATTGCTAACTCATAGCAATAAAATAAAGCAAAACGGCGAAAATAAATTAAAGACAACCCTATGGCTCCTGCCGGTTGCCGTACTCATCGACATGTAAATCGTGATATTCTATACAAAACATGATCATCTCATACATCACATATATCTCATCATGTAATTGGCCATATCACATCACAACATACCCTGCAAAAACAAGTTAGACGTCCTCTAATTGTTGTTGCATGTTTTACGTGGCTGCTATGGGTATCTAGCAAGAACGATTCTTACCTACGCAAAAACCACGACGGTGATACACAAATTGCTATTCAACCTTCTCACGGACCACCTTTGTCTAATCCGATCCAACTAAAGTGGGAGAGACAGACACCCGCCAGCCATCTTTATGCAACAAAGTCACATGTCAGTTGATGGAACCGGTCTCTCGTAAGCGTACGAGTAAGGTTGGTCCGGGCCGCTTCATCCCACAGTACCGCTGAATCAAGAAAAGACCAAGGGAGGAAGCAATCTGAGCATCAACGCCCACAAACTCTTTTGTGTTCTACTCGTGATCTAATCTACGCATAGACCTAGCTCATGATGCCACTGTTGGGGAACGTTGCACGGGAAACAAAAATTTTCCTACGCACACGCAAGATCTATCCATGGTGATGAGCATCTACGAGAGGGAGAGTGGATTTACATACCCTTGTAGATCGCCAAGCGGGAAGCGTTAAGAAACGCGGTTGATGTAGTCGAACGTCTTTGCAATCCAAATCGCAAGCCGTCATGCGATCCAATCATGATCCGTCCCGATCTAGCGCCGAACGGACGGCACCTCCGCGTTCAGCACACGTACAGCTCGATGACGATCTCCGCCTTCTTGATCCAGCAAGAGGGAGCGGAGAGGTAGATGAGTTCTCTGGCAACACGATGGTGTGGTGGCTGTGGTGGTGGTGCTCTCCCGGCTACGCCTAGCGCTACCGAAACCGCGAACGGAGGAGAAAACGATCTAGGGAGATAGAGGGGCGCCAAGGGCTTCGTGTGTCCTCTTGGGGCGCCCCCTCCCCTCTATATATAGGTGGAGGGGCGTGGAGATCATCCCCTCCAAGCCTTAAGGCGCAGCCAAGGGGGAGGAGTTGGACTCCTAGTCCAATTCCCTCCCTTTCCATAAACAGGTGGACTTTCCACCTCTCCCAAGCCACATGGGCCTTGAGGGACTTGTGCGCCTGGCCAATAAGGCCAGGGCGCCTCCCCTCAGCCCATGCAAACCCTTGGGACGTGGTGGAACCCTTGGTGGACTTCCGGACTTCTCCGGAAGTTTCCGGAACCTTCTAGAAGCTTCCCGGTACAATACCGGAAAAACCCGAAACTTTTCCGGTCGCCAAAATATGACTTCCCATATATAAATCTTTACCTCCGGACCATTCCGGAGCTCCTCGTGACATCCGGGATCTCATCCGGTCGCCAAAATATGACTTCCCATACATAACTCAATAATACCGAAACGTCACCGAACCTTAAGTGTGCAGACCCCGCGGGTTCGAAAACTATGTAGACATGACCGAGACACCTCTACGGTCAATAACCAATAGTGGGACCTGGATGCCCATATTGGTTCCTACATATTCTATGAAGATCTTTATCGATTGAACCTGTATGTCAAGGATTAAGTTAATCCCGTATGATGTCCCCTTTGTTCTTCGGTATGTTACTTGCCCGAGATTCGATCGTCGGTATCTCTATACCTAGTTCAATCTCGTTACCGGCAAGTCTCTTTAATCGTTCCGTAATACAAGATCTCGTGGCTAACTCTTTAGTCACTTTGCTTGCAAGGCTCATTGTGATGTTGTATTACCGAGTGGGCCCTGAGATACCTCTCCGTCACACGGAGTAACAAATCCCAGTCTTGATCCATGCCAACTCAACAGACACCCTCGGAGATACATGTAGAGCATCTTTATAGTCACCCAGTTACATTGCGATGTTTGATACACGCAAGGTACTCCTCCGGTGTCAGTGAGTTGCATGATCTCATGGTCATAGGAACATATACTTTGACATGCAGAAACAATAGCAATAAACTGACACGATCATATGCTACGTTCATAGTTTGGGTCTTGTCCATCACATCATTCTCCTAATGATGTGATCCCGTTATCAAATGACATCTCATGTCTATGGCCAGTAAACCTTGACCATCTTTGATCAACGAGCTAGTCTATTAGAGGCATACTAGGGACACAGTGTTGTCTATGTACCCACACATGTATTTGAGTTTCCAATCAATACAATTATAGCATGGATAATAAACGATTATCATGAACAAGGAAATATGATAATAACTAAATTATTATTGCCTCAAGGGCATATTTCCAACAGAACATGTGTATTACTACAATCGAGATTCAATGATCCATTCACATTGGGTTCATGACCATTGAAGGTATTATTCATGTAAACAGAATAACCATTATTCTCTAACTTAAATGAATAATCGTATTGCAATAAACACGATCTAATCACGTTCATGCTCAATGCAAACACCAAATAACATTTATTTAGGTTCATCACTAATACCGAAGAGAGAGCGTGCGATGGTGATCACATCAACCTTGGAAACACTTCCAACACACATCGTCACCTCGCCCTTAGCTAGTCTCCGTTTATTCCGTAGCTTTTATTTCGAGTTACCAACATTTAGCAACTGAACCGGTATCTAATACCCAGGTGCTACTAGGAGTACTAGCAAGGTACACATGAATAAAACGTATACTCCCTCCGTTCCACAATGTAGTGCATATAGATTTTCTGAAAAGTCAAACTTTATGAACTGTGACCAAGTTTGTAGAAAAATATATATACATCTAGAATACCAAATACATATCATTAGATTTACCGCAAGATGTACTTTCATATTGTATATATTTTTTATTATAAATATAGACATTTATCTCTATAAACTTGGTCAAAGTTTGTAAAGTTTGACTTTTTAGAAAATCTATATGCACTACATTATGGAACGGTGGGAGTATCAAATATACTTCTGTTGACCTTGCCAGCCTTCTTATCTATTAAGTATCTAGGGCAGTTCCGCTTCAGTGACCGTTCTCCTCATAATAGAAACACTCAGTCTCGGGTTTGGGTTCAACCTTGGGTTTCTTTACTGGAGCGGCAACTGGCTTGCCATTCTTGAAGTTTTCCCTTCTTGCCCTTCTTGAAACTAGTGGTTTTACTAACCATCAACACTTGATGCTCCGTCTTGATTTCTACCTTCGCGGTGTCAAACATCGCGAATAGCTCAGGGATCATCTTCTCCATCCCTGGCATGTTATAGTTCATCACGAAGCTCCAGTAGCTTGGTGGCAGTGACTTGGAGAACTATGTCAATCACTATCTTATCTGGAAGATCAACTCCCACTTGATTCAAGCGATTGTAGTACCCACACAATCTGAGCACATGCTCACCCATTGAGCTATTCTCCTTTATCTTGCAGGCAAAGAATCTTCTTGGAGGTGTCATACCTCTCAACACGGGTGTGAGCCTGAAATCTCAATTTCAGCTCTTGGAACATCTTATATGCTCCGTGACGTTCAAAATGTCTTTGGTGCCTAGATTCTGAGCGGTGATGCATGACGCACTGAACTATCAAGTAGTCATCAGAACATGTCTGTCAAATGTTCACAACATCCACAGACGACGCTAGAGGGGGTGGCGCACCGAGCGGTGCATCAAGGACATAAGCCTTCTGTGCAGCAACGAGGACAATCCTCAGTTTACGGACCCAGTCCGCATAATTGCTACTACCATCTTTCAACTTACTTTTTCTCTAGGAACGTATCAAAATTCAGGGGAGCTACAGCGCGAGCTATTAATCTACAACATAATTTGCAAAGTCACTTGACTATGTTCATGATAATGAGTTCAATTAATCATATTACTTAAGAACTCCCACTCAAATCAACATCCCTCAGGTTGTCTAAGTGTGACATGATCCAAATCCACCAACCCAAGTCTGGTCATCATGTGAGATGAGGTGGTTTCAATGGTGAACATCTCCATGTTGATCATATCTACTATATGACTCATGTTCGACCTTTCGGTCTCTTGTGTTCCGAGGCCATGTCTGTACATGCTAGGCTCGTCAAGTTTAACCCGAGTGTTCCGCATGTGCAACACTGGCTTGCACCCGTTGTATGTGAACGTAGAGTCTATCGCACCCGATCATCACGTGGTGCCTCGAAACGACGAACTTTCGCAACGGTGCACACTCGGGGAGAACACAATTTTATATTGAAATTTTAGTGAGGGATCACCTTATAATGCTACCGTCATCCTAAGCAAAACAAGGTGCATAAAAGGATTAACATCACATGCAAATCATAAGTGACATGATATGGCCAAGATCTTGTGCTTTTGATCTCCATCTCCAAAGCACCGGCATGATCTCCATTGTCACCAGTATGACACCATGATCTCCAACATCTTGATCTCCATCAACATGTCGCCATCGGGGTTGTCGCGCCAACCATGCTTCTACTACTATTGCTACCGCTTAGCGATAAAGTAAAGCATTACATAGCGCTTAATGAGTGACACGCAGGCCACATAATAATTAAAGACAACCCTATGGCTCCTGCCGGTTGCCGTACTCATCGACATGCAAGTCGTGATAATCTATACAAAACATGATCATCTCATACATCACATATATCTCATCATGTCTTTGGCCATATCATATCACAACATACCCTGCAAAAACAAGTTAGACGTCCTCTAATTTGTTGTTGCATGTTTTACGTGTCTGCTATGGGTATCTAGCAAGAACGATTCTTACCTATGAAAAACCACAACGGTGATACACAAGTTGCTATTTCACTTTCTACAAGGACCGCCTCTTGTGGGATCACTAGAAGAGTGTCTAGGGGGGGGGGGTGAATAGACTACTAGCAGGAATTTAAAACCTAACCTTTTCCCAAGTTGATTGGTTGGCAGATTTTAACAATTATAGCAAGTTAGCAAGTCTAGCACACCCTACATATGCATGTCAACAAATATGGCAGCGGAAAGTAAAGACATTGCACATGAAGTAAAGAGATGAGATAGGAAGATTAAACGCAATTGGTAGACGCAAAGATTTTTCCCGTGGTTCCGATAGGTGGTGCTATCGTACGTCCACGTTTATGGAGTCTTCAACCCACAGAGGGTAACGGTCGCGAGAGTCCATGGAGGGCTCCACCCATAAGGGTCCACGAAGTAGCAACCTTGACTATTCCATAACGGCTTCTGTCCACGAAGGACTAGCCTCACTATGGGTAGATCTTCATGAAGTAGGCGATCTCCTTGCCCGTACAAACTTCTTGGTTCACTCCACAACACGAAGTAGGAGGCTCCCAAGCGACACCTAACCAATCTAGGAGGCACCACCCTCCAAAAGGTAATAGGCTCGGTAATGTCGATGAACTCCTTGCTCTTGTGCTTCAAGATGATAGACTCCTCAACACACAATCACTCTCTCATAGATTTGGCTTGGTGGAAGAGATGGGATTGGTGGAAAGCAACTTGGGGAGGCTAGAGATCAAGATTCATATGGATAGAGTGGAATGGCTTGATCTCAACACATGAGTAGGTGGCTCTCTCTCAGAAAACTGGATGGGGCAAGTATGGAATAGTTCTGAGTGCTTCTCTTGCGAGTGAGTGGTGGTGGATGGGTATATATAGGCATCTCCAAAAATCCAACCGTTACACCTAAAGTGACCAACTCGGTGACACCGATGTGTGAATCTCGGTGGTACCGAGTTGCTCCAAAGGTAGCAACTTTTGAATCTCGGTGAGACTGATATATAAAAGTCGGTTGCACCGATAAGGTGTCCAATGGTCAGATTGCCCAATCTCGGTGACGCCGATTCAACAAACTCGGTGGTACCAATTTTGTGAATTTGCGTAACAGAAAGTTGGCAACCCAAACTCGGTGGCACCGAAGCAGAATCGGTTGCACCGAAAGGCTAGGGTTTGGCTTAGGTCTGTCTGAGTATGGGAATCGGTGGCACCGAGTGGAAAGTGTTGGTTGCACTGATTTTGGATATTTGACTTTGGACAGACTTTTGTGGAAGAGCTTGTGGGTGTTTTTGGTGACTACCACTTGTGCACGTATGAGCATTTTGTTCACCAACAATACCTTACCCCCTTTTGATAGTATTGGCTTTCCTATGGACTCAAAGTGATTTCTCACAAAGTAAAATGTAGAGTCCTCTTGCTTGAAGCTTTGCCAACCTATTTCCTTGTATCTTGGGGTATTCCACAATCTCCACACTCCTTTTGCCAACCCTTCTCTCCATGGACTTTTATTCTAAATAAACTAGGTAAAAGTATCAGTCCAAGAGACAATGTATGTTGTCATGAATTATCAAAACCACCAAGGGAGCATGTTGTGCTTTCAATCTCCCCCTTTTTGGTAATTGATGACAACATACAATCAAAGCTTCAAATAAAGATATGCATGGATATAATGAAAACTTTGAGAGACACATGACTTAGACTTGCTCCCCCTAGATGTGTGCAATCCCTTTAAAGGATGGTTGCTTTGGAATGCATGGACACACATATAGTAGAAGGGATATGATAAGTCATGTGTATCTTGGCTATACGCATCAAATATATATGAATGAGTTGTATCCTTGTTCAAGACTTCACTCTTGCAAACAATATGTGCAAGAAGCAAGAGATCATCTTGATAAAAGATGTGATGCATATACTTACCTTGAGTTCTTGAGCATTCTAGTAGTAGAAACACACTTGAGAAAACAATGTTAGGAAACACAAGAGTATTCTACCAATCAAAGGCAATAGAACTCAAAAGTACCAAGATATGGAGAATATATAGAAGATAGTAATCATTAAGATTGATATGTCTCCAAGATCATTTAGAACTTTCTCCCCTTAGATATGAGAACAGTAGATCATCCTCTCCCTCTGAATCTCAGCATGTAGATATTGGGATTGGATAGGGCGAGAAAAATCTAAGATGATCACCATTAGAAAGTATGTTTATTTCGATATGACAACTTACGTTAGACTTTTCTCCCCCTACTTTGGTGTTCTCCCCTTGTCTATATAAGTAAAACTTGGATATTCTCCTCTCCTCCTTGATTATATCTCCCCCTTTGCGTGAGCATGTATCTCCCTTTAGCATGAAGCTTTGTTTATTTCTCCCCCTTTGGCATTAATTTCCAAAAAGGTCCATTCAGAGGGATAGATACAGGGATCATTGATAAAGAAGGGATCCTTGAGAACAAGGGTCATTGAATGTAAGGTTCATAGAAATAAAACTTGTGGGAATCATGGAAAATAATTTCTCTCCCTTAGTTTAAGCTGATGGCTTGTAAGACTTCTCCTCCTTTGAGTTAGGGATCCTTGAACAAAGTTTCTCCCCCTAAGATTTTTTTTAAACAATAAGGGATCATCGAAGAAACAAAACCATCACTAGTAGGATTACTAAAGAAATACAGATTCGCAAATATGAACACAAACTAGAAAAAAAACAAATCGGTGGCGCCGAGACAGACAGATCGGTGATACCAAGATTTTGTGATGCAGCTCAACTGCTGATTCGGTAGAACCGAGTTATTTGTATTGGCGGCTCCGAGACAAAAACAGAAACTTGGCAACTTCTAGAAAACCTCAAAAGCATCTTGCCAAATGTTTTTAAAAGAAATTTTCAAAGAAAATGCAATAGACTGTACAACGAGATATCTACTAGAGAAGGTTTGAGAGGTTCCAAATTTTTTTGCAAAATTGAGAATGAACCATTCAAAATACCTATCTAGATGATGGGCGGTGACTAGGTCACCTATATTAGAGTATATTGACTTAGGAGCCAAGCAAGAATACTTGATCATAGGTCATACTCAACGTTAAGCTCAAAATGGGGTTACCATTTATCGATTAAGCATTTTAATGTTTTCATATCACTTGAGTTGCTTTAGCTCAAGACTTAGAGTAAAGCCTTTTCAAGGATATGAGTACATACCTTTGAGTGATGTTGATGACGTAGCTTGTTGGTGAACTTGTTGAGGATGCTCGAGGTTGATGAAGATCATCTTGAGTTGGGAGCAATCCTTCTCGTTTTAGTACACTTGTCACCTACATATGTTAGTCAAGCAAGGAAGAACAATATATATCCATTTGACATGATACCAATTGAGATTTAGCAAATATCAAGTATATGTCAAGGATATGGTCAGGTTGTCTTCTTCCTTGCAACATCAAGAGGGCTTGTGGATACTTGATCATGACAAGATTGCTTATGATTTGAGTTGCTGGCAATCTTGTGGAATGAAGTTCTTCCAAGTACCTACAAAAGGTTAGATGCAATACAAGGGACCATAGAATTCCATGGTATAATATAACATGTTTTGAGCATCATGGAAATATCAAGAAAGCTCATGCCCTTGCATGCAGCCGAGTGAGTCTAGCTTAAGTTCGAAGCGTCTATGATGTTCAACTCACTCCTGAAATGACAAAATGTTTTCTCATCAAGTGGCTTAGTAAAGATATCGGCAAATTGCTTGTTAGTGCGAACATGCTTAAGATCAATATCTCCTTTGGCAACATGATCACGAATGAAATGATGTCGAACTTGAATATGCTTAGTTCGAGAATATTGCACGGGATTATGACCAATCTTAATAGCACTTTCATTGTCACAAAGTAATGGAACATTTTTAACATGGATTCCATAATCCTTAAGCGTTTGTGTCATCCACAGTAATTGTGCACAACACGATCCGGCAACAATATATTCAGCTTCGGCAGTAGATAGAGATACCGAATTTTGTTTCTTGGAGGACCAAGACACAAGAGATCTACCCAAAAATTGACAAGTACCCGAGGTGGATTTTCTATCAACCCTGTCACCAGCATAGTCCGAATCGGAATAGCCAACAAGGTTAAAAGAAGATCCGTTGGGATACCAAATGCCAAAGTTTGGTGTTTGTATCAAATATCTCACAATACGTTTCACGGCCAAAAGATGACACTCTTTAGGTGCAGCTTCATATCTAGCACACATGCAAACACTAAGCATAATATCGGGACGAGAAGCACATAGATATAGCAATGAACCAATCATAGATCGATAAACCTTTTGATCAACCGGTTCATCCTGCTTGGTAAGATCAAGATGTCTACTAGTAGGCATAGGAATTTTCATACCTTTGCACTCCTGCATGTTGAACTTCTTGATCAAGTCCTTGGTATACTTAGTTTGAGAGATGAAAGTTCCTTCTCTTGTTTCCTTGATTTGCAATCCAAGAAAGAATTTCAGCTCACACATCATGGACATCTCATACTTCTCGGACATCAACCTTCCAAATCTTTCACTAAATTGTGGGTTAGTAGATCCAAAGATAATATCATCCACATAGATTTGGCATACAAATAATTCACCATTAACTCTCTTAGTGAATAAGGTTGCATCAATTTTACCAATTTCAAATCCTTTTTCAATGAGAAACTTTGTTAAGCATTTGTACCAAGCGCGAGGGGCTTGCTTAAGACCATAAAGAGCTTTACGAAGCTTGTAAACATGATTAGGTTTCTTAGGATTCACAAAACCAGGTGGTTGCTTAACATAAACCTCTTCTTCAATTTCACCATTTAAAAAGGCACTTTTAATATCCATTTGATAAAGCGTGATATCATGGTGATTAGCATAAGCAAGAAGAATGCGAATAGCTTCAAGTCTAGCGACGGGTGTATAGGGCTCGCCGTAGTCCATACCTTCGACTTGCATATATCCTTGGGCTACGAGACATGCCTTGTTGCGTACGACCTGACCGTCTTCGTCTTGCTTGTTTCGAAACACCCATTTGGTTCCGATGATGTTGTGCTCGTCCTTGGGCTTCTCCACGAGTGTCCACACTTCGTTCCTCTCGAAGTTGTGAAGCTATTCATGCATTGCGTTCACCCAATCCGCGTCTTCAAGAGCTTGTTCTACCTTCAAGGGTTCAATGCTAGAGATGAAAGAATAATGCTCACAAAAGTTAGCTAAGCGAGTTTTAGAGCGAGTGATTCTCCCGGTTTGTATGTCACCAAAGATATGCTTTATGTGATGGTTATATTGTTGAATTCATTCATGATGCTACTGAAGATTATTATGAGGGAGGAATATATGCTTGTAGGAATTGCAATAATATCAAGTTTCCTCTCTATGTGTTGAAAGTTTTGAAGTTATGCTTCTTTTGCCTTCCTATGCTAGTTGATTCTTGCTCCCATAAATTGTTTGTTCACAAAATCCCTATGCATAGGAAGTGGGTTAGACTTAAATGTGCTTGTCATGAGATTCATGATGCTCTTTTGCATGTTATAATTATTATTCCTATGTGAGCATCATTGAAATCATCATGCCTAGCTAAAAGGCATTAAAGAAAAGCACTTGTTGGGAGACAACCCAACACTTTTAATTTCTGTTTTTGTGTGTTCACATGATTAAGATACTGTATTAATCATGTTTTGTGCCTTTTATTTCAATAAAGTGCCAAGTAAAGCCTTTGGGATGACTCACAAGATGAGTAGAATTGATGCTGAACCAAAACATAAACTTTTGACTCTAGTACAGGAATTTTCATTTTTTACTGGAGCGTGATAATGATCTGAAATGTTTACACAGTCTTCATATACAAATTCTTCAGGTTTTACTAATTTTTCAGAATTTTTAGAGACAGGGAAGTATAGTTACACTACAGATCTTCATAGACTGTTCTGTTTTTGACAGATTCTGTTTTGCATACATAGTTTGCTTGTTTTAGTGTTTCCATAGATTATATTGAGTGATATAAATTATGGGAATGATAGAATACAGTAGGTATCATGTGGGAACAATTATGAATCTTGTCTTGACAGTACCTAAGTGAATGATTTATCTTTATTACACTAACCCTTCTCACGAAGTTTCGTTAAGTTTTATGTGATTGAAGTTTTCAAGTTTTGGGTGAGACACCGATATGAGGAGAACAAGGAGTGAAAAGAACCTAAGCTTGGGGATTCCCAAGGCACCCCCAAGGTAATATCCAAGGAAGACTCAAGCGCCTAAGCTTGGGGATGCCCCGGAAGGCATCCCCTCTTTCATCTTCAACATTATCGGTATATCTTACTTAGAGCTATATTTTTATTCGTCACATAATATGAGTTTTGCTTGGAGCGTCATTTTATTTTGTTGTTCTCTGTTAGGTGTTATTTATAATCTTGTTTTTCAATAAAAAGTTCCAAGAATTGCCTTAGGATGCTTGCATTGCATGTTTGATGTGTGCTGTGTAAAAAACAGAAACTTTTGCTGTAGTGTTTGAATTTTCATATTTTACTGGAACGTGGAAAGTTTCTGAAATTTTTACACAGTGTTTTCATATAAATTCCTTAGCATGTCCTAAATTTTTATAATTTTTTGAGTTACATAAGTATACTGGTTTATTAGATTGCTACAGACTGTTCTGTTTGGACAGATTGCTGTCATAGTTTCGCTATCTACTTATCCTATAGTTTCCATAGCCTATATTGGTAGATATAAATTGTGGAAATGATAGTAAACAGTATATGATGTTTGAAAATTATTGTGCAACTTGTCTTGGCAGTACATGAAGTGTTGATTTATTCTTATGTGTACTAACCTATCTCACGAGTTCTTTTCGAGTTTTGTGTGGATGAAGTTTTTGAGAATAGGTGAAACCATGATATGAGAGGATTGAACGAGATACAAAAGCTCAAGCTTGGGGATTCCCACGGCACCCAAGTAAATATTTCAAGAAGTCTCAAGCATCTAAGCTTGGGGATGCTACGCATCCCACCTCTCTTCATCAACAATTATCGGTTAGCCTATGTTGAGCCCAATTTTTTATTTGTTCACATGATGCGTGCTATTCTTGGAGTGTTATTTTTCTTTTGCTTGCTGTTTAAATAAAATACTCAGATCTGAAAATCTTCATTAAAAGAGAGAGTCCTCACATAGCTACTTAATTGCTTGACTACTCATTGATCTTCACTTATATCTTTCCAGAGTAGTTTGATGTTTACTCTTGTGCTTCACTTATATCCTATGAGTAAATGGTTGAATAAATTGTATATCATAAATCTGAAATTAAATATGCTTCATATACTTATCCCATGGGGAGTAATGACTTCACACATAATAAGTATAGGTGGTAAAATTTATTGAAAATTAGCAAACACCGCATTGGTCACTTGAACAATTCATGAAAGAATATTGATGGAAGAGAGATTCCACATATAAATATACTATATTGGACATCTTCTATGATTGTGAGCTCATTAATTATTTTCAAACTTGAGTAAAATAGTTGAAGTTGGACAAGGAAGACAGCGTAATGAGTTATGGTTGGGTATATCTGCATAGAAGTTATATTGTTATGGATCCTCTAACATGTGGTGCTTGTTTAGAACCTTTTGCTAGCCAAAACTTCGTACTAAGTAGAGATACTACTTGTGCATCCAAACCCTTGAGCCAAGTTTCTTCCATGAGAGTCCACCATACCTACCTATATGCGGTATTTACCTGCCGTTCCAAGTAAATTTGCATGTGCCAAACTCTAAACCTTCAAATAATATTCTGTTTTGTATGCCCGAATCGCTCATGTAGCGACTGGGGGCGGTCAGTATCTTCCATGCTAGGTGGGTTATTCTCACGATATGTGTTGATTCACTATCATTCACGAGAAAGTGGCTGGTATTCGGGATGCCCAGTTCCATGCTCAAAAATCAAATCAAAATATAATGAAACAAAACTCCCCCAGGATTGTTGTTTGTATGGACGATACCCGTGGATTCGGCTCGCCGTGGAGTGTGTTTGATTGGTGGAGGGGGAGTAAAAACTTTATCATTTTGTTTGGGAACCGCCTATAATGTATCTAGCATGGAAGATGGTGAAATCTCTTGGTTGTTATGTTGACAATGAAAGCATACCTCCCAAAATTATATTCATCTATGTTTTAAACAATGAGCTCTGGCACATATGCAAATCCCTGCTTCCCTCTGCGAAGGGCCAATCTATTTACTTTCATGTTATTTACTATTCATGTTGAGTCAACTTCTTATTCCAACCTCAATCTATTAGTTGGCAAGCATCATGTGGTGGGGAAAGATCCAAACATATATATCCAGTCAAATATATTTGATCATGAATTATTATTGTTGACAATTATCTATATGATAAATAAGTTGGGAGGCGAAACATTAAGCCCCTATCTTTCTCTGTGTTCGATGGATGCTATTTGTTCTAAAAATATGCTTTGAGTGTCAATAATCATGGAAGACTATATGATAGTTGAGTATGTGGAACTTGCTAAATCAAAGCTCTTACATAGACCCTTCCTGAAAATAAGATGAATTGCAATTGTTCGATGACTAGGAATATGGTTTGTTAGTTTTCAAGAAACTTTCTGGTCTATACTTTAACATGTGAGTAGCTTGTTACTTGATCATGAGAAGTTTTATGAGATGAGCTACTGTTTATGGTTTATATTGATGCTAGAAAAAGTGATTGGAATTATCATTGATCAAACTTGTGCACTTGCTAGCATTCACACTTCATAAATTATTTCTTTTATCATTTACCTACTCGAGGACGAGCAGGAATTAAGCTTGGGGATGCTGATACGTCTCCAACGTATCTATAATTTATGAAGTATTCATGCCATGTTTACAATAATTTTATATGATTTTGGTATGATTTTATTAGAACTAACCCGGACTAACGCTGTTTTCAGCAGAACTACCATGGTGTCGTTTTTTGTGCAGAAATAAAAGTTCTCGGCATGGGCTGAAAATTTACGGTGATTTTTTATGGACCAAAAGAGACCCCCGAAGCACCGGAGCTGGGCCAGGAAGTGACCGAGGAGGTCACACGCCTGGGGGGTGCGCCCCCCTGGCTTGTGAACTCCTCGAGCACCCCCCCCCCCCTGACGTGAGACCGACGCCAAAAATTCCTATAAAGACCAAAAACCACAGAAAGAAACCGAGATCGGGAGTTCCGCCGTCGCAAACCTCTATAGCCACGAAAAACCAATCGGAAGCCCGTTCCGACACCCTGCCGGAGGGGGAAACCATCACCGGAGGCCATCTTCATCATCCCGACGATCTCCATGACGAGGAGGGAGTAGTTCACCCTCGGGGCTGAGGGTATGTACCAGTAGCTATGTGTTTGATCTCTCTCTCGTGTTCTTGAGATGACACGATCTTGATGTACCGCGAGCTTTATTAATATAGATGAATCATATGGAGTTTTCCCCTCTCTATCTTCTTGTGATGAATTGAGTTTTCCCTTTGAAGTTTTCTTATCGGATTGAGTCTTTAAAGGATTTGAGAACACTTGATGTATGTCTTGCGATGGGATATCCGTGGTGACAATGGGATGTTCTATTGATCCACTTGATGTATGTTTTGGTGATCAACTTGCGGGTTCCGTGACCTTGGGAATCTATGCATAGGGGTTGGCACACGTTTTCGTCTTGACTCTCCGGTAGAAACTTTGGGGCACTCTTTGAAGTTCTTTGTGTTGGATTGAACATGATGAATCTGAAATTGTGTGATGCATATTGTATAATCAAGCCCATGGGTACTCGTGGTGACATTGGAGTATCTAGGTGACATTAGGGTTTTGGTTGATGTGTATCTTAAGGTGTTATTTTAGTACGAACTCTAGGGCTGTTCGTGACACTTATAGGGATAGCTCATAAGATTGATCGGAAAAGATAACTTTGAGGTGGTTTCGTACCCTACAATAATTTCTTCGTTTGTTCTCCGCTATTTGTGACTTTGGAGTGAACTCTTTGTCGCACGTGAGGGATTTACATATGATTCAACTATGTCAGGATTGTTGAGAGAACTTGCACTAGTGAAATTATGAACCCTAGGCCTTGTTTCCAAGCATTGCAATACCATTTTTGCTCACTTTTGTTACTTGCTACCTTGCTGTTTTTATATTTTCAGCTTACAAAAACCTATATCTACCATCCATATTACACTTGTATCACCATCTCTTCGCCGAACTAGTGCACGTATAGAATTTACCATTGTATTGGGTGTGTTGGGGACACAAGAGACTCTTTGTTATTTGGTTGCAGGGTTGTTTGAGAGAGACCATATTCATCCTACGCCTCCCACGGATTGATAAACCTTAGGTCATCCACTTGAGGGAAATTTGCTACTGTCCTACAAAACTCTGCGCTTGGAGGCCCAACACGAGTCTACAAGAAGAAGGTTGCGTAGTAGACATCAAGCTCTTTTCTGGCGCCGTTGCCGGGGAGGTGAGTGCTTGAAGGTATATCTTTAGATCTTGCAATTGAATCTTTTAGTTTCTTGTTTTATCACTAGTTTAGTCTATAAAAGAAAACTACAAAAAAATGGAATTGAGGTTGCCTCATATACTTCATCTTTATAATGTCTTTCGTGAAAATGATGGAAAGGAAAATTGTGCCAAAGTGTTAGAAGAAGAAGTCAATAAAATGTTTGGCACTAAATCTTTGTATGATGAGCATGATTGCAATGTTGTTAGTATGAATTCCTTGAATATCCATGATGCTAATGATACGCAAAGCCACAAGCTTGGGGATGCTATGTTTTATGAAGATGATATTTTTAGTCCCCCAAGTTTTGATGAGCAAATTTGTTATGATAATGACATGCCTACTATCTATGATGATTATGATGATGACATGTATGCTATAAAGAGTGATAGTAACCATGAAACTTGTCATCATGATTTTAATATTCAAAGTGGTTATGCCAATCAAGTATCTCATGATAGTTATTTTGTTGAATTTGCTCCCACTACGATGAATGAGAAGAAATATGCTTATGTGGAGAGTGAAAAATTTTCTATGCTTATGGATCGTGAAAATAATGCTTTATGTGATGGTTATATTGTTGAATTCATTCATGATGCTACTGAAGATTATTATGAGGGAGGAATATATGCTTGTAGGAATTGCAATAATATCAAGTTTCCTCTCTATGTGTTGAAAGTTTTGAAGTTATGCTTCTTTTGCCTTCCTATGCTAGTTGATTCTTGCTCCCATAAATTGTTTGTTCACAAAATCCCTATGCATAGGAAGTGGGTTAGACTTAAATGTGCTTGTCATGAGATTCATGATGCTCTTTTGCATGTTATAATTATTATTCCTATGTGAGCATCATTGAAATCATCATGCCTAGCTAAAAGGCATTAAAGAAAAGCACTTGTTGGGAGACAACCCAACACTTTTAATTTCTGTTTTTGTGTGTTCACATGATTAAGATACTGTATTAATCATGTTTTGTGCCTTTTATTTCAATAAAGTGCCAAGTAAAGCCTTTGGGATGACTCACAAGATGAGTAGAATTGATGCTGAACCAAAACATAAACTTTTGACTCTAGTACAGGAATTTTCATTTTTTACTGGAGCGTGATAATGATCTGAAATTTTTACACAGTCTTCACATACAAATTCTTCAGGTTTTCCTAATTTTTCAGAATTTGTAGAGACAGGGAAGTATAGTTACACTACAGATCTTCATAGACTGTTCTGTTTTTGACAGATTCTGTTTTGCATACATAGTTTGCTTGTTTTAGTGTTTCCATAGATTATATTGAGTGATATAAATTATGGGAATGATAGAATACAGTAGGTATCATGTGGGAACAATTATGAATCTTGTCTTGACAGTACCTAAGTGAATGATTTATCTTTATTACACTAACCCTTCTCACGAAGTTTCGTTAAGTTTTATGTGATTGAAGTTTTCAAGTTTTGGGTGAGACACCGATATGAGGAGAACAAGGAGTGAAAAGAACCTAAGCTTGGGGATTCCCAAGGCACCCCCAAGGTAATATCCAAGGAAGACTCAAGCGCCTAAGCTTGGGGATGCCCCGGAAGGCATCCCCTCTTTCATCTTCAACATTATCGGTATATCTTACTTAGAGCTATATTTTTATTCGTCACATAATATGAGTTTTGCTTGGAGCGTCATTTTATTTTGTTGTTCTCTGTTAGGTGTTATTTATAATCTTGTTTTTCAATAAAAAGTTCCAAGAATTGCCTTAGGATGCTTGCATTGCATGTTTGATGTGTGCTGTGTAAAAAACAGAAACTTTTGCTGTAGTGTTTGAATTTTCATATTTTACTGGAACGTGGAAAGTTTCTGAAATTTTTACACAGTGTTTTCATATAAATTCCTTAGCATGTCCTAAATTTTTATAATTTTTTGAGTTACATAAGTATACTGGTTTATTAGATTGCTGCAGACTGTTCTGTTTGGACAGATTGCTGTCATAGTTTCGCTATCTACTTATCCTATAGTTTCCATAGCCTATATTGGTAGATATAAATTGTGGAAATGATAGTAAACAGTATATGATGTTTGAAAATTATTGTGCAACTTGTCTTGGCAGTACATGAAGTGTTGATTTATTCTTATGTGTACTAACCTATCTCACGAGTTCTTTTCGAGTTTTGTGTGGATGAAGTTTTTGAGAATAGGTGAAACCATGATATGAGAGGATTGAACGAGATACAAAAGCTCAAGCTTGGGGATTCCCACGGCACCCAAGTAAATATTTCAAGAAGTCTCAAGCATCTAAGCTTGGGGATGCTACGCATCCCACCTCTCTTCATCAACAATTATCGGTTAGCCTATGTTGAGCCCAAATTTTTATTTGTTCACATGATGCGTGCTATTCTTGGAGTGTTATTTTTCTTTTGCTTGCTGTTTAAATAAAATACTCAGATCTGAAAATCTTCATTAAAATAGAGAGTCCTCACATAGCTACTTAATTGCTTGACTACTCATTGATCTTCACTTATATCTTTCCAGAGTAGTTTGATGTTTACTCTTGTGCTTCACTTATATCCTATGAGTAAATGGTTGAATAAATTGTATATCATAAATCTGAAATTAAATATGCTTCATATACTTATCCCATGGGGAGTAATGACTTCACACATAATAAGTATAGGTGGTAAAATTTATTGAAAATTAGCAAACACCGCATTGGTCACTTGAACAATTCATGAAAGAATATTGAAGGAAGAGAGATTCCACATATAAATATACTATATTGGACATCTTCTATGATTGTGAGCTCATTAATTATTTTCAAACTTGAGTAAAATAGTTGAAGTTGGACAAGGAAGACAGCGTAATGAGTTATGGTTGGGTATATCTGCATAGAAGTTATATTGTTATGGATCCTCTAACATGTGGTGCTTGTTTAGAACCTTTTGCTAGCCAAAACTTCGTACTAAGTAGAGATACTACTTGTGCATCCAAACCCTTGAGCCAAGTTTCTTCCATGAGAGTCCACCATACCTACCTATATGCGGTATTTACCTGCCGTTCCAAGTAAATTTGCATGTGCCAAACTCTAAACCTTCAAATAATATTCTGTTTTGTATGCCCGAATCGCTCATGTAGCGACTGGGGGCGGTCAGTATCTTCCATGCTAGGTGGGTTATTCTCACGATATGTGTTGATTCACTATCATTCACGAGAAAGTGGCTGGTATTCGGGATGCCCAGTTCCATGCTCAAAAATCAAATCAAAATATAATGAAACAAAACTCCCCCAGGATTGTTGTTTGTATGGACGGTACCCGTGGATTCGGCTCGCCGTGGAGTGTGTTTGATTGGTGGAGGGGGAGTAAAAACTTTATCATTTTGTTTGGGAACCGCCTATAATGTATCTAGCATGGAAGATGGTGAAATCTCTTGGTTGTTATGTTGACAATGAAAGCATACCTCCCAAAATTATATTCATCTATGTTTTAAACAATGAGCTCTGGCACATATGCAAATCCCTGCTTTCCTCTGCGAAGGGCCAATCTATTTACTTTCATGTTATTTACTATTCATGTTGAGTCAACTTCTTATTCCAACCTCAATCTATTAGTTGGCAAGCATCATGTGGTGGGGAAAGATCCAAACATATATATCCAGTCAAATATATTTGATCATGAATTATTATTGTTGACAATTATCTATATGATAAATAAGTTGGGAGGCGAAACATTAAGCCCCTATCTTTCTCTGTGTTCGATGGATGCTATTTGTTCTAAAAATATGCTTTGAGTGTCAATAATCATGGAAGACTATATGATAGTTGAGTATGTGGAACTTGCTAAATCAAAGCTCTTACATAGACCCTTCCTGAAAATAAGATGAATTGCAATTGTTCGATGACTAGGAATATGGTTTGTTAGTTTTCAAGAAACTTTCTGGTCTATACTTTAACATGTGAGTAGCTTGTTACTTGATCATGAGAAGTTTTATGAGATGAGCTACTGTTTATGGTTTATATTGATGCTAGAAAAAGTGATTGGAATTATCATTGATCAAACTTGTGCACTTGCTAGCATTCACACTTCATAAATTATTTCTTTTATCATTTACCTACTCGAGGACGAGCAGGAATTAAGCTTGGGGATGCTGATACGTCTCCAACGTATCTATAATTTATGAAGTATTCATGCCATGTTTACAATAATTTTATATGATTTTGGTATGATTTTATTAGAACTAACCCGGACTGACGCTGTTTTCAGCAGAACTACCATGGTGTCGTTTTTTGTGCAGAAATAAAAGTTCTCGGCATGGGCTGAAAATTTACGGTGATTTTTTATGGACCAAAAGAGACCCCCGAAGCACCGGAGCTGGGCCAGGAAGAGACCGAGGAGGTCACACGCCTGGGGGGCACGCCCCCCTGGCTTGTGGACTCCTCGGGCACCCCCCCTGACGTGAGACCGACGCCAAAAATTCCTATAAATACCAAAAACCCCAGAAAGAAACCGAGATCGGGAGTTCCGCCGTCGCAAACCTCTGTAGCCACGAAAAACCAATCGGGAGCCCGTTTCGGCACCCTGCCGGAGGGGGAAACCATCACCGGAGGCCATCTTCATCATCCCGACGATCTCCATGACGAGGAGGGAGTAGTTCACCCTCGAGGCTGAGGGTATGTACCAGTAGCTATGTGTTTGATCTCTCTCTCTCGTGTTCTTGAGATGACACGATCTTGATGTATCGCGAGCTTTATTAATATAGATGAATCATATGGAGTTTTCCCCTCTCTATCTTCTTGTGATGAATTGAGTTTTCCCTTTGAAGTTTTTTTATCGGATTGAGTCTTTAAAGGATTTGAGAACACTTGATGTATGTCTTGCGATGGGATATCCGTGGTGACAATGGGATGTTCTATTGATCCACTTGATGTATGTTTTGGTGATCAACTTGCGGGTTCCGTGACCTTGGGAATCTATGCATAGGGGTTGGCACACGTTTTCGTCTTGACTCTCCGGTAGAAACTTTGGGGCACTCTTTGAAGTTCTTTGTGTTGGATTGAACATGATGAATCTGAATTGTGTGATGCATATCGTATAATCAAGCCCATGGGTACTCGTGGTGACATTGGAGTATCTAGGTGACATTAGGGTTTTGGTTGATGTGTATCTTAAGGTGTTATTTTAGTACGAACTCTAGGGCTGTTCGTGACACTTATAGGGATAGCTCATAAGATTGATCGGAAAAGATAACTTTGAGGTGGTTTCGTACCCTACAATAATTTCTTCGTTGGTTCTCCGCTATTTGTGACTTTGGAGTGAACTCTTTGTCGCACGTGAGGGATTTACATATGATTCAACTATGTCAGTATTGTTGAGAGAACTTGCACTAGTGAAAGTATGAACCCTAGTCCTTGTTTCCAAGCATTGCAATACCGTTTTTGCTCACTTTTGTTACTTGCTACCTTGCTGTTTTTATATTTTCAGATTACAAAAACCTATATCTACCATCCATATTACACTTGTATCACCATCTCTTCGCCGAACTAGTGCACTTATACAATTTACCATTGTATTGGGTGTGTTGGGGACACAAGAGACTCTTTGTTATTCGGTTGCAGGGTTGTTTGAGAGAGACCATCTTCATCCTATGCCTCCCACGGATTGATAAACCTTAGGTCATCCACTTGAGGGAAATTTGCTACTGTCCTACAAAACTCTGCGCTTGGAGGCCCAACACGAGTCTACAAGAAGAAGGTTGCGTAGTAGACATCACAGTGTGGTGCGTGCTCGAAAATCCTTGCCTCCACGTGATCGCTGTAGCAATCTGAAGAACAAACATGTGTTGCTTCTATTACGTGGACAGGTGCAGCCCTGGTGTACTAGCACTTGCACATGGGAAGGGCATAGAAGTTAGTTTGATTAACGAAAAGCAAAGGCTGCCTGGAATTAAATAGTAAAGAAAAGGTAAAAAGGACCGGAGCTCCTTGTGTGATGTCAGAGATCTGAATTCTCTTTGGCCTTTGTGCACGGTTTCGCCTGGACACCATCACTAGGGTTTAAGCTTCTATTACTCTAGCAACCCATCATCTAATAACTACTCCACAATGCATTCCCTTAGGCCCAAGGATGGTGAAGTGTCATGTAGTCGACGTTCACATGACACCACTAAGGCAATCACAACATACATATCATCAAAATATCGAACACATATCAAATTCACATGATTACTTGCAACATGACTTCTCCCGTGACCTCAAGAACAAAGGTAACTACTCACAAATAGTATTCATGCTCAAGATCAGAGGGGTATTGAATAGCATAATGGATCTGAACATATAATCTTCCACCAAATAAACCATATAGTAATCAACTACAAGATGTCATCAACACTACTAGTCACCCCCAGGTACCAATCTGAGGTTCCGGTACAAAGATTGAACACAAGAGATGAACTAGGGTTTGAGAGGAGATGGTGCTGTTGAAGATGTTGATGAAGATTGGCCTCCCAAAGATGAGAGGGTTGTTAGTGATGACGATGGCTTCGATTTCCCCCTCCGGGAGGGAAGTTCCCCCGGCGGAATCGCTCCGCCGAAGGGCAAAAGTGCTCCTGCCCAAGTTCCACCTCGAGACGGCGGCGTTTCGTCCCGAAAGTCCCCCCTAGATTTTTTTCTAGGTCAAAAGACCTTAAGTACCAGAAGATGGACAGGTGGGGCGGGCTGGCCACAACCCAGCAGGGCGCGCCTGGGGGGCCTGGCGCGCCCTGGTGTCTTGTGGTCAGCAAGTGGCCCCCCTCCGGTAGTTATTTGCTCCAGTATTTTTTTTATTCCAAAATAATTCTCCGTGAAGTTTCAGCTTATTTGGAGATGTGCAGAATAGGTGTCTCTGATATGCTTTTTCATGTCCAGAATTCCAGCTGCCGGCATTCTCCCTCTTTGTGCAAACCTTGCATATTATGAGAGAAAAGGCATTATTACTTCATAAAGCATTATTATGCATAAAAAAATTATAAATAACAGTGGGAAATCATGATGCAAAATGGACGTATCAACTCCACCCAAGCTTAGACCTCGCTTGTCCTCAAGCGAAAGCCGATATCAAAAAACATGTCCACAAACTTTGTCATAGGACTTCTTCATATAACTTTTAGACATGTTTTTCGATATCGGCTTTCGCTTGAGGACAAGTGAGGTCTAAGCTTGGGGGAGTTGATACGTCCATTTTACATCATGATTTCCTACTGTTATTTATAATGTTTTAATGCATAATAATGCTTTATGGAGTAATTCTAATGCCTTTTCTCTCATAATATGTAAGGTTTGCACAAAGAGGGAGAATATCGGCAGCTGGTATTCTGGACCTAAAAAAGCACATCAGAGATACCTATTCCGCACATCTCCAAATAAGCTGAAACTTAATGGAGAATTATTTTGGAATATAAAAAGAATACTGGAGCAAATAACTACCGGAGGGGGGCCGCCTGGTGACCACAAGACACCAGGGCGCGCCAGGCCCCCCAGGCGCGCCCTGGTGGGTCGTGGCCAGCCCAGCCCACCTCCGGTGCCCATCTTCTGGTACTTAAGGTATTTTAACCTAGAAAAAAGAAGGAGAGGACTTTTGGGACGGAAGGCCGCCGTCTCGAGGAGGAACTTGGGCAGGAGCACTTTTGCCCTCCGGCGGAGAGATTCCGCCGGGGAAACTTCCCTCCCGGAGGGGGAAATCGAAGCCTTCGTCATCACCAACACCCCTCTCATCTTTGGGAGGCCAATCTTCATCAACACCATCTCCTCTCAAACCCTAGTTCATCTCTTGTGTTCAATCTTTGTACCGGAACCTCAGATTGGTACCTATGGGTGACTAGTAGTGTTGATTACATCTTGTAATTGATTACTATATGGTTTATTTGGTGGAAGATTATATGTTTAGATCCATTATGCTATTTAATACCCCTCTGATATTGAGCATGAATATTATTTGTGAGTAGTTACCTTTGTTCTTGAGGTCACTGGAGAAGTCATGTTGCAAGTAATCATGTGAATTTGATATGTGTTTGATATTTTGATGATATGTATGTTGTGATTGCCTTAGTGGTGTCATGTGAACGTCGACTACATGACACTTCACCATCTTTGGGCCTCAGGGAATGCATTGTGGAGTATTTATTAGATGATGGGTTGCTAGAGTGACAGAAGCTTAAACCCTAGTTTATGCGCTACTTCGTAAGGGGCTGATTTGGATCCAAATGTTTAATGCTATGGTTAGATTTTATCTTAATACTTTTCCCGTAGTTGCGGATGCTTACGAGGGGGTTAATCATAAGTGTGAGGTTTGTTCAAGTAAGTACAGCACCCAAGCACCGGTCCACCCATATATCAAATTATCAAAGTAGCGAACGCAAATCAAACCAACATGATAAAAGTGACTAGATGAAATTCCCGTGTACCCTCAAGAACACTTTGCCTATTATAAGAGATTGTCCTGGCCTATCCTTTGCCACAAAAGGATTGGGCTACCTTGCTGCACTTTATTTACCGTTACTGTTACTTACTCGTTACCAATTATCTTGCTATCAAACTATCTGTTACCTACAATTTCAGTGCTTGCAGAAATTACCTTGCTGAAAACCGCTTGTCATTTCCTTCTGCTCCTCGTTGGGTTCGATACTCTTACTTATCAAAAGGACTACGATTGACCCCCTATACTTGTGGGTCATCAGCCCCCAAGGAAGAAGCAGTCGCTGCCCCCCAGCAGCCCGCCAAGACAAAGGATGTCGTGCTCGATACTAACGTTGCGAGCCCCGTGCCCGCCGCCAGCGCCCGCCTCCCTCCAGCATAGGAAGGCGCGCCCAACACCTCCCTCGGGCCAGGCTCGGGGGCTTCCACCTGGAAAGCGTCTGACCTGATCAACATGACAAGGGAGGAGCTCGGGCACCACCTGGAGGCGTGCCTCGGCGCACGCCCCCACAAGCAAGGGGTACGGTGCCAAGCGCCAGGAGCACAAGAGTTCATCACCCAAGAGATTATCAAGCTGCGCGAGGCGCAGGCCGTGCACGACAAGCGTCGCTCGAGGCGTCCTACCAGCCCGGACGGCATCCCGGGGGAGGACGGCGAGGTGCGCATGTGCGTTGATATCGCGGGCCTCAACATGGCCAACTCCCAGGACCTCTTCTGGCCATCGCGTGTTGGCCTGAGCAGGGCCACCAACTACACCCGCCTGCCCTTTGGCCTAGAGAGCGCAGGCGCTACCTTCCACAGAATGGCGCAGCTCGCGTTGGCGCCTCACGAGGCATCAAGCCCTCGTGCGCCCTTAAGGCCTCAGGAGCCAGCCGGCCCCTGAGAGGAGAACCCCCGCGGCGCTCTCCCCCAAAAGATCAGACGCTTCCGTAGCAGCATGATTGCCAGGTGACTTTTTGGTTTGTTCAAATTGAGGGCGCCCTCTGGGCCGCATTATCCTCAAGCGAAGAAGGGTTCCCCCCTGTAGCATCCACACTTTTTGGTTGTGTAGCGAATTTGGTTATCCTTCGATGAATTCATGGCGCTTTCTTAAGCCTTGCGCCTGGTGCTTCGTCACCGCCTGCATTAGTCGCGCCTTCGCAACCCTTCTCTCGGCCGTCCTATGACTGGAGTCGGACACGGCGTCTGTGCTCGGGTCCGTCCCTGCAACGTTGATAAATCTAAGCGATCAAGCTCTGTCTCGCGGGCCTACTCCCGTGCACGTCACCTCACAGAGGTCCTTGGTGTCTCGCCCTTTCATGGAACCACCGTGAGCAAGCGAGTAAGGGCGCGGCCCGATATTGTAACTGCCAGTGAGGTGTTTCGCCACCTCGGGCGCTACGCATCAGGCGACTTCTTCCTTGGTCATCCTATGGAGGAACTTGACCCGGCGTTTGTGCTCGGGTCCGTCCCTGCAGCGTCGCTAAACCCGAGTGACCGAGCTCTGTCTGGCCGGCCAGACCCGCACACGTCACCTCAGTGGGTTCTCGGTGTCCAACCTCTCCATGCGGTGGCCTCGGGACGGCCGTTCGATGCGCATCCCCCATATCCCAGGTTACTTGAGCGTGCAGCTGAGAGCTAGGCGCAAACCACCTGAAGACTGAGGGTGGAGCTCTTGA
Organism: Elymus sibiricus; assembly: GCA_039707655.1. NCBI lineage: Eukaryota > Viridiplantae > Streptophyta > Magnoliopsida > Poales > Poaceae > Elymus > Elymus sibiricus. The sequence goes on from CM077663.1 coordinate 349,839,487, forward strand.
GCCCTGTGCCCAATGCGTCCGACACCTCCCTAAATCGCCGCCCGTGACCCTCTCACGTAATAATGAGGTTGGGGTTGTACACGCCCCGGAGACTCTGAAACAGAGCTCCCACCCACGCCCAAGTAGAAGCCCCATGCTCAGCGCTGGCGGAATGGTCGAACCGCAACTATGCCCACGCCCAAGTGGAAGCCCCATGCTCTGCGCTGGCGGAATGATCATGCCCATGCCCAAGGGGAAGCCCCATGCTCCGCGCTGGTGGAAAGTCAACTGAGAACCTTACCCTCCCTCGAGGCAAGCGCTCGCCGGCTTCCCCTTGCCCCTCACGCGAGCGAGGGTTGGACACGGTGCCTGTGCTCGGGTTAGTCCCAGCAGCACTGAAAAACCCAAGGGACTGGGCTTTGGCTCGCGGGCCTGCCCCCGTGCACATCACCCCACCAAGGCCCTTGGTGTCTGGTCTCCTCGCGTGACACCCAAGTGCAAGCTAGCGAGCGGGAAAAGTTAAGTATGAAGATTCCCTCGGGGCAGCCTTGCCATTGTTGTCGTGTTCCCTCATGCGGGCCGCTTGCGCGTCAAAGGGGGGCCCTTGAGCATCGCGCCTCAGGAGCCTTCACTAGCACCTGAAGCCCCTCACCTCCTGGCTTTGTCCAGGCACCACGACCTGACATTCCAGCGACGGCCGAGGTATGCGCGGGGTTGGGCTCTACCGACGCAGAGCACGAAGGCAAGCAAAAGAGAAATCGAGCATGGAGAGAAAACCCGCGGATCACAAACCATTATTACAAACTTCAAGTGTTAAATCGTCGCCTTAACGTCTCTACGAGGCGGATTTGGTCTATTAAAGGACAATAAAAAGAAGCTTCAAGAAGAAGGGTCGCCGTTGCCCGCCACGGCCTCGCCGGTCTCCTCATCATCGCCACAGGAGAACTTCTCAAGCAGCGCATTCACGTGGCTCTCCACAGTTTTTGCCAGACTGTCGTGAGACTCTTCGGGCACGGGGCCTATCACCTCGTTGAAATTAAAGCCAGGCACGCGGAGGAGGATGTGGCTGAAGACGCAGGTCCCCGCCAAGAAGAAGAGATCACGACATTCTTCCTCCAGGATGCCATCCACCCTCCGGGTCGAGTCCTCCAGCCCCTCCATAAGCTTGGAGGAAAGCTCGGCATAAACGGCGTTGTGGGCGGCGAGATGAGCCCCAAATTCTCCCCTACATATGGAACTCAGGACCTTGCGGGCCTTGAGCTCAAGAGGACCTTGCCGGCCTGACTCTCCTTCTCCCTTGCGTACGGCTCAGCGCTGGATTCGGAGACACGCCTAGCGCGGGCCTCTTGAGCTTCGGTCGCCTCACGCCATAGCACCTTCATGCGCCCCCACTCCACGGCCTGATCTGCTACGAACTTCGCCAGCTCGGAGTCACGGCTAGCAAGCTTCGCCTCGCGAGCCTTGAGGGCATCTTCCCACAGTTGGAGCTGCCGTGGCTCGGTGGCTCGCTCGTCTCGAAGCGCCTTCAGGTTCACTACAAGAAATATGTCAACTTGTGACCTTCTGGCAGTGACCCTGGAAGAAATGGTCGTAAATCTATGACCATTTGAGACCAATTGGTCGTAAGCTGTTCGGGGGGCTCCAAACCCTAAACCATAACGACCATTTTGGTTAGAAAGGTCGTAATTTCCTTGCACGAAATGGTCGTAAAGCAGACCGCACTGGTCCGCTGCCTTATTTCTAGCTGATCACGACCAATATAGATGGTCATAGCCTTGTAAATTGTGGTGCATTGCTATGACTAGGCGCCACCTCATCAGTTTTGCCTATGTGTCATGTCCATGTGTCAATTTTTGCCCTAGGTTGTGAAGGAGCCTACATTTCTGTCATTCCCAAAATTCCCAAAAAATTCTCATAAATTCTTTGGATCATATATTCCTCAAATATGTCAAAACCCTTCCTTGCCTAGTTCAAAAATAATTCAGGAATATTCATTTTCCTATTTTGTTCAGAACAACACTTTGTGAAGGAAGTGTTATTTATATTTTTTGGATTGCCCTCAAAAATTTTGGGCACTCTTTTCTATCCAAACAATTGCCTCATGACAATATTCATATCCATTTGCCTATTAAATCTTCCTCAACAAATTTCCAAAGTTTCTGTTCAGCTAGAAGCTTTGTGAAGTAAGTACTAGATAGGTATCTCCTAATGATCTTAATTTTTGCAACATATTCTATATGCCAAAATCACAGCTCTCCACAAAATTTGATCCCCATCTAATAATCCATGTGAGCTCACCATCCAATCTTTGTTTCTGGTAATATTTTCAATTTGTGAAGCAGCTATATTTTATATTGCTTTATAATTTCTGAAAATTTACCAGGAGATGACCCTGCCCATAGAACCTCTCTACTCCAAATTTTATCTGATTTTAATGTAGCCAATGTTCTCAATATTTTTCTCAATTTTCTGTTCAGTGGAGAGCATTGTGAAGGAAGTATCACTTTTATTTATTCAAATGGTATGAAATTTGTACAGTACCTTCATATTACCAAGTTGTCATCCTCCACCAAATTACATATCAATCCAATAATCTATGCCTACCCAGATTCAATTTCTATTTTCTGGCCAGATTAGCACATTGCAAAGCAAGTGCTACCAAGACTCATCATATTGCCCTCAAACTTTTTGGGCACTCTTACATACTCAAATCATTGCCACATGACAATATTCAGCTCCATTTGCGTAGTAAATCTTCCTCGGTAAATTTACAAAGTTTCTATCCAGAGAGAAGCTTTGTGAAGGAAGTACTATCTAGGTTCCTCAAAATTATCTGAGATTTTATCAAATCTTCCATAGGCTGAAATCATAAATCTCCAAAGAAATTGAGCTCATTTCATTCAGCCAATTTCTCTCAATAATTTTCCCAAGTTTTTGTCCAGAGAAGAGCATTGTGAAGGAAGTACCACTTTGGCATGTCCAACTGTTATAAAATTTTGAAAGTGCTTTTATATGCCCAAATTACCATGCTCCACCAAATTTCAGCTCAATCCATGCATTCATTTGAGCCCAGCTTCAATATCCATATTTCTGGTCATATTTTTAGTTTGTGAAGCAAATATATTTTATGTTGCTTAATTATTTTTTACAATTTACCAGGGCATGTTCCTACCTGCATAACTTACCTCCACCAAATTTGATCTCATTTCATTTAGCCAATTTCTCTCAATAATTTTCCCAAGTTTCTGTCCAGAGAAGAGCATTGTGAAGGAAGTGCCACTTTGGCATGTCCAAATGGTATCAAATTTTTACAGTGCTTTTCTATGCCCAAATTACCATGCTCCACCAAATTTCATCTCAATACATTCATCCATTTGAGCCCAGCTTCAACATCCATATTTCTGGACAGTGTGGTACTTTGCAAAGCAAGTGCCACCTAGGATCCTTCATTTGAGCTGAAAATTTGCCAAGACAGTCTCCTTAGTAGATGATCATCCTCAGCCAAAACTCAGGCCCATTATCCATGTGAATTTCACCCACCGCTAATCAAACACTTTGCTGCTAATTCATGTTTGAGCTTAGTTCAGTCTCCTTGTGAGATTCTCCTGTTGTATTATTCTTCCTAACACCTACCGGGGGAGTGACCAACTCACTAGACATGCCTAGGCCGCCCAAAACGTGTGGCAACGCCACGGTCACTCGGTGACCACGCGGCTGGCATGCCGGTTTACGCGCTCTGGAGTTGGGGCCCTCGGACACCATCCAAACCTCAACGTCTCGCCACCACACCATGTATCTCTGATTAAATGGATACTTATGTACCTACAAAAGATTTTTGGAAAAAATAAAGAGCAAACTATAAGGCAGCCGGAGTTCAAATTTGACCCGCTTCCTGCTGAATCGTCAGAAATTTGTCTTTTTCACAAGAGGTGGATCAAAACTTCTGACACCCAACCATTTGTTCAATTGTACATTAAATATGACCTAATATTTTAGAAAAATAATTCGGTGCAATTTTGCAACAAATATATGGTAGGTCGTTCACAAAAAAACTCATTTTGGGCACTCGAAAAATGGAAAATGAATTTTCTATCCTAAGAAAATGAAAACTTCCTTTGGCAACATTGTTTGCCATTACAATATGCACCCTTTTGCACAATATGAGATCATTTGAACAAACTATGCCATGAATCTGCCCATAAGATTGATCATCTCGCTTGAAAGCCATGAATCTTCACACATGATAGCTCATTTTTGAGAACACTTTTTTAAAATAATTGCCGTATTAAAAGTTTATTATTTTTCCTGGTAACTTGGTCACATATAATGACGAAATGTGAAGGTTTTTCAACTTTTTGAATTTTTTTGAATTTTTCATGCCCATTTCAAAATGCGGTCAATACGGCGGGCATGCCCGTTCCTAGCTAGTGGTTGAATCTTGGAAAAAAATTTGGTGTTTCTATGATTAAATAGATACTTATGTACCTGGAAATGATTTTTGCAAAAAATAAAAAGCAATCTATGAGGGAGCTGCAGTTCAAATTTGACCCACTTCCTGCTGAATGGAAATTTGCCTTTTTCACGAGAGGTGGATCAAAGCTTTTGACACTCAACCATTTGGTCAATTGTACCTTAAATATGACCTAATATTTTAGAAAAATGATTCGGTGTAATTTTGCAACAAATATATGGTAGGTCCTTCACAAAAAAAACTCATTTTGGGCACTCGAAAAATGGAAAATGAATTTTCTGTCCAAAGAAAATGAAAACTTCCTTAGGCAACATTGTTTGTCATTCCAATATGCACCCTTGTGCACAACATGAGATCATTTTAACAAACTATACCATGAATGTGGCCATAAGATTGATCATTTGGCTTGAAAGCCATGACTCTTCACACATGATAGCTCATTTTTTAGAACACTTTTTTTAAAAAACTTGCCGTATTACAAGTTTATTATTTTTCCTGGTAACTTGGTCACATATATTGACACAATGTGAAAGTTTTTCATTTTTTTCATTTTTTTAATTTTTCATGCCCATTTCATAATTTGGTCAAGTTTGCCGGTATGACCGTTCTTATCTAGGGGTGGAATCTTGTGAAACTTTTGGTGTTTCTATGATGAAATAGATACTTGTGTACCTAAAAATGATTTTTGGAAAAAATAAAGAGCAAACTATAAGGAAGCTGTAGTGCAAATTTGACCCGCTTCCAACTAAATCGGCGGAAATTTGTCTTTTTCACAAGAGGTGGATCAAAGCTTTTTACACCCAACCATTTGGTAAATTGTACATTAAATATGGCCTAATATTTTAGGAAATTGATTCGATCCAATTTTGCAACAAATATATGGTAGGTTCTTCACAAAAAAGCTCATTTTGGGCACTCAAAAAATGGAAAATAAATATTTCGTGCAAAGAAAATGAAAACTTCCTTAGGAAACATTGTTTGACATTCCAAGATGCACCCTTGTGCAAAATATTATATCATTTAAACAAACTATGCCATGAATGTTGCCATAACATTGGCCATTAGACTTGAAAGCCATGGATCTTCATACATGATAGCTCGTTTCTGAGAACACTTTTTTAAAGAAATTTTCCGTACTCCATGTTTGTAATTTTTCTTGGATACTAGGTCACATATAATGACACAATGCAAAGGTTTTCAATTTTTTCAATTTTTTTGAATTTCTTATGCCCGTTTCAAAACGCGGTCAAAACGGTGGGCATGACCGTTCGTAGCTAGGGTTGAATATTGCATTTTTTTGGAGTATCTCTGATTAAATAGATACTTATATACCTAGAAATAATTTTTGGAAAAAATAAAAAGCAAACTATAAGGCAGTTGTACTTCAAATTTGACCAGCTTCCTGCTGAATCGGCGGAAATTTGTCTTTTTCACGAGAGATGGATCTAAAGCTTTTGACACCCAACTATTTGGTCAATTGCACATTAAATATGACCTAGTATTTTAGAAAATTGATTTGGTCCAATTTTGCAACAAATATTTTGTAGGTTCTTCCCCAAAATACTCGTTTTTGGCGCTCAAAAAATGGAAAATGATTGTCCAAGACGAGCAAGGAGTGATAGCGTGCCATGCCTCGACTTGACCGGCACACGGGTGCGGCCCTCCCGCACCGTTTCTCACGAGTCACCACATGCACCCGTCGCCATCGCGCAAAACCGCCAAGTCCATCATCACCCCCGCCCATATCCTTCACGTCCTCCTTCGTGGCCGCGACTCACCCCAACACGGAATTTTCGGTTCGATTTTCTGCCTGCTCTTGCTCGTGAAAAGAGAGTAAAGAGAAAACCGATTGAATCAAAAAGAAGAGAAAAAATAGAGAGAGAAAGGAGTGTTGGACGATGGGAGAGTTTTGGACTGTTGGATGTCAGTGGAGTGGATGGCCATGATTTGATCTTGGGGATGGATCCGTGGACTCGCATGCCATTGGCTGGCTGCCTTTCCATCTCCTATACCAAAGAAAGAAAAAAATCCATCTCTCTCACACGAAAAGGAACCCCAAACCCTAGCTCCCATTCACCCTCACCATGGCGTTTTTCCTTCTACACCCTCGCCTCCCTTTCTTTCTTTCCTTCCAACCGTCCCGCACGATCTCCTCTCTCCCCAACGCACCAGAGACCCCCCGATTCAGATCGATCCCCTCTCATCCCCCGATTCAGATCTTGCCCGCCACCGCACGTTCTGCTCGCCGCTAGCCCTAGCGCCTCCTCCCTTCTTCTCGGCGTTCACGGAGGAGGAGAGGGCGGTGGACAACGCGCTGGGCTACCCCAAGGCCTATGACAGGCTCTGCCGTGCCGGCGCCGGCAGGGGCGCGCTGGGCCTGCCCTACGCCCACGGTCCGCCCGGCGCCTTCCTCCCCTACGTCCTCCAGCCCCACGAGGTACCTGCCTGCTTTTTCTCGTGCAGATCTGCTCGCCCCGCTTCGACGCCGCGTCGTGATCTCTGATCTGGTGCGTGCAGGCGCTGCGGGCCAAGGACCTGAACGAGATGTTCCCGGTGGTGGACGCGGAGGCGGCGCCCACCGCCAACCCGCGCAGCTTCGCCAACCTCGACCCGGCGCTCTTCCGCGTGGACGCCTACGGGAACGTCCTCTACCTCCACGCCGACTCCACCTCGCCCCTCGCATGGGACGTCCACCACTGGTTCCCCTGCGCCGACGCCATGGAGGACGCTATCTTCATCCTCCTGCCCCGACACCATGGAGGACGACGTCTTCATCCCCCTGCCCCGACGCCATGGAGGACGTCGTCTTTATCCTCTTGCCCCAACGCCATGGAGGACGCCTCTCCACCACTGCTCCGACGCCATCCAGGTCTTCTTCCCTTCAGTTTCTTCTTCTTCTTCCCTTACCCTCCATTCCCTTGAATGAGATGTGATGTGGTTTCCTGCCATGAATGAGCAGCTGTAGACGGATGGATGTAGGACGACCAGCCATGGATGAGCAGCAGCAGCACCCCCATGGTGAGCCCCTCCACCCCTTTGTTCCCCTCTGCTTTCTGTGATGCTAGGGTTTGGCCTCGGTGCCATGGCTGATTGCTTGCTGGCCGTTGCGTCGAGGACCGAGTGTTGGAGATGATTTGTGTTGTTGGTGGTCATCTAGCTACTGATTTGCTGCTGCAAGTTAGAATGCCTACTGTTCTGTGTTGTAGAAAACTACTAAATTATCTAGTTTTCATCCCTTTGATGTCCTTTATGCTAACATGTTAAACGCAGAATAGTAATGCACTATGTATGCTAACATGTCCTTTCTGTGTTATGCACTATGTATGCCACAAGTAATAGTGATGGTTCTCTTAATTTTCTTGCTCAACTCGACCAGTTTTAACAAACTACTCCTACTTGTGAATTAAACGCAGAATAACAGGTTCCGTGCTAAAAGTAAACTGTCACTTAACTGGGCTCTGTAATCCTGTAACCACCCAGGTGTTGCTTATCCTAAATTAACCGAGTTGTACTATTTGATAAGGGGAAGGGGGGAGTGGCTAGTAATCCGAATGTTGATTGCATGTTTTAAATCATGTGTTTTGGTTGATGATTGGTTTGATCTGGTCTAATACCAAGTGTTATGCACTCTATAGGGCACAAGTTGTTGGATGGCCGCCTGTTCGGAGCTACCGAAAGAACACGCTAGCCGCCAATGCCACAAAGACCAAGGCGGAGAACCAAGGTAGAAGCGAGGCAGGATGCTGCTATGTCAAGGTCAGCATGGATGGAGCCCCTTACCTAAGGAAGGTTGACCTTAAGACTTACTCCAGCTATGACAATCTTTCCATGGAGCTGGAGAAGATGTTCAGCTGCTTCATCACTGGTGGGTGTTGCCGTTTTCGTTTAACCCATCTCCTTTGTTGTTCATAGATGCAAGTTACTATTGTTAAGTAGGTTAATATCTAGCCTCGGTAAATAGGAGGTTAGGAATGAGATTTACAGATGGGTTTTCTAGTTACTGAAGCTCTTGAGAAGATAAAAGATGCATGACTACTTGTGATTCCCAAAAGCTCAACCATGGTTACCAAACCTAGTCAATGAACAGTAACTTGTTACTAACTAGGGTTAACTGTAACATCCTTTTCAGAAGAGAGAAAAATAAATAGATAAAGTAGATCGCAAATTGAGTACTATAGACTGGTCTGTCCTAAATGGCAGGAAATCGAAAGCAAAACTGTACTGTAGTATATGCCATTAACAACATTCCTTGAGTATTCTGAGTTCAGTTAACTCTGGTGATCTGAGTTCAAAAGCAAAAGCAAAAGAAGCAACTTTTGGTGATCTGAGTTCAGTTAACTCTGTATTTAGTGAAGTATTGTGTCCTTGATCATATACTAATTAACAGGTTATCGTAGCTTGTTCATGCCTGCTCAATGAACCTTGTTAGTTCAAATCACTGCTTCTTGCATTTCTCATATATTAAAGAAATGTATGGCTCATACATTACATCGATACGTTATCAACATACAATTTGTGCCTTATGTTTGTTTATGCCTGTATGTTTTACTGTTATGATGGGAAGCAATCCATATACTTGTAGGGTACATTTTTCTGAACTTGCTGCAAGTTCTATGATATGTGGGTTCCTTCTGTTGCTGCAAGCATTGACATAATATGCCGTGTGTAGGGAGCTCAGCATCCGAGTCCCGGCCGTCCTCCGTAGCAAGGAGCTGAGCCAAGGTGGCAAGCAGTGCCGCTCGTTCCTTCGAGAATGCGTGCTGCTGGTCGAGGCTTGTGGAGAAGCAGGGTGAATTGGGCATCTTCTCACTTGTGTCGTTGTGGTAAGAACAGAACACCACTCTCACTTGATGTGCATGTATTTAATACAGCAAAGGATTCTTACATGGTGATTGTTAGTGACACATCAGTTATCTCGCAACATAGTGTCATTCTTTTCATAGTAAACATGAAGCTTGTCCAACTAAGTAAGCTAGACCTAACTTCTACAATAAAGTGAACTAAATGTAGTTGCATTCTGTACATGTTACTTTCGGTTTGGTGCTTGATAATGATATCTGTGGAAATTCTATAGTTTGTAAAGAACAAATAATGTGATGTGGATCATAAGTTAATTTTTTTTGACATGATTTTTTCAAGCACCTTATTTTGACTTAAACATGAAATTCTATATTGGTGTCAAAGTGTCTCTCTTTAGGGGTTGATTTAAACCGCATATGATCTACTAAAACAATTGTTTTGTTGTTCAAACATGAAATTTTGGTTCGTTGTTTCAAACATTGAAATGTTGTTTACCTTGTCCTTCTATGCTTAAATGATAAAAATGTCGCATTTATAGGATTGTAAACCTGATGTGATCGGAGTAGGATTTACTCGCTGCTCACAGTTACTACTTGTATTCACCGATTTCTATGCCCCATTTTGCTTGTTTTACTCTTATTTATGCACACAGACTGCCTACAAGTTAGTGTGCTGTTAGATTTGCCTTTATTTTGTTCCTAACCATTTTGTTTGATAACTTGCAGATGCTGGCCTTCATTAATGTTTCGTCGCGAGCTCCAGGACGAAGAAGTCAGGAAAAGCACATAGTTCTAGCTCATTGGAGCTAGTTATTTTTTTGTTTTTTTAGTTGTGTTACCTGATGTGAACTAGTTTTGATTGTAAACCTGATGTGAACCATGTTTGATTGCAATGTGCCAAGTTTGGATCTGTTGATTGTATTCATGATGTGAACCATGTTATCATGTTATTTAGTTGTGCTCTGTTCGAAGTATTGTGTAAATATTGGTTATTTATTTATTGGATCATTAAAATCTGAGGAATATAACCCTGACAACAGGGACCCACTTATTAGAACCTGGCAATTGGGACCCGTCAAACTAGTGGACCCTTCTCTTCAAAAAAATAAAATCCTAAACTCTAGCGCCAAAAAGGCCACATCAAAGAAAAATAAAAGGCCAGATTGTAGGGCCAGGCCCATGTAGCTAGCGAAAATTAACATGAAAAATATATATTAAAAAGGCTGAATTAATGGGCTCGGCCCATATAGACACCGAATTGGACCGGGTCGATTCTTATCAACAACCAATCCAATTGGTCGCAATTTTGCCATGTCAGCTTGCCACGTTGGATCCGACGTGGCCTGGGCAGACAACCAGCGACCAAAACAATTGGTCGTAGGACCAACGACCTTTTATTTTGGTCGTAACCTTCGACGACCATATCACAAAAAAGGTCGTTAAGTTTCATTAAAGACGGCCAGCTTTTGACCAACTGTTTGGTCGTAAAAAGGTCAACAATGGAAAACAGTGACCATTCAATGACCAATATTGATGGTCGCAAGTTGACATATTTCTTGTAGTGGTTGGCCTCCGCTTCCTCGCGGCACTTGACAGCCGCCATCGCCTCGGCGAGGGCGCTCTCCATATCCGCCTTCGCCTCGTCTTCCCGCAGCTGGAACTGTCGCACCTCGGCGGCTCGCTCGTCCTGGAGCGCCTTTAGGCTGTCCTCTGCTTCCTCGCGGCGCTTGGCGGCCACCTCCACCTCGGCAAGGGCGCTCTCCTTGGCCGCCTCCGCCTCGGCGGCCTCCTGTTTGCTCCCCGCGATCGCGGCCTCGGCCCTGCCCAGGGCCTCCTTGGCGTAGATGTCGAGCTGGCGCCACCCCGCGGCTAGTATCAGGCGCTCCATAGCAAGACGCTCCTCGACATCCCGAAAGTCTGCCCCGAGCCGATCGAGCGCAGCTCAGGCGTCGGGCAGGGCCTCGCGCCTGAGTAAGGTGCTGCAGTCCATGAGGGCGAGAACCTTGCGGAGAAATGGTGCCTCAGCGCTCGTGGTTGTCTCGACCGACGAGGCCCCAATGCCCTCTGCCCGTGGCACATGGGGCTCCGGGTTCTCCCCCGCGCTCAGCTCCTGCGCTGAACTTGGTGGGACTGCCATGTCGGCCTCCCAAGCCCCAGAAATGGGCACGGCTTGAGGCTGCCCCGTGGCAGGAATGTGGACTGCCGGCGGAAGTTGTGGCGCCTGCCCTTCCTCTGCAGGCAGGGCCGAAGCAGCCTTTGCGAACGACAACGGGGGCTAGGCAGTCACGTCGGCGGTAGTTGGACCCACTCCTCGTGCGGGAGAGGCGCCTGGGGCTGCCGTGGTGCCCGTGCGCACGGACACAGCGACGCCCGCATGCCCCGGCGTAGTGTCGGGATGACACGAGGCACCCCCACGCCCGCCAAGGCAGCAGCCGAGTGTGGATGTAGCTCTTTGAGCATGGGTCACCTTCGCCCTGGCGACCACCTTCTTCTTCTTCTCCTCGTCACCGCCCCGGCACCTGCGCAGGCGAGGAGCCAGCATCAATAGACGAATCACAGGCACGCGGCGTAAGAATGGACTGGAGTGCTTACTCATCTCCGGCGGCCCACTTCCTCTTCTTCTCAGCGGCAGGTGGCATGCCCGCGCCATCAGCGTGCGCCGCCCCGGTGCTGCTCAAGGGACGCTCGTCGCGGTCCTTGGCGGGCCCAGTTAGGTCTCCCTCCTTCCAAAGGGCAGGAGAAGCATACTCAGGGCGCGCAGCCGCCGTGGGTGCGACTGCCGCCTCGCCAGCAAGGGACTCCGTTGCTGGTGCCCGAGCGGCCGCGGGTTTGGGCCGAGGAGGCGTTGCCCGGGGTCGCTCGCCCGCGCCGTCGTCGTCATCCCCGAACCCGCGTAGGGATTAGCGGTGGTCGGGCGGTGGCACCCGACCCACGTCTTCCTCCTCCTCCGTCGCCTCAGAGTCCACACTGCCATCGGCTTTGCTAGAGGACAACACCACGACGGAGGAGCTCCTCTGCGACTCAGCGCGACCGCTTGGCACGATCCCTCATTCATTGAAGACAGGCATGACTGCGACCAGCTCTGCCTTGTCTTCGTAGATGTATAGCAGGGACGCGGCCTCGGGAGGATCCTTGGGACTGGAGCCAAGCAGGGCCCACAGGGCCCCCTCCTGCTTGTCGGTCATCAAGCCAGCGGTGTGCAACCTCATCACGTCCCTTGCGTCGTTGTACTCCCATACGGGCCGCGAGCGCTTGAAGCGGCGCGATGTGCTGCCCCAGGAATTCTTTGATGATCATCGCTCCAGTCAGTTGGGCCTTCCTGTGCGCAGTGATCCGCTCCAGGACGGGCTCCGCCCTCGGGTCGGTGAGCCTCGCTTGAGCCCACCCGGGGCTCTGCTCAGGACGGGTCGCAGGGATCCTCAAGAGTGGACTGACCTGGCGTGCGTCCATGAGGACGCAGCGCTGCCGATAGCCCTCCACCTTCTTCCCGGCCTTCAAGCGGATGTTCTCGCCCTTGACGTCGATGAAGGAGATGCACGCGGAGCGCTGGTCTTGGGCGGTGAACCGCAGGCTGAAGAAGTGGTGAAAAAGCGCCACCGAGGGCCTCACGCCCACGAAGGCCTCACAGTAAAAGGCGAAGATGGACAGGAGGAGGATGGAGTTGGGCTGAAGATGTAGGGCCTAGATCCGGTAATGGGAGAGGATGGCATAGAAGAACTCAGAAAATGGTGGGATCAACCCGGCATAGATGTTGTGGATGAAGAAGGCGTAAATGGACTCCCCCAGGTCGCTCCGCGCCTTCGAGCCTTACCAGACCCCGGTTGCCTACTCCTCATTCCCATCACTGGCAATCAGCAAAAGCACCGGGCTCAGGTCCTCCTCCGAGGCGATGGAGGAGGGCAGGAGAGCAGGCCCGAGAGCCAGAGGGCTGGCGGCGGGAGCCGCGTCCTTCACCTTCTTGCCGGCCGGCGCCATCCGCATATCGGGGGCGCGGACGAAGCGGGAAGAGGGCCCCGCCTGAGATTGGATTGGGAGGAATTTCGCACAAGAGCAGGAAGCGCAGCGAGAGGGAGACAAAGCGAGGAGGGCAATAATGGCACCACACCGCGCGCAGGCTTTATGTCAACTTGGGTAGTTGCCGAGGCATCGTGGGGGTGCGGGGGCATCCCACATCCCGTCGAGCGCCATGCGTCGCGCCCGACCCGCAAGCGATTGGAGCCCACACCGTTTCGCCCCCTCCAGCCACAGGGTCGTGCACGCCGCGGGCTCGGGGGCTACTGTCGGGCCCGTGGGACCGGGGATACCGAGGCCCGTCTGCCTATGGCCCATAGCGCGGCGTGTGACATGGGCCCAGCGCAACCCACCTCTGGACTTCTCGAGCAAGACCCTCGCGAGGGCCACCGCCTCGCGAGGGGTACGTCAGCAAGCGTCGTTACTGGCCTCGCGAGCCCCCCTCCGCGAGGCTCCCACCTACATATGCCCCGAGGCCTTCGTGGGGCGGATTGATCAAAGATGGCCCGGCGGGTCGCCCGGTCTTGCACCTTCACGTGGGTGAGGCGCGCTGTGCCAAGCAGCGCCAGGAGCCATGCCAGCAGGCACAGGTAGGGGAGCTTTCCTCTTTTGTGTTAAGGGAGCACGGCCAACTCGCCGGTCCCCAAAGAAATCCCCAAAGGTTTCCTGTTTGGTGAAAGAAGACCAAGGACGGGGGCTCGCCAGGACGCGGGTCATCCCCGAGCCCACCAACGCGTCACGGCGGGAGGCTTTTGCAGGCAAAGAACGCTTTTGTCAGGATAAGTTGCAGCCCCGTCCCCCTTCAAACTGGCCGGTGTGGCGACCCTTCCCGCCTGGAGTTTTCCGGGGAAGAGGACCATGGCCAGTATAAGAGGGGGGAGGCGGCAACCGTATAGGAGGGAGGAACTGATACGTCTCCAACGTATTGATAATTTATGAAGCATTCATGCCACATTCACCTATGTTTACAATACTTTTATATGGTTTTGATACACTTTACATGATTTATTTAGAACTAACCCGGACTGACGATGTTTCCAGCATAACTACCATGGTGTTGTTTTTTGTGGAGAAATCAAAGTTCTCCAAATGCAACGAAACTTTTTGACGATTTTTTTGGAACAAAAGAGGCACTAGAAGCTTCGTTGGAGGGCCAGAAGAGCCATGAGGTGGGCACAACCCACCAGAGCGCGCCAGGCCCCTCTGGCGCGCCCTGGTGTCTTGTGGTCCACTCGTGGCCCATCTTCGCGTGAAACCGACGCCAAAAAATCCTATATATTCAGAAACCCCCAGATAAAACCCTTGACAAGAAGTTCCACCGCCGTAACTCCCTGTATTGGTGAAAAACCAATCTGGAGGCATTCCAGTACCCTGCCGGAGAGGGTAGATCATCTCCGGTGGCCATCTTCATCATCCAGGCGGAGGCCATGACGAGGAGGGAGTAGTCCACCCTCGGGGCTGAGGGTATGTACCAGTAGCTATGTGTTCAATCTCTCTCTCTCTCTCGTGTTTTTGAGATGTCACGATCTTGATGTGTCACGGGCTTTGTTAATATAGTTGGGTCATATGATGTTATTTCCTTGCTATCATGTTGTGATGAATTGAATCTTTCCCTTTGAGATATCGTTATGTTGGATTGAATATTGGATTTGAGAACACTTGATATATGTCTTACATATGGATACCCGTGGTGACAATGGGGTGTTCTATTGATTCACTTGATGTATGTTTTGGTACTCAACTTGTGGATTCCCGAGGTGACATTGGGGTAACCTATGCATAGGGGTTGATGCACGTTCTTGTCCTACATTCTCCGATAGAAATCTTGGGGCACGCTTTGAGGTTCTTTGTGTTGGATTGAGTATTATGAATCTTGAATTGTATGATGCATATCGTATAATTAACTCATGGATACTTGTGGTAACATTGGAGTATCTAGGTGACATTAGAGTTGGTTGATGCGTATCATATGGTGTTATTTTAGTACGAACTCTAGATAGATTGATCGGAAAGGATAACTTGGTGTTATTGTAGTACAAACTCTTGGATAGATCGATCAGAAAGGATAACTTTAAGGTGGTTTTGTACCCTACAAACAATTTCTTCTTATGTTCTCCGCTAGATAAGAACTTTGGAGTTATTCTTCATTGCACGTTGAGGGATGGTTATGTGATCCAATTATATTAGCATTGTTGAGAGATTGCACTAGCGAAAGTACGGACCCTAGGCCTTGTTTTCAAGCATTGCAATACCGTTTGTGCTCACTTTTGTTACTTGCTACCTTGTTGTTTTTATATTATCATATTACAAAAACCTATATCTATCATCCATATTGCACTTGTATCACCATCTCTTCGCCGAACTAGTGCACCTATACAATTTGCCATTGTATTGGGTGTGTTGGGGATACAAGAGATTTCTTGTATTTGATTGCAGGGTTGTTTGAGAGAGACCATCTTCATCCTACACCTCCCATGGATTGATAAACCTTAGGTCATCCACTTGAGGGAAAATTGCTACTGTCCTACAAAACTCTGCGTTTGGAGGCCCAACAAGAGTCTACAAGAATAAAGTTGTGTGGTAGACATCTAGCTCTTTTCTGCCGCCGTTGCCGGGAGGTGAGTGCTTGAAGGTATATCTTTAGATCTTGCAATTAAATCTTTTAGTTTCTTGTTTTTCACTAGTTTGGTTTCATAAAAGAAAACTACAAAAAAATGGAGTTTAGGTTGCATCATTTGTTTCGTCTTTATAATGTCTTTCGTGAAAATAAGGATTCAGAAAATTGTGCTCAGTTGGTAGAGGAAGAAATTATGAAAATACTTAACGAGAATTCCTTGAATGATGAGCATGATTGCAATGTTGCTAGTATGAACTCTCTGAATATCCATGATGCTAATGATATACAAAGCCACAAGTTTGGGGATGATATGTTTTATGAAGATGATATTTTTAGTCCCCCAAGTTTTGATGAGCAAATTTATGATGATGATGGCATGCCTCCTATCTATGATGATTATGATGATGACAAGTATGCTATAAAGAGTGATAGTAACCATGAAACTTGTCATCATGATTTTAATATTGAATGTGGTTATGTCAATCAAGTGTCTCATGATAGTTATTTTGTTGAGTTTGCCCCCACTACAATGAGTGAGAAGAAAATTTCTTATGTGAAGAGTAATAAATTTTCTACGCTTGTAGATCATGAAAAGAATGCTTTATGTGTAGTTATATTGTGAAATTCCTTCATGATGCTACTGAAAATTATTATGATGGAGGAACATATGCTTGTAGGAATTGCAAGAATATCAAGTTTCCTCTCTCTGTGTTCAAAGTTTTGAAGTTATGCTTGTTTTGCCTTCCTATGCTAGTTGATTCTTGCTCCCATAAATTGTTTGCTCACAAAATCCCTATGCATAGGAAGTGGGTTAGACTTAAATGTGCTTCTCATGAGATTCATGATGCTCTTTTGCATGTTTCAATTATTATTCCTATATGAGCATCATTGAAACCATCCTGTCTAGCTAAAAGGCATTAAAGAAAAGCGATTGTTGGGAGACAACCCAACACTTTTCCTTTCTGTTTTTGTGTGTTCACATGATTAAGATATTGTAGTAATCAGGTTTTGTGTCTTTTATTTCAATAAAGTGCCAAGTAAAGCCTTTGGGGTGACTCACAAGATGAGTAGAATTGATGCTGAACCAAAACAGAAACTTTTGACTCCAGTATAGGAATTTTCATTTTTTACTGGAGCATGATAAATATCTGAAATTTTTACAGTCTTGATATACAAATTCTTTAGGTTGTCCTAAATTTTCAGAATTTTTAGAGACAGGTAAGTATGGTTACACTACAGATCTTCACAGACTGTTCTGTTTTTGACAGATTCTGTTTTGCATGCATAGTTTGCTTGTTTCAGTGTTCCCATAGCTCGTATTTAGTGGTATAAATTATGGTAATGATAGAATACAATAGGTATCATGTGGGAACAATTATGAATCTTGTCTTGACAGTACCTAAGTGAATGATCTTTACTTATTATACTAACCCATCTCACGAGGTTCCGTTAAGTTTTGTGTGATTGAAGTTTTCATGTTTTGGGTGAGACACCAATATGAGGAGAATAAGGAGTGACAAGAACCTAAGCTTGGGGATGCCCAAGGCACCCCAAGGTAATATCCAAGGAAGACTCAAGCATCTAAGCTTGGGGATGCCCCGGAAGGCATCCCCTCTTTCGTCTTCAACATTATCGGTATATCTTACTTAGAGCTATATTTTTATTCGTCACATAATATGTGCTTTGCTTGGATCGTCATTATATTTTGTTATTTTATTTTAGGTGTTATTTATAATCTTGTTTTTCAATAAAAATTTCCAAGAATTGCCTTAGGATGCTTGCATTGCATGCTTGATGTGTGCTGTGTAAAAACAGAAACTTTCTCTGTAGTGTTTGAATTTTCATATTTTACTGGAACGTGGAAAGTTTCTAAAAATTTTACACAGTGTTTTCATATAAATTCTTTATCACTTCCTAAATGTTCATAATGTTTTGAGTTACAGAAGTACATTGTTTTCATAAATTTCTACAGACTGTTCTGTTTGGACAGATTGCTGTCTTAGTTTTGTTATCTACTTATCCTATAGTTTCTATAGCCTATACTGGTAGATATAAATTGTGGAAACGATAGTAAATAGTAGATGATGTTTGAAAATTATTGTGCAACTTTTCTTGGCAGTACACGAAGTGTTGATTTGTTCTTATGTGTACTAACCTATCTCACGAGTTCTTTTTGAGTTTTGTGTGGATGAAGTTTTTGAGACTTAGATGAAACCGGGATATGAGAAGATTGAACGAGATACAAAAGCTCAAGCTTGGGGATTCCCAAGGCATCCCAAGTAAATATTTCAAGAAGTCTCGAGTATCTAAGCTTGGGGATGCTACGCATCCCACCTCTCTTCGTCAACTATCGGTTAGCCTATGTTGATCCTAAATTTTCATTCGTTCGCATGACATGTGCTATTCTTGGAGTGAATTTTTATTTAGTTTGCTGTTTGAATAAAATACTCAGATCTGAAAATCTTTATTGAGAGAGAGTCCTCACATAGCTACTTAATTGTTTGACTACTCATTGATCTTCACTTATATCTTTTGAGAGTAGTTTGATGTTTACTCATTTGCTTCACTTATATCCTAAGAGTAAATTGTGAATGAATGAAATATCATAAATTTGAAATTATCAATGTGCTATATTCTTATTAGCAAGTTCACATTTGGTTTAGAAAGTATACTCTATTGAAGTTTAACAATCACAATATTGGTCATACAAGCAATTCGTGAATGATTAGTATAAGGAAGAGAACTTTCACATACAAATATATTATCTTGGACATCTTCTATGATTGTGAATACCCATTAATTATTTTCAAACTTGAGCAAATTAGTTGATGTTGGACAAGGAAGACAACGTAATGAGTTATGGTCGTGTATATTTGCATAGAAGTTATATTGTTATGGATCCTCCAACATGTGGTGCTTGTTTAGAACCTTTTGCTAGCCAACACTTCATACTAAGTAGAGATAGTACTTGTGCATCCAAATCCTTGAGCCAAGTTTATTCCATAATAGTTCACCATACCTACCTATATATGGTATTTCACTGCCATTCCAAGTAAATTTGCATGTGCCACCTCTAAACATTCAAATAAACATCTGTTTTGTGTGCCTGGACCACTCATGGAGCGACGGGGGACGGTCAGTATCTTCCATGTTAAGTGGGTTATTCTCATGATGAGTGTCTATTCACTCGTCCTTGCACGAGAGGGGCGGTAATAGGGATTCCTAGTCCCGAAAAAATGCAAATAATTAAACAAAACTCCCCCAGGAATGTTGTTGGTATGGACGGTACCCGTGGATTCGGCTAGCCGTGGAGTGTGTTTGTTTTGTGGAGGGTGAGTAAACCTTTACTTTTACCGCTTGGGAACCGCCGCTAATGTGTTTAACATGGAAGATATTGATAACTCTTGGTCGTAACGTTGACAGGAAGGGTGCACCTCCCAAAATTATATCTATATCTGATTTAAGCTTTGAGCTCTGGCACCTCTGCAAATCCTTGCATCCCTCTGCGAAGGGCCTATCTTTTACCTTTCAGTATTTACTTTTATGCAAGAGTCGATAGCATGCATTCTCATTTCAACCTCAATTATTATTTAGTTGGCAAGCATCATGTGGTGGGGAAAGATCTAGGCACATATGGCCAGTCAAATATATTTGATCATGACTTATTATTGTTGACAATTATCTCTATGATAAATGAGTTGGGAGGCAAAACATTAAGCCCCTATCTTTCTCTGTGTTCGATGGATGCCATTTGTTCTAAAAATATGCTTTGAGTACTAGCAATCATAGAAGACTATATGATGATTGAGTATGTGGAGCTCTTACTTAGACTTGTTGAGAATAAGTTGAATTTCAATTTCTTGGTGACTAAGAACATAGGTTGTTAAGTTTCAAGAGAATTCATTGTTTGAACCACAACATGTGAATTGGTTGCTACCTTATCATGATGAGTTTTATGAGAAAGAGTTGCTGTTATGATGTTAGGAAAAGTGGTTGAAATTATCATTGATCAAACTTATGCACTATGCTAGCATTCACACTTCATAAATTATTTCTTTTATCATTTACCTACTCGAGGACGAGTAGGAATTAAGCTTGGGGATGCTGATACGTCTCCAATGTATCGATAATTTATGAAGTATTCATGCCACATTCACCTATGTTTACAATACTTTTATATGGTTTTGATGCACTTTACATGATTTATTTAGAACTAACCCGGACTGATGTTGTTTTCAGCAGAACTACCGTGGTGTTGTTTTTTGTGCAGAAATCAAAGTTCTCCAAATGCAACGAAACTTTTTGATGATTTGTTTTGGAACAAAAGAGGCACTAGAAGCTTCGTTGGAGGGCCAGAAGAGCCACGAGGTGGGCACAACCCATCAGGGCGCGCTGGTGTCTCGTGGTCCACTCGTGGCCCGTCTTCATGTGAAACCGACGCCCAAAAATCCTATATATTCAGAAACCCCCAGAAATAACCCTTGACGAGAAGTTCCACCGCCGCAACTCATGTATCAACGAAAAACCAATCTGGAGGCGTTCCAGTGCCCTGCCGGAGAGGGTAGATCATCTCTGGTGGCCATCTTCATCATCCCGGTGGAGGCCATGACGAGGAAGGAGTAGTCCACCCTTGGGGCTGAGGGTATGTACCGGTAGCTATGTGTTCAATCTCTCTCTCTCTTGGGGCACTCTTTGAGGTTCTTTGTGTTGGATTGAGTATTATGAATCTGAAATTGTTTGATCCGTATCGTATAATTAACTCATGGATACTTGTGGTGACATTGGAGTATCTAGGTGACATTAGAGTTGATTGATGTGTATCATATGGTGTTATTTTAGTACGAACTCTAGATAGATTGATCGGAAAGGATAACTTGGTGTTATTTTAGTACGAACCCTTGGATAGATCGATCAGAAAGGATAACTTTAAGGTGGTTTCGTACCCTACAAACAATTTCTTCTTATGTTCTCCGCTAGATAAGAACTTTGGAGTGATTCTTTGTTGCACGTTGAGGGATGGTTATGTGAGCCAATTATATTAGCATTGTTGAGAGATTGCACTAGCGAAAGTACGGACCCTAGGCCTTGTTTTAAATCATTGCAATACCATTTGTGCTCACTTTTGTTACTTGCTACCTTGCTGTTTTTATATTTTCATATTACAAAAACCTATATCTATCATCCATATTGCACTTGTATCACCATCTCTTCGCCAAACTAGTGCACCTATACAATTTGCCATTGTATTGGGTGTGTTGGGGACACAAGAGATTTCTTGTATTTGATTGCAGGGTTGTTTGAGAGAGACCATCTTCATCCTACACCTCCCACAGATTGATAAACCTTAGGTCATCCACTTCAGGGAAAATTGCTACTGTCCTACAAAACTCTGCGCTTGGAGGCCCAACAAGAGTCTACAAGAATAAAGTTGCGTAGTAGACATCAGGAACCCAGTTAGCCAGGACACACCCTTGTACTTGTCTCCATCCCCGAGCAATCTAGCCAAGAAGGAGTAGGGTTTTACACCCGAAAGGTGGCCTGAACCTGGGTAAACTACCGTGTCTACTGTTCTTCTTCCTTAGCTCGAGCAAGCCGGAGAGTAACCATGAGGTTGTGAGGTAGAGCGGGGCTAGAGAACTCGCGCACCCCAGAGTTTGAACCTCTTTTGGTCCTCGGAGCCCCAACTCCGACAGTATGAACTTCAGGTGCACAACTGGCTTGTGCAGAACGTAGCTCCTAATGCACCTCCACGTGCAGCCAATGTTGACAATGAAGATGATGTTCAGGTTGATGGATGGGGTGTGTTGCCTGATCCCCCTGCACCGCCACTTCCTCCTTATTTAGTCATCTTTCAGGCTTGGTTGGCCGCTCAAGGGCTCTCTGTTCAGGATGGACTGGTGCCTGACAACAACATTCAGGATAATGCTGAACAAGTGTGGAATGACTGTAGGGAAACGCAGCAGAAAACAAAAATTTTCCGACCTACGTACCAGCCCAGGATCACTATGGAGACTGCATACAAGGTTTGATCTTTTTTGTTACCGACTCGTAGCGTAGCGGAAGTAGAGTCGATGACGATCGGCGGTGCAGATTCCCGCAGCTAGGATTTTACAACCTCCCAACCGCGAGGATGTACTCCCTCGTCAGCTCACCGGACGGATCTTCGGGCAGCCCTTCGGGAGGCCTCAGGACAGTCCCTCGGATAGTCCCACCGGACGGATCCTCGGACAGCCCTTCGGGAGGCCTCTGGACAGTCCCTCGGATAGTCCCACTGGACGGATCCTCGGACAGCCCTCCGGGAGGCCTCTGGACAGTCCTTCGGATAGTCCCACCGGACGGATCCTCGGACAGCCCTCCGGGAGGCCTCACTGACAGCCCTTCGGGCGGGTCACTCGGACAGCCCTTCGGGAGGACCCCCGAAACACGGACAGTAACTCGGACAGCCCTTCGGGAGGCACTCTCGAACTAAGACCGAAACTACGATCTCTCTACAGAGTTGCACACATACGGTGTCATCTATCCGGCAGGGCTTCGCCGTCCAGAACTAGTTCCCACCGGAACCCAGACAGCCTTTCGGCTCTACGAAACTATTTCTCTGGGAGGGAGAGAGAAGCCAGAAATGTCATGGCACTTGTATGTGAGAAGGAAGTCAGTGTGGAGGCAGCCCCTCCACCTCTATTTATAGGAAATCCAAGGGGTAGGGTTTCTTGGCCCCCAAGCCTTCTAGAAACCTTTTTGGGAAAATATCCCAAAAGGTGACTTTTCCATAAATATCCCAAAAAGCACTTTCACTATTCACGACGACATTTTTCAGCGTCTGATCGAACTGAAAATATTCATGTGGGCTTAGAAGTACCCACCAAAATAATTTTCAACGCGAGCCGGAACAATTCCGGTTTAGTGATTTTCATCTGCGAAAAGCATCTGAAGCGGTTTCGGCAGCTCCGGAACATTTCCGGTTTTCATTCCGGAAAATTCCAGAAAGTTTCCAAAATGATTCTGGCACCCTCCAAGAATTATCAGGCATGTGCCGAAACCAATTTGACTTAATGGTATCCCCTGAAACAACTTTTCAGTTTTACCGAAACTGTTCCGGTGTTCTCTCTGCGGAACTTTTCCGCTGTCCGAAACTTTTCCGGTGTCCGAAACTTTTTCGGTGATTTTCTCTCAGACTCCCTGTCTAGTATTCAGCAGATAGATGACCCTTAAGCGTGTGACCCTATAGGTTCGGTGAAGCATAGACATGACCCGGAACCCCTTCCGATCAATGATCAACATCGGAGCCGTGGACACCCATATTGACCCCTATACCCACACGAATGAATATTCGAGTGAACCTCCAGTTGCCGTGTGCTATTCCTGTTGCTTCGCGATATGTTACAAATACCCGAGGTGAGACATGTTGGCATCCCCGTGGATCAACAACTTGTCCACTATGCCAGTTACCTCGTTACCGGTATTGTTCTCTTTTCTCGTTCCCGTGTTCCGGCATCCCCGTGATCAAATCCCAAAGTGTCTGGCCAGACGATGATGGATACCGTAACACCGAGAGGGCCCAGAGATATCTCTCCATCATCGGAGGAGCAAATCCCAATCTTGAGCTATCAAGTTACTTGACATACTTTTCCATGAACCCGTAAGCCGCCGTAATAGCCACCCATTTACGGATGACGTTTAACAAACCCCAAAGTTCATGAAGCAAGCATGAAGAAACTCGATACTCTCATGGTCCAAGGAATCATGCAAACGTTAACCATCTTTGTGTTATAAACCATTAACTAATGACGAATGTATCTCATAGCATAACATCAATTCGGGTCGATTCAACACAAATGTTCTTCTAATATTGTGCCCTCAAAATTGCCGGCATAGCCATGCCCATGATCAGGAAAATAGGATCATCATGCAATACTTGAGCCAGTCTTAGAGGCCAGACTAGGAATACATTTTACCGTTTATTATTCCACACGTGCATATGAGTCTTCCTCCGAGCCTCGTGGTTATTGTAGACTCGAGAACCATAGCAGTTATAGCATGGAACATAAACCTAATTATGAACAGGGAGATAATCAATAACATTTATTATTGCCTCTAGGGCATATCTCCTACAATGACTCCATCACAGTATCTGATGTAACAAACTCCTCAGAGTCCAGCTCTGCTCTTGTACGGTCAGCTTCCCCTATGATGCCCTCTACTGACTCTACGGAAATTTCTGTGGGCTTCACTGATTCTGGCATGCAATTCAACTTATCTGCACATGGCAATGCAATCATGAAGCTCCTTCTTCACAACCCAGGTCCTCGAAGGCAGCTTACTCAATTTCTGCTCTCTGCAATTCGCCCCATTTTAGCTTCTTTTGGACCCTGGAGCAATGGATTTGGTTTGAGGACTGAAAATCAACTAGTCATTTTGCATATTTCTCTTCAAGATAATCAGCTCCACATGACACAGCCTCTCGGCAATGGGCCTGCTACTGTGATGATTCTAGAGCTTGTCGAAGAACCTTCAGCTCTCCCTATGATGGTTAACCTCTTAAATGTCTCTCCTGCTACTGTTGTGGACGATGCAATCACTATTGTTGAAGAAGCTATGTCTGACCCAGTCCCTGGTAATGAGTTCTTGGCTATTGAGGCGCAGACTAAGCTTGCTACAGCAATTGAGGGGATCTCTCTTACTGAAACTGTTGACAGCTCTACTGCTCTGAATCATAACCCCGTGGCATCTCACAGTTCCACTTTGAACATGCCTGTAGTTGGAGCTACTGTCAATGAGCCTAGCATGGGCCTCTCCAGCATGACTCCTCCTCTGGCTGATGCACCGCCGGTGCCCCGTACATGTCGGCCTAGGGCCCCAGCCCCAGCCGTTACCACTGAGGTGCGCCGCAGCTCTCGCTCCACTAGATATGATGGGTTCAGAGTTCCCCAACCTTTAGACTCTCGTGTGGTGCAGTCCAAAGTTCAGCCACGCCTGATCCCAACTGCTATCCAAGGCTCTTCTTCAACGGTCATCCCGCCCCCGACTTCTCTCCAGGCCATAAGATCAATTGGGATCACTCGCTGTGCTATTCCACCAACTGAGCTCACTGATGATGCTTTTCTAGATGGCCACCCCGATGCTACTCAAGCTGACGCCGGTCCCTCTGCTCCATCTGCATAATTTACTTCGTTACCATGTCTCTTTTGCGTAGTTGGAACATACTTTTTCATAATGTTCGAGGTTTAAACTCCACTAAGAAACAACTTGCTTTATCTAATGTCGTTGCCTCAAGTGGTTGTTCCATTATCTGCTTGCAAGAAACAAAGAGATCCCTTATTGATCTTGCTTTTGTCAAATCATGCTGCCCGAAACGTTTTGATAAATTTGCATTTGTCCCCTCACGTGGCGCCTCCGGTGGCATACTTACTATTTGGAATAGCTCTATTTTTCATGGGACGGTCATAGACTCGAATGACTTTGTGCAAACTATTCGCTTTACAAGCACACAATCTGTTTAAATGTGGACTCTGGTAAACATATATGGCCCTTGTACTGGCACTCCAAGGGACGAATACACTAAATGGCTCTATGATCTTAATATCTCTCCTAATGAGGACTGGCTGCTCCTGGGTGATTTTAATTACATCCGATCCCCCGATAATCATAACAAGCCTGGGGGGGGGGGGACATAACTAATATGGCCACTTTTAATGATATCATTCGGTAGCAAAACCTTGTTGAACTTTCAATCAAAGGCCGATCATTTACCTGGAGTAATATGCAACAAGACCCGTCGATGGAACAACTGGACTGGTTCTTTACCTCTCTACACTGGACAAATATTTACACAAACACTTTGGTTAAACCTTTAGGGAAACCGGTGTCTGACCATATACCCTGTGTAGTTAGCATTGAAACTAAAATTCCCAGAGCCAAACTATTTCGATTTGAATCATTCTGCCTGCTTCACTCTGGGTTTATGGATGTAGTGCAAAAAGTTTGGTCCAAGTTGGTGCAATCGCATAACGTGGCTACTCTCCTCTGTCGCAAGTTCAAGCTCCTGAGACATGCACTTAAGGCCTAGAGTAAAAACATCTCCCGCCTCTCCGTAGCCATTGAAAATTGCAACGTGGCACTAGTGGACCTGGATGGTATTGAAAACCTTCGGGCTCTCTCCATACCAGAAACCAATTTCAGTCTCATCCTCAAAAAACATCTCCGCCTTCTGGACTATCAAAAGCAGTATTGGAAGAAAAGATGCACAATCCGTTGGGTTAAATTCGGAGATGAAAATACAATAAAATTTCAAGCTGTGGCAACTGAAAGATATAGACAGAACAATATCTCCACGCTTGCTGACTCAAACAGTCTGGTTGCAGATAACCATGAAGGGAAAGAGGCGTAGTTGACTATTTTTTAAAACCTATATTGACAGGCTTGGCTCCTCCAACCCTACAACAGCAAAATTTGACCTCCCCTCTCTCATCCATCCAAGATTGAATTTGGATCATCCGACCACACCAGTTTTACATTCTGAAATTGACAAGGTGGTCAAGGAAATGCCAGGTGACCGTGCTCCGGGTTCGGATGGATTTAATGGGATTTTTCTCAAGGCCTGCTGGGACATCATTAAGTCTGATTTCTACGCGCATTGTGCCCAGTTTCATGAGGGGAAACTGGATCTTCAGAGTATCAATGATGCCCTAATCACCCTGATCCCTAAAATTGGCTCCCCCTGAACTGTCAATTACTACCGCCCAATCACCTTGCTGAATTGTTGCCTCAAGCTGATCACCAAGCTTCTTGCTAATCGCCTTCAAACTGTTGTGCTAAAGATTGTGCATCACAACCAATATGGTTTTCTCAAGGGTAGATCCATCCAATACTGTCTCGCTTGGGCGTTCCAATACATACATCAATGCCAAGCGTCAAAGAGAAAGATTGCACTCCTAAAACTTGACTTTGACAAGGCTTTCGATACGATTGAACATGCCCCCATGATTGAAATAAGGAGACATATGGGTTTCAACGACAGATGGCTGGATTGGATTAAGTGCATTTTTTCTTCTGGGAGAACTTCGGTTCTTCTTAATGGTGTCCCCGGGAGGCAGTTCCATTGTAGACGTGGAGTGCGGCAAGGTGACCCATTGTCACCCCTAATCTTTGTCCTTGCTGCTGATCTCCTTCAAGCAGCGATCAGTGATGCTTTCTGACGCGGTGATCTTAGCCTACCTATTCCATCGAATGATCAACAAGACTACCCATGATCCTATACGCTGACGACACCATTCTTGTCTTGCCAGCATGCCTGCGCCAAGCTCGAATCATTAAACAAATCATGTCTGATTATAGTGATTCCGTGGGACTCAAAATCAATTTCCATAAGTCTACACTAATTCCCATCAATATGGACACAACCCTATGCTCAGAGTTGGCCTCAACTTTTGGCTGCCCCACTGGATCGATGCCATTCACATACCTTGGACTACCGATGGGATCCTCCCAACCCTTGGTCCAAGACCTAATGCCCTTGGTTTGCACTGTTGAAAGAAGGTTGTCATCCACTCTATCTCTCATGTCATATGGAGGGAAACTATCCCTTCTTAATTCTACAGTCACATCCCTGCTCATATACGCGACGTGTAAAATTAAGCTGCCGCCCAAGATCCTAGAGCTCCTTGACAAAATCAGACGCATATGTCTTTGGATCAAAAAAACTGATCAAGGGGACAAATCCAACTGGCTAGCGGCCTGGGACATGGTGTGTAAGCGTAAGAAACATGGGGGCCTTGGAATCATCAACCTCAAAGTTCAGAATGAGGCCCTCCTTATGAAATTTCTGCATAAATTCTACAACAAAAAAGATGTCCTATGGGTGCAATTCACTTGGAATACCTACTATGATCAGAAAATCCCACACGCTTCTGACCCCATCGGTTCATTTTGGTGGCGCGACATCCTCAAACTCATGCCCAAATTCAGAGGGATCTCACACATCAATGTGGTGTGTGGAACCACAACTTTGTTTTGGAAAGATCTCTGGCATGATGAAGACCTACAACTCTCCCACCCTCGCGCCTTCTCATTTGCCCTACATGAAGATGCTTCTGTCAAAGATTTCTTGGAAAGCACGACACTATCCAAAGCCTTTCATCTGCCCCTCACCCCGCAGGCTCTCACTGAAGTCGGGGACATACAAGAAATATCCAAGCACATGCAACCTGCGACAACAATTAGTGACTTCTGGCACTACGTCTGGGGCAAGATGGATTTCAAATCCGCTGACTACTATCGCTTCTGTTTCAAGGGTGTGCAATCTCATCAAGTGTTCAAATGGTTGTGGAAATCCAAATGTACCATGAAGTTAAAGGTCTTTGGCTGGCTCCTCCTCAACGACAGACTCAACACACGGAATATGCTGAAACACACACACTACAACATCGGTGATGATCATAACTGCCTACTTTGTGGTCTGCCAATTGAAGAAACTGTCAACCACATGATCTTCACCTGCCCTTTTAGTCAGCGCTGCTGGAACGTGTTGGGCATATCATGGCCATCTTTTGACAGCCGCAAAAACCTCATTGCAACGGTTCGTGCAACCAGGGACAAAACACTCTTCTTTGAGATATTCATGGTGGCGGCTTGGAGCTTATGGAAAGAGCGAACAACAAACATTTCAGAGCGGTCACCCCTAGCATAACGTCCTGGAGGTTGAGATTTGTGGGTGATTTTGAACTCCTAGAACATAGAGTTAGGGAGAGGGATATACCCTTTGTACTCTCATTTCTTTCCACCTTGCCTCCCTAGCCTGTGTAAACTTGCTCCCATCCCCACCATGCCTCCAAAAAGGCATTGGTGCCCCCCCCCCAATTGTAACTATGTGCTTGTAACACCACCATATATATAATATACAACATACAGTAGGAGCCTCTCCTACTATTTTACGATAAAAAAAACAAGCATGGCTCTCTCAATAGTTAAGTCCGGAGAGATAACCACCTTGCCAAGACCCAATACCTTTGAAATTGTGTCATCACCAAAGGAGACTTGAGTGGCCAAAGATGCATCGGGTCGAACATCCACCACCAAGTCCTTGCTTCCGGTCATATGATTTGTTGCTCCACTATCAAGCAACCATGACACCCCTCCGGAAGCAAACTCCTACAATACATCAATGCTTGGATTTAGGTGCCCATTCTTTAATGGGTCCTTTCATGTTAGCAACAAGGGTCTTAGGAACCCAAATAGACCATTCAATGTACTCATAAGAAAAACCAACATATTTGGCATAAACATGCCCATCACTAGCACGGCATAAAACATAAGAGGGGTTAAAATCGTCGGCCTTGTTGGTGGAGGTGGCCTTGCCCTTCTTGGCATTACCACCCACAACATTGTCCTTCTTCTTCTCATGAGTGGCCTTCCCAGCTTTGACAAAGGTGTCCTTGAGCGGGGGAGCTTGCTTGGTCTTCAACTTCTTCTTCTTCTTAGACTTGGGTGCAAACCCAATCCCTTCCTTTGCTATAACTTCCTTTTGATTGCTTAAAAGGTCATTGAGATTCTTCTCACCGTGGATACATGTCACAAGGCCTTTCTCAAGTTGCTCTTTCAACTTAACATTTTCCTCTACAAGGTGCGCATGCTCACAACAAGGGTTAGTAGTAATGGCATTATCAATTAACACAAAAGAAGGACACGTGGCTATTTCCTTAGTAAGTTTTACTTGGAGTTGATCATGACACTCCTTGAGAGAGGCATGAGCACCCTTCAAAGCCTTGTGAGCCTTGTCAAGTGCATCAAACTCTTCCTTGAGTCTATCATGGCCAACCCCAAGTGCAACCTTATCAGATTTGAACACACGATTAAGAACAATAGCATGACCATGATCTTTACATAATTTAGCAAGGTCGACATTTTGTGACCCTCAAGAGCCAAACGAAGACCTTGCTCTTCCTCAAGAGCAATGGAAAGATCTGCTATCTCATCGGCATAATCACGACTATGTCCCTTCAACTCCTCAAGGGATTCCTCTTGAGACTCAATGATATCATTGGCCTCACCAAGTTGTTCCAAAAGAGCAATAAAGTGCTTCTTGTATTCACCTTTGAGTTTACACAAGAATTTGTCAAACTCATTCTCATCCTCCTTTGTCTCCTCATGTTCATCCACACAACCCAACAAAGAAGGAGTGGTAGAAATGGAAGTTTTAATGTTCAAGGTTTTGACGTTGGGGGTTACCTTGGTGATACCTTTGGCCATAAGGCACCTAGCAGTGTGGTTCTCGTTGGGGGCGTCGAAGAGAGACACCTTGGTTGGGGTAGAGGATGCAATTGCCACTGTAGCCATTGCCATCCCTTCACCACTTGTATCTTTGTCATCAACATCATCATCGGAGGGATACTCTTCTTGAGCCACCAACACCTTGTGAGGCGCCTTCTTGGTGAAGTTGTTCTTGTTGGGGAAGGACTTGGCCTTATCTTTGCGGATGAGTTTGCCACCATTGTCTTCCCTCATCTCATATGGGCAATCCACCATGAAGTGACTCACATTACCACAGTTGTAGCAAGTCCTCACACGTTGCTTGCCTTTTGACCCACTTGAGTTGTTCTTGGAGAAGTTGGGCCTTGTGTTTCTCTTGTTGCGCCAAAATTGCCTAGATGCAAGAGCCATGTGCTCATGGTAAGCATATTTGGTGTCTTCGGGGAAACCCTCCTCTTCTTCCTCCTCTTCTTCTTCTTGGGTGGCCTTGGCCTTCAAAGCAAGGTTGGGTGATGATTTCTTTGACCGTTGTACACGAGCTAGAGCATTGTCGGCAGTCTTGTTCAAGATGTTCATTGCAATAAACTCATCCAACACGTCGCTTGACGACAGGGAATGAAAGTCCGGTCTTTGACGGATAACGGAGGACATGGCCTTGTTGAATGGCATGATGGCCTTGAGAAACTTACGCTTGATCCAGTTGTCATCCGTATCCTTGCTCCCATGATATTGAAGAGCGACGACAAGAGTTGTCACTCTCCGGTAAAGCTCACGAGGGTCCTCATCCTCAATCATCACAAACTCATCAAGCACTACCTCAAGTTGGACCGTTGAATGCTTGAGCTGCCCTTGTATAAAGAGACAATGTGTTCCCAACAATCCTTAGCATGAGTGAAGGGACGCAAGTGTGCTAGATCTTCGGGAGGCACTGCAGCTTGAAGAATGAACAAGGCAGTGTGATTGAGTTGATTGTCGGCCTCTTCTCTTGGGGTGAGGTTGTTTGGATCATGCGGGTAGTATCCTTGCTCAATGATTCTCCAAAGTTGAGTTGAGCTGTGATTCAAATGAGACTTGATACGAAAAATCCAATTGGCAAAATCATTCTTAACAAGTTTAGGAGGAAGACCAAGATTGACTATATGAGGTGGGTGCACCGGTCCTCCATAGACCACGGGAGGGGGTACCGAGGCAAAGGTACCCGACCCACTATTTCCTTGAGGTAACTTGTTCTTGTCAGTGCTAGCCCCCTCATTATCGGAGTGGACATCCGATGTCGAACTGGGATTAACCACTTGTGTCGGATCGGTAGAAAGTTTGATACTATCAAGGAAATATGTAAACATGGACTTGACCTCGGTCGTCATAGAAGATTTAAGTGAGGACATTGCCTCATTTAAATCCTCTCAGGAGACCGTGCTCAAGCCCCCGGCCTCGGGTGAATCCACAACCCGATCCCCGTCGTTAACCATACTCTTCAGGTGGTAAAACACTTAATAAAGAAACCTTTCTCTGATACCAATTGAAAGGATCGATATGGTTGACTAGAGGGGGGGGTGAATAGGCAACTACCAGTTTTTAACTTTTCTTTAGGAAATTAGGTTTAGCAACAAATAGGTTGTCTAGATATGCAACTAGGTGAGCAACCTATATGATGCTATCAACAATAACAACACAAGCAAGCAAATGATACAATTAAGTAAAGCTTGCACAAAGTAAAGGTAAGAAGTAACCACAAGGGGAACCGACGGAGACGAGGATGTGTTACCGAAGTTCCTTCCCTTTGAGGGAAAGTACATCTCCGTTAGAGCGGTGTGGAGGCACAATGCTCCCCAAGATGCCACTAAGGCCACCGTATTCTCCTCACGCCCTCACACAATGCGAGATGTTGTGATTGCACTAGTGGTGCTCTTGAAGGTGGCGACCGGACCTTTACAAACAAGGTTGGTGCAATCTCCACAACTTAATTAGAGGCTCCCAACACCACCACGAAGCTCCACCACAGTGGAATATGGCTTCGACGTGACCTCTTCCATCTAGGGTGCTCAAACACCCAAGAGTAACAAGATCCGCAAGGATTAGTGGGGGGGATCAAATTTCTCTTGGTGGAAGTGTAGATCGGGGCCCTCTCAACCAAACCCTAGAGTTTCAAAAAGTTTTGTTGGCCAGGGAGAGAGATCAGGCGAAAATTAGCTTGGGAGCAACACTGGAGCTTTGGAGAGGATAAGAGGTGAGTCTCTTTGGGGAAGAAGACCCCTTATATAGTGGGGAGGGAATCTGCCCGTTACCTGCCCACCAGCCACACATCAGCAGTAGTACCGCTCCGGGGAGCGATACTTCCGCCCGCATGGAAGACCTGCTCGCTGGCCACAGCTGACTCAGTCAGGGAGGTGGTAGTGCCGCCGGAGCGGTACTACCGCTCCTGCCAGCGGTACTACCGCTGGCGCTGTGGGAGGGGCAGATCCAAGCAGTTGTAGGGAGGCAGCGGTACTACCGCTTGTTATTACCGCCCCTACTACCGCTCTACTGGCGCGGGTCATCAGACACCAGACGCGAGGGAGTCTGGTGTCCCGTGACGGGTGCCTGAGCCACCACAGCAGTAGTAGTAGGGGGGCAGCGGTATTACCGCTTGTTACTACCGCCCTACTACCGCTTTGGTGGTGCGGGTCGACAAACAACAGTTGAGAGGGTGTCTCGTGCCCCGTGCTGGGTGCCTGAGCCACCCAGCTGTACTACCATGCTGGCCAGCGGTACTACCGCTCAGACAACTTTGAAGCAGCCAAGGGCACAGGGCAGTAGCTCCATATTGCCGAGAAAGGATAGGGTGCAAATGTGTACGTGTCGATTCCACTCAACCTTTCCAAGTGTGGACCCCCTTTTGATAGTACGGATTTTCCTACGACTCAAGTCCACCAACACTAAATCGTCGGAAAATAATTGTCTTCTCTTTTACCCACTAGAGGGGGAAATAACCGTCTCGTGCCACCTGATAATCTTTGAAAGCTAATGCATTGCCATCAATCACCAAAACCACTAGGGTAGAAATATGCCCTTACAATCTCCATCACCACCATGGGCGCCGCCGCCGCCGCCATCTCCATCACCGACGCCGTCATGCCTTCTCCCTTCACCGGCTCGATGTCGTCTTGTAACTTGACCTTCTCCTCTATGTTTATCATTAACTTATTTGGGTAGTAGTACGTGTTCTCAGGGAAACGGATGAACCCTTCAATGATTAGTATCATTATTATTCTCAAGCGACCCAATATCCTCTTGTTCATCTTTGAGTTAGTATTCTCATGAGTATTGAGAGGATGCCTCGCTCGCACTATTGTCGTGATTGGCCATAGAGGAACTACTGCCATGTAATGGTTAGGATGTTGAGCTAATTCGTGGTGACAGTAAAATCCCCGCGTCCTAGTCTTTGCAAACTGATAGGGGAGTTCAGGTAAACCCATATATGGCTGCGTTCACGGGGAAACCTTTAATTGACCGTATATGATAACTGGCGTGGGGAAGCAATAGTTGGTGGCGCATGTGGCATGAAGTCTACGCTAGAGTAGAACATGTTCTGTACCGGTCCACCCACTTCTGTATATGAAGAGTAGATAGAGGATACGATAGAGAGCATTTGCTCCGCACTTGATGGGCATATCATATTTGTGGTAATGACTTCGGAGTCCTAGATAACACTTCACTACTCAAGCACCTTCATCACTAACCTAGTCTCTTTTTATTCTTGTTTTTAGCTTTATGTTATTATTGTAGTAATACCTTTTATTCAGTTACCCTAACAACTTATAGGATAGAGTATTTGCAAACTTCGATTTGGGTGCGTACGTAGCTGTATGAAGTGATAACGTAGTTGCGGGGTTTGTGGTGCCTTCCTATCAACTCCATGTGGGTCCGACACTTACTTATCACGGAAGTGCTACAATAGCTATTACAGGACATCAAACATTTTCTGGCGTCGTTGCCGGGGAGCATAACACTTGGTTATTACTTACCCGAACTCACATAGTTTATTTTTGTTTGTTGTTGTTTATCTTATTGTTTTTCATTAAACCAAAAATAAAAAATAGGGTTTTTTACATCTGTGCCCCTGGTTCCTTAGCTGTGCTTATTCATCCCCACGTCCTTAACATTTGCTCACTTTTCCCCACTCCCTAGCCCGAAACCCTCACCAAAGGTCACAACGGAGGATGACATCGGGTCAATGGTTTGACCGTTAACTCTGACGAGTGGGGCGGCGCTGGACCGCGTCGCCCGTTGGACCTGACGAGCGAGTCCGTCTCGCTCCATTTCCGGCCACACGGACGCCGAACGGACGAGCACGCGCTTTCTCCTCGTCCGCCTCGGGGACGCGTGGCGGCCTTCCAACTACCCCCACAGCCAAAAGTAAATGCGCACGCGCGGCGGGCCCGGTCGTCAGCCACCCATGTTCGGGTCGTCGTCCTTCTTTAAATGGAAACCGGCCAGTCCACAGTAGCTTCCATCCTTCTAGAGCCACGCCTGCCCCCTCCACCCCCGGCAGGATCTACAAACCCTAGCCCGCCGGCGACAAAACCCTAGCCAGTAGCCACCATGGGCATCTTCTCAGGGGCCGACTCGAGCTCCGGCAAGAAGAAGGGCAAGGCCCCCGCCGTCCCTTGGCGCGCGCTACCCCCGCCGTCGTCTTCCCGTCTGCCTCGGCAGCGGATTAGCATCCCAGTGCATCAGGCGAGGTGGCACTGGGAGCACAACATCCCTCTCCCCTACCCCGACGTGATCCTGCCACACTACTAGCACTTGGATCCGGAGAGGATCCCAGTGCTGGCGGTGCCACGGTCGGCGCGGGCGCATGCGGAGGAGGTGAGGCGCTGGCGGCAACAGCTCACGCCCGAGCAGCGGCTCAATCCGGCCTACGCTGCAGACTCTCCCAATTGGGAGGTATAGTTTGCGTTTGAGCATGACGAGCAGCGCCGGCGTGGCGTCCGCGACGTGCGGGCTGGCACCCCGCCGCCCCTCATCGTGTGCGATGAGGACCAGGAGTTGGAGGCCGCATACCAGGAGGCGCTGGTGCTAGCAGCTGTCCTCCGTGAAAGTGAGGAGGAAGAGCGGCGCAGGGAGGAGGAGGAGGAGGCGGCTTACCAGGCGCGGATGGCGGAGGCCATTGCGCTCTCCGCTGCCGGTGACTGTGTCATGCCGCCGCTGGCCCCGCCGTCCCCCACCAGGCTCCAGCCGGCGCCGACCGACCTCAAGCCCGAGGAGTACGTCTGGGAGGGGGTGGTGCACGAGTGGGTGAGCGCGCCGCCCATCTGGATGATGGTGACGCCGAAGCAGCAGCAGATCTACCTGGAGCAGTGGCGACAGACGCACCTACGGTCGAAGCGTCGCGAAGGTAGGCGGCTAGAGGAGCTGGAGAAGGACACCGAGGCAGAGGAGGAGGAGCGCCATGCCGAAGCCCAGGCAGCGGCGGTGCAGCCACCGGCGGACGACGTCGCCACCGCCAGGGAGACCCTCGCCGACCTCACCGGCCCCAACGGCGACGATGAGGAGGACGCCTAGGGCAGCGCGCCTCCTCGTTTTCATTTTAGTTTTTAATGTTTTAGTTTTAATGTTTTTAGTAAATGGCTGGCAGACTTGCGAAGTATCTCCGACCTCTGTGACCAGCATTAATGTATAATTAAAGTTAGTGCATGGTGATATGATGTGTGAACGTGAACGTGATGTGATGTGATATTTAAATTAGGGCATAAATAAAGCTTTGGTGATTACGCATGTTAGTTGATCCTAATTTGAATTTGAACT
Organism: Elymus sibiricus; assembly: GCA_039707655.1. NCBI lineage: Eukaryota > Viridiplantae > Streptophyta > Magnoliopsida > Poales > Poaceae > Elymus > Elymus sibiricus. Next base: position 349,875,392 of record CM077663.1, read on the forward strand.
AACCCTTTGAATTATTACACATGTTAGATGATCATGTTAGCCTATGTGAATTATTACACATAAACAAAGCTTTGATATGAGAGGTATGGCATGGTGATGAGCTTCGAAGTTAGGGCAAACATACCATTTCTAATGTAAATCATTATAAAAAAAGTTTAAAATTCCAATAATGAAAAAATAAGTTCAGATCCTTCTTATTCACACTAAAATGAAGCTTTGGTGGTTTTCTTTTTAAAAAAAATTCGCAAACTTAAACCCACTATCACTCTCTTCTCGAACTCTATACAATCTCGTGCGTCATGGCTCATCTGTGTGAAGGAGTTTTCATGAAAATGCCGCTAAACCAAGGTTATTTTTTATGGTAACTACGTATTATAAAACAACGAACCGCAAAGATTTACTATTTTTTTGATTTTTTTGAATTAGTTAACGTCATTCGAAAGTGGGTCAAACCTAAAATAACCCCGCTGACCGGCTCAAAACCCCGCAGCACCTCTTCAAACCCTAGCGACAAACTGCAGTCGTTCGATCATACCCTAGCGCCAAGCGACAACCCTCAGATATGGGCTTCTAGAAGGAATTGGGCGATCTGCGAGAGGTTGGTTCCGCGTCGTTGGATCACATGGACGGCTCCGCATCGTTGGATCGTTGGGAGATCCGCGAGAGGTTGGTTCTGCTCACCCACTCGTCCGCCCAAAACAAAACCAAGTCTTGGTTGGACCTTCGCAAGCACTTGACTGTCGAAGGCCCACAAAAATAGATGATGCCTATAAAACAGTGCATGCGCTGGTTCTGTTTTTTTCTCTTTATTGATTTGAGTGCACCGTTTTTTTCTTTATTAATTTGATTGCACCATTTTTCCTTTTTCTTTATTGATTTGATTGCACCGTTTTTTCTGTTTCTTTTTTTATTTGATTGCATCGTTTTATTTTATTTTTATTTTTAAGAGAAGAGCTAAGCTTTATTGATGATAATCCACATGGGGTGGGATCGGATCATGTGGATTGGCCAACCAAACGATGTTGTTTGTGGCATCGTTTTCTTTCATGCAGTATGGCCACCAACAAGTAAAAAAATGGGCTCCAACAAGTAAAAAACGGCTTATATTATATTCAAAAGCATCATTCCACAAAACCGTACATCTCATATTAAAAAGGGTGAATCCATAGAAAAGCATGCACCTACGTACTACAAAGAACCTATCTACTCTCCGTCGGAGACGTCGATGATCTCCGTACCTCCGTCGCCTGCGGCTGCTCCGCTGCCGCCTCCTCCGCCTCTATCTCCGCCTCCAGCTCATCGAAGAGGGCATCGGCCTCCGCCTGCCTCTACCGGATGAGCCGGCGGTTGGCCTCCACCTTGGCCGCCAGCTGCTCCTCCTCCATGGCCGCCAGCTGCTCCTCCTCCATGGCCGCCGGCTGCTCCTCCTCCTCCTCCTCCATCTCCGGTGAATCCGGAGGGAGACCCGCAGCGATGCGGGTGGCGCGGTGAGCCTGTATCTCCGCCTCGATTTGCAGGCGCCGCTCCGGAGTGAGCTGCGCGTAGGTGGTGATGAGGTGCCGGACAATCCTGACGGCGAGGGAAGTGCGAGAGTAGGTGGTTGTGCTCGGGCGGCGGTGGGTTGGGGGGAGAAGGAGAATGTGATAGGACTGGGGGTCGCCGGCCGCTTAAATAGCCGGCTATGGCCTCGGACGACGATCCGAAGTGGCGCCACGCGGTGTTCATACCACGCCGATGGTCGAGGCGCCCGTCGGACCGTCGGGTTTCCCGGCGAGTCCGCGTGGGGCCACGCCGTCAGCCCGACATGGCAGGCGCCTGTAAAAATGGATGGACGCCTGTAAAGTTGGCGTATCGTGGCGGCGTGCATCGGCGCATGCAGGCTGGATCACGTGGCATGCATGGCAGGCTTGTGTACCGTGGCGGCGCGCATCGGGCCAACAGCCCAACGAAACCAAGGCCCCACTCGTCAGCACTTAACGGTCAAAACATTGACCCGACGGCATCCTCCGCTATGACCATTTGTGAGGGTTTCGGACAAGAGAGTGGGGGAAAAGTGAGCAAACGTTAAGAGCGTGGGGATGAATGAGTTCAACTAAGGAACCAGGGGCACAAGAATAGAAATCCCAAAAAAATATGTCTTGCTTTGAGATGTCAACAGAGGAGACAGAGGTTGCAATGGAACGATGCTATGAAAAAAGGAGGATAAATGAAGAATACTGGAGTACCGACAAAGGTGATGAGATGGGTGAGAAATTTATGGAGTTGCAGATTATAACTAATGATATCCCTAATGGTTGCATACAATGCCAACATTTTCTACACATGGGTTTTTACTGCAATGATCACTCACATCCGGTTGTGAGATCATACAATCGTGGTAACTTCCCTCCTAAAGATATTGAAGTCATTGAGGAGGTTATGCTAATGGTTAGATCTTTTGAGTTTTTAATGTGGGTCAACACGTTACCCGAAGAATATGCACTGGGGACTGAGCATGAGGACTTGTTGTACCGCCGCCCCCTATACTCCGCCAGTAGCGGTGGCTCTGGTTTCGTCTTCGGCACGAGCAGGGGGCGCGCGAGCCCGTCACAGGCTCGAGCTTGGGCACGAGCAGGGGGGCGCGTGAGCTCGCCCCTGACTCCGGCTTGGGATGCGGAGGCCGGTGTCGCGTGATAACCCACAAGTATAGGGGATCGCAACAGTTTTCGAGGGTAGAGTATTCAACCCAAATTTATTGATTCGACACAAGGGGAGCCAAAGAATATTCTCGAGTATTAGCAGCTGAGTTGTCAATTCAACCACACCTGAAAGACTTAATATCTGCAGGAGAGTATTTAGTAGCAAAGTAGTATGGAAGTAACGGTAACGGCGGCAAAAGTAACAGTAGCGGTTTTGTAGCAATCGTAACAGTGGCAGCAGAAAAGTAACTTAGCAAAGGTCAATATGTGAAAAGCTCATAGGCAACGGATCAGTGATGGATAATTATGTCGGATGGCATTCATCATGCAACGGTCATAACATAGGGTGACACAGAACTAGCTCCAATTCATCAATATAATGTAGGCATGTATTCCATATATAGTCATACGTGCTTATGGAAAAGAACTTGCATGACATCTTTTGTCCTACCCTCCCGTGGCAGCGGGGTCCTAATGGAAACTAAGGGATATTAAGGACTCCTTTTAATAGAGAACCGGACCAAAGCATTAGCACTTAGTGAATACATGAACTCCTCAAACTACGGTAATCACCGGAAAGAATCCCAGTTATTGTCACCCTGGGGGATGCGGATCATAACTCGTAATAGGTGTCTACAACTTGCAAGATAGGATCAAGAACACATATATATTCATGAAAACATAGTAGGTTCAGATCTGAAATCATGGCACTCGGGCCCTAGTGACAAGCATTAAGCATAGCAAAGTCATAGCAACATCAATCTCAGAACATAGTGGATACTAGGGATCAAACCCTAACCAAACTAACTCGATTACATGGTAAATCTCATCCAACCCATCACCGTCCAGCAAGCCTACGATAGAATTACTCATGAACGGCGGAGAGCATCATGAAATTGGTGATGAAGGATGGTTGGTGATGACGACGGCGTCGATTTCCCCTCTTCGGAGTCCAAAACGGACCCCAGATCTGCCCTCCCGAGGAAGAACAGGAGGTGGCGGTGTCTCCGTATCGTGAAACACGATGAACTCTTCTCCTTGATTTTTTTCTCCCTGAATAGGATTATATAGGGTTGGAATTGAGGTCGGAGGAGCTGCAGGGGGCCCACAAGACAGGGGGCGCGCCCTAGGGGGGCGCCCCCTGGCTTGTGACCATTTGGTGGACCCCCCCTCCGGTTGATTCTTTCGCCAGTATTTTTTATTAATTCCAAAAATATTCTCCGTAAATTTTCAGGTCAAGCCGAGAACTTTTATTTCTGCACAAAAATAACACCAAGGCAATTCTGCTGAAAACAGCGTCAGTCCGGGTTAGTTCCATTCTAATCATGCAAATTAGAGTCCAAAACAAGGGCAAAAGAGTTTGGAAAAGTAGATACAATGGAGACGTATCAACTCCCCCAAGCTTAACCCACTGCTTGTCCTCAAGCAATTCAGTTGACAAACTGAAAGTGACAAAGAAAAACTTTTACAAACTCTGTTTGATCTTGTTGTTGTAAATATGTCTAATTGATGTTCAGGTTTTTAGCAAAGATTATAGACTAACCACATTCACAATAACATTTAGGTCTCACATTTACTCATATCAATGGCATAATCAACTAGCGAGCAATAATAATAAATCTCGGATGACAACAATTTTATCAAAACAATCATGATACAATATGATATGATGGTATCTCGCTAGCCCTTTCTGAGACCGCAAAACATAAATGCAGAGCACCTCTGAAGAACAAGGGCTGACTGGAAATTTGTAATTCATGGTAAAAGAGATCCAGTCACAATCATACTCAATATCAATTAATAACAAAGCATACAAATGATGGTGGTGCTCTCTAACTGGTGCCTTTTATAAGAGGAGGACGACTCAACAGTAAAGTAAAATAGATAGACCCTTCGCAGAGGGAAGCATTGATTTGCATAGGTGCCAGAACTCGAGCTTTTAAAACAGAGATGAATAATAATTTTGAGCGGTATGCTTTCATTGTCAACATAACAACCAAGAGAATCTCGGTATCTTCCATGCTAGATACATTATAGGCGGTTCCCAAACAGAATAGTAAAGTTTTTACTCCCCCTCCACCAACCAATCACACTCCACGGCGAGCCGAATCCACGGGTACCGTCCATACAAACAACAACCCTGGGGGAGTTTTGTTTCATTATATTTTGATTTGAATTTTGAGCATGGAACTGGGCATCCCGATTACCAGCCACTTTCTCGTGAATGATAGTGAATCAACACATATCGTGAGAATAACCCACCTAGCATGGAAGATACTGACAGCCCCTAGTCACTACATGAGCGATTCGGGCATACAAAACAGAATATTGTTTGAAGGTTTAGAGTTTGTCACATGCAAATTTACTTGGAACGGCAGGTAAATACCGCATATAGGTAGGTATGGTGGACTCATATGGACCAACCTTGGGTTTATGGAAATGGATGCACAAGCAGTAATCCCGCTTAGTACAAGTGAAGGCAAGCAAGAGACTAGGAAGTGACCAACTAGAGAGCGACAACAGTCATAAACATGCATTGAGATTAACCAACATTGAATGCAAACATGAGTAGGATATAAATCACCATGAGCATAAATTTCGTGGAGGCTATGTTGATTTTGTTTCAACTACATGCGTGAACATGTGCCAAGTCAAGCCACTTGAATCATTCAGAGGAGGATACCATCCTATCATACTACATCACAACCATTTTAAAATGCATGTTGGCACTCAAAACAAACCATTATACACTCTTAGCTAATTAAGCATGGCATGAGTAACTATAATCTCTAATTGTCATTGCAAACATGTTTCATCCATAATGGGCTGAATTCAGAACGATGAGCTAATCATATTTACAAAAACAAAATAGGTTGAGTTCATACCAGCTTTTCTCCATCTCAATCATTTCATCATATATCGTCATTATTGCCTTTCACTTGCATGACCGAACGGTGTAAATAATAATAAGAGTGCACGTGCATTGGACTAAGCTGGAATCTGCAAACAATAGCTCAAAGGAGAAGACAAGGTAATATGGGCTCTCTGAAAGATAAACAATAATGCATATGAGAGCCACTCAACATTTTCATTGTGGTCTTCTCCTTACAACCCAAAGAAAAGAAATTTCAAAACAAGAACGAGATAAAACTATTTACACGGGAAAGCTCCCAACAAGCAAAAGAAGAACGAGAAATATTTTTGGGTTTTCTTTTAATACTACAACTAAACAGACTAGAAGGTAAAGCTAGAACTATTTTTTTTTTGGATTTTCTCAAGATTAATTAAGCACACAAGAAGAAAGCAGAAAGAAGAAATAAACTACCATGGATGATACAATGAAAAAGTATGAACACCGACAACTGGAATGAGTGTGTGAACATGAATGTAATGTCGGTGAGAAATACGTACTCCCCCAAGCATAGGCTTTTGGCCTAAGTTGGTCGAGTGCCATGGCTGGAAATAACCATCTCCGGGGTACTCTGGAGGGTCCTGAGGGTTCCACTAGTTGGCGAGCTCCCGTGGCTCCCACTGAAAAACTGGATCCTCATACGCATCAAGGGCTGGTGCCGGCTCAGGTGCTGGGGGTTGCGACAGACCCCAATATCTGTAGATGTCCTCGGGCATAATAGTGTACCTGCCTGAATGAATATCGAACAAAGAAGAAGCAGGCAGAGCAATAATCTCACAAGTACCCTGACTGAATACTAAGTTATAAAGCAGCCTCCTATCATCATCCTTCCTAATAAAATCATGTGCTACCATACTGTCATAGTCTAAATATCTTGTAGGTAGTAACATTTCCTCTTCCTCGTCAAGCCTAATGGGTATCTTAAAGTGTTTGGCTAGACGAGATGCATAGATACCTCCGAATATGGGGCCCTTCGAACGGTTTAAGTTCAACCGTTGAGCCACCATAGCGCCCAGACTAGAAGTTCTATCAGCAAGTAAAGCGTGGCGCAGAATGGCGAGGTCGGGAGCACTAAGGCCTCCACTCTCCCCACGACCAACTGAACATCTCCCCGCAAATAATGAATAATAACGTAGAACAGGAAAATGTAAACTAGCTGCTCTTGCCTTTGATACCCCTCTCTCTTCCCCTACAGTGATTGCGGCAATAAAATCCTCCATGTCTCTAGGACGTGGTTCACTGATGCTGCCCTCATAAGGTATTTTGCAAACATTGCAAAAATCATAAAGTTTCATTTTCTTAGGCACATCATATAAGTGAAATTCTACCGTAGGAGGATCTTCCCTATAATGAAAGTGAAAGTTTTGCACAAAGGTATTAGTGAGCAAGAGGTATTGGTCACACTTATCGTGGAGGAAGTCGATGATGCCTGCATTCTCTGCCAAATAATAGAAATCTTCATAAATTCCGGCCGCCCTCAAGAATGCATCACTTGGCCATTCACATGGCCGAACCTCCGCGGTGCGGGGAATATTGTATCTGGGCTTCTCATTTTCATTTTCTTTAGAACCCCGGCTTGAAGAGCCTCTTAACAATCTCCTCATCATTTCTTTCTCTGAAAAATTTCTGAAATTTTTAGTGACTCAAAATAAAGGTGAACAAAACTCAACAAAACTTATAGCAACTACTCCCACAAGTGCCTAGAGGCTATATCATGCATCAAAACTACTTGGGACCATACAAATTTGACATGCAAGCTCAAGAACAAGGTCACCATAGCAGCAAAAATTTGCAATATATAAGGCACTAAAACAAAAACTAATTGGACCATTGGAGGAGTCACATACCGAAGAACAATCCCCCAAAACAGTTTTGCAAATGGAGCTTTGCACAAGGAGATAGAAAATGGAAGCAAAATGAGCTAGAACACGGGCTTGAGCAATGGTGGGATTTTTTCTGGAGGAATACGAAGTGGATGGGTGCTGGAATAAGTGAGGGGGGCCTACGTGGGACCCACAAGCCAGGGGGCGCGCCCACGGGGGTGGGCGCGCCCTGCAGGCTTGTGGCCCACTGGTGCAGCCCCCTGATGTGTTCTTAGTGCCAGAAATTTTTAAATATTCCAGAAAAAATCATACTACATTTTCAGGGCATTTGGAGAACTTTTATTTCCAGGTCATTTTTTATTGCACGGATAAATCAGAAAACAGGAGAATAATAGCATTTTTACTTTATTTAATCTAAATAACAGAAAGTAAAAGTTGGGTACAGAAGGTTGTGCCTCCTAAATTCATCCATCTCATGCTCATCAAAAAGAATCCATCAATAAGGTTGATCAAGACTTATTGGCAAACTTTTTTCGAATGACATGGAACCGGAGAATTTTCGAATAACACTAGGTTACCTCAATGGGGATATGCATGTCCCCAACAATAAGTATATCATATTTCTTTTGGGCAGTAGGGAGAGGGAATTCAAAATCTCCAATAATAATCGTTGAAATTTTTCCAATGGAGTTGATACTATGAACTTGAGGTTGTTTCTTCGGAAAGTGTACCGTATGCTCATTACCATTAACATGAAAAGTGACATTGCCCTTGTTGCAATCAATAACAGCCCCTGCAGTATTCAAAAAAGGCCTACCAAGGATGATCGACATACTGTCGTCCTCGGGAATATCAAGAATAACAAAGTCCGTTAGGATAGTAACGTTTGCAACCACAACAGGCACATCCTCGCAAATACCAATGGGTAAAGCAGTTGATTTATCAGCCATTTGCAAAGAGATTTCAGTAGGTGTCAACTTATTCAAATGAAGTCTACGATACAAAGAAAAAGGCATAACACTAACACCAGCTCCAAGGTCACATAAAGCAGTTTTAACATAATTTCTTTTAATAGAGCATGGTATAGTAGGTACTCCGGGATCTCCTAGTTTCTTAGGTACTCCATCCTTAAAAGTATAATTAGCAAGCATGGTGGAAATTTCAGCTTCCGGTATCTTTCTTTTATTTGTCACAATATCTTTCATATACTTAGCATAAGGAGACATTTTCAGAATATCAGTCAAGCGCATACGCAAAAAGACAGGTCTAAGCATTTCAACAAAGCACTCAAAATCCTCATCATCCTTTTTCTTGGATGGTTTAGGAGGAAAGGGCATGGGTTTCTGAACCCATGGTTCTCTTTCTTTACCATGCTTCCTAGCGACAAAGTCTCTTTTATCATATCTTTTATTCTTAGGTTGTGGGTTATCAAGATCAACAGCAGGTTCAATCTCCACATCATTATCATTACTAGGTTGAGCATCAACATGAACATCATCATTAATACTATCACTAGGCTCATGTTCATTACCAGATTGTGTCTCAGCATCAGAAATAGAAATATCATTTGGATTCTCAGGTGTAACTATAACAGGTTCACGAGCAGCATGCAAAGTCCTATCATCATTCTTTTTCCTTCTATTGCTAGAATGACTAGGCGCGTCAGTATTAATTTTCTGAGAATCTTGCTCAATTCTCTTAGGATGGCCCTCAGGATACAATGGTTCCTGAGTCATTTTACCACCTCTAGTCACAACTCTAACAGAATGATCATTGTTCTTACCATTCATCTCATTGAGCAAATCATTTTGTGCCTTAAGTACTTGTTCTACTTGAGTAGTTACCATGGAAGCATGTTTACTAATAAGCTTAAGATCATTGATAGTTCTACTCATATAATCACCTAAACAATCAAGCATGTAAGCATTATGTTTCAATTGTCTACTAACATAAGCATTGAAATTTTCTTGCTTAACAATAAGGTCATCAAACTCATCCAAGCATTGGCTAGCAGACTTATTATAAGGAATATCACCTTCATCAAATCTACGGAGAGAATTTACCTCTACTACCTGTGTTGGGGTATCAAGACCATGTATTTCTTCAATAGGTGGTAAATTCTTAACATCTTCAGCTTTAATACCTTTTCTTTCATAGATTTCTTTGCCTCTTGCATATCTTCAGGACTGAGAAATATAATACCTCTTTTCTTCGGAGTTGGCTTTGGAGGTGGTTCGGGAATAGTCCAATCATTATCATTGCTCAATATATTATTCAATAGTAGTTCAGCTTGTTCAACAGTTCGTTCCCTGAAAACACAACCAGCACAACTATCTAGGTGGTCCCTAGAAGCATCGGTTAGTCCATTATAAAAGATATCAAGTATTTCGTTTTTCTTGAGAGGATGATCAGGCAAAGCATTAGGTAATTGGAGAAGCCTCCCCCAAGCTTGTGGGAGACTCTCTTCTTCAATTTGCACAAAGTTAAATATTTCCTGCAAGGCAGCTTGTTTCTTATGGGCAGGAAAATATTTTTCAGAGAAGTAATATATCATATCCTGGGGACTACACACACAACCAGGGGCAAGAGAATTAAACCATATCTTAGCATCACCCTTTAATGAGAAAGGAAACAACTTAAGAATATAGTAATAACGAATTTTTTCCTCATGAGTAAATAGGGTGGCTATATCATTCAATTTAGTAAGATGTGCCACAATAGTTTCAGATTCATAACCATGGAAAGGATCAGATTCAACCAAAGTAATTAACTCAGGATCGATAGAGAATTCATAATCCTTATCAGTAACTGTAAGAGCACATTTCTCCATGTGTGGTTTTGGGTAATTGATGACAATCCCTATGGACTAATGGTTGCCTTGCGTTATATTCGAAGGATTTGTCCGTAGGTACTTCTTGAAGTCCATCTGTTGGTTTCAAGGAGTTTATATGGTGACCAAGGTGGTATTCAAGGTTTATCCAAAGATTGGTCATGTGGGAGTTGAGCTTATTGCAAGCATGTCTTGAAGAAGAAGATTGTGTGAGCATTCATGTTTACCTTCAAGACATCATCTTTATGAAGAGAGAAGATAAGACACAAGGTTGATCAAGATTAAGGCAAAGAATGATTCAAGTTCATCAACACACAAAGCGTAGAAGATGTACCAAGTGGGGTCAAGTGATCCCATGGTATGGTAAGCATTGTCCATTACGCTTTTTGTACTAACCCATGGTCTACGTGAGAGTTCGTTGTGGGGTTAGGTATATTTCCATGGCTTTGCGTCAAGAGGAAGATCTCATACAACCCATGGAGGATGACATCAAGTGGTGATCGTCATCAAGGTTGTGGTGTGCAAGTTCAAGTGAAGCATCACGGAGAGATCATGCTTGAAGCTTGCCGTCCATTGTGGTGACAATGGACTTGTGAAGATGTGCCGAAGAGTGGCTCTCCCATAATGGAGTATGGGGGAGCAATCTACTAGTCTTCATCGAGCCGACGCAATCAAGAAACGTGGTCCAACTTGAGAAGGACAAGATCGTCATCATCTAGCTCAAGTGGACTATGCGCAAGGCAAAGGTTTGACCTTGATAGGGTTTTCTATTTTACCGGTCTCATGGTGGTAGTTGGGAGACCGGGTTATAGGATCGATTGCCGTACTATCAAGGGGGGCTCTCAAGTGAGTAGCTTGATCGTAACGTTCGTTGAGAGCTCAAACCATTGCATTCTTGGCATCATCATCTTTCTTGGTTCTTGGTTGGTTTTTCTCTTTGTGGGTTTTAGAGCTTATGGTCATCTTCATGACAAGCTCGAGTTCATCGAAAACGGAGTACATATGCATCTTCTATGATGTTTTCGATGTTGGAGTTTTTGCCGGTTCTTCATTCATAGAGGTTTCATATCGCTGTTGGATAGCTCTTGTCGTCCTGAATCCAACAAGCTTGAATTTGCTCAATTCGGAGCTCATATGCGAAGGTTATGGCAGTTCTGGTTTTTCTGGTTCCATCTGGCTGCTCTGGTTCTTTGTTTCCCTCCCGAGGGCGGTAGTACCGCTCAAGGAAGCAGTAGTACCGCAGGAGACAGCGGTAGTACCGCTCCAGTGAGCTGTAGTACCGCTGTCCCCAGCCCTAATGCGTGCGCTTGCGGTAGTAGGCGCGGATGTAATTTTTTACATCCGCCCTCAAGCGGTAGTACCGTGATGTATGCCCGGTACTACCGTGCCGGACTTTTGCGTTGCTCCGCCCTCAGCGAAGGTAGGCACGGAAGTATTTTTTTACATCCGTGGACGCGCGGTAGTACCGCTACCCCGAGCGGTAGTACCGCTGCCTCACGGTGTCTTCTGCCGTGTGCTGCACCTGAGTGGCCGTTGAATACTACCCCCGCGGTAGTACCGCGAGGGCAGGCGGTAGTACCGCTCCGGCAGTACTACCGCCCTGTTGCCTCGTTGCAGTAGTGTTTCATATGGCTACTACCGCCCTAGCGGTAGTACCGCTCCTTGGAGCGGTAGTACCGCTCTGTGCGGGCTGTGAGCATAACGGTTGGATTTTTCCCCACCTATAAAAGGGGGTCTTCTTCCCCATTGAACCTTATCCTTTGAGCTCGAGTTTGCCCCCCATTGTTGACCTTCTTCAAGCTTGCTAACTCTCAATCCCTCCAATGATTCTTGCTAGTTCTTGAGGGAAAAGGGAGAGGAGATCTAGATCCATATTTCCACCAATCACTTTCTCCTCTATGTGAGGGGAACCCCTTGGATCTAGATCTTGGAGTTCTTCGTGTTCCTCTTTGTTCTTCCTCTCATTTTCCTCCCTAGCATTAGTTGCTTTGGTGGGATTTGGGAGAGAAGGACTTCGACACTTCGTGTGCCCTTGCCATTGCATTTGGTGCATAGGTTTGAGTTCTCCACGGTGATACGTGGAAGTGAGAAGTTGAGAACCTTATTACTCTTGGGTGTTTGAGCACCCTAGAGCTTGTTCCTCTTGGGTGCTTTGGCGCCCTAGACGGTTGGTGGTGCCTCGGAGTTCAATCATTGTAGTGCAAAGCTCCGGGCAAGCTTCGGGGTCTCCAATTAGGTTGTGGAGACTACCCCGAGCATTTGAGTTCACCTCGGAGCCACAATCCATTGTGGTGAAGCTTCGTGGTGTTGTTGGGAGCCTCCAATTAAGTTGTGGAGTTTGCCCTAACCTTGTTTGTACGGGTTCGGTGACCGCCCTCAAGGTTCCCTTAGTGGAATCACGGCATCTTGCATTGTGCGAGGGCGTGAGGAGATTACGGTGGCCCTAGTGGCTTCTTGGGGAGCATTGTGCCTCCACACCGCTCCGAACAGAGATTAGCATCCGCAAGGGTGTGAACTTCGGGATACATCGTCGTCTCCGCGTGCCTCGGTTATCTCTTACCCGACCCCTTTATTTATGCACTTTACTTTGTGATAGCCATATTGTTTCTTGTTATATATCTTGCTATCACTTAGTTGTCTATCTTGCTTAGCATAAGTTGTTGGTGCACATAGGTGAGCCTAGTTGTTTTAGGTTTTGTGCTTGACTAATTAAACGATAGTTTTATTCCGCATTTGTTCAAGCCTAAACCGTAATTATTTTAAAGCGCCTATTCACCCCCCCCCCCCTCTAGGCGACATCCACGTCCTTTCAGTAACAAAGATAGGTGAAGTAGCAAACTTAGGATCATATTGCATTCTAGCATTCAAAGATTTTTCCTTCCACTTGCACAGTAATTTCTTAAGATCATCTCTATCCTTACAAGCAAAAAAGTCCCTAGCTACCTCTCCTTCCATAACATAACCCTTAGGTATATTAGGCAATTCATATCTGGGAGAGCTAGGTCTAACAGGTGTCTCATAGTGTTCAGTTTCAATAATTTCATCAGTTTCAGAAATATCATCAGTTTCAGCATTGACTCTAGCAATTTGTTCATCAAGAAATTCACCCAGTGGCGCAGTAGTATCAAGCAAAGTGTCATCATAAGCATCATGCATAGCAGAAGTGGCATCATCATTTACTTGCGACATATCAGAATCAATAGCAGGTGGTGGTGTCGCAAATTTACTCATAACAGAAGGTGAATCAAGTGCAGAGCTAGATGGCAGTTCCTTACCTCCCCTCGTAGTAGAGGGATAGATCTTGGTTTTTGGATCTTTCAGATTCTTCATAGTGATCAACAGATATAAATCCCAAGTGACTCAGAGAATAGAGCTATGCTCCCCGGCAACGGCGCCAGAAAAGGGTCTTGATAACCCACAAGTATAGGGGATCGCAACAGTTTTCGAGGGTAGAGTATTCAACCCAAATTTATTGATTCGACACAAGGGGAGCCAAAGAATATTCTCGAGTATTAGAAGCTGAGTTGTCAATTCAACCACACCTGAAAGACTTAATATCTGCAGCAAAGTATTTAGTAGCAAAGTAGTATGGAAGTAACGGTAACGGCGGCAAAAGTAACAGTAGCGGTTTTGTAGCAATCGTAACAGTGGCAGCGGGAAAGTAACTTAGCAAAGATCAATATGTGAAAAGCTTGTAGGCAACGGATCAGTGATGGATAATTATGTCGGATGGCATTCATCATGCAACGGTCATAACATAGGGTGACACAGAACTAGCTCCAATTCATCAATATAATGTAGGCATGTATTCCGCATATAGTCATACGTGCTTATGGAAAAGAACTTGCATGACATCTTTTGTCCTACCCTCCCATGGCAGCGGGGTCCTAATATAAACTAAGGGATATTAAGGCCTCCTTTTAATAGAGAACCGGACCAAAGCATTAGCACTTAGTGAATACATGAACTCCTCAAACTACGGTAATCACCGGAAAGAATCCCAGTTATTGTCACCCTGGGGGATGCGGATCATAACTCGTAATAGGTGTCTACAACTTGCAAGATAGGATCAAGAACACATATATATTCATGAAAACATAATAGGTTCAGATCTGAAATCATGGCACTCGGGCCCTAGTGACAAGCATTAAGCATAGCAAAGTCATAGCAACATCAATCTCAGAACATAGTGGATACTAGGGATCAAACCCTAACCAAACTAACTCGATTACATGGTAAATCTCATCCAACCGATCACCGTCCAGCAAGCCTACGATGGAATTACTCACGAACGGCGGAGAGCATCATGAAATTGGTGATGAAGGATGGTTGGTGATGACGACGGCGTCGATTTCCCCTCTCCGGAGCCCAAAACGGACCCCAGATCTGCCCTCCCGAGGAAGAACAGGAGGTGGCGGCGGCTCCGTATCGTGAAACGCGATGAACTCTTCTCCTTGATTTTTTTCTCCCTGAATAGGATTATATAGGGTTGGAATTGAGGTCGGAGGAGCTGCAGGGGGCCCACAAGACCGGGGGCGCGCCCTAGGGGGGGCGCCCTCTGGCTTGTGACCAGGTGGTGGACCCCCTCCGGTTGATTCTTTCGCTAGTATTTTTTATTAATTCCAAAAATATTCTCCGTAAATTTTTAGGTCAATCCGAGAACTTTTATTTCTGCACAAAAATAACACCAAGGCAATTCTGCTGAAAACAGCGTCAGTCCGGGTTAGTTCCATTCAAATCATGCAAATTAGAGTCCAAAACAAGGGCAAAAGAGTTTGGAAAAGTAGATACGATGGAGACGTATCATCGCGGACTGAAGAGCTCGTCCTCGACATCCCTGTCTCTGGCTTATGAACGCAAAGGCCTCCGCTGCTGCTAGCACCGCCGCCGCCTTCTGTAGACGTGGGCGTGGATCGAGGCGTGGCCCGCAACGGCGAAACCCGGTCGTCCTCGCCCAGGCTGAGCTGCACGCGACACGCGGCCATGACCCCGGGGAAGGTACACCCTTCTCAAAAGGCGTACCTCTCGTCGATGTTGTTTCGCGACGTTGGGTACCAGCCTTCGTAGTGCTGGATGAGGGCGGCATTGTCCTCGACCAAGATGTCTAGCCACCGATGGCTGCTAGGCGCGTATCATGGTTTGGTACTCTCCTCCGACGACAGGCTTTGCCGAAACGCGGGTATTGTGCGTGACATGGCGGCGTGCTGACGTTGGGGACATGCTCCACCGCTAGCCCCCCGACGCTCATGTGCCATCTGCCAGCAAGCGTGTGTCGGGTGGCACCATGATGCCGCGGTGGGCGAGGAGCGACGCTTCGTCGACCTAGAGGGTGTGCGGCATGTCGGGAAATGAACCGCACGCGGCGTCCTTCCCGGATGCTGCTTCCTGCCCCACCATCTTGGCTGGCCATTGTTGCAGCTGCGGAAGGGGATGCAGCTAGGGTTTGGTGGAGATGCACGGTGAAGAAGGCTGTGAGGCGGCGAGGGGAGGGGAGGGGAGGGGATTGGGACTGGAGTGGGTGAACGCCGGTGCGCCACGCACGGCTATAAAAATGCATTAATAGGTGCCTGACGGGCGGCACGCCGGCGATGCGACTCTCCGTATGGGAAACTGCGTGATGCGTACTCCCCGTGTGTGAAAGTGCCGACGTGACCAAGATGTGACTACTCATGCATGCGGGCACGCACACAGCCAATTGTGAGAGTTCCACCTGGCACGGTGTGTCTCACACGTCAGTAACAACACCGGCTAACAGTCAACTCTCTTGACCAACGACAAACCCCCGTTTGGACATTGGTGAGGGTGCGTGGCTCCGTGGAGGGGAAAAGTGAGCAAAAAGAGTTGGCTTGGGCTAAACTGAGAAGAACTAAGCAATGAGGGCCACATAGATAGAAATCCCATAAAAAATAGAAGTCAACGATTTCACAAAAAGTTAAAATCTTCGTATGGTATCTTAGGAGGGGGAGTCGTGCTAACCAAAAAACTTCTCATGTCGCATTTGGTAATGAAGCAAGAAGTGTAAATTTTGTACTCACAATGAGACAATCAAATACCTCCCTTTCCAATGCAAGTTTACGTGTTTACGTTGTGAACCATTCATATATTGTCTAATTTGTATCAGCCCATAAGTGTTGCTTATGGATGTCTGGGTTCAGACTGATATTTTTAGTCACTGCTTGGATGAGATTTCAAATAGGTTCAGAAAACTAATAAGTGTGGAAGCGTATGCCTTATAATTGTCTCTTTGACCAGGCAGAAACTATTTGGTTTTTGAGGACAAAAACACCTCTCTTTTCAGATTTTTTTTTTCTGTTGTACGCACTTACTTCGTACATAGTCTATGCTATGCCGAACAAAGTATCACTTGTTGCTCAAGGTGATGTGTATAAGGTTTGAGCGGTTGACAATAAAGGTTTTTATTGGTCCACCACCTTCGGTCGACATAGGCATAGTGTCGGTCCTATATTACTATAGTGTTGCCGATACATCAGTTTTTATTAGTCCACCACCTTCGGTTGACATAGACATAGTGTCGGTCCTATATTACTATAGTGTTGCCGATATATCGGTTTTTATTAGTCCACCACCTTCGGTCGACATAGGCATAGTGTTGGTCCTATATGACTATAGTGTTGCCGGTATATCGGTTTTTTTTATTTCTATTTTATTGATGTTTGACCGTATGCATCTTACTTATAGAGAGGCCGGGTAAGCCGGGTGATACTCATCATACTTTGTATCCCTTTGATACAATATTTTGAGGTAATAAAATTGTCCTTTATAGGTGTGTGTGTGTTTACAGGTGTGTGTGCGTGTACTAAGTGAGAAGCCAAACTAGGATGCGAAGTTTCTGCTCCCGAGCTCATTTGAGCTTGGTGAACAGTAAAATCAAAAAACATTCGAAAAATTCTGAATTTTTTTTGTGACAAACATTGAACAAAGTTTTAAGCGTGTGCAAAAAGTCGGCATGAAATAACATTCCTATAAGGCTTGGCAAAAAAAACAAAATTGATGCTCTGAAATGCGCATTTCAGAGCATCAATTTTGTTTTTTTTGCCACGCCTTGTAGGAATGTTCTTTCATGCCAAATTTTTGCACACTCTTAAAACTTTTGTCAATGTTGATCTCAAAAAAAATTCAGATTTTTTTTAACTTTTTTCGATTTTGTTTCGAATTTACTGTTCACCGAGCTCATTTGAGCTCGGGAGCAGAAGAGCACTTTCGAACTAAACCAACGCATTCCTCTCGCCTTGTTTCTTTGGATACAACAAGGTCGTTTGCGGGACCTACGGAGGAGACAAAAATGAGGTCGCCAGTCGTCATGTCTTGTCTTGAACCGTGTCGCTGGCTCCCATTTCGCAGTGAGACGAGCTGAGCAACGATTCAGCAGGTGCCTCATCTTGCCGTCGGCCGAATCACCAGAAACGACGGTTATTAGCAGACGGTGTGATTATGATTGCATCGAGCGTAGACGTCAATGGAACATCTTGATTGCGATTAACAGTTGATTCATCGTCGAGAGCGACGGTGTGGAACTGTGGACGGACGTATCTGCCGAGCTCTTTGGACTGCCGAGAGTAACTTGGCTCGAAGCGGAAGTGGAAGCCTAGACTAAGCTGGCCAGACAGGTACACATGGGAAAGAGTATAAAGCCGTCTATGTTCTCGTCGAGGGCGAAACATAGGCGAGCTGATCGCTCTCCTTTTGTTCGTAACGAAGAAGATGCAGCTTGTGGGACATTGCTGTTGTTCTTCCATGTCCAGAGAACCTGCTAGAGATCATCGTTGGGGAGTAGAGAAAAGAAGCGAAAGACTGAAAAAAAGGCTTTTTGACCAAGGTGCCAAGTGCACGGAGATGCCGGACGCCGGCCGGCCCACGCATACCTGACGCGTCGTACGTCGCCTGTCGCCCATGCCTCCCGCGTCAGCCCGAATGGACGCGGAACTGTGGGACGTGACGTGATGGTACCGCACCGCGTGCGTCCAAAAGCGGAACAGTTGCGGTGATCTCATGCATGCGTTGCGTGGTCGCGCGTGCTCTCGCTCACGGATGGATGGGGCTTGTCGAGCGACGACGAAAGGCCACGGGAGCACCTGTTGAACACTGTGATCGTGTGACGCCTATCGTGCGTGGACGCCGACCGGCCACCCAAAGGTTTACCATCGGCGCCGTTGACGACCCAAAGTGTCGAAAGCGGGCCTCAAAGGCGTACGTACGTTTTTTCTTCTAGAAAATATGCACCAGCGTACATACTCCCTCCCTCCCAAAATAAGTTAGTACAAAGTCGAGTCACTTATTTTAGGACGGAGGGAGTATTATATATTGATAGAAGAAAGGAAAGAAGAACTCACAATCAAAGTTTACATAAAGTTATTGTGCTTAGAGCATCACCAGCAAAACCCCCGCATACGTTCGAATCGCTCTGTCCAAACCACGGACGCCATCCAACGCAGGTTTGTCTCAATCCGACGGACGGTCCGAATGTGCTTTCTTCCGCAAACCGGAGACATACATGTGGCTTTGTGAGCGTTCGAACAACACCCAAGCCCGCGTCTGACCGCCCTAACCCACCCCAACACCTCCTTCTTCGTCTGCACGCGTTCCCGTCCGACGTCAGCTACCCGCATTCATGCCGCTATAGAGCGCGACGCTCCACATTGAAGATGGCTCAGGACGGACGCGACCTCTCGCTGCCTCCACCATTGAAGCGGCGCACCCGCTGCACGCCCGGCTAAACACGTCTCCTCACCGCAGTCAAACTCCTCCATTAAACCCGCGTGGAAGCCGAGAAATCTACTCCGGTCAGACGTCCATTCACGAGCGAGCGACATTAAACACAACGATGGGCAATCTCCTCCCGTCCGCCCGCTATTTAAACGAGCCCAGACGCCGGGTAAGAATCGTACCACTCCACCCCTCCTCGTCTCCTCCTTCCACCATTTTCTCCACCCTTTCGATGGGGCATCCGACGAGCAGGAAGAGAAGTTCTCCGGCATAAAAAGCCGGCTGGGTGGCCCGCCGAGCCCACCGGATACGAGCGAGATAGACGGCTGCTCCACCTCCCTCGCCTAGCCCGACGGAGCAAGTCGCCGATCCATGCCGGCACGTGGTTCAACAACTCGCCGCTCCAAGCCATCTCGCGGAGGAGTGGCGAGTTGCTTCACGGAGGCACGCGGGGGAGCACGACGGAGCGGGAATCGTGGCTGGCATGGACGAGGCTAGACCCCGTGCCATCCGCCGTCAACATTGACGAAACCGTGCCCGGTCAATGGAGAAAGAAGTTGATTACACGGAGCTAGAAGAATCCGTGGCCAGCGCATCCGTGACCGCCAATGACAGAAAAAAAAAAGTAGAACACGGGAGGCCGCCGCTGCTTTGGTCCCAAGATGGCCACCGCAGGCGATTCGCCGGTGTCCACAACAGTTGTCTCGTCCTCTCGCTGGCCATCGTCGTTCCCTGCCCAAAAAACAAGCACGGATCTGCGCTTCACGGAAGCGGATGCAACTCATCCCCTCGGACTGAAGCGCCCCTTTTGCCACTTCGGCGAGCGGCGTAGCCGGAGATAGGAAAAAGGGGAGGAATATGCCTCCGGATCTCCCGACGGTCTATCGGACATGGGAAAAACAAAGGAATCCCCTGTCCACTAACGAATGCGAGAGAAAATTTGCGTGTCACCGTTGGATATGCCCTTAGCCTACGAGATGACTTGCGAGTCATCCACCTCGTGATCCCACCGAAGAAGTCAAGATCCCTTTTGAGTAGGCCAGCCGATTTTCATGTCTTACCTTCACGCTCGATATTTGTGATGGCCTTTTGAAGGGACGGAGTAGCACAACTTCTGCCCTATCCGCTCTGATCAATTGAACTACAATCCCTGCGGGGTGTATGACATACCCATTTTTAAATAGAACCATAATAAGTTTTGATTCGTCCAATACTTGGTGAAATAGGTTCTTTGAGAATCAATTTCCAACCATGTACTAGAGGTTGTAACCATCTGAACGCGTCCGGCCACTGAGCAACAGGTTTGGCATCTACTGCAAAAGAGATAATCCACTTCAGATAACCACGTCTCTATACAAGTGTTGCTTTTGTAAACAATGTTGCTTTTGTGATCAAGATGAAACTATACAACACCTCTTTCTCAAGTGTCCTCTAGCCAAATCATTATGGTGTACGATTCATGTAGCCTTTAACGTCCGCCCTCCACATAGTATTAACATGTTATTTGGGACGTGTCTTAATGGAGTGGAACCAAGTGCTGCGGCACATATTCGAATAGGAGTATGTGCATTGCTTTGGGCTATATGAAACTGCACAAATGACATGATTTTTAACAGACAAACTCTCACTAATTTTTTGCAGGTTATATACAAAACCACTGCTTGGATTCATACGTGGTCGTTACTCAGTCATGCAGAGGCCAAAGTGCGTATGTTTATTGGATGCAACCATTGAAAGACGGTAGCACGGGATACTTACAACCGGTTGTGATGGCGGTCCAATAATAGGCTAGGTGTTTTGTCATCTTGTCCTGTTTTTGCCAGTTGTGGCAACTTATTTTTTCATTTGCTTTATCTCTTTTTTTGAGCGTGTATCGAATCTCACACATATTTGGACCTTTTGCGTAATAAAATTGGCTGTATGCATCAATCTGATGCAGAGGCCGGGGTGATCCTACTTTTCAAAAAAAACAGTCTCTTGCTAGGCACCATGTTCCCCAAAACGGATTGGGGTTTTAGATCCTTGGCAAATCCATCTTCTTAATACCCCTATTCTCCCTTCATTGAGAGCTTGCGGTGATTCCATATCTCCCAAAGACCGAGCGTATGGATCACCTTGAGGTCCTTATTAGAGCATCCATCACTGCTTCTGGTGGTGCACCACTCATCCAGCTTGTCATTTACCGTAGGCACTTGATCCCGCTTTCCCAATGCACTCTAGATCCAAGATAATAGTGTTCTTGCAAACGCATATGTGAAAGAATGTTTCATATCGTTTCCTCATGCTGATCACATAGTGGGCAAGCCTCTTGATGTGGAAGGGCTCGGCATGCGAGTCTGTAGGACCTCCAACAATGATTCCACATCGCAATCCAAGAGAAGAAACGACATTGCAATGTCACCTTTTGTCTCCAAACGAAATCCGCGTAGGGTGCAACCCCTCTCCTGACGGAGTTGGTTGCACAAGCGGATCTAACAGAGAAGGTAGCTCTCGGCTCCCAGGCCCATCTGATGCTATCGACGGCGTCCCTCGCAAGTTCCACTTCTAAAATTCTTGGCCATAAGTGTAGATATTCCTCCATGGCATGTAGACTTATATTCAACCCAATGTCCTACACCCAAATATTATCTTGGATGGCATGCGACACCGTGTGCGAAGATCTGTTCTGTGGGGTAGCCATCTCGTAAACCGTCCGCGCTAGGTCTTGAATACAGAAACCATGAAGCCATCGATCCTCCCAAAAGAGGATGTCGTTGTCATTACTAGTTTTACGATCGCAGCTGCCTGGTAGATAGCCTTCTCCTCATTAGACACACAAAAAGAGTACGTCTAGGTAGGCATCTTGTAAATGTCAAAACGAAGGGGCATCTCACCAACATTTAAAAAGGTACTCCCTCTGTAAACTAATATAAGAGCGTTTAGATCACTATTTTAGTGATCTAAACGTTCTTATGTTAGTTTACGGAGGGAGTATAAAAGATGAACTGAGAATATAAAGGATGTTTTCTTCAGCAGCTCTGTGTTGAGCTCATTTTGACGTCGTCTTCATCAGCAGCTTTGCATCGGGCTCCTGTATCGGGCCGAATCACGGAGAGCTTAACTAGTTGTTCGTTGGGCTGACAGTCCGTCCACGTTTTGACCTATCAGCCGAGGGTCATGAGAGGCCTAACGCCCTAACCCGCGTCGTTGCTATCTCATTTGTGAGAGAGCAACTAGTCAGGGATACCCTTTACGGGAGCTCTGCAAGATTCGCTTTGGTGGGTTGAGAGCATGTCAAGTGGTGAGTCCAACCGCCGTCATGTGTCGTGTGCTAGGAGCTCCCTCAGGTTTGGAGGGGAAAATTTTCCTAAGAAAGATTTACGCATTTTTTTCGTTTATGCTTCCACGAGAAGCATAATTGTGCCTCTCGGAAAGGAGAAAAAAAAATTTGGCTTATGCGTGAATCACAGGTGTGCCTCTGAGATAGAAGAAAAAACACATTTTTTGCTTCCATGTAAAGCATAGATTTACTTCTCGTGGAGGCACAAATTTCCTTCCGCGTGAAGCACAACTGTGTCCCTTAAAAAGAAAACATATTTTTTCTCTTTCATGAGAAGCACAAATTTGCTTCTCATGAGGTACATATTTGATTCAGTGATTGTGCCTCTCAGAAATGAAAACATGTGTTTTTTGTTTTCAAGGTAAGCGCTGATATGTTTCACAACACAGATTGACGCACAACTGTGTCTCTCCCAAAGAAAGAAAAAATACACTTTTTTCTTACACAAAAAACACAGATTTGCTTCTGCGAAAAGCAGAGTTGTGCCTCTTGGAAAGTAAGAAAATCATATTTTTCGCTTTCACGAGAAGCACATACTTGCTTTTCGTGGAGGCACATATTTTCTTTCGCGACAAGCATAATTATGCTTCTCGGTCAAGAAAAAGTAAAAAAAAAGTGCCTCTCATTTTTTTTCTTCTGAAAAAAGTCATCGAAATCTATTAACATAGGATCCAGTTTGGAAAATCTTGATGCAAGAAATCCAACAATGAAAATGTTTTGGGATTTGAATGCACGGTCCAAGAGACGAAACAGTTTAAATAAAATGATTCTACAAAAAAAGAAAAAACTTTCAGGTTGCAACAAGAAGCACACATGCAGTGTGCCGCTTGTCAGCGCCGAGAAGATGAGAGTGACCTTCCCAAGAGACACTCCTTAGGCCCAGTTCTTTTGAGCTATGTTGTGGAAATAAGCTCCTGTGAAAATAAGCTCAAGATAAGCTGCTGTGAAAATAAGCTCCAGATAATAAGCTAGGCAGTACTTTTCAGTGCTTGCTTTTCCAGCTTATGTGTGGTACAATCAGTGAAAAGTCTATAATGCCCTCACCTTCCTGGAAGAGCTGCTGGAGAACGGGGCGTCAGGGGGGAATGGAGTCGCCGCCGCCGGTGCCCTACTCCTCCGCCCAAGTGGGGCGTCGGCGGCCGGAATTGGGCGCCCGCCGGGTCAATCAGGAAGAGATGCTTGGACCGGGGCGGCTGGGGGAGCGCCCGAGGGAGGAGCGACAGCGGAGGATGGAGGCCTACCCGCCGTTCATGTGCTCACCCGATGGGAGGAGCAGGGGCTTCGACGGCCAGAGTTGGGCGCCCGTCGGATCGATCTGGAAGAGCTACTGTGATCGGGGTGGCTGGGGGAGCGCCCAAGGGAGGAGCAGCGGCTGGGGATGGAGTCCTACCGGCCGTCCATGGGCTCGACAGGCGGGAGGAGGAGCGGCAGAGGAGCAGGGCACCGACGGCGGTGGCGGCGGCGACGGCGACGACGGGAAGAACTGGCCCGAACCCTAGCGTGGTGGCCTCTCTGTTTTGCGGGAGCTCGATGCGGGAAGGAGCGCCTGTTATTTTTTTTTTGCGGGTGTAAATTGAGCAAACAATAGGGCCACATAGCTATACCCCTTCGGGGTTAAGTCAGAAGCTGCGGGAAGCTCCTCCCCCCTAAATTTTTTTTCATTGTGAAGGAAGGAGGGATGGAAATAAGTTAAGCTAGCTTATACAAATCAAGTTCTTTTGAGCTTTTGACTTATTTTGACAATAAGCTGAAATAAGCTGGAAAAGAACTGGCCCTTAACTAGTTATTTCGTGTTTACAAAAGCTCCTATTAAATGCATGTGTGCATCCAATAGTCGAGCTTCCGCTAAAGGGGCGCACAAATGGGCCGGGCCAATTTGCTGGACGCCAGCGAAGCGGGAATTTCATGAAAAATAAAAGCACACGAGTGGATCCGAACTCCCGACCTCATGCGGCTTGCTAGCCATTCCAGCCAGCTGAGTTAAATGTGGCGCTAAATTTGAAGTAATGAAGACAGTTCCATATCCCTCTTTTTGTCAATAGTTCTTGAAAAAAATGTGAACAAGGTTTGAAAATCGTGGAAAGAAATCGAAATATAAATAAGGTTTTAAAAATATGAAAAATATTTTTCTATATTTTTTTTAAAAAATGTGAACATTCAAAAAACATTATGAATAAATTCTGAATACTGATTTTTTTAACTGTGATTTTTAAAAGAAGGTGAATTTACAATACTCACTGCATATTTTCTTAGTATACGGTGAAAATTATTAAAATATACAGTGAACATTTTTCTGAATATACAGTGATTTTTTTTCAAATGCATGTTGAAGAAATTTCTATACACGACGAACAACTTTTCAATGTATAGTGAACATTTTTCATCAAAACGGATAACTTTTATTTTGAAACATGAACAATTATTGAAAACATGAACATAATTTGAAATTCTGAACAAATCTTATTATATGATTTTTTTTGAAAAAATAAACCATTTAGAAAGTACAAATTTTGGAATTTCAAATGTTGTTTGAAACTCTGAGCATTTTTTGAAAATTTTCAATTTATAAAAAAAAGCAGAAAAGAGAGGCACAGAAAAATTAAAACAAAAAGAAATGGACAAATACGCTGAAAAAAATAAAAAAACGGAAAGAAAATCGGAAAAACATGTAAAGAGCACAAAATTGGAATTTTTTTTTGAGGGGTACAAAATAGGAATAAATGGTTCAGGTAAATCTTATGGAAGGTTCCCAAAGCCAATTGCTTGCTTGAAGTGAGCCGGCCCGTGTAATGTCGATTGCGCCCTTCGTTTCGGCGAAGCCGTGACAGTTAGATGCTCATGGGCGGTAAAAGTAGATTTTGGTACTGAGTTTATTGTTTTTTTGTTCTTTATTCTTCTTGTTCTTTTTTCCTGTTTCTGTTCGTTTACATTTTTCATTTATTCTTATTATTGTTTCTTTTTCTTTAGTCGTTCCTTTGAATGTGTGATTCTTTTTTTCAAATTTGAAATTTTATCTCAAATTCTGTGAATTGTGTTACAATTTTCTGAACTTTCTTCAAACTAGTGAACATTTTTCAAATACTTGAACCATTTACAAATCCATGAAGATTTGCAACTTCATGAAATGTATTCAAATTCATGAACTTTTTTGAATGCGTGACCTAATTTCGAATCCATGAACATTTTTCAAATGTGTGAACTTTTCTCAAATCCATGAACTTTATGTCAAATTTGTGAAGTTTTTCAAATGCGTGAATGTTTTTCAAATCTTTGAACATCTTTGAAATTCATCATTTTTTTGGAATTTATGACCATTCTGAAATGCGTGAACTTTTTCCAAATGCTTGAACTATATTCAGATCGGTGATTAATGTTTTTCATATTTTGTGAGAGTTTATCAAATCCACGAATATTTTTTCAAATTCACTTTTCAAATTCGTGAACTTTTTTTTGCAATTCACGAACATTTTTATATTCATGATCTATTTTATAAAAGTCAATGGTCGATGTCAACAATCAAATGGTAGGTCAACGATCGTCGTTTTTTTTAGGCGTCAGCAAACTTTTTTTTTTCGTTTTCCAGGCCAAGTGCATGTCAACTATCAAATGTTCATTTTTATAGTAATTATGAACATTTTTCTAAATTCTTGATTACTTTTTAGAAATGGCTAACATTTTTGTGAACTTTAAATATTTTTTTGAATTCCCAAACTTTTTTAAAGAAGCAAAAAATAAGGAAAGGACAAAAAAGGTTGATACGACCCATACCTTGGCCGGCTCATGGTTGCGCCTGGCTTCTACCCTAACGCGCAAGGCATTATATAGGAGGTTCCCTCATTTCTAGCGAGGCAACCTTCCGAGTCGCACAAGCGTCTTGTTGCCACTGCGTATTTTTTTTTCTTTTTTTTCTTCTGTATATACTTCCAAATATTCTAAATAAATACATTAAAAAATACATTACGTAAAATATTGCAAGAAAAAACAATCAGGCATTTGAAAAAATTTAAATGTACATAGAGAAAATATTCCTCATGCATACAATAAATAAATAATGTGTGTTAAAAAAATTGATGACATCTTTAAAAAATGTTAATCCAATAATTTGATAAGAATTCCAAAAAATTATTTGAAAAATGTTAATCAAAATTTGAAAAATAATGTGTACAGATTTTTTTTGACTATGTATTAAAAATGTTAAAATTGTATTTAAGCACTTGATTTTCTTAATGTGTATAAAAATGTTCACTATGTATTAAAAATGTTAAAAAGTTATAATTAAAAATGTAAATCAATTATTTGAAAAATAATTAAATGTGTATAGAAATTCTTTGAGCATGTATTCAAAAAATATCAATCTAGTATTTGAAATTTTTAATGAAGTATTTGAAACAAATCTGCTAAATTTGTATGGAACAAATGTTGACCATTTATTGAAAAAATCTTAATTTGTATTTATAAAATGTTCTTAAAGGTATTGAAAAAATGTAAAATATATAAGGATCGAATGTTGACCATGTATTCTCAAAATATTAATCTAGTATTTGAAAAATGATAATCAAGCATTTATAAAATGATAAATGTGCATAGCAAAAATGTTGACCATGTATTTCAATAAATATTAATTGTGTATTTGATTTTTTTAATGTGTATTAGAAACTTGTATTGGATATATTCAACCAATATGAATAGAAAAACAATGAAATCCCGAGAGAAAACCATGGAAAAGGGAGAAAAATGAAGAAAAGAAAGAAAAGAAAACGTTAGTGGAAAACAAATGAGAAACAAAGGAGAAACCAAGTAAAAACGGAGCAAGAAACAAAGAAAAATTGGCAAAAAACGAGAAGAAATAAAAGCAGAAAACCCGAAACAATGGAAAACTGGCTCTTTTTCTTTGTTTCTTGCTCCGTAAAGCTAACCGGATGGTGCCCCAATGGCTAGCAGCACTACATTGCAACCGGGATTGATTCCCTCGCGCCCCTTTTTCTTTAGGCTATTTCTTTCAATATTCGTGGACAGGCCAACTAGCAAATGTAGACGCTTTCACGTGAGACCAAACGAACACTCGCTTTATGCGAGATATGGCCTATGTGCGCCGAAAGCGCCAATTAGCACCTCTCGACAACCAATAGGGTATGCACTTGTTTATTGCCAGAAGTAATGCCCACTTGCCCCCCGTGGCCCCGATCTAGACCGGTGCAATAGCTGGGAGTTCCCGGTATTTCCTATTTTAGCCATTTTGTGTCAAATAGGCGTCGAATCCCACATGCGAGTCGAGCGAGCAACCAAAACGGGCCAACCATTTATCGGCACATTTCATCCTCGGTTTTGGAGCCATCTAGAGGTTCTGGTCTAACTTTTATCAGGTTTATTTTCTGCTATTTCTTTTACTTGTATTCTTTCGTTTCCTTTTCTTTCCTTTTCAAAAAGGTACTTTAAAAGATGTTAAGAAATTTCGAAAATTGATTAGCATTTCAGTAATTGTGTGTGTTTCAAATATTTTATGAATTTACAAAAATGTTCATAAATTTTAAGAATGTGTCAAAAATGGTAGGAAATTTCTTAAAAACATTCTTGTTCTAAACATTTGTTCGGAATTTAAGAAAATCCATATTCAAAAATATGTCCACAAATTTTTAAAAAGATCACATATTCAATAAAATGTTCTGGAATTATTCAATAGATGATCGGATTTTCCAAAAAATTCCTTATTTAATAAAAAATGAAACCAAAAGGGAAATTAAAGACGTTCGCTAAGTAACCTGGTTGCTACAACAACTGGGTCACTATAGTGCGAGGTTGCTACAATGGTTTTACAGGTCGCTGCAGCTTCTGGTTGATCCAGCCCACGTAGCGACGAACTCTGCGTCTGGGTGATATTTGATGCGCAGAGCGTCCAGTAGAAGCTCCCATTTTTTTCTCACCAATTTCTTCGTGCCAGGTTTTACGTGCGGTTTCTCCCATGTACTAGGAAACCAGCTTTCGCTGGGTTTTGGTGTTTCTTCTCGTTTTCATTGCCCCCCCCCCCCCCCCCCCCCACCACACACACACACACATTTCTTCCTTTCCGGATGTTTTTTTAGGAAAAATACAAACTTTTTTTTTGAGAAATTCATGAAGATTTTTTGTATATAAATGATTTTGGAATATATATAAGTACCTATTTTTATACATGTTAACCCTTTGCTAACTACACAAAAGTTTTCTAAAATGCACCAAACAATTTTTTTAATGAACATCCTAACATATGTGTTAACATTTTTCTAGTTACAAGATCTTATAAGAAATTATTATTTTTAATCGTTAGGTACATCATAAAAAAAATAAGAACACCTTTTCAAATTACTTGAACGTTTTATCTTTACCAACTAATAAAGTACGAATTGCTTTTGCTCGTAAACCGTCAGCAAATTTGCAAAAAAGCCCCTCATTTTTTATAGAATCAACCCGTGGTTCAATCCGGAAGAGAGAAAAGATAGCCCATGACGTCCGTCTCCCACACGAGGCAGTAGTCCGTCTCCAACACGAACGAGTGGTGAACTAAAAAGCCAATCTGCCACTGCTTTTTTTCCTCACCCCTCTCTTCCGATCTCTCTCACCCTCGCCTGATTTTGTCCTTAATCCCACATTGCTACTTTACAATTAATTTCATCAATTCATATGCATGCGCCTTGGTAATTCAATAAGAGGCCACAAAAATCAACGGAGGAATGAACCCAGAGAGTTGTGCAGCAAAGAAACCAAACCGAACCCAAAGAGGTGTGCAATGAAGGAATCAAACCTGTGGCCTCAAGAGGAAGAAATTGGGATGATGCAGATAGGGATGATGCAGATAGGGATATGCGGGGTGGACACGAACAAAGGTGGAGCCGTGAGACAGAGGAGGCTCAGGGGTGGCAGCACCTCTGCGGTGGTGCCATGGCCTACCGGCTGGACGTCACTGCCGGCGTTGGGAATGGAGTGGAGGCGGGCGGGTCGATGTAGGAGGACGAGGAGGAGGTCCATGGCGGCTCGGGTTGATGCAGGAGGACAAGGATCTGGTTCCGTCGCCATGACGAGGCCAATCGGCCAGGCAAAGCAGGACATCCCTCCAGTAGCAGCACAAAGAAAAAAGATGAACAACAACAGTAGATCATACCGACGAGGAGGAAGAAGAAGCTCCATCTCCTCAAAACCACCAACCACCCGAGGACTTGCCCGACCAGTGCCGATTGACATCGAGACACCATAGCCCGCAACCTCGGTGAGATCCAGGGATTCCCAAGCCCGCTAACTGCTAGACGGAGGCAAGAGCCCCGCCCGACCACGTACGAAGCCCGACGAAACTTATTCAGGCACGACGCTGCTACAACGGACTCGACACTGTCTCCCTCAACCCTAACCCTACTGTGAACACAACCGATGAATAGATCCGAGGTCCCCCTTCCCTCCCACTATCGGAGCAGCCAGCGGAGGGAGAGGGAACCAACGACGACGCTGGCAGAGCACAAAGGGAAGTTGAGGTCGCCTGCTGACCTCGCTACGACCGCTTTTAGCGGCGGTTGTTTTTCTTCGTTGCATTGGTTGTGTTATGGCACATAGAGATGTGGTGTGGGGTTTGAATGCAAAGAAATAAATTTGAATAGCTACATATTTCATGTGTATGGTAGAAGCTCACATACTCCATCTGTTCCAAAATAAGTGTCATGGTTTTAGTTTAAATTTGAACTAAAACCATGACATTTATTTTAAAATGGAGGGAGTAGGTAATTTTTTTCTAAATGCAAATACATAAATAAATAAATAAATAAAGATCCAGCCAGCCTTTTGGCGTGCCATCGAAATTAAGCTCTGTTTTGTTGTGGAGCAACAACCCGCCCGAAAACAGTTCAATAGAGTTACAAAGAAGAAGAAAAATCAGCCGACTAAATCGAAGAGAACATGAGCAACACCGTTGACAAATGTTCAAATCCATATGTGGCTACAACAATCAACAAAGGCAAATATACTATGCTTACACGAACCAAAGTGTCACACCAGTTGTGCGAGACTAGGCTGGGGGACTGTCAAGTAGGCCCAAAGCCTAGAGAGCGTGTGTGAGCTATGTGTAGATGACATAAGGGTCCCAGTAGCAGGGGCGTGTGTGTAGGGTGAGTGTGTGAGTTGGCCATGGGCCAGGAGCGTCTGTACCTAAACCTGCAGCGATCCTGAGATCAAGAGGTTGTATGAAACGAACTGAGTTATCTCGTACCCTTTCCCTCGTTCTTCACCTTCTTCTCCAAGTCCTCACCTACTCTCTGATCTGATCCCCTCTCCAACCTACTCCGATATGCCCTGATCCGGACAGGGGTGTTATAGTTGATAATCAGAGCCTTAGGTCCTACCAGAATTTTTCTCCGTTGCTTGCTTGTTTCCTCTTGGCCTCTGATCTGTAAAATCCCACCGCTGCGGGTGTGGTATTACTCCGGTGAGCCACCCAAAATCCCGACGGGGTTAGATCGGCTCGTAGCAAGAGCCACGGCGCCTTCCAAACCTTCCGTCCAGACCTGATAGATTCTCTCGGCGATGGAAGAAAACAATAACATCCTCAAATCCCTCCTGAAGTTGATCGTCTCCCTCCTCGAAGAACAAGAGGTCGATAACGACAAACGGCTCGAGGTGCAGGCCGCCTTCAACACCCAGGTCTAGCAAGATTTATGCAGCCTCGCCAAACAAATCGACCTCACGCAGGCGGAGGTGGACGAGGCACGCAAGTCCATGGAGCGGCCGCCTTCTCCGCATGGATCTGGCGCAGTGCTCAACCTGCCGCCACCCCCACCCTTGTCCCGCACCTGTGCCACAGCAGCAACGTCCCCCACCGTCACCTCTCCTAGAGGACGCGCAACCTCCCCTGCTGGCTCAGCCCACCGCGGCCGCGCTGCTGGTCGCACAAACGCGTCAGCCCGAGCGGGCACACCATCAGCCACAACAGGCAGAGCTCCATCACCACCATTAGTACAACGATGACTCCTACATCAAACTACCGAAACATAATTTTCCCCGGTTCGATGGCAGTGCACCATACTTGTGGCTGGACCGTTATCACACTGGCTCCAAGCATTCCATCAGATGCATCAAGCACTGACATGGGAGGCATTTTTTGCCGCTATCACAGAGGAGTTTAGTGTCGATAAGCTTGAAATTCAGATGCACAAGTTACTTCAGCTACGCCGTTATAACCCACAAGTATAGGGGATCGCAACAGTTTTCGAGGGTAGAGTATTCAACCCAAATTTATTGATTCAACACAAGGGGAGCCAAAGAATATTCTCGCGTATTAGCAGCTGAGTTGTCAATGCAACCACACCTGAAAGACTTAATATCTGCAGCAAAGTATTTAGTAGCAAAGTAGTATGGAAGTAACGGTAACGATGTCAAAAGTAACATTAGCGGTTTTGTAGTGATTGTAACAGTAGCAACGGAAAAGTAACTTAGCAAAGATCAATATGTGAAAAGCTCGTAGGCAACGGATCAGTGATGGATAATTATGTCGGATGGCATTCATCATGCAACGGTTATAACATAGGGTGACACAGAACTAGCTCCAATTCATCAATATAATGTAGGCATGTATTCCATATATAGTCATACGTGCTTATGGAAAAGAACTTGCATGGCATCTTTTGTCCTACCCTCCCGTGGCAGCGGGGTCCTAATGGAAACTAAGGGATATTAAGGCCTCCTTTTAATAGAGAACCGGACCAAAGCATTAGCACTTAGTGAATACATGAACTCCTCAAACTACGGTAATCACCGGAAAGAATCCCAATTATTGTCACCTTGGGGTATGCGGATCATAACTCGTAATAGGTGTCTACAACTTGCAAGATAGGATCAAGAACACATATATATTCATGAAAACATAATAGGTTCAGATCTGAAATCATGGCACTCGGGCCCTAGTGACAAGCATTAAGCATAGCAAAGTCATAGCAACATCAATCTCAGAACATAGTGGATACTAGGGATCAAACCCTAACAAAACTAACTCGATTACATGGTAAATCTCATCCAACCCATCACCGTCCAGCAAGCCTATGATGGAATTACTCACGAACGGCGGAGAGCATCATGAAATTGGTGATGAAGGATGGTTGGTGATGACGACGGTGTCGATTTCCCCTCCCCGGAGCCCAAAACGGACCCCAGATCTGCCCTCCCGAGGAAGAACAGGAGGTGGCGGCGGCTCCGTATCGTGAAACACGATGAACTCTTCTCTCTGATTTTTTTCTCCCCGAATAGGGTTATATGGAGTTGGAGTTGAGGTCGGAGGAGCTGCAGGGGGCCCACAAGCCACCAGGGCGCGCCCTAGGGGGGGGGCGCCCCCTGGCTTGTGGCCAATGGGTGAACCCCCTCCGTTTGATTCTTTCACCAATATTTTTTATTAATTCCAAAAATATTCTCCGTAAATTTTCAGGTCAATCCGAGAACTTTTATTTCTGCACAAAAATAACACCAAGGCAATTCTGCTGAAAACAACGTCAGTCCGGGTTAGTTCCATTCAAATCATGCAAATTAGAGTCCAAAACAAGGGCAAAAGAGTTTGGAAAAGTACATACGATGGAGACGTATCACGCCGAAGTAGCACTGTCATAGAGTACATGCAGGTGTTCGACACCCACATGTACCATCTCCTGATGCTAGATCCGTCCCTGAGCCCAAAGTTTTTCATCACTCAGATTCTGTTTGGGCTCAAAGACGAGATGCGCGCGACCGTCCGCCTCCAGTCACCAATGAGCATCACCAGAGCCTCGATTCTGGCTCGCTTCAGGAAGAAGAATTGGGAATGCCAAGAGCACAACCACGACTTGTTCCTGCAGGCCGACCACCACCATCCCATGCCCCTCCACGCACAACGCTGTTGCAAGACCCCAGGGAGACGAGTTTTCCTGGGAATGCCAACTCAAGGATTTCCGATGCGCGAACGGTCTGTGCTTTAAATGCGGGGATCACTATTCCCGCGAACACCGTTGCACTACCCAGGCCCAACTCCACATGATTTAGGTGGGAAACTACGGGGAACTACTCTCCGATGATCCAATTCACGCACTGGAACTGCTCGACGAGCCGGGGGTTGCAGCGCCCCTGCAAGAATGTTGCATGCTCCCCGCATACGCGGTGGACGGATCCAATGCACCCAACACAATACGTCTTCGTGCACTTGTGGGGAATCAAGTAATGTTCCTGCTGCTTGACTTGGGGAGTACACACAACTTTGTTGACAAAACCTTCATTGAACGGGTGGGTGCGGTCACTCAAGACATGCCGCCGGTGGAGGTTAGAGTCGCCAATGGGGATCGTCTAACCAGTTCACGATTAGTGCTTGAACTCAAATGGTGGATGCAAGGGCATACGTTCTCAGCACCAATGTGTGAGCTATAGATAGGTGCCTAAGATGACATTTTGGGCATGGACTGGCTTGCCCAATATATCCCAACGATGTGCCATTGGGAAGATAAACATGTCACATTCACCCATGACGGCGAGCACATAACACAACAAGGTGTTCGACCAAAGGAAAAGAAGATGATTTCAACTGTGGAGCTAGAGGAGTTACGCAAGATGCTTGCATGTAACGACGTGTGGGCGATGGCGGTGATGGACGCTAAGCCAGTTGATTCACCATGCTGCAAGCCATCCCCTACACCTATCAGTGACCTGCTCGACGAGTTCGCTGATGTCTTTGTCGTGCCCAAGGGCCTGCCATCGCACCGTCAGTATGACCAAATAGTCACCTTGGTGGAGGGCGCGCGTCCAGCAAAGACCCAGTCACCTTGGTGGAGTGTCACACCAGCTGTGCCAGACCAGGTTGGGTGACTGTCAAGTATGCCCAGAGCCTAGAGAGGGTGTGTGAGCTATGTGTAGATGACAGAAGGGTCCCAATAGCAGGGTGTGTGTGCAGGGTGCATGTGTGAGTTGGCCACGAGCCAGGAGCGTCTGTACTTAAACCTGAAGCGATCCTCAGATCGACAGGCCACTGCTGCAGACGCCTCCTATACAAACGATTTTTACCCCGTTTCCGCGATGGAGTTTTTAATCGTCACCTTGCGTGTGTGTGCGATAGGGGGGAGGGTCCATCCCACATGACCCAGAAACCATTGGCGATAGGTCCTCTGGTCACACACGCTGAGCAAAAAGAGCGTGTGTGCAATCTGGTGAGCCATCGCAAACAATTATATGGGACAAATTGCGTGAGATTTTATTAGCATCACGCACGGTGCCTAGAAGAAACTGTATGGCATAGGTTGTCCATCACACACACTTTTTATGTGGAAACATTTGTGCAAGGTGGACTAACGCAAACATTTGTCGGGCGGAAGTCGTGTGTGATTGTTCATTGATCCAACACGCCTACTTTCTAGAAACAGTGTTGGTTGTATGAGGTGTTCGTCACGGTTGTGTCTGAGAAATCGTATGCAATAGAAAACCCCAATAAGTAGGCATATTGGCCTATTATTGATAATCCATTTAGTAATCAAATTGACATTTCAAATCAAACACACCATATATTTCATATTCGTATTACGGCAACCATGATTTCACAACTGAATTACATCAGAGTACAACATCAGATACCTTCAGCAATCAGTTACATCATATAGGCATATAGCTATCTACGACATTACTCAACAACACCAAGTTTCACATGCAACATCTAAAACCTTTGGAAAGTAGCATCATATTTGGTAAATAGATAGATGAATCATATCTGGAAAACTGTTGAATCTGAACGCAAATATCGAGCCTTCAGTGATGTTGAATGTCCTTGCAATTTAGGCCAGTTGTTGTGGATGATTGCCAGCCCAACCTTCGTCCTCTTAAGGAAACTTCAATATTATACCGTGGGTGTTGAATGAAACCTTCTTCGTCTCTTGACCATGTAGGTGGTTTGATAGGTAATCATCGATGAACTGCTTTGTAAAGGATTGAAACGAAAGATATGCATAAATATCTGTTCTAAATTTTGAAATGGGGCAAAAAACTAGGTAAAAGAGTTAGTACCATCCTATAGTTGACTGATGTCTTCTTCATTGTACAAACTTGTTGTTATTCGTCGCTAGTTTCTTTATCCTAACAATCTTTCTGAGTTTCTTGACTTGACTGATATTCATGGACATCTCATTTCCCCATATGAAAAATGGATAGAATAGTGGGTCTAAACCTCTGATAGCAGGACCTACATGTGCAAGACTAAAAAGTGAAAAACCTGGATATTAGAATGGTTACTGCAATTGCATAATGATGTGCTATTAGCCAAAGGACCATGCATGTGCAAACCTCGATGGTAAACCTCAATGCCTCCCATTGTATCCCTGTAACACATATAAGGTAGTTATTGATTAGTTTAAGTGAGAGTTGGCACACTATAAGTAAAATATGTTGATGAAAAATAAACACATTGCAGATCCAGCAGATTAATTCAAGCCACATGGAAAAGCCAGTTATCCAAACCAAGCATGCTTAAGACCTTGGAAATATAAAAATTGTATATGTTTCTCATGTATTTAATATAGCCAAATTCAATTTGTTTCTCATTACATAACAATACAAAATTAAATCCACAAGAATTGAACATCGCATTTCAGAATTGAACCAAACAGTTAACTGAACATCACAATAAATGAACCAAACAGTTAACTGAGCACCGCATTGCACATTATATACATCATATATCCTAGAAGATCAGATTGCATATTAACATCACAAGAAGGCACCGGCGATGGCCTCGAGAAAACACCACGAACTGTCATTTAAAGCAGCCAACCGCGTTGTGGCATCCGCGCGTGAAGCATCGATGGTGGGGTCTACGGCGATGTGCTCCTCCAAGATTGGGCGGTCGGCACGCATGGCAGCCCTCGCGACCTCATTCGCGCATGCGGCCATGATTTTCATCTCCGTTGCCAGATGCTCCTTGAGCTCCTGACAATATTGCGTGCACCATGGCTTAGGGCGACACTTATTTTGAGGATGGGGCGACGATTTGGGTGGAAGGTGTCTGCTACTTGTGAGCTGCTTTGGGACTTTCCCCGAAGAGGAGAGGAGATGCAGCACAATAGAGATAAGTATTTCCCTTAGTGAGAACCGAGGTTATCGAACCAACACGAGACCCAAGCAAATTGCTTTCAACAACACCTACACACACAAAACCAAACACTTGCACCCAACGCGGGCAAGAGGGTTGTCAAGCCTCTTGAACTCGTTACTTGCAAGGACTAAATCTTGATAGAAATAGATATTGTAAAAGTAAATAAAATGCATCAAGGTATTTTTGGAGTTTTTTTATTTATGTTTAATTTGACCCGGGGCCATAGTGTTCGCTAGAGGCTTCTCTCTTGAAAATAGCATATGGTGGGTAGACACATTGCTGTTGGGCAATTGACAGAATTGCGCATAGTTATGACATGTTATTCACGACAATGATCATGTATATAGGCATCATGAACATAAACACGTAGACCGAAACAATTCCGCATCACTACTATTACGCCACTTCAAGAGCGATTCTATGCTTGCCTCTCCAGGTATTAAGTTCATAACAAACAGAGTAATGCTTGGAGCAAAGTGACATGATGTAGACAAAGTATGACAAGCAATATGTTCAGATCTCGTTGTTTTATCCTTAATGGCAACAATACAAATACATATCTTGTCCCCTTCTCCTAGGAGGATATAGAGCACCACAAGATTGAACCCACTACAACGCACCACTCCCGCTGAAGATAAATCAATCTAGTTGGCCAAACCAAACCGATAGATCGGAGAGAAATACGAAGCTATAATTATCATGCATAATAGAATTCAGAAAAGAATCAATTACTTTCAATGAATAATCTGATAATAAACCTACAATTCATTGGATCCCAACAAACACACCGCAAAAGAAGATTACATCGGATAGATCATCGCAGGAATGACGGTGAACTTTGTATTGAAGATCAAAGAGAGAGAAGAAGCCATCTAGGTACTAGATATAGACCCGCATGTCTATGGTGGACTACTCACGCATCATCATGGACACAACAAGGTTGATGTAGATGGCCTCCATGGTCGATTCCCCCTCCGGCAGAATAGTGGAAAAGGTCTCCAAATGGCCTCTGATACTTGTGATCTGCGTTGGGTTTTCCGCGAAGAGGAGCGGGTGATGCAGCACAATATAGATAAGTATTTCCCTTAGTGAGAACCAAGGTTATCGAACCAATAGGAGTAGCGCGCAACCCCCGTCTTCAGCGACTACACACAAAGAAGCAAACACTTGCACCCAACGCGGGCAATAGGGTTGTCAATCCCCTTGGACTCGTTATTTTCAAGCAAATGAAGTGTGTAGATGATAGTTGAATAATGTAAATTGCAAAACAAAATAAAAGTAAATAAATGGCAGCAAGGTAATGAAAGGTTTTGTAGATATAAAAGTGAATAGACCCGGGGGCCGTAGGTTTCTCTAGTGGCATCTCTCATGTAGTAGGCAAATTACTGTTGGGCAATTGATAGAAAAGCGCATAGTTATGCAATATTTATTCATGGAAATGATCATGTGTATATAGGCATCACATCCATAAGAAAATAGGCTGACTCCTGCCTACACCTATTACTATTACTCCACATCAAGAGTGCTTCTATGCTTGCCTCTTTAAGTATTAAGTTCATGACAAACAAAGTAATGCTTGGAGAACGATGACATGATGTAGACAAAGAAAACTCAATCAATATGAATTAACCCTATCGTTTTATCCTTAGTGTCAACAATACGAAGACGTGTCTTGTCCCTTTCTGTCACTGGGATATAGAGCACCGCAAGATTGAACCAACTACAACGCACCCCTCTCACTGAAGAAATATCAATCTAGTTGGCCAAACTATTTCAATAGATCAGAGACATTTACGAAGCTATAATAATCATGCAAATAAGAATCATAAAAGAATTCAAAGAAGAATCAAATCTTTTTCATGAATAATCTGAACATAAACCCATAATTCATCAGATCCCAACAAATGCACCGCACAAAGTGATTACATCGAATAGATCACCACGAAGATGCGGTGAACTTTGTATTGAAGATCAAGAGAGAGAGATATCCATCTAAGTACTAACTACAGACCCATAGGTCTGTAGGGAACTACTCACACATCACCATGGGAGCAGCAAGGTTGATGTATAGGCCCTCCGATCGATCCCCCCCTCTGTCAGGGCACCGGAACAGGCCTCCAGATGGGCACATGGCTGAGCAGAGACTTGCGGCCGCGGAAAAAGTGTTTCGGGAGGCTCTCTATGGTTTTTGGGAAATACTAGAATTTATAGGCCAGAGAGGGGTGTCGAGAGACGCCAGGAGGGAGCCTGCACACATCAGGGCACGGCCACCCCCTGGGCGCGCCCTGTTGTGTGGTCGCTCCCTCGTGCGGCCTCCGGTCTCCTCCCGAAGCTTCCAGATCTTCTTTTGGTCCAGAAAAATCATAAAAAAGTTTCCGGGCAATTGGACATCGTTTGGTACTGTAAACCTGAAAAGCCAAAACCATGCAGAAAACAGCAACTGGCACTGGGCATTGGGTTAACAGGTTAGTGCTCAAAAATAATATGAATTGGTAAATAAATACCCAAAAAGCATTCTAGAATGATAATATTATAGCATGGAACAATGAAAAATTATAGATACGTTGGAGACGTATCAGTATCCCCAAGCTTAATTCCCGCTCGTCCTCGAGTAGGTAAATGATCGAAACAGAATTTTTGATGTGACATGCTACCCAACATGTAATCTATTGCAGGTGTGATGATTGAGAAACAATGAATCAATAAACATTATCATAGTAATACCCATAAACATAAGTAACATAATCATCAATATTCAAAATATACGATCCTTAAAGAATGTTTACCCCCCATCCATTTTATCATATTAGAATGGCATGGCTCCATCTTCACCACATAAATACAAATGTCAAGCACCACGGTTTTAAGTCACGCAATTGGATCGTACTTTTTAACGTGCTTCAGCTTTTTATTACTCACGCAATACAGGAGTGTGGACCATGGATATAGCATATGGGTGGAATAGAATATGGTGGTAGGTATCAAAGGGGTAAAAAGTGGAGAAGAAAGTCTCGCATCAACTCAGTGTATCAACAGGCTATGGAGATTCCCATCAATAGATATAATTGCGAGGAGTAGGGATTGCCATGCAACGGATGCACTAGAGCTATAAGTGTATGAAATCTCAACTGAAGCTAAATGGGTGTGCATCCAACTTGCTTGTTGATGAATACCTCGGGCATTTGAGGAAGCCCGTCATCGGAATATACAAGCCAAGTTCTATAATGAAAAGTTCCCACTAGCACATGAAAGTGACAAAACAAGAGACTATATATCTATATGAAGAACATGGTGCCACTTTGAGTCACAAGTGTGGAAAATGAAATAGTACCACTGTCCCTTCTCTCTATTCTCTCATTTATTTCTCTTTCTTTTCTTTTTCTTTTTCTCCTTTTTTCTTTTTCTTTCTCTCTTTCTTTCTCTTTTTTTACTTTACTTTTTTTCTTTTTTTGTTCGTCTGGAGTCTCATCCTGACTTGTGGGGAAATCATTGTCTCCATCATCCTTTCCTCACCGAGACAATGCCCTAATAATGATGATAATCACACTTTTATTTACTTTCAACTCAATATGAAAAACTATAATATGACTCTATATGAATGCCTCTAGCAGTGTACCAGGATGTGCAATGATCAAGCGTAACATGTATAAGAAATGATGAACGGTGGCTTTGCCACAAATACTATGTCAGCTTATATGATCATGCAAAGTAATATGACAATGAAAGTACTAGTCATATGATGTAACGGTGGAAGTTGCATGGCAATATATCTCGGAATGGCTATGAAAATGCCATAATAGATAGGTATGGTGGCTGTTTTGAGGAAGATATAATGAGGCTTATGTGCAACAGAGCGTATCATGTCATGGGGTTTGGCTGAACTGGCGAAGGTCGCACCAATCCTCGAAGTGAGAATGGGCAATGCACGGCGCCGAAGAGGCTAGCAAGTATGAGGAGTGCATACATCCATGGATTCACATTAGTCATAAAGAACTCACATACTTATTGCAAGATTTTATTAGCTCTCTCGAAGCAAAACACTACTTGCATGCCCCTAGGTAGGAGGTTGGGAGGAGTTAACCATCGCGCGCCTCCGACTTAAACAACACTAGGATGTCAACGAGGAATAAGAATGCTCACACATCATCACCATGTCATAAAAATATATTTAGATGAATAACAAGTTAACACCCTCTAATTCATAATATTCTTACTAACCAATGATCATGCACTCATGCCCTTTCACATTACCACATTAATATCATTAACCCACAATTTCTCTTTTATGTGCTACATGTGGTTTTGATTATGCATTCATTGAATACCTATTATTTTTGGACTAGTCTTATAACCCATGAAAATTACCGTCACTATTTATTAACTCTCAAACCAATATAAGTGAAGAATGAGAGTGCAATTATTTCTATAAAATCAATAAGCCACCATGCTCTAAAAGATATAAGTGAAGTACTAGAGCAACTTCTTAGCTCAAAAGATATAAGTGAAGCACAAAGAGTATTCTAATAAATCATGGTGATCTTGTGTCTCCCTCAAGTAGGTGTGTACAGCAAACAATGATTGTGGAAAAAAAGCAAACTAAAGCAAATGACGCTCCCAGGAAAACTCATATCATGTGATGAATAAAAATATAGCTCCAAGTGACATACCGATGGTTTGAGACGAAAGAGGGGATGCCTCCCGGGGCATCCCCAAGCTTAGACGCTTGAGTCTTCCTAGAATATTACCTTGGGGTGCCTTCGGCATCTCCAAGCTTAGGCTCTTGCCACTCCTTATTCCTTCGTCCATCGTGATAACACCCAAAACTTGAAAACTGCAGCACACAAAACTCAACAAAACCTTCGTGAGATCCGTTAGTATAGTAAACATATCAAATACTTTAGGTACTGTTATAAATTGATTCTTATTTTATTATTGCATAAGGTACTGTATTCTAAATTCTCCATGGCTTATACCCCCCCCCCCCCCCCCCCCCGATACAATCCATAGCATCATCAAAACAAGCAAACTATGCAAGCAAAAACAAAATCTGTCTAAAACAGAACAATCTATACAGATCTGTAGAGAAACTATACTTTTGTAACTCCAAAAATTCTGACAAATTAGGAAAACCTGAGGAATTTGTATTGCAATACTGTGTAAAAAATTCAGATCAAAAAGACGTTCCAGTAAAATCAGAGAAGTTCTTCACTTAACGCTAAAGTTTCTGTTTTTGCACCATATCAATTCTACTCATCATGTAAGTCATCCCAAAGGCTTTACTTGGGACAAGCACTAATTTAAACATAAAAACGCAATCATTATAGAGGCAATAATCATGTTATCAAAAACAAACAGAAAGACAAAAGCAAGAAAATAAGATAACTATTGGGTTGCCTCCCAACTAGCGCTAT
The DNA here is from genome assembly GCA_039707655.1 of Elymus sibiricus. Classification (NCBI taxonomy): domain Eukaryota; kingdom Viridiplantae; phylum Streptophyta; class Magnoliopsida; order Poales; family Poaceae; genus Elymus; species Elymus sibiricus. Next base: position 349,917,189 of record CM077663.1, read on the forward strand.
TGTCTTACGCCCCTAGCATATTGCATAGTATCAAGTGTTGTCATCTTTGACACTCCACCCATAAGTATCTGTCGTGGTTTTCTCAACCCGGCAGATGTCCTCGTAATAGGACTTAGGTGTGAGGCCATCACCGCTTGGTGGCGACTCGAAGGGGTTAACCGAGACACAGAGTCGGGTTTACTCAGGTTCGGCCCCTCCTATGGAGGTAATAGCCTACGTCCTGCTTTGTGTGTTTTTGATGGATAGATCTCGATTACAAGGGTGCGGAATTGCCTACCTAGCTATCGAGAGGTTGTAACTTAAGTCTTTCAGCCCTAGGGGCCTGCCTTTATATACAGGTCAAGCCGTAGGGTTTACAATAGAGTCCGGGTCATATCATGTCCTGTGACCTATGACATCTCTAACTTGTCTTGTATCTTTAAGGAAACTTTAACCGACGTCTTTAGCTTCATGGGCTCGAGACGCCGCCACCTTACTTATCTTGTACTTAGGACACGGCCCACCTTGAACTTTGGTCACAAAACTATTGATATGTTGACCTGGCCCAGTAGGGCGGGTTATATCGTGGAGTTATATCCCCGACATTAGGCCCCAGATTGATTTGAATCCATTCATGTCAATAGATCTTTCCTTCCTTTGGCGGCTCATCTTTGGATTGGCACCTTCCATGGATTTCAAAACGCCGGCTTGTCCTGCTCTCACACTTATCATTTTCCTTGGCTCATACCTGTCGTGACGTCATCCATCGTTAATCTGGAAAAACAATGATTACATCATGGCGAATCTGGTCATATCCGTTTATCCCGAAAATCGAGGCGTTTTTGTTTCCCGAAATTTACTGTGTCCCCTCGATTGTCGTGCCTGTCAGTTGCCCCTTCGGGCTCCTTCCCCTTAAATATTTACCGAAAGGCCCTGGATTCACTTTTCACCTCCTCTATTCGTTTCTTCTTTTTCCTCGAGTCCGGAAGCTCCTCGTGCCACCGCCGCAGCTTTCTCATCTCGGCGATCTTCCTCGAGGTCATCGCGGCATTCCTTTTTTTTTCAGTCAATCTTCCGCGCGCTTGTCCCGCCACCAGCGACCGCTCGAGTAAGTCATCTTTCCTCTGACCTAGATCCATTATAGCACCTCGAGGTTCGTCGAGTTCTTCGGCAACTTTTCTCCGGTTCATCGTCATTGCTAGCTCCGTGAATAGATCCCACGAACGTAATCACCAAAGTAAACGGTAGAGATACCAACTCCGTTTCGCGTATGATATGCCTTTAATTCTTCCCAGCAGCATATGAACTGTACCGTCATTGCTTCCCTACTCCTAGGACTAACAAATATTTTTGCCTTTTTGAACTATTTTTAGATCCAAAATTGTTGCTGCCCTGAGGGAAACTTGTTTGTCTTACACTTAGCAAAACTTTCTTAGAAATCATAGGTCTTTAGCACAAGTTGCCCTTACGTCTGCCGGCTTGATAATTGTAACCCGCCATATGTTTTAAGCCATTGTATAGATTCTGGCTCTTCACAAGGCTTGCCCTTTTCATTGCAAATACTTAGATCATTTTGCTTGGACCACTTACTTAAGCCACCCTCTTTACTTTATCCAGGCGACTCATTATGTCGGAGTCAAAAGCCTGCAATTGGGTGGCGACTCAAGTTTCTGACGTTCATCTTAAAGATTATGAGGAGCATGGGTTTCTACCGCCTCAAAATGTGGTTGGCTGGCGAGTCGTCCTTGGAGAGGAGATCCCAAGCCCCCGGGAGGGGGAAGTGGTGATATTTTTGGATCACCTACAGAGGGGTTTTTCGCCTCCCGGGTCAAAATTCTTCCGGGACGTCTTACACTTTTTCAATCTTCATCCTCAAGACTTGGCCCCCAACTCCATATCGAACCTTTGCCAGTTTCAAGTATTTTGCAAGGTGTATCTTCAGACGGAATCCACTGTCTCCCTCTTCAGGGAGTTCTTCTATTTGAACCGACAAACAGAGTGTGCGGATGGTCCTGGCTTAGAACTTGGCGGGGTTTCAATTCAAAGGCGGAAGGACGTCCTTTTCCATGTTGCCACCTTACCAAGCCACCCTAAAGGGTGGAACAAAACTTGGTTTTATTGTCGAAACACCGCTCCTGCTGATGAAAATCCCTTGCCGGGTTATAGGCCCAACCGCCTCACCATGGATCTTGAGCTTCCGGGTTGGGCTCCTCCAGAGGAACGCTCCCAACACGCCCATGTTTATCCAAAGTTGAGGGCTCTGATAGCCAACGGGTTGACTGGGGTCGACTTAACCCGGTGTTGGGTATCTTGGAGGATCCTTCCGTTAAGCCTGCGTAGTGGCTTAATGTGTACTTACTCTGGCGACTTGAACGACGCTCAACGGCACAACAATCTTTCCTTGGAAGCCGGCGGAATAAACCGGATGGTGAAGAAGCTGCTAGGCGAAAACCAGGAAACTTGCAGCAAGGACGGGTTGAAACCTTTCTACGCCCTTAACCCAGCTCCTCCGGTACAAAACTTTTAAGATCTTAATCCGCCTTTTTTGAACAAACTTTGAGCCTTTGCTTTCTTGATCTGAATGTTTGATTTTGCAGGCTACCTCTTCTTTCTGGAATCGGAGACGTCTCAAGACTGCGGCTAACAAGCCCAAAGCCGCCCCTAGCAAGAAGAAAAATAAGGCGGCTGCAGAAGGACCGTCTCAAATTGACGAAACAGCTGCCACTGATACCCGATCAGAGGTAAAATTAATTCCTTTATTTATATTCCATTGAATCTATCTGACGCCCTTTCTTCTTAGGGTGATGTTGAGACAAGCCGTGCAGGCGATGTTGAGGTAATTTCCATCTCTTCCGACTCAGAACCTTTGCCTCCGTTGAAAACAAGGCGGGTCGTCCGGAAAGTAGGCTTTTCTCACCCAGACGCTCATCTAGATCCTTACTTTATTTTGAAGAAAACCCAGCACCAGTCTAGGTGTCAAACCCGAAGTGGAAGTGGTGATCTTGTCGAGGGCTTACCTGATAAATCAGCCGCCCGAAAACGACCAGCCAAGGTATTTAATATTCCAAATTTCCAAGTTTCTGGCTTGATGTACCAACTTTGGACTCCTATTCCCTGGTTAATCAGGAAACACCACCTTCGTCAGACGACTCAACTGCGTCCAAACTGGCGCCCTTTGTCATCAATCATGGGTAAATTCCTTATCAACTTGTCTGTTTTGAGTAGACTATTGACTCTTCTCATTTTTCATGTTATATTTTTTAACTTGGTAGGGCCAAAGCCAAGAAAAGGAAAACTGACGGGTCTTCTGTTGACCCGGAGGCCCCTGAGCCGGAGCTTCCTGATCCGGCGGCTCATGAAATTCATGTTGATCATCCTGAAGACCCTCAGGATATCCAAAATGATTTACATCCTCCATCTGAACCAACCAATACTGATGCCGTAACCGTTGAAGCTACACCAGCAGCTAACCTTGACCCGCCCAATCCTTCAGCAACAAACAAAGATGCCTGTGAAGTCATTATTACTGGGATGAGTTATACTGCTCCTGAGATTTCCAGGGTGTTAACAAAGGTTGTTGCTTAGGATGAGGCGATACTGCAAGAAAAAGGGAAGACCAAGTTGGAGCTTCCAAACTATGAGAGCTTTAGTGTTGAAGATCTTCATGCTGCCTGCTTAGACCGCTTGGCTACAAGCCGTGAGATGGAAAATCGGACTTGTTAGCATGATGAAAAATAAATATGAGGTATGTTCTCCTTTGTATGATCTCATCATATATCCTGTTATAGCCCCCAAGACCCATCTTTGTCTTTCCAAGACAACCTGGGTCTTGCGAATGCTTGTCTGACGCAACCTGTAGCCTCCAAGGGCCGGCTTATCTCCTTGAGATGAGTCGGATCTTCTTGTAATAACTTTGAAGAATTTCGACCTGTAGCCCCCAAGGGCCGGCTCATCTCCTTGAGATGAGTCGGGTCTTTCTTGTAGTAACTTTGAAGAATTTCGACCTGTAGCCCCCAAGGGTCGGCTCATCTCCTTGAGATGAGTCGGGTCTTCTTCACATCTTCAATGACAAAAAGAGCTGAGATACATTAGCCCCCAAGTGCCAAATATATTGTTTGCAATTTGCTTGGGACTTGTCATAAAATTTACTTGTGATGCAGGAAGCTTTGAAGGCAGCTGAATCTAGCGTGACCAGTCTGAAAAAAGATCTGGAAAAAGGACAAAACTCCCAGGCAGAAGTTGAAGAAAAACTTCGCCTCTCATTGATCGAGCTGGAAAACGCTAAGGCGGGCTTTTCCAAGGAGAAGAAATCCTTCGAAGACGAAAAAGCGGCTCTGTTGAAGTGTGCAGATGATGCTGAGGGCCGGCTCAAACCCGTCACCGAGGAATTGTCCGGGTTAAAACAACATATTGCCCAGATGACCCAAGCTATTTTGGGTAAGTGTATATAGCCTCCTGTCTTCTTGAAACATAGATATAATGCGCCTGGCGACTCATGCATTGATTCTATTTTGCAGGCCCCCGGACTAGCAGTTTTTATGATAACAGTCTGCTCATGCTCAAGGCTGTTTATTCTCTGACGGAGCAACTCTATGCTGGGAGTCATATTGCAATCAAGGCGACACTGGGGGATAAGCAGCCCTTAAAATATATCAAGAATGTATTGGAAAGTCTTTCCATTATCCGTCAGCATGTTCCAGAGCTAAAAAGGTCAGCCACCGGATCGGGTGCAATATATGCGTTGAGCCGGGCTTTAGCTTATGGTGAGGAGCTCGATCCAGCTGAGCTAGCAAAAGGCTTCCCTGAATTTAAAAATGACGGGTCAAAATTCACCCAGGAGGATTATGCGGCCTCTGTCAAGGATGCTCAAATTCTGTCAACTCAGCTGGTTTCTGAGATGAAACTGAGGAACTATCAAGCATCTTATGGCACCAATCATACTCGGATTCCACCTCCTGTTTTGATAACAAAGAGTCTGGCTCCTCAACGACGCGAGCATGTCTTTGCCCCTGAAGTTGACCCGTCTTCAATTCTAGATGACGAGGCTGTGTTCCAGGCTCTGTCTCACTGCAACTGGGATCTGGATAACCTTCAGATCCAAGAGCCAGAAGACCAATCGGTGGACAACCCGGAGGCATCTCATGCGCAAGATTAGTCGCCACTGGCGATTTATATTTCCTCATTCGTTACCTTGCCAACTTAAGCCCCCAAGTATGGGTAAAAAAAACAATGTGTGGCTTCCTTAAGCATGTAATAGGGATAGCCAAAAACTGTTGTCGTGCCATCATGCATGTTTTGCACTTTTGATGCAGGATACCTTATTTGTTGATTCACTGCCCTGTCTGCTCATCATCTTGCTATTGATGAGCTTTTTGATAGGATAGAACTGGGCAAGACGAGCCGGTCTTTGATCTCCCGAATTTTAACAACTTTCCACAATGTTGAGGATTTGTGTTCCTTGTCAATTGGCTGCTCATGCATACTCAATTGTTCAACCCGGCCCTTGAAGCATGAGTCGGCAATAACTTTGAAACTAAAACTTGTTATAATAAACAAGCTAAATAAACAATATTGATAAGCCGGCTCAATGAGTCTTGGCCGATATTGATGTCCAAGCTTGAGGTCCCTTATTAGCCTCTTAAGCAATAACATAATTTTTGCACTGTCATGCAGCTCACAAACTGGTTATGCCATACATAAACCGGTAATGAAAAAACAGGGCATGCCCAAAAAACACTTTTGTGGTGAGTTTCAGCGCATAGTACTCATTTTGGGGACTGTTTCCTGAAGGTTAGAAATATAAGGTAGCCCCCCTTTTGAAGGCACTTTTAATGGTCCTAGCCTTAATGCAAAGGATATGTGACAATAACACTGAGATAACCTATCGACTTTCGAGGCTCGACAGGAAAAGACCGGCTTTCGAGGCTTGGGTCTTGCTTGAATGAAGTGGGTATGATAACCCATGGTTTATCCTAGCTATCCGTATGCCGGCTCTCACATGACTCAAGCCGGTGTTTTAACCTTAACAAGTTCAGGGTCCAAAAAAGGATTGACTCGTCAAGCGTTCACGGGGTCATCTGATCGGAGTCGCATCAAGCACACAGGCAGGTTTAACCATATATGGCATTTATTTTTGCTGGGTCAAGAGGGTGAGAAAGCTAAGACCGATGGGCTGGAAGCCCCCAAATGCCCTTAATGAGGTGGCATTGTTATGCCGGGTCACAAGGGTGAGAAAGCTAGACTCGATGAGTCAGAAGCCCCCAAGTGCCCTTTGTTTCAGAAAATAAAGACTCAAACTCATCTTGTAAGTTGAAACGACAAAATACGCCGGCTTTATTCATACTTGAAACATAAAGAAGTATATACAAAAGTCTGCAAGGGGAGAATAAATTTACAAAAAGGAACCGACAGAGCTAAGTTTAATAAGGCCACTGGAGTTCCAGGGCCGACTTATTTCCCTCTTGGAGACATAAGATTTCTTCTTTGATATCCTCCAGAGTATGAATTTTATTCAGGGATTTAGGTGCTAGTGGTACTGACCGTTATTCAACTGCTTGCGATTACTTTGAAATCCTCCTTGGTTATTATGCTGATTGCCCTGGCTAGGATGTTGTCCATTGCCATGATTTCCCTAATGTTGAAAACTAGCCCCTGGGCCACCTTGTGACCCGCCAGGTCCATGATGACCCGGGTGTCCTCCACCATTGCCTCCTGAGTTATTCTGGAAAGCCTGGCTACGGAACTCTTGCATGATATAAAAATTCTCCCAAGAGTGGCTAGCCGGCTTATCTTGGGTGCTGTGCTTAGGGCAAGGTGCTTTAAGCGCCTCCTCATAATTGCGAGGTTTGTTCCCATTGTAAGTTCCTCCAAGTCAACCGTTCCAGCGCTGGTTCTTGAAACCTGTATTAGTGTTGGCCACAAAGTCTGACCCGCCATCCGGCTGCTTCCGCTTCTTATTTTGAGCCCCCTGGTTGTCTCCTGGACCGTGCTGACTTTTCCCTCCTTCAACTATCGAGAGTTATATCCCCGACAGTATCCCTCATGATAGATTCATAAGGTGGTTTAATTTTCTTCCTAGGGATGTTTTCCATCCCTTCCTTTAATGGAAATTGGAACCTTATGTTTCCCTCTTTCATATGAATAATTGCACCTATAGTTCGTAAGAATGGTCTTCCAAGTATTATTGGACAAGTAGGATTGCGTTCAATATCAAGCACAATGAAATCTACAGGCACATAATTTCTATTTGCATTAAGAAGCACATCATTTATTCTATCCAAAGGTTTCTTGATGGTAGAATCCGCAAGATGCAAGTTTAGGGAACAATCTTGAATATTGATGAGAACAAGCACATCACAAAGAGACTTAGGTATTGTTGAAACACTAGCACCAGGGTCACACAAGGCATTGCATTCATATTCTTTCAGTTTTATTTTAGAGTAGGTTCCCATTCATCATGCAATTTTATAGGAATAGAAACTTCTAGTTCAAGTTTCTCATCATAATCTTTTATCATCGCTTCTGCTATATGTTGAGTAAAAGCTTTGTTTTGTTCATAAGCATTGGGTGAGCTAATAATGGATTGCAACAAGGAAATACATTCTACTAAACAACAAATTTCATAATTAAAGTCCTTGTAATCCAAGATAGGGGGCACATCACTAGTCAAAGTTTTAACCTCTCCAAACCCACCTTTTTCAATTTTATCATTAGAATCATCACCCTCCAAGTAAATGGGATGCCTTCTAGATAAGGTTGACTCATCTCCAGTCCCTTTATCATTCATTTTCAGATTACTAAACAAAGATTCAATAGGAGAAGTACCAATCATTTTAATATCTTCATCATGATTATGGTAAAAACCGGGTGGAAGAGCTTTTTCTAAGAATTCTCGCTTAGCTTTCAACTTAGCGGTCCTGTCCTTACTTTAATTAATAGATATTTGGATAGATTTAATAATCTCATTAATACCATGCTTGGGTGCCAAAGTTTTATTTTTAAGAGTTTCCACATCAAGAGCAATTCTATCCATGTTCTTAGCCAAATCATCAACTTTATGCAACTTTTCTTCTATCATAGTATTAAAAATCTTTTGAGAACTAATAAATTCTTTAACAGTTTTATCAAGATCATATGATATCCTATTATTATTTGTATAAGAATTTCCAAAATTATTAGAGGAATTACCGGGATACGGTCTAGCATTAAAATTTCCTCTATAAGCATTGTTGTTGAAATTATTTCGCGAGATAAAGTTCACATCAATAGCATCATCATTTTTCTCAATCAAGGTAGACAAAGGCACAACATTGGGATCAACATGAGCATTTTTACTAGCAACCATTTTCATAGAGCATCCACTTTTTCACTCAAAGTAGTGATTTCTTCGACATAATTTCCTTCTTACCAGTTGGAGCTCATTCGGTATGACATTGAAAATAGTTTGTCATGATGTTGTCCAGAAGTTTGGTGGCCTCTCCTAATGTTACCTCCTTGAAGGTACCACTTGCAGCAGAATCTACAAGATTTCTAGACACAAAGTTTAGTCCAACATAGAAATTTTGGATAATCATCCACAAGTTTAAACCATTAGTAGGGAAATTTCTAATCATCAATTTCATCCTCTCCCAAGCTTGTGCAACATGTTATTGATAATGTTGTTTAAAATTCATAATTTGATTTCTAAGGGAGATGATCTTAGCAGGAGGAAAATACTTGGCAATAAAAGCATCTTTACAGTTATCCCATGTTCCAATACTATTACGTGGTAAAGATGAAAACCAAGCATTAGCTTTATCTCATAGTGAAAAAGGAAATAATTTTAATTTGACAACATCATTATCCATATCCTTTTTCTTTTGCGTATCACATAATTCAACAAAGGTATTAAGATGAGCAGCGGGATCCTCATTAGGACTTCCCGAAAATTGTTCTTTCATGACAAGATTCAGCAATGCAGCATTAATATCATAAAAATCCGCACTAGTGGCGGGTGGTATAGGAGTACTAATAAAATCATTGTTATTAGTATTTGAGAAGTCACACAACTTAGTAGTATCTTGAGACATGGTGACCGAGCAAGCAAAGTAACAAGCAAAACAAGTAAACTAGCAAGCAAAGAAGTAAACTAGTAACTAGCAAAGATAAATATTTTTGTATTTTTGATTTTTATGAAACAATCAAAATATAACAGCAAATAATAATTTGTGTGAAGGTACTTGATTGTAGGTTGGTGAAAATCCCCGGCAACGGCGCCAGAAATCCTTCCTCGTACTTGTGATCTGCGTTGGGTTTTCCGCGAAGAGGAGCGGGTGATGCATCATAGTATAGATAATTATTTCCCTCAGTGAGAACCAAGGTTATCAAACAAATAGGAGTAGCACGCAACCCCCGTCTTCAGCGACTGCACACAAAGAAGCCAACACTTGCACCCAATGCGGGCAAGAGGGTTGTCAATCCCCTTGGACTCGTTATTTGCAAGCAAATGAAGTGTGCAGATGATAGTTCAATAATGTAAATTTCAGAATAAAATTAAAGTAAATAAATGGCAGCAAGGTAATGAAATCTTTTGTAAGTATATAAGTGAATAGACCTGGGGGTCATAGTTTTCTCTAGTGGCATCTCTCATGTAGTAGGCATACGGTGGTAAACAAATTACTGTTTATATAGGCAACTGATAGAAAAGCGCATAGTTATGCAATATTTATTCACGACAATGATCATGTGTATGTAGGCATCACGTCCAGAAGCAAATAGGCCGACTCCTGCCTGCACCTATTAATATTACTCCACCTCGAGAGCACTTCTATGCTTTCCTCTCTAAGTATTAAGTTCATGACAAACAGAGTAATGCTTGGAGAACGATGAAATGATGTAGAAAACGAAAACTCAACCAATATGAATTAACCACATAGTTTTATCCTTGGTGGCAACAATACAAAGACGTGTCTTGTCCCTTTTTGTCATTGGGATATAGAGCACCGCCAGATTGAACCCACTACAACGCACCCCACTCATTGAAGAAATATCAATCTAGTTGGCCAAACTATTTCAATAGATTGAAGAGATTTATGAAGCTATAATAATCATGCAAATAGGAATCATAAAAGAATTCAGAGAAGACTCAAATCTTTTTCATGACTAATCTGAACATAAACCCATAATTCATCAGATCCCAACAAACGGACCGCACAAAGTGATTACATCGAATAGATCACCGCGAAGATGAGGTGAACTTGTATTGAAGATCAAGAGAGAGAGAGAGATAGCCATCTAGGTACTAACTACGGACCCATAGGTATGTAGGGAACTACTCACACATCACCATGGGAGAAGCAAAGTTGATGTACAGGCCCTCCGTGGTCGACCCCCCTTCGGCAGGGCACCAGAACAGGGCTTGAGATGGGCACACGACGGAACAGAGACTTGCGGCGGCGGAAAAAGTGTTTCGGGAGGATCTCTAGGGTTTTTGGGAAATATTAGAATTTATAGGCCAGAGAGGGGCATCGGGAGACGCCAGCGGGAGCCAGCACACATTAGGGCGCGACCACCCCCCTGGGCGTGCCCTGTTGTGTGGTTGCTCCCTTGTGCGGCCTCCGGTCTCCTCCCAAAGCTTCCAGGTCTTATTTTGGTCCAGAGAAAATCATAATTTTTTTGGGGCACTTGGACTTTGTTTGGTACTGTAAACCTGAAAAGTCAAAAACATGCAGAAAACAACATTGGGCACTGGGTTAATTTGTTAGTGCTCAAAAATAATATTAATTGGTAAATAAATACCCAAAAAGCATCCTAGAGTGATAATATTATAGCACTGAACAATAAAAAATTATAGATACGTTGGAGAAAGTGTTTCGGGTGGCCCCCTGATGGTTTCCCAATTTTAGAAAATTTATGGAGGTGGAATTAGGTCAGACGGAGCCACGAGGGGCCCACAAGGCATCAGGACGTGCCTACCACCCTGGGCGCGCCCTGTTGCCTTGCCATCTCCTCGTCTCGCTTCCTGAATCCTCCCGAAGCTTCCCAGGTCTCTTTTGTCCAGAAAAAATCATCAAAACGTTTCGTAGCATTTGGACTTCGTTTGGTACAGATTTCTTGGAAAACCAAAAACAGCAACTGACACTTGGCACTGGGTTAATAGGTTAGTTCCCAAAAATGATATAAAATGGCATATAAAGTATCCTAGATTGATAATATAATAGCATGGAAAAATAAAAAATTATAGATACGGTGGAGATGTATCAGCATTCCCAAGCTTAATTCATGCTCGTCCTCGAGTAGCTAAATGATAAAAACAGAATTTTTGATATGACATGCTACCCAACGTGTAATCTCTTTTTAAGTATGATCACTGAGAAACGATGAACTAATTGATATCAACATAATAATATCCATAAGCATAAATAACATAATCATTACTTTTCAAAATATACGATCCTTAAAGAATGTAATTCCCTACTCATTTTATCATATCAAGCATGTCATGACTCCATCTTCACCGCATAAGTATAAATCATGAGCAACCCGTTGTCTAACCAGGCAATTGGATCATAGTTCTAACGCGCTTCAGCATTTTCAACTTCACGCAATACATGGGCGTGAACCATGGATATAGCATATGGGTGGAATAGAGTATAGTGGTAGATATCAAAGGAGTCAAAGTGGGAACGAAAGTCTCGCATCAACTAGGCGGATCAACATGCTATGGAGATGCCCATCAATCAATATCAATGTGAGGAGTAGGGATTGCCATGCAACAGATGCATTAGAGCTATAAGTGTATGAAAGCTCAACGGAAGCTAAGTGGGCGTGCATCCAACTTGCTTGTTCATGAAGACCTCAGGCATTTGAGGAAGCCCGTCATTGGAATATACAAGCCAAGTTCAATAGTATAAAATTTTCACTAGCGTATGAAAATGACAACCCAGGAGACTCTCTATATGAAGAACATGGTGCCACTTTGAGGCACAAGTGTGGTAAATGGATAGTAACACTTGTGGGATCGCTAGAAGGGATGTCTAGAGGGGCGGGGGGTGATACATCTCCAACGTATCTATAATTTTTGCTTGTTCCATGCTGTTATATTATCATTCTTTGATGTTTTACAATCATTTTATAGCAACTTTATATCATTTTTTGGGACTACCTATTAACATAGTGCCAAAGTGCCTGTTGCTCTTTTGCTTGTTTTTTACTTCGCAGAATATCAGTACCAAACGGAGTCCAATCGCGACGAAACTTTTTGGAGAATTTTTTTGGCACAGAAGACATCCAGTGGGCCAAAGAAGTGCCAGAAGGGAGGATCAAGGAGACCACAACCCACCAGGGCGCGCCCTGATGGGTTGTGCCCTCCTCAGGACCCCTCTCCAACGCCTCTGACGCCTATAAATTCCCAAATATTCCAGAAACCCTAGAGGAGTTGACGAAAAACACATCCAGCCACCGCAAGTTCTAGAACCTCGAGATCCAATCTAACACCATCACGGAGGGGTTCATCATCCTCATTGGTGCCTCTCCGATGATGCGTGAGTAGTCCACCATAGACCTACGGGTCTGTAGGTAGTAGCTAGATGGCTTCCTCTCTCTCTCTCTTTTGATTCTCAATACAATGGTCTCTTGGAGATCTATTTGATGTAAACTTTTGCGGTGTGTTTGTTGGGATCCGATGAATTTTGAGTTCATGATCAGTTTCTATCCATGAATATTATTTGAGTCTTCTTTGATCTCTTATATGCATGATTACTTATAGCCTCGTATTTCTTCTTCGAATCTTTGGTTTAGTTAGGCCAACTAGATCGATTTTTCATGCCATTGGAAGAGGTGCTTTGTGATGGGTTCGATCTTGTGGTGTCCTCTCCTAGTGACAGAAGGGGCAGCGAGGCACGCATGTATCGTTGCTATTAAGGATAACAAGATGGGGTCTATTCCTACATGAATAGATCTTGTATACATCATGTCACCGTTCTTATTGCATTACTCCGTTTTTTCATGAACTTAATACACTAGATGCATGCTGGATAGCGGTCGATGTGTGGAGTAATAGTAGTAGATGCAGAATCGTTTCGGTCTACTAATCTTGGACGTGATGCCTATATAATGATCATCGCCTTGGATATCGTCATGATTATTTTATCTTCTATCAATTGCCCAACAGTAATTTGTTCACCCACCGTGTGCTATACTCATGAGAGAAGCCACTAGTGAAACCTACGCCCCCGGGTCTACTTTTCCAACATATTGCTTTCCGATCTATCTTTTTGTCGCTTTTGTTTTCAGATCTATTATTCCAAAAACCCAAAAATACCTTGCTGCACTTTTTATTTGCCTTTTTTTTATTTTGTGTTCTTGAGAGATCTATCTCTCCAATCTATCACTACCTAATCTATCTTTTTACCGTAGAGAGATTGACAACCTCTCTTTTGCGTCAGGTTGCAAGTATTTGTTCTTTGTGTGCAGGTGTTGTTTACGTAGTGGTGGTGATCCTCCTACTGGTTTGATACCTTGGTTTCATAACTGAGGGAAATACTTACCGTCGCTGTGCTGCATCATCCCTTCATATTTGGGGAAATACGACGCAGTCTCAAGCCACGTCAAAGGAATTTCTAGCGCCGTTGCCGGGGAGGAAGCGGTATCTTCTACGTGCCAATCTCTGGCGCTGAGTAGACACCATCATCATCTACCAGGTTCCTAATCACAAATCTCATCTCCTTGCAATTACATTATTTGCCATTTGCCTCTCGTTTTCCTCTCCCCCACTTCACCCAATTTGTCATTTTATTCGTCCTCTTTCTCGTTTGCCTTTTTCTCGTCAGATCTCTTGCTTGCTTGCAATCTTGTTTGCGTAGTCACGATGACTCAAGAAAACACCAAGCTGTGAGATTTTTCCAATACTAATAATAATGATTTTATTAGTACTCCTATTTCTCCTCCCGCCACTAGTGCTGAGTCTTGTGATATTAATGCCGCTTTGTTGAATCTTGTCATGAAAGATCAATTTGCCGGTAATCCTAATGAGGATGCCGCGTCCATCTAAAGACATTCGTAGAATTGTGTGATATGAAAAAGAAAAAAGATGTGGACAATGATATAGTGAAGTTGAAATTATTTCCTTTCTCCTTGCGGGATCGTGCAAAAAATTGGTTTTCTTCTTTGCCTCGCAATAGTATCGATTCTTGGAATAAGTGCAAGGATGCTTTTATTACTAAGTATTTTCCGCCCGCGAAAATTATTTCCCTTAGGACACAAATCATGAATTTTAAGCAACTTGAGCATGAACATGTTGCACAATCTTGGGAAAGAATGAAATTGATGCTAAGAAATTGTCCTACTCATGGTTTAAATCTTTGGACGATGATTCAAATTTTTTTATGCCGGATTGAATTTTGTCTCTAGAAATCTTTTAGATTCCGCCGCGGGTGGTACTTTTATGGAAATTACTTTGGGTGAAGCTACTAAGTTTCTAGCTAATATTATGGCAAATTATTCACAATGGCATACCGAAAGAGCACCTACTAGTAAAAGGTTAATTCTGTTGAAGAAATTAGTACTTTGAGCGATATGGTTGATGCCTTATGAAGTTGGTTGCTAGTAAAAATTCTCCTATTGATCTTAATGATGTGCCTTTGTCTACCTTGATTGAGAAAAATAGAGATTCCATAGATGTGAATTTCGTCTCGCGAAACAATTTCAATAACAATGCTTATAGAGGTAATTTTAATCCTAGGCCTTTTCTTGGAAATTCCTCTAAAATTATGGTAATTCTTCTTACAATAATAATAGGAACACCTCTGATCTTGAGAGTAATATTAAAGAATTTATCAATGCGCAAAAGGTTTTCAATACCACGATAGAAGAAAAGTTGAATAAGATTGATGATATGTCTAGAAGCATTGATAGAATTTCTCATGATGTAGAAAATCTCAAGTTGAAAGCTTTTGCACCTAAGATTGATGAATCAATTAAAGCTTTATATGTCTCTATGGATGAAAGTAAGAAAAGAACGGCTATGCTTAGAGCTAGAAGAGAATTCTTAGAAAAATCGTTTTCTAGTGATTACCTTCAGAAAAATGATGAAGATCTTAAAGTGATTGGTGTTTCTTCTATTGATTCCTTGTTAAGTAATATTAAAATTGATGATAAAGGGACTGAAGTAGAGTCAACTTTAGCTAGAAGGCGTCCCAATAATTTGGAGGGTGAAAATCTTGATGAAAAATTTGATGAAAGTGGGTTTGAAGAGGTCAAAACTTTAACTAGTGATGTGCCCACTATTTTGGATTGCAAAAGACTTTAATTATGATAGTTTCTCTTTGATTGAATGTATTTCTTTGCTGCAATCCATGTTGAATTCACCCCATTCTTATGAACAAAATAAAGCTTTCACTAAACATATCGTTGATGCCATGATGAAATCTTTTGAAGAAAAGTTGGAGTTGGAGATTTCTATTCCTAGGAAATTACATGATGAGTGGGAACCTACCATTAAAGTCAAGATTAAAAATTATGAGTGCTTTGCTTTATGTGATTTGGGTGCTAGAGTTTCCATGATTCCGAAATCTTTATGTGATGTGCTTGGTCTCACCAATATTGAAGAATGTTCTCTTAATTTGCACTTGGCGGATTCTACTATTAAAAAGCCTTTGGGAATAATTAATGATGTTCTTATTCTTACAAATAGGAACTATGTGCCCATAGATTTTATTGTTCTTGATATTGATTGCAATCCGTCTTGTCCCATTATACTTGGTAGACCGTTCTTACGAACTATAGGTGCCGTGATTGATATGAAAAAAAAGGCAATATTAGATTTCAGTTTCCACTAAGAAAGGGTATGGAACACTTTCCTAGAACAAGAATTAAGCCACCATATGAATCAATCATGAGAGCATCCTATGAAGCAAAAACCAAAGATGACAATACTTGAATCTATGCGTTATGCCTAGCTAGGGCCGTAAAACGATAACGCTTGTTGGGAGGCAACCCAATGAATAAATTTATTTTTGTCTTTTCCTTTCTGTTTTTGAGTGTTGACACAATTATGCCTCTGTTATGATTGTGTTTTTATGTTTTATTTAGTGTTTGTGCCAAGTAAAGCCTTTAGGATGATTCATAAGATGAGTAGAAACAATGCTGAATCTGAAACAGAAACTTTGCCTCCAGTGTTCGAATTTTATTTTTTTACTGGAACATGATATTGGCTGAAATTTTAACACAGTATTTATATAAAAATTCTATACGTTGTCCTAATTTTTCAGAATTGTTAGAGTTACAGAAGTATGGTTAGAGTACAGATTACTACAGACTGTTCTGTTTAAGACAGATTCTGTTTTCGTTGCATTGTGTGCTTGTTTTGATGAATCTATGTGTTGTATTGAAGGGTATGAGCCATGGTAAAGTTAAAATACAGTAGGTATAATGCAATAATAAAATTTGAATGGGTTTACAACAGTACTTAAAGTAGTGATTTGCTTTATTATACTAACGGATCTCACGAAGATTTTGTTGAGTTTTGTGTGATTGAAATTTTCAAGTTTTGGGTGAGATCACGATGGATGAAGGAATAAGGAGTGAAAATAGCCTAAGCTTGGGGATGCTACAGCACCCCCAAGATATATCCAAAGAGAAACAAGCAACTAAGCTTGGGGATGCCCCGAGTGGCATCCCCTCTTTCTTCTAACGACCATCGGTATTTTACTTGGAGCTATATTTTTATTCGTCACATATCATGAGTTTTGCTTGGAGCGTCTTGTATCAATTATGTCTTTGCTTGCTTTGCTTTTTAGTTTGTCACTTGTATCCTTGCTGGACACACCTATTTTGAGAGAGTCAAAATTATGCTATGATTTGTTAGAATTGCTCTATATGCTTCACTTAAACTTTTTTGAGCTATAGAATTGCTCTAGTGCTTCACTTATATCTTTTTGAGCACGGTGTGCTTGGAAACTTTTGAAGAAACACTCTCATTCTTCACTTAGATTATTTTGAGAGTTAGTAAATTTTGAAGAAACACTCTCATGCTTCACTTAGATTAATTTTAGAATTAGTAAATTTTCAAGAAATCCTCTCATGCTTCACTTATACTATTTTGAGAGATGAAATCTCTATGCTCATGTGCTTCACTTAAATTTGTGTGAGCTTGTAAAAAGCAATGACAATTTATGAAACTAGTCCCAAAGTGATAGATATCCAAGGAGAATATAATAAAAACTTTCATGAATATCATTGGACAAATTAAACTTGATTCCTTGTAATGGTTTTGAGACATGACGATAGTAATATGTGAGTCATGTTAGTGAGTAATTATGCTTTAGTAAGAATATTGGTGTTAAGGTTTGTGATTCACTATGCATGCACGAAAGTCAATAGTTATGCAATGAAATTACATCCTACTTATGGTGCATTATTCGGTGTTAGTTATGCTCAATGCTCGCTTATGTGAATTTTCGTTTCTTGGTTGGATGCTTCTCAATCTATTTGCTAGCCTCCACTTGTACTAAGTAGAAATACTACTTGTGCATCCAAAATCCTTAAACTCGGTTTTGCCTTATGAGTCCACCATACCTACTTTTCAAAATAAATTTGTATGTGCCATCTCTACTTTTCAAAATAAATTTCCTTTTTGTGTGCTCGTACCACTCATGAAACGGTAGGGGGTGTCCAATATTTTTCCATGCAAGATGTGTTATTCTCAAGATGAGTGTTTATTCACTTGTACGGAGGTAATAGGGATGCCCAGTCCCGAAAAGAAATATTTTTTTTACTTTATGTTGTCAAATAATAAATTCCTTGGAAAGTGTTGGTATGGAAGGCAACCGTGGATACGATCAGCCATGGATTGTGAAAGAATGGTGGAAAAAGGAATAAACTTTATTTTCTGTTTGGGAACCGCCTATGATATATCTAGCATGGAAAGTATTGTGAACTACTTTGTTGTTTTCGTTGACAGGAAAGGCATGCCACTCAAAATATCTTCCTCTCTCAATTTAAACTTTGAGCTCTGGCACCTCTACAAATCCCTACTTCCCTCTGCGAAGGGCCTATCTATTTACTTTATGCAATTTTTATTTTTACTTTGAGTCTCCATCTTCTCTTATAAAGCACCAACTAGGGGGCAATATGATCGTACTTGAGCATTGGGTGTAGTTAATATTTGAGTGTGTTTCATGAATGGATCAATGATTGAGCATGATGGGCTAGGGATAACTTTCTTGAGTGTTGATATTTTGAAAGACATGGTTGCTTGTTGGCATGCTTGAGTATTGAAGTCATTATGTGAAAACTAGACTATTGCTTTGAACCATCTAAAAGTCCCAATGTCCATGCTACAAAAGAAAAGATTATGTGATGAACATGTTAGGCAGCATTCCACATCAAAAATTCTGTTTTTATCATTTACCCACTCGAGGATGAGTAGGAATTAAGCTTGGGGATGCTGATACGTCTCCAATGTATCTATAATTTTTGCTTGTTCCATGCTATTATATTATCATTCTTGGATGTTTTACAATCATTTTATATCAACTTTATATCATTTTTTGGGACTAACCTATTGACATAGTGCCAAAGTGCCAGTTGCTGTTTTTGCTTGTTTTTTACTTTGCAGAATATCAGTACCAAACGGAGTCCAATCGCGACGAAAATTTTTGGAGAATATTTTTGGGCCAAAAGACATCTAGTGGGTCAAAGAAGTGCTAGAGGGGAGGGTTGAGGAGACCACAACCCTCCAGGGCGCGCCAGAGGCCCCAGGCGCGCCCTGATGGGCTGTGCCCTCCTCGGGACCCCTCTCCACCGCCTCTGACGCCTACAAATTCCCAAATATTCCAGAAACCCTAGAGGAGTCGACGAAAAACACATCCAGCCGCCGCAAGTTCCAGAACCTCGAGATCCAATCTAACACCATCACAGAGGGGTTCATCATCCTCATTGGTGCCTCTCCGATGATGCGTGAGTAGTCCACCATAGACCTACGGGTCCGTAGGCAGTAGCTAGATGGCTTCCTCTCTCTCTTTTGATTCTCAATACAATGGTCCCCTGGAGATCTATTTCATGTAAACTTTTGCGGTGTGTTTGTTGGGATCCGATGAGTTCATGATCAGTTTCTATCGATGAATATTATTTGAGTCTTCTTTGATCTCTTATATGCATGATTACTTACAGCCTTGTATTTCTTCTTTGAATCTTTGGTATAGTTAGGACAACTAGATCAATTTTTCTTGCCATGGGAAGAGGTGCTTTGTGATGGGTTCGATCTTGCGGTGTCCTCTCCCAGTGACAGAAGGGGCAGCGAGGCACGCATGTATCGTTGCTATTAAGGATAACAAGATGGGGTTTATTCCTACATGAATAGATCTTGTCTACATCATGTCACCGTTCTTATTGCATTACTCCATTTTTCTATGAACTTAATACGCTAGATGCATGCTGGATAGCGGTCGATGTGTGGAGTAATAGTAGTAGATGCAGAATCGTTTCGGTCTACTAATCTTGGACGTGATGCCTATATAATGATCATCGCCTTGGATATCGTCATGATTATTTGATCTCTATCAATTGCCCAATAGTAATTTGTTCACCCACCGTGTGCTATACTCATGAGAGAAGCCACTAGTGAAACCTACGGCCCCCGGGTCTACTTTTCCAACATATTGCTTTCCGATCTATTTTTTGTCGCTTTTGTTTTCAGATCTATTATTACAAAAACCCAAAAAATACATTGCTGCACTTTTTATTTTGTGTTCTTGAGAGATCTATCTCTCCAATCTATCACTACCTAATCTATCTTTTTACCGTAGAGAGATTGACAACCTCTCTTTCGCGTCGGGTTGCAAGTATTTGTTCTTTGTGTGCATGTGCTGTTTACGTAGTGGTGGTGATCCTCCTACTAGTTTGATACCTTGGTTTCATAACGGAGGGAAATACTTACCGTCGCTGTGCTGCATCATCCCTTCCTCCTTGGGGAAATACCGACGCAGTCTCAAGCCACTTCAGGGGGGTGAATAGACTACTTGACAAATTGAAAACCTAACATTTTCCCAAGTTAATTGGTTGGCAGATTTTAGCAATTCTAACAAGTCTAGTGCACCCTACACATGCTAGTCAACAAGTATGGCAGCGGAAAGTAAAGACAAGCATATGTAAGAGAGTAGAGATAGGAAGATCAAACACAATTTGGAGACACAAAGATTTTTCCCATGGTTTCGATAGGTGGTGCTATCGTACGTCCACTTTTATGGAGACTTCAACCCACGGAGGGTAACGGTCGCGAGAGTCCACGGAGGGCTCCACCTACAAAGGGTCCACGAAGTAGCAACCTCGTCTATTCCATGAAGGCCTACGTCCATGGAGGACTAGCCTTACTCGGGGTAGATCTTCACGAAGTAGGCGATCTCCTTGCCCTTACAAACTCTTGGTTCAACTCCACAATCACGAAGAAGGAGGCTCCCAAGTGACACCTAAAAAATCTAGGAGGCACCACCCTCCGAAAGGTAATAGCTGTGGTAGTATGTTGAACTCCTTGCTCTTGTGCTTCAAAAGATAGTCTCCTCAACACTCAATCACTCTCTCACAGGTTTGGCATGGGTAGAAGAGATTGATTGGATGAAAAGCAACTTGGGGAGGCTAGAAATCAAGATCCATATGGTTGGAGTGTATGATCTTGACCTCAACACAAGGGTAGGTGGTTCTCTCTCAGAAATTTGGATATGGCAAGTGGGTGTATGTTCTGAGTGCTTCTCTTGCGAGTGAGTGGTGGTGGAGGGGTATATATAGGCTTCTCCAAAAATCCAACCGTTACAACATTATTGCCCAACTCGGTGAAACCGAAGTGAAACTCGGTGGCACCGACTAGTTCAAAATGTGGCAACTTTGGCGTTTTCGGTGAGACCGATATATGAATCTCGGTGGTACCGATATGGGTGACCTAGGCAGTTACCAAATCTCGGTGAGACCGATTCCTCAAAGTCGGTGGGACCGATTTCAAGAAATGGGTTAACATAGAGTTGGTCCAACTTCTCGGTCAGACCGATTCTCAGAACTCGGTGGGACCGATTTTGGAAAATGGCTAACTAGGAAGTTTGTCGCTGTTTTCGGTGGCACCGAATGGAATGTTGGTAGTACCGAGATGCTAGCGTTTGATTTGGCTTCTGTCTTGGATAAACTCGGTGGATACGAATGGGAAGTTGGTTTCACCGAATTTAGACTTTTGGCTTTGGACAGAAGATATGTGTGGGAAAGTGGGTGAGTATTTTTGGCGGCTACCTCTAAGCACTTGAGCAACCAGATCATCATATTTACCTCATCCCCTTTTTATAGTATTGGCTTTCCTATGGACTCAAAGTGATTTCTCACAAAATATAAAATGTAGAGTCCTTGTTCTTGAAGCATGGCCAATCCTATTCCTTCCTCTCCTTGGTGATGTTCTCTACACAATCCTTTAGCCAATCCTCTCTGTGGACTAAACCTGAAATAAGCTAGATAAACCTATTAGTCCAAGAGACAATGTATGTTGTCCTGAATTATCAAAACCACAAAGGGAGCATATGTGCTTTCAACACTGCCCCTTCTCTCTTTTCTCTCATTTTTTTTCATGGTGGTCTTTTCTCTTTTTTTTCCGTCTCCCCCATTTCTTCTTTTTTCGTCCGGAGTCTCATCCTAACTTGTGGGGGGTCTCCATCATCCTTTCCTCACTGGGACAGTGCTCTAATAATGATGACCATCACACTTTTATTTACTTACAACTCAATGTTACAAGTCAACATAAAACAATATTGTCGTGGTGATCTCACGACAGATGCCATGGGGTGGCTTATCGTGTCTGGTTTGGTCCGATGAACGTCGTTGGGTTCTGGAGGCGAGATTGGGGACAAGCGGTGCGAGACACACGATGTACCCAGGTTCGGGTCCCTCCATGGGAGGTAAAACCCCTAGTCCTACCGGATCAACTATAAGGGGTGAGAGAAGTACAATGGTGCTCCTGGAGCTGTTCGTCGGAGGAGGAAGAGGGGGCTAGGCCATCGGTCTACCTCTCCTGTGGGTGTGTGTGTGTGTGTGTGTGTGTCCACTGAAGAAGGGAAGAAGAAGAATCCGCCCCACTGCATGGAGGGCTGCCGGGGGATTTTATAGGCCGACCCCCGGCTTACAATATGCAAGAAGAATGGGGGCGGGCCCCGGCTGGCAGCCTCTCTAGCCGAATGTGGGCCCCGTCGGCTGCTAAGTCGTGTCGAAGGTAGGGCCTGCCAGCTATAAGGTCCCGTCGCTGGAGGGGCCCGACTGGCTGCCACTGTAGCCACACGCCAACGACGTCATGGAGTAGGTAGCGCACGCCGCTATAGGGCCGAGCCGCTTCGTCGGGGTCAGCGGTATGGTCGCCTCCACTGTAGACACGCGTGCCCTGGTCAGCGGTACCAAGGCCACTGCAGCCACGCCTCCTTGTCATGGTGAGGTCTTGTTTTACGGGGCGATGGGACGGGTGCTTACCCTCCAGCTGCCGCCTCGCCCCTGGAGCCATACCGCGTTGTGGGACCGGTCGAGGCGAGCCAGACCATGGGGCGCAGGCGGCCCCAATATTTTGAACAAGGGACAAGTGTCCTTGAGCCTACCTGGGGGTCATCCCCCCAACATTACTCCCCGAAGCTGTGGTGGCTCGCCGGTTCGAGGAGGTGGGGCTCGGCGGCTTATCCTCTGAAGGTGTTGGAGTCGCGCGCCATAGATGAAACCGTCCGGCTCCCTGATAACCCACAAGTATAGGGGATAACAACAGTCTTCGGGGATAATATTTCACCCAAATTTCTTGATTCGACACAAGGGGAGCCAAAGAATATTTATTGGTCTTAGTAGTTGAGTTGTCCATTAAACCACACGTGGGATTTCTTTCTGCAACAAAGTTTTTAGTAGCACAGTAACAATAGTAATGGAAGCAGAGAAACGTAGCAGTTCTGTATTGATTGTAATAGTAGCAGTAATGAAAGTAACTTAACAGAAATCAATAAGTGAAAAGAACAGGCCATGGATCAGTGATGGATTGATATGGATGACATTCATCATGTAACAGTTACACACTAGAGCGACACAGAACTAGCTCCAATTGATCAATATAAGTAGGCATGTATTCCGTATATAGTCATACGTGCTTATAATAAGAACTTGCATGACATGTTTTGTCCTACCCTCCCGTGGCAGCGGGGTCCATATGGAAACTAAGGGATATTAAGGCCTCCTTTTAATAGAGAACCGGAACAAAGCATTAACACATGGTGAATACATGAACTCCTCGAAATACAGTCATCACCGGAAATAGTCCCAGTTATTGTCACCTTGGGGGATGCAGATTATAACACATAGTAGATGCATACAACTTGCAAGATAGGATCTAAAACACTCTCATATTCATGGAAACATAATAGGTTCAAATCTGAAATCATGGCACTCGGGCCCTAGTGACAAGCATTAAGCATAGCAAAGTCATAGCAACATCAATCTCAGAACATACTGGATACTAGGGATCAAGCTCTATCAAAATAACTCGATTACATGATAAATCTCATCCAATCCCATCACCATCCAGCAGACCTACAAAGGAATTACTCACTCCCGGTGATGAGCATCATGTAATTATTGATGGAGAAGGGTTGGTGATGACGATGGCGATAATTTCCACTCTTCGGAGCCCAAAACGGACTCCATATCAGCCCTCCCGAGGAAGAACATGAGGTGGCGGCGGCTCTATCTCGTAGATCGCGATGAAAACTTCTCTCCTATTTTTTTCTTGGAGAATATGAATTTATAGGACTAGAATTAGGGTCAGCGGAGGCACGTGGGCGCGCCCAGGTGGTGGCCATGCTCAGGTGCCTTGTGGGCACCTGGTGGCCTCCCTCTGGCACGTCTTCACTCCAGTATTTTTTGTATATTCCAAAATAATTCAATTCCGAGAACTTTTATTCCTACACAAAAACAACACCATGGCAGTTCTGCTGAAAACAACGTTAGTCCGGGTTAGTTTCATTCAAATGATGCAAATTAGAGTCCAAAACAAGAGCAAAAGTGTTCGGAAAAGTAGATACGTTGGAGACGTATCAACTCCCCTAAGCTTAACTCATTACTTGTCCTCAACCAATTCAGTTGATAAACTGAAAGTGTCAAAGAAAACTTTTACAAACTCTTTTGTTCTCGTTGTTATAATTATGCTTAACTCAATGTTTAGGTTTTCAGCAAAGGTCATGAACTAACCATGTTAATGATAACATTTAGGTCTCACATTTATTCATGACAATAACATACCAACTAGCGAGCAATAGTAAGATATCTCAGATGGCAACAATTTTTCAAAACAATCATGTTATAATATGTCAACATGGTATCTCACTAGCCCTTTCTGAGACCGCAAAACATAAATGCAGAGCACCTCGGAGGTTCAAGCAGCGTCTAAACATTGTAATCATCGTAGAAGAAATCCAGTCATGCTAACATCCAACATTAAATAGACTCAATGAATAAAAATGACAATAGCACTCTCAGGTCTGGTGCTTTTAATGAGAAGATGATGACTCAACAATAAAATTAAATAACATGAAAGTAAATAGAAAGGCCCTTCGCAGAGGGAAGCATTGACTTGCAGAGGTGCCAGAGCTCATAGTTTAAAACAGAGATGAAAGTATTATTTTGGGTGGTGTGCCTTTCCTGTCAATGTCACGACAAAGGATTTTGGTATCTTCCATGCTAAACACATTATAAGTGGTTCCCAAACTAAATTGTAAAGTTTACTCCAAACCACCATACCAACACAAGCCATGGCTGACCGAATCCACGGGTGCCCTCCAATAGTTCATCATTCCAAGGGAGTTTGTCAAATTTATTTTTGATTATGCAGGACTGGGCATCCTTTTACCAGCCTTTCTCTCATGCAATGACAAGTGATTAAACACTGTCGTCAGAATAACCCGTTTAGCATGGAAGATACTGACTGCCCTGTCGCTCCATGAGCGGTATGAGCACACAAAATAGATATTTATTCGAATAATTTGAGGTGGAAGGTGCAAATTTACTTGGAACGACAGGGTAATACCGCATATAGGTAGATATAGTGGACTCATGTGGAACAAGTTTAGCTTAAGGATTTTGGATGCACAAGCCGCATTCCCGCTTACTACAGATGAAGGCTAGCAAATAGATGGGGAAGCGACCAACTAGAGAGCGACAACTGTCATAATCATGCATTGCGACTAATTAACATTGAATATTAGAAAGAGTAGGATATAAACACTCTGAACATAAATATCATGAAGGCTGCATTGGATTCGATTCAACTACATGTTTGCACATGTGCCAAGTCAAGCCACTCGAATTACTCAGAGGAGGATACCATGCTAACATACTACACCACAACCGTTTTAATGCATGTTGACACACAAGATAAATCATTTTCCACTCATAGCTATTTAAGCATGGCATGAGCAACTATAATCTCTAATGGTCATCAAAAACATGTTTACTCATAATATGCTGAATCAAGAGCGACCGAGCTAAACATATTTACAAAAACAGAAAATAGGAAGAGTTCATACCAGCTTTCTTTACCGCAATCACTTCACCAAATATCGTCATTACTGCCTTTCACTTGCATGACCGAATGATGTGAAAATAATAATAGTGCAAGTGTGTATCTGGACTAAGCTGGAATATGCAAAACATTTCTTCAAAGGAAAAGAGAAGGTAATATTGGCTCTTCGTTAGGTCCACAATATAGCATATGAGAGCCACTCAATCTCCTTTCGACAACTCAAAGAAAAGAAAAATAATTTCAGAGAAACACACTGAAATATTTTTGGAGTTTTTAGTTTTTCTGAAGAAAGCAAATTAACGAAGGAAAAATGAAAAGCGAGAAAAACTATTTACACGGGAAAGCTCCCAACAAGTAAAAGAAGAAACGGGAAATCTTTTTGGGTTTTGTTTTAATACTACAAACTAATAAAACAAGAAAGAAAACCCGAAAATAAGTGAGAAATATTTTTGGGTTTTTGAAGTTTTGCAAACACACAAGAAGAAAATGAAAAATAAAACTAACATGGATATACAATGAAAAAGGATGATCACCGATGAATGAAATGTATGAACATGAATGTAATGTCGGTGAGAAATACGTACTCCCCCAAGCTTAGGCCTTGGCCTAGCTTGGTAGTCACCATCCTTGGTCTGGATAATAGTCGAAATGATAGCTTGTGGAGGCGTTCCGTGCTGCCTCCTCGTCCAAACGAGCGGCCTCCACTGCTACAATATACTCATGTGCTTCGTTCTCATAGATGAAATATCCCTGTTTGCTCTGAAAACCAAAGAGGACAGGCACATGCAAAATAACAGAGACAACATTGTATTTATCAAATGTCAAGTTATAATCATATATGCGAGCTCCGTCCTTAATAAAATCATGGCACTGCATTGCCTCAAAGTCTAGATATTTTTCAGGTAATATAGGATCATTGGGTCGAGAAGCATAAATTCCTCCATATAAATCTCTGTTGCCTGCATTGCGGTGCAAGCGACGGGTGATAATTGCCCCAAGATACCGTCTAGTGCCTGTTAGAGCGGTGTGAATAATGCTCAAGTCAGGAGTGCACAGCGCTCTGCAATCTTGTTTTCCAACAATGCATTTTCCATTGAAAAGTGCAAAGTAATGAATAGAGGGAAAATGAATAATTTTTATTCTAGCTTGCGTAACTCCTCTATCCTCATCATTGCAAAGACTTCTAAGGAACACTTCATAGTCAGGTTTTGGAGGTTCACTAAGCGAACACCAATATGGAATTTTGCAAGCATCACAAAATTCTTCTAGAGACATACCAAATGATTTATCATAGAGATGAAACAATACTCTAGAAGTGCGAGAATGGTACTCAAACTTTTGTGTGAACGAATAGGTGAGATTATAGTGTTGAGTGCACTTACCTGCGAGGAAGGCGGTGAGCTTAATGTTCTAAATATATTGATCAAATTCCTCCTTAATACCAGCTCTCGTCATAAACTAATTGCAAGGCCAATGACATGATTTGGCTTCGTCCATTCGTGCTGAGCTTGCCCTTTGTTCGGTGTACGCTTACTGCACCGAGCTCTCGCTCGACGACTCACCAGAGGACCTTCTCCTTGAAGAATCCCTCCTAAAGATGTTCATTTTCCTAAGAACAAATTTCTGAAATTTTTGGACCACAAAATTATGTAAACAAAACTTTCTAAGATTGACAGCAACTACACATAGGGATGCCTAGAGGCCATACCAAGCATTCAAATTACTTGGAACTCAAAGAATTCAACATGCAAGCTCATTTTCAGTAGCACCAAGTGCAGAAAAATATGCAAGATATAATCCACTAAAGCAAAAACTAATTGGAGCAATGGAGGAGTCACATACCAAGGAGCAATCCCTCAAAACAGTTTCGGAAACGTAGTTCTGAGCAAATAGATCGAAAATCTCAGGTTTGGGAGCAAGAGAACGAGAGAGAGAGAGCTACCAGAATTTTTGCTAGTGGTAAGAGACGAATTGAGCTGAAGGAATAAGTAAGTGGGTCCCGATGGGACCCCACAAGGTAGGTAGGCGCGCCTAGGGGGTGGCCGCGCTCACGTGCCTTGTGGGCAATTGGTGCACCCCCCGGGTTGTTTTCAACTCCAGAAATTATAATATATTCTACAAAAATTCATGTTAAAATTTTGTGGCATTCTGAGCACTTTTATTTTTGGGTCATTTTTCTATTGCATGGTTTATTCACAAAACAATAAAATCGTGGCATTTTTCTTTATTAAACTACAAATAACAGAGAGCAAACTAAAGTTACAAAAAGTTGTGCCTACTTAATTTATCGACCACATACTTTTGAAAAAGAATCCATTGACAAGGTTGATCAAGTCTTATTAACGAACCGTTTTTGATTGGCATGAAACCGATTTTTTTGTATGACACTAAGTTACCTCAATGGGGATATGCATTTTTCCAACAATAAGAATATCATATTTCTTCTTGGCAGTAGGTAGAGGACATGTGAACTTTCCGAAAGTAATTGTTGCCACTTGTTCAATAGTATTGATATTATTAACCATAACTCGTTTCTTCGGAAAGTATACCGTGTGCTGATTTCCATTAACATGAAAGGTAACCTTGCTTTTGTTGCAATCAATAACAGCTTCTGCAGTATTCAAAAAGGGTCTACCAAGGATAATCGACATGTTGTCATTCTCAGGCATCTCAAGAATAACAAAGTCTGTCAAAATAGTAACATTTGCAACAAGAACGAGTAAATCCCAATAGGTGTAGTAGTAGATTTATCATCCAGTTGCAAAGATATTTCAGTAGGTGCGAGGTTATTCAAATCAAGTCTTTTATATATAGAGAAAGGCATAACAATAACACCGGCTCCTAGATCGCGTAAAGTAGTTTTAACATAACTTCGTTTAATGGAGCAAGGTATA
The DNA here is from genome assembly GCA_039707655.1 of Elymus sibiricus. Classification (NCBI taxonomy): domain Eukaryota; kingdom Viridiplantae; phylum Streptophyta; class Magnoliopsida; order Poales; family Poaceae; genus Elymus; species Elymus sibiricus. The sequence goes on from CM077663.1 coordinate 349,945,608, forward strand.
GTAGGTATCCCGGGGTATCCCAATTTCTTTGGTACTCCACCCTCGAAAGAGTAATTAGCAAGCATGGCAGAAATACCACTTTCAAGTATCTTTATTTTGTTAGTGATAATATCTTTCATATATTTTGCATAATGAGGCATCTTTAGAATATCAGTCAAACGAGTGCGCAAAAAGACTGGCCTAAGCATTTCAACAAAGCGCTCAAAATCTTCCTCATTCCTATTTTTAGAAAGCTTACAAGGGACTGGCATGGGTTTTTGAACCCATGGCTCTCTTTCTTTACCATGTTTTCTAGCAATGAAATCTCTCTTATCATAACGCTTATTCTTAGGTGGTGGATTATCAACTGCGGGTTCTATTTCTACATCATTATCAGATTCTTTAGCATTATCTGGTTGAGCATTAACATGAACATCATCATTTTCATTTTCACTAGGTGCATGTTCATTACCATATTGTGTTTCAGCATCAGAAATAGAAACATCATCATGATTCTCACAAGGTTTTTCTATCATATGTTTATTAGAATCATGCAAAGTACTATCATTTTTCTTTCTTTTTCTTCCTAGAAGGACTAGGTGCATCCTTATTAGTATTCTGAGAATCTTGTTCAATTCTTTTAGGATGTCCTTCAGGATAGAGGAGTTCTTGTGTCATTTTACCCCCTCTAGTCACAACTCTAATAGCATAATCATTGTTTTTATTATTCATTTCAGTAAACAAATCATTTTCTGACTTAGTGCTACTTGTAAACTGCGTTGGGATTGTCCCCAAAGAGGAGAGGAGATGCAGCACAATAGAGATAAGTATTTCTCTCAGTGAGAATCAAGGTTATCGAACCAATAGGGGGACCACACAAACTCCCATCTTCAGCACCTACACACAAAAGAGCAAACACTTGCACCCAACGCGGGCAAGAGGGTTGTCAAGCCCCTTGAACTCGTTACTTGCAAGCGATAAGTAGTGATAGATAGATAATATAAATATAAAATAAAATAACAGTAGATAAAAGGCAGAAATATTTTTGTAGTTTTTGTAATATATGTTGTGAAGACCCGGGGGGCATGGTTTTTGCTAAAGTCTTCTCTCTCTCGAAGAAAGCATACGGTTGGTAAACAAATTACTATTGGGGAATTGATAGAAAAGCGCATAGTTACGCAATATTTATTCACGACAATGATCATGTATATAGGCATCACGTCCACAAACAAGTAGACCGACTCTTGCCTGCATCTACTACTATTACTGCACCCATCGACCGCTATCTAGCATGCATCTAGAGTATTAAGTAAAAACAGAGTAATGCTTGAACCAAGATGACATGATGTAGACAAAGTAAATCCAATAAATATTAATAAACCCCATCGTTTTATCCTTAATTGAAGCAATACAATACGTGTCATGTCCCTTTTTGTCACTGGGATTGAGCACCGCAAGATTGAACCCATCACAACGCACCACTCCCGTTGAAGATAAATTAATCTAGTTGGCCAAACCAAACTGATAGATCGGAGAGAAATACGAAGCTATAACAATCATGCATATAAGAATTCAGTAAAGACTCAATATATTTTCATGAATAATCTGAACATAAACCCACAATTCATCAGATCCCAACAAACACACCGCAAAGAAGATTACATCGAATAGATCACCGCGGGAATCGCAGTGAACTTTGTATTGAAGATCATAGAGAGAGAGAGAGCCATCTAGGTACTAGCTATGGACCCGTAGGTCTGTGGTGAACTACTCACACATCATCATGGGTGCGGCAAGGTTGATGTAAAGGCCCTCCGTGACCGATCCCCCCTCCGGCATGGCACCGGCATAGGGCTCCAGATGGGCAGACAATGGAACAGAGACTTGCGAAGGCAGAAAAAGTATTTTGGTTGTCGGGTGTTTTCCTGATTTTAGAGAATATATAGAGGCGGAATTAGGTCAGGAGGTTGCGGGAGGTGGTCCCAAGCCGTCAAGGCGCCCCCCCTGGGCGCGTCCTGTTGGCTTGGTGCCACCTCGTGTGGCTTCCAGTCTCCCACTGAAGCTTCCAGGTCTAAATTTTGTCCAGAAAAAATCATCAAAAAATTTCGAGGCATTTGGACTTCGTTTGGTACAGTAGTCCTGAAAGGCCAAAAATAAGCAGAAAACAACAACTGGCACTGGACACTAGGTTAATAGGTTAGTTCACAATTTTTTTATAAAAAACATATAAAGTATCCAAGAATGATAATATAGTAGCATGGAACAATCAAAAATTGTGGATACGTTGGACACATATCAGCATCCCCAAGCTTAATTCCTGCTCGTACTCGAGTAGGTAAATCATAAAAATGGAATTTTTGAGTGACATGCTACCCAACATGTAATCTCTTTTAGGTATTATCTTTGAGAAATGATGAACTAATAAATATCAACATAGTAATATCCACAAACATAAGCAACATAATCATTAACGTTCAAAATATACGATCCTTAAAGAACGTTACTCCCCACTCATTTTATCATATTAGCATGGCATGACCCCGTCTTCACCACATAAGTACAAATCATGAGCACCACGGTGTCAAGTCAGGCAATTGGATCGTACTTCTAACGCGCTTCAGCATTTTCAACCTCACTCAATACATGAGCATGAACCATGGATATAATATATATGTGGAATAGAATATGGTGTTAGATATCAAAAAGAGTCAAAGTGGAAAGAAAGTCTCGCATCAACTAGGCAGACCAACAGTCTATGGAGATGCCCATCAATCGATATCAACGTGAGGAGTAGGGACTGCCATGCAACAGATGCACTAGAGCTATAAGTGCATGAAAGCTCATCGGAAGCGAAGTGGGTGCGCATCCAACTTGCTTGCTCATGAAAACCTCGGGCATTTGAGGAAGCCCGTCATCGGAATATACAAGCGAACTTCTATAATGAAAATTCCCACTAGCATATGAAAATGACAACCCAGGAGACTCTCTATATGTAGAACATGGTGCCACTTTGAGGCACAAGTGTGGTAAAGAACAATAGCAAAGTCCCTTCTCTCTTTTTCTCTCATTTATTTCTCTCCTTTTTATCTCTTTTTTCTTTTCCTTTTTTTCCTTTTCCTTTTTTTCTTGATGGGCTCATTTGGCCTCCCCCATTTTTTATTTTTCGTCTGGAGCTCATCCCGACTCATGGGGGAATCATTAGTCCATCATCATTTCCTCACTGGAACAATCCTCTAATAATGATGATCATCACACTTTTATTTACTTACAACTCGATATAACAACTCAATGATGAAAAGGAAATGACTCTATATGAATGCCTCTGGCAGTGTACCAGGATGTGCAATGATCTAGTGTAACATGTAAAAAATGATGAACGGTGGTTATGCCACAAATACTATGTGAGCTACATGATCACGCAAAGCAATATAATGATGAACACACAAGTCATGTGATGTAACGGTGGAACTTACATAGCAATATATCTCGAAAAGGGTATGGAAATGACATAATAGGTAGGTATGGTGGCTGTTTTGAGGAAGATATAAGGAGGCTTATGTGTGATAGAGCGTATCATATCACGGGGTTTGGATGCACCTGCGAATGCTTCACCGATCCTCGAGGAGAGAATGGGCAATGCATGGTACCGAAGAGGCTAGCATTATGCGGAAAGGTGAGTGTGCGTATATCCATGGATTCACATTAGTCATAAAGAACTCTATACTTATTGCAAACCCTTATTAGCTCTCTCGAAGAAAAGTACTACCACATACCCCCAGGGAGGAGGTTGGGAGGAGTTAACCATCGCGCGCCTCCGACCTGAACAACACTAGGATTTCAATGAGGAATAAGAATGCTCACACATCATCATCATGCCATAACCAATATTTAGATGAGCAACAAGTAACATGCTTTAACTACCGATATTTCTTCTAACCAACAATCATGTACTTGCGCCCTTTCATTTTACTACATCAATATCATTAACCCACAATTTCTCTTATAAGGTGAGCTACATGAAGGTTTTGATTATACACTCCTTGAATACTTATCCTTTTTGGACTAGTCTTATGACCCATGCAAATTACCGTTACTATTTATTAGACTTTCAAACAAGTTTAAGTGAAGCATGAGAGTTCGATTATTTCTATAAAATCTACATGCCACCATGCTCTAAAAGATATAAGTAAAGCACTAGAGCAACTCCTTAGCTCAAAAGATATAAGTGAAGCACATAGAGTATTCTAACAAATCATGATGAACATGTGTCTCTCTCAAATAGCTGTGTCTAGCAAACAATGATTGTGGCAAACTAAAAATAAAGCAAACTATAATACACGATGCTCCAAGCAAAACACATATCATGTGGTGAATAAAAATATACCACCAAGTGACATACCGATGGAAGGGAGACGAAAGAGGGGATGCCTTCCGGGGCATCCCCAAGATTAGATGCTTGAGTATTCCTAGAATTTTACCTTGAGGTGCCTTGGGCATCCCCAAGCTTAGGCTCTTGCCACTCCTTATTCTTTCATCCATCATGATCGCACCCAAAACTTGAAAACTTCAGCACACAAAACTCAACAGAAAGCTCGTGAGATCCGTTAGTATAATAGGTAAATCAAAAACTTTAGTTACTGTTACAAATTGATCCATATTTTATTATTGCATAAGGTAATGTATTCTAACTTCTCCATCGCTTATACCCCCCGATACAATCCATAGCATCATCAAAACAAGCAAACTATACAAGCAAAAACAAAATCTGTCTAAAATAGAACAGTCTGTAATGATCTGCACAAACACTATACTTATCTAACTCTGAAAATTCTAAACAATTAGGACAACTTGGGAAATATGTATAGCAATATTGTTTAAGAAGTTCAGATCAAAAAGACGTCCTAGTAAAATCATAGAAATTCTGCACTGGACGCAAAAGTTTATGTTTTTGCATCGTATCAGTTCTACTATATTCCAAATCAATCCCAAAAGCTTTATTTGGCACAAAAATTAATTGAAACATAAGAACAAAATCATTACAGTAGGAATAATCATGTAAACACACCAAGAAAGAAATTATTGGGTTGTCTCCCAACAAGCTCTTTCTTTATACACTACTGGAATCAGCTTCTTTGCCAGCAGACGGCAAAGGCCTGCCTGGCGGACGACAAAGCCATTGCCGTCCGCCAGCAGACGGCGAACAGTCCGGCCGAACGGGTGCCGGTAAAGGCTACTTTGCCGTCTGCTGGCAGACGGCAAAGAAGCCAAGCTCTTTGCCGTCTGCTGGCAGACGGCAAAGCCCCTGGACGGCAGACAAAAGGTGCCAGCCCCGTTAGGGGGCTAACGGCGCTCTTTGCCGTCTGCCAGCAGACGGCAAAGAGCTGCAGCTGACGTCAGCTGACGTCAGGCGTCAGCTGGGCCAGCGCAGGCTCTTTGCCGTCTGCCAGCAGACGACAAAGAAGAAAGCTCTTTGCCGTCTACTCGCAGACGGCAAACAGGCCAAATAGGCCAGCCCAGATTGCACAGGCTGCTGCCAAGTGGCCTATTTGCCGTCTGCTAGCTGACGGCAAACCTCTTTGCCGTCTGCTAGCAGACGGCAAAGTGGCTATATAGCCCCTGTTTTTCTGTTTTTTGTTATATCAATTCATTTTCACAGAAATTCAAACACACATATATATATATTCAGAATCACATAGTTTCAAACATCATACATCAAACATAGTTTCAAACATCAAACATAGTTTCACCATCGTCATCAAACATCATACATCCAATTCATATATACATAGTTTCACAAACATCCAATAGTTTCACAAACATCCAATACATCAAACATCTAACATGTAAACAGTAGCATTCTGCCCTTCCATGAAGTGAATCAAACCTGCAAAAATGGGAGTAAGAAATTAGAAGAAGAAGAAGACTAGAAGAAGAAGAAGAAGAAGAAGAAGAAGAGGAGGTCTTCTTCTTCTTCTTCCAATTCCTTCTTTTCCTCCTCTTCCTTGTTTTTCTTCATCTTATTCACTATTTGTGTCATTTTAGAGTTAACCTATCTAAGTATGCCATTTTTGTCCTAACCTAGGAAAATTATGTAAGTATAGGTCATTTGTGTGCTTACCTTGGTAATTATGCCATTTTTGAGCTAAATTAGGTAAGTATATGTCATTTTAGAGCTAACTTAGGTAATTATGTCATTTTGGAGGATAATAAGCTAAGTATATGACATTTATTAGGTAACCAAGGTTATTATGCCATTTTTGCAACGAATAAGCTAATTATGTCATTTTAGAGCTATCCTAGGTTAAATAGGTCATTTTGGAGCTAATTAAGGTTGTTATGTGATTTTTTAGCTAGCTAAGCATGTTAAGTCATTTTGGAGGAATAAATGCTAAGTATAGGTCATTTTAGAGCTATCCTAGGTTAAATAGGTCATTTTTGAGCTAATTAAGGTTGTTATGTCATTTTTGAGCTAGCTAAGCATATTAAGTGATTTTGGAGGAATAAATGCTAAGAAGAAGAAGAAGAAGAAGAAGATGATGAAGAAGATGATGAAGAAGAAGAGAAGAAGATGATGAAGAAGAAGATGAAGAAGAAGAAGAAGAAGAGGAGCTCTTCTTCTTCTTCTTTTATTCTTTCTTTTTCTTCTCTTTCTTCTTCTATTCTTTCTTTTTCTCCTCTTCCTTGTTTTTCTTCTTCTTATTCCTTATTTGTGTCATTTTAGAGCTTACATAGGTAATTATGCCATTTTTGAGCTAACTAAGCTTATTATGTCAATTTGGAGGAAAATAAGGTAAGTAAAGGTCGTTTTTGTGCTAACATAAGTAATTATGCCATTTATGAGCTAATTAAGCATATTAAGTCATTTTGGAGCTAAATAGTTCATTTCTTAAGCATATTATGTCTTTTTTGAGCTAGCTAAGCATATTAAGTCATTTTGGAGGAATAAATGGTAAGTATAGGTCATTTTAGAGCTATCCTAGGTTAAATAGGTCCATTTTTTAGCTAGCTAAGCTTATAAATTCATTTTGGAGGAATAAATGCTAAGTATAGGTCATTTTAGAGCTATCATAGGTTAAATATGTCATTTTGGAGCTAATTAAGGTTATTATGTCATTTTTGAGCTACCTAAGCATATTAAGTCATTTTGGAGGAATAAATGCTAAGTATAGGTCATTTTAGAGCTATCCTAGGTTAAATAGGTCCTTTTAGAGCTATCCTAGGTTAAATAGGTCATTTTGGAGCTAATTAAGGTTGTTATGTAATTTTTGAGCTAGCTAAGCATATAAATTCATTTTGGAGGAATAAATGCTAAGTATAGGTCATTTTAGAGCTATCCTAGGTTAAATAGGTCCTTTTAGAGCTAAATATGTCATTTCTTAAGCTAAGCTAAGTATAGGTCATTTGAGAGCTATCCGTGGTAAAATTGGTCATTTTGGAGCTAAGTAAGGTTATAATGTCATTTTCGAGGAAACTAAGCTAAGTATACGGCATTTTGGAGATAAATAGGTCATTTCTTAAGCTAAGTACGCATTTGTTATGCTAAACACTTGCGAAAACTTACCGTCATCACGGAGGTGTAGTTGTAGGTGTAGTTGTAGGACCGGTCGCGCCAGTGGCTGACGGAGGAGGATCGGTCGATGCTTGTCGGGAGTTATGCTGCACCAAAGATCATTTCCAATGTATCGTTAGCATGATGCAACTCAAATGTGAAGACTAGTAACTAATGAACATTCAAATGAAACTCACCGTGCCCGCCGGAGCAATGACTGGCATCGGCGGAGGGGTCGTGCCGCTCTTCTCGCACAGGGTCTGCACATTTGGTTTTGACGAGTCAGTCATATTAGATACTACTGTAAGGAACATTACGTGCATGATTTGGCTAATATGCAGAAGAAACTTACCGCGAACATCTCGTATAGGGCCCGGTTAGCCATCATGTTCCGGTTCCTCTCCTCCTCCAACACATTAGCCGTCCTGTTCTCTAGCTCCCTCTCCCTCTCCGCCGCCTGCCGGTCCCTCTCCTCTAGAATCGCCTGGGTCTTCGCTCTCTCTTCCTCAATAGCAGCCTGGGTCTTCGCTCTCTCTGCCTCAATAGCAGCCTGCAACACCACTCGTTAGCATTGTAATCATCGACGGCCGCACACACAATGTAATGAAGGAAAGGTATCTGAGTCCGTATAACTAACCTTGAATTCGAGCTCCACTGGCCGTGCACGAGGCAATATCTCAGGATCGGAGCCGGTCTGGCGCTTCTTGATCTGCGGGAGAGTGCTACTACAACGTATCAGTCCATCCCCAATGGCTAACGAGCCATGGGGCCTCCCGCCACCAGATATCATCACCAGCTCTGGATCAAGAGGTTGCTGGCTCGGGTTAAAGTCCGGCCCTTTCCTCGCCTTCCCCTCGTCTCTGTACCTCACAAGCTTGTGGTGGGAGGCGCGGTTGGTGAATTTCTTTGGATCATCGAGGTCAGACTCAGAGAATGCCTTGGCCTTCTTGTACGAGGCAGTATTGGACATGGCATAGAGGTCGAACAGTTGTGGCACTGGAGCCTTGTTCTCTCGCGCCTAAAAGAGAGGAACAGAGTATTAGTTGAGGGCTCAAGCTAGCATGAAGAATAAATTTGTATGAATCATGAAGCAAACCACATACCCAGTTTTCCCCGTACTGATGTAGGTTGACGCTGCCTAGATGGTGTGGGACACCTTTCATTTTGCCACGCTTGTCCTTTGCAGTGTCGTGGGTGGAGCGCCATTGGGGAGAGCACCACTCATCCACCAACGCCTCCCAACAGTCCATCCTATCCGCACACCATCTCGGGGGCACCTAAGTTAAGCAAGAGAAATTTGAGCGCTATGCCTACAAATCAAATCAAGGAAACTAAGTACAAGGCCTTAAGAATAGGTAATTACCTTCATGTACTTCTCCTTACTCAAAAACTTCTCGCGGCACTTCTCTCTTTTCCTCCTAATACCAGCTGAGGCGAAGTAGTCTCGAATAGCCTGCGTCCGAGCCTCGTGCCGAAAGTTTTGAAGTAGGCGCCTGCACTCGTTGTCGATAACCAGAGCCGCGGCCTCCTCCTGTCCCTCAGCACACCTGTAGAAGGTCTGCAATAAAACAAGAAAACACGGATTAGTACAATCACTAGGGTTGCTAATCAAAGAAGGAAACACAACGTAGACGGCAAAGGAGAAATTACCCAAAACGTCTGGATCACAATGTCGGCCACCTTGTGGCACTCGACATCGCCGATCCTATGCCCCGGCGGGGCCGGGGCAGCCAAGTAGTGCTCCCAGGTCATTCCTAACTCTGGAACCCGGCCCTCACCGGGCAACGTGACCCACCCCGGGAAGCTCTGGCGACAAATCACACCAAGGACACTGATGCGCCTGCGGACATGAGGCTCGTGTGTCCAAGACCTGCAGTATGACAAGGCCAACGCATTAGATATTCGAAGAAACGTGAAGGCAAAAGGTTAAAAAAGAGTAAATGCACTTACTTGGCCCCGTGAGGCGCAATCAACCACCTCTGGTGGGGGGTCGCCGGGGTGGGCGGGAGCTTTGTATCACCACGCTGGTAGACTTTGCGCCCCTCAACCCACTCACCCTCGCTATAGCTATCAGAACTATAGCCACCCTCAGCACGGCCACTCGACTCCGTCGAGTTCCGCTGCGACTCAGCGTGATCCCTGCTGAGCTCCGGAGTCTCGTGGGACGGAGTCTCGTGGGACGAAGGCTCGTCGGCCCGACGCTCGTCGGCCCGACGCTCGTCGGCCCGACGCTCGTCGGCCGTAGGCGCGTCTGCCATAGGCTCGTCGGCCCGAGGCTCGTGGACCGGAGTCCGAGACGGGTCCACCTCAGGCGGCACCATCTCAGATGGAGCACTCCTGTGGTCAGGTGAATCAGCTGGGGGTGGCGGCGAGGAAGGCGTAGTAGCAGCCTTCCTACCTCTCCCGCCGCCACGTCCACCTCTACCAGCCTTCTTCCCCCCCCCCCCCGACCTCTCCCGGCCGAAGAAGAAGCGACCGCCGGTGGTGTCTGCATACTGAGATCCAGCGCTCTTCGGAGGCTATGGGGTGGAATGGAACTACCCCTCCCACCACGCGCCGAGGTAGGAGCCTCGGAGCGCTCTCGACCCGCGCCCACCATCTGTCAACACCTGCAATGACAAAGAGTAAACGAAATTAGTACAACATAAAAAGAATGAATACCTGACATGAATAATATGTATATAATTTAAGTGTATCATCATCATGAACATAATAAAAAATTGAATACCTAAAAAATTGAATATATACCTAATTTAAGTGTCGGGGTGTCGTGTCGGGGTCGGGGTGTCGTGTCGGGGTCGGGGTGTCGTGTCGGGGTCGGGGTGTCGGGGTGTCGGGGGTGTCGTGTCTGGGTGTCGTGGTGTCGGGGTGTCAGGGGTGTCGGGGTCGGGGTGCCGTGTCGGTGTCGGGGTGTCGGGTCGAGGTCGGGGTGTCGGGGTCGGGGTGTCGGGTCGCGGTCGGGGTCGGGGTGTCGGGTCGGGGTCGGGGTTTTTCCTCTTTTTTTCTTTTCTTCTTCTTCCTCTTCTTCCTTTTCTTCATTTTCTTCCTTTTTTCCTTCTTCTTCTTCTTCTTCCTCCTTTCCTTTTTCCTCTACTTCTTCTCCTCCTCTCCTCTTTTTTCTTCTTCTCCTCCTCCTAACCTAATTAACCTAATTGATGTCGAAACTAGTAGCATTTAACTAATTAACCTACTCAAAAAACCTAATTAACAACATCTAACTAATTAACCTAATTGATGCATCTACTATCTACTAACAGTAGCATCTATATATATCTATAATCATGATATTAAAAAAAAGGGAAAAAACAGAAAAACAGAAGAAAAAAAAGGGCAGAGGTGGGGGAGCTCACCGGAGGGGGTGCCGCCGGGGGGCTCGTCGAGGGGGTGCCGTCGGGGGGGCTCGCCGGGGGGTGCCGCCGGGGAGCGCTCGCCGGGGGGGGGGGGGCTCGACGGGGCGGCGACGCGTGGCCGCTGCGGCAGAATGCGGGGCGGCGGCGTGGGGCAGCGGAGGTGCGGGGCGGCGGTGCGGGGCGGCGGCGCGGGGTAGGGCGGGGCGGCGGCGGGGGCAGGGCAGGGCAGGGCGGGGCGGCGGCGGGGGCGGCGGGGGCAGGGCAGGGCAGGGCGGGGCGGCGGCGCTGAGACAGAGAGGGAGAGAGAGATGTGTGTGAGAGAGAGAGAGAGGCTTTGGGCGCGGGGGCGAAAATTAAGCCCCACTCTTTTTCGTCTGCTGGCAGACGGCAAAGAATTCTTTGCCGTCTGCCAGCAGACGGCAAAGACGGTGACCGTTAGCCCACCCCCGCCGTGACATTGTGGGCCCCACCCTCACCTCGTTGCCGTCTGCTGGCAGACGGCAAAGAAATTTTTGCCATCTGCCAGCAGACGGCAAAGAAGTGGCAGATGGAAAAGAGCTTGACCTAGCCAGTGCCGTGCCCCGTGGGGCCCACTTTGGTCTTTGCCGTCTGCTGGCAGACGGCAAAGAACTCTTTGCCATCTGCCAGCAGACGGCAAAGAAGTGCAGATGGCAAAGACCCTCTTTGCCATCAGCTGGTTCTTTGCCGTCTGCTTTGGCAAGACAGACGGCAAACAGCCTCTTTGCCATCAGCTGGCAGACGGCAAAGAGCTGGTAGATGGCAAATAACTGAATTCCAGTAGTGATAGCCATTAAAATAGGCTTGGGATATTAATTATGCTCACATAAAAGACAAGAATTTAAGCACAAAGAGAGCATAGTAAAACATGTGACAAACACATTTAAGTCTAACATATTTCCTATGCATAGGCATTGTATAAGCAAACAAATTATCAAGACAAGGAGTGTCTAGCATATGCAAATAGGAAGAATGAAGCATTAACAATTTGAACATCAGAAGAAGTAATTGAACATGAAAATTCCTATAACCACATTTGCCCCTCTCATAATAGTTACATGTAGGATCATAATCAAATTCAACAATATAGCTATCATATAAAATATTATCTTCATGATCCACATGCATAAAAGTTTTATAATCTTCCAAGATAGTGGGATTAACATCAACTGAACTCATGACCTCTCCAAACCCACCTTTATCAAAAAAATCATAAGATTGATCATTCTCCAAAATAGTGTGACCATTATTACCTAAAGTTGAGGCTCTTCCAAACGCACATTTAGTAGCATTGCAAATATCATTATCAATAGTAGATTCATCATGAAGCTCAGTATTCTCAATATCATAAGAAACATCATGATTATCACCCCAATCATGATCATTAGCACAATTGACATTCATAGAATTTATACCAAAAAAATTGCAATCATGCTTTTCATTCAAGGAACTATCATGAATCCCTTTATAAATTTCCTTTAACACTTCATCACAATTTTTAGATTCATGATTTTCAAGCAAGACCTCATAAAGATAATCTAGTGCACTCTCACTAGCAATTAGTTCAACATAATCGGGTCTTTTGAAAAGATTAGCAAGTGGATGAGGATCCATTTATCTTAAACATTTGTTTTACCTTATGTATTTGTGTGACAAATATAAAGATAGCATTGCTAGGGAAGTGGAGAGTACAACAAATGAATTATAATGTGTGTGTAGGTACCTGATAAGAATTTGGTGATACTCCCCGACAACGGCGCCAACAATTCTTCTTGCTACTTGTAAACTGCGTTGGGATTTTCCCCGAAGAGGAGAGGAGATGCAGCTCAGTAGATATAAGTATTTCCGTCAGTGAGAACCAAGGTTATAGAACCAATAGGAGGACCACACAAACTCATGTCTTCAGCACCTACACAAAAAAGAGCAAACACTTGCACCCAACGCGGGCAAGAGGGTTGTCAAGCCCCTTGAACTCCTTACTTGCAAGCAATAAGTAGTGATAGATAGATAATATAAATATAAAATAAAATAACAGTAAATAAAAGGCATCAATATTTTTGTAGTTTTTATAATATATTTTGTGAAGACCCGGGGGGGCATAGTTTTCGCTAGAGGCTTCTCTCTCGAAAAAAGCATATGGTGGGTAAACAAATTATTGTTAGAAAAGCGCATAGTTATGAAATATTTATTCACGACAATGATCATGTATATAGGCATCATGTCCATAAACAAGTAGACTGACTCCTGCCTGCATCTACTACTATTACTCCACCCATCGACCGCTATCCAGCATGCATCTAGAGTATTAAGTAAAAACAGAGTAATGCTTGGAGCAAGATGACATGATGTAGACAAAGTAAATCCAATCAATATGAATAAACCCCATCGTTTTATCCTTAATGGCAGCAATACAATACTTGTATGTCCCTTTCTGTCACTGGGATTGAGCACCACAAGATTGAACCCATCACAACGCACCACTCCCGCTGAAGATAAAACAATCTAGTTGGCCAACTCAAACCGATAGATCGGAAAGAAATACGAAGCTATAAAAATCATGCATATAAGAATTCAGGAAAGACTCAATATTTTTTATGAATAATCTAAACATAAACCCACAATTCATCGGATCCCAACAAACACACCGCAAAGAAAATTACATCGAATAGATTACCGCGGGAATCGCAGTGAACTTTGTATTGAAGATCATAGAGAGAGAGAGAGCCATCTAGGTAGTAGCTATGGACCCGTGGGTCTGTGGTGAACTACTCACACAGCATCACGGGAGAAGCAAGGTTGATGTAGAGGCCCTCCATGATCAACCCCCCTCTGGCAGGGCACCGGCACGGGGCTCCTGATGGGCACACGACGGAACAGAGACTTGCGGTGGCAGAAAAAGTATTTTGGTTGGCTCTCGGGTGTATTCCCGATTTTAGAGAATATATAGAGGCGGAATTAGGCCAGGAGGCGACGGGAGGTGGTCCCAAGCCATCACGGCGTGGCCACCCTTGGGCGCATCCTGTTGGCTTGGCGCCACCTCATGTGGCCTCCGGTCTCCCTCCGAAGCTTCCAGGTCTTATTTTTGTCTAGAAAAAATCATCAAGAAGTTTCTGGGCATTTGGACTTCGTTTGGTACAGTATTCCTGAAAGGCCAAATACAAGCAGAAAATAGCAACTCGCACTGACCACTAGGTTAATAGGTTAGTTCACAAAAATAATATAAAACATTATATAAAGTATCCAAGAATGATAATATAGTAGCATGGAACAATCAAAAAATATAGATACGTTGGAGACGTATCACTTAGCAACTTGATCTAACTGAGTTTGGACCATAAATGAGTGTTTACCTAAACCTTTAAGATCATTAGCAATTCTAAACATCAAGTCACTCAAGTAATAAATCATCGTAGCATTTCTTTTTAATTCATCCATAACATACTTATTAAAATGCTCTTGCTTAACAATGTAATTATCAAATTCATCCATGCATTGACTAGAAGTTTTATTGTAAGGTATATCACATTCATCGAATCTATGGAGAGAGTTTACCTCTACTACCCGTGTAGGGCTATCAAGTCCATGTATTTCTTCGACAGGTGGTAGATTCTTAACATCTTCAATCTTTATACCTTTTTCTTTCATAGGTTTCTTGGTTTCTTGCATATCTTCTGGACTGAGCAATAGAATACCTCTCTTCTTAGTAATTGGCTCAGGAGGTGGTTCAGGAAGTGTCCAATCATTAGCATTCTTCTAAATATTATTCAATAGTTCTTTAGCTTGCCCAACAGTCCGTTCCCTGAAAACACAACGACCACAACTATCTAGGTAGTCCCTAGATGCATTGGTTAGTCCATTATAAAAGATATCAACTACTTCATTTTTCTTAAGAGGATGATCAGGCAAAGCTTTAAGTCGCTGGAGAAGCCTCCCCCAAGCTTGAGGGAGATTCTCTTCTTCAATTTGCACAAAGTTAAATATTTCCTATAAAGCAGCTTGTTTCTTATGAGCGGGAAAATATTTTTTAGAGAAGTAATATATCATATACTGGGGGCTACACACACAACGAGGAGCAAGAGAAAGGAACCACTTCTTAGCATCACCCTTTAGTGAGAAAGGAAAAGGCTTAAGGACATAGTAATAGCACATCTTTTCCTCATTAGCAAATAGGGTGGCAATAGCATGCAATTTAGTAAGGTGCGTGTTGTGGATATTGCCCTGGCATAAGCCGACCGGCTCACTTGACGTGGGCCTGGGCATGAGCCGACCCATGAAGAGCAAGACCCCACGATCGGACTAGAAGCTCCGCGACGGCTATGGTTTTGGGCCAGCTCGTGGATAGGACGACTCAGGTGACCTGGCCCAGGCCGGCTCAGGAGGCCGCCGGCTTGGGAGATCTACCCCGATCAGGAGTAGGGAGACATGCATAACCCGAATTCGTTCTAACCCCGAAGGCTTGACTCGTTATATAAGGGAAAGCCCTGGGTCGTCCATGGGGACAGATCGAAGTTAGAATCCTCGAGAGCTAGGTAGCAAAAGCAACTCTTGTAATCGAGATCTTGACATCAATAAGCAAACACGGAGCAGGAGTAGGCTTTTACCACACCAGAGGGGCCGAACCTAGGTAAATCGTCTCTCTCGTTCCGATCAACCCCATCCAAGGCTTCGCCTAGCCGCTATGGCCTCGCAACTATCTCTGGGAGAAGACGATGTGATTCTAAACATCAAACTTATTAAGGATGAGAGTGGGACTACTCTAACACAATCTCACTATGTTGAGAAGGTCTTGAGCCGTTTCGGCTTTATGGATAGTAAGCCTTCTCCAACACCTCATGATCCCAGCGTGGCACTTAGAAAGAACACGAAAGAAACGAGAGATCAATTAAGATACTCTCAAATTGTCGGTTCACTTTATATACCTAGGTAGTGCTAAAAGACCAGACATCTCTTTTTCTGTGAGCAAACTGATTAGGTTCATGCCTAACCTGGGTAATGATCATTGGCATGCACTAGAAAGAGTCTTGCGCTATCTGAGAGGTACTATGAGTTATGGAATTCACTATTTAGGGCATCCTGTTATGCTAGAGGGATATAGTGATTCAAACTGGATTTCCAATGTTGATGTACTCTACGCCACAAGTGGGTATGTCTTTACTCATGGAGGTGGCGCGGTGTCATGGAGATCTTGCAAACGAACCATATTGACGAGGTCAACTATGGAAGCAGAACTAATTGCTTTAGACACAACCACTGTTGAGGCAGAATGGCTGCGTGAGCTCTTGATGGACTTGCCTGTGGTTGAAAAACCTGTACCGGCTATTCTTATGAATTGTGACAACCAAACGATTATCGCTAACGTGAATAATTCTAAGGATAACGCGAAGTCATCAAGACAGGTGAAGAGACGTTTTAAATCAGTCAGGAAGTTGAGAAACTCCAGAGTAATAACTGTTACGTATATCGAAACAGACAAAAACCTGGCAGATCCTTTTACAAAGGGACTAACACGAAATGTGATAGATATTGCATCGAGGAAGATGGGTATGATACCCATAGATGTTACACCGTAGTAGTAACCCAACCTTTGTGATCAGAGATCCCGTGAATTAGAACCTGGGAAGAACAAGCTATTGGTTAACAGAGGAGGGTAATAAGTGACCGTCTCTAAGTAAAGATGCAAAACTCTCAGAGCTGTAAGGCAGGTTGGCAATATGCCTTAATGTGATTCTATTGGCAAAGAGCTATAAGGTTGACCTCGTCAGAGCTGTAAGGCTCATAGCAAAGATGTTGTCCTACAGAGCAGTCTTGAAAGAACACACCTATATGAGCTTCGATTGTAAAAGTCGCAATCTATGAGACTTGGGTAATCTCTAGTAAGCTCACGAAGAGACCAGGGAGTATGACGTATATGCTCCAAACCGCGGTTAGCCTACTGGCAGCCAGGTACTGGTTAAGACTTTGAGTGAAAAATGTTCACACAAAACTAGCAATTCAAGCCATAGTCCATTGTCAAGTTGTGGATGGATGTAGCTTAAAGTTCTAGGCAGACGTTCAACTTAAAAGTCTCTCCTGAAATACTGGTATATTAAACAAGTGAGGAGAAAAGGCAAATCTCTAAATGGGTATTTGAGATCTGGTGGGGGATTGTTAGAATAAATGGGCTTGGCCCATCTACAAATTCTGAAATCTCAAATGAGTCCATGAATAAAATGGCAAGTGGTGGTGTGGTGGTGCTAAAGTTTAGTACCATACCGCTAGTTGAGGAAGAGTTGGACCTCTTTATATAGTGGGTTATCTCCACCACTTTAAGTGTGTGTTGAGAAGAGAAAGGAGAAGACCACACGCGCGCTCGCTCGCCTCGCCTGGGCGTGGCGTACGTGCGACATGCGTGCGAATGGTCCGCCAAAATCCGGTTTGTTGCCTTGCGGGGGCGCGGCTTCCTTTTGTCGTTTTATTTTTATGTCTTGGCAGACTATTTAGTTATTTCTTTTCCGGTAAGTATACGACTTAGAGACCAAGTCGGTTTGAGATCGTGATCGCGACACGGTGCCGTCTCAGGTCCTTCTATATATATACTGCTTACCGTCCTCGGCCAAAGATATACTGAAAACACCTAGGGTTTTGCCTCTCCCGCAACTTGCGCCGTCATCGTAGTCTACCTCATCTCGAACGCCGACGTGCATCGGCGTGCGAGAGAGTGGGTCTCCAGAATCGTTCGGTCTTGCGATCCTGCACCGGGAGAGGACGAATTAGGTTTTTGGAAAGCGCTCTGCGCGAGTGCTCAAATTCGTCAACACGGGTCGTCTACCGTCCAAGTCGGGTGGTGCTACTCATCGCCGTCAACAACAGATCGTCGCCAACATCGTCATCAACACTGTCGCTCCTGCAACAGCTAACGGACAATACATTCTTCGTGGTGATCTGTTCATGTTTCTCTCTGTAGTTGCCACTTCGTGTGCGGTGATGATGTGCATGTTTTGTTGTTCTTCTAGTTTGCTAGATTGTTGCATGCTACTATCTGTTCTGGTCATGAATTATTTACTGGAATTAATCATGAATTTGCCTAATCTTCCAACAATATATGAATCTCTTTTCATTTATCTGATATTTTGCAGACTAATCTAATAGATGATGGTTTTGCAACCTCTATTTTTAATCAAGCTAATTCGTACTATGGTGATAAATTTGTCTGTGGTGCTACTGTTGTACTGTATTTGGAAGTCTAACATGCACTGACGATTTATAAGATTATTATGATGTCACAACCCATAAATTGTTGCCTGCTACATTTGTCACCCGAAAAGTTTGTTGATGAACTACCAAATATGAAAGCTTTAATCCTGATGTGATTTTTGGTGTTCAAAAACTGAAAGTTAGCCGTTCGTTCATAAAATGTTGGTATCCTTCATAAGTGGGTTCTTGAATTTGTAGCAGATAATGATTACTATTATGTCATAAATAAATTAGTATTGAGGAAAGCCAGCAACGGTGTGAAAAGATACTCGCAACCAGGGAGATATTTCTGCAGTATACATCTTTAGTAGACTTGTAAAATCTCCCACGTTTATGTTTTTGCACAACAAACTTATTCTTTCTTATGTAGTGGTACCTGAAGGGTTACAAGGAGTTTGTCGATGCTGTCTGAGTGTGGGTGGATTTGGTAGTGGGTGAGGGGCTACTTGAGTCATTGTTCTTATGGAGTGTGATTTTTTTCTCCCGTTGCAACCCGTGTGCATGTTTACTAGTAAATACAAAAACTTGTTTTTACACACGATGAACATTTTAAAAAATGTAAACACATTTTTAATTACATGAATACTTTTTAAAGAGTTGAATCTCTTATCAATTACATGAACATTTTTTAAAATTTCGTGTAAATTTGATAAATGCGTAAATACCTTTCTGAAATTATATCATTTAATATTTGTCACTTCGTTAAATTGATTTACTAATGTAGTAACATTATATGAATTTTTTATGTTTAGAAAAAAACAGGAATTTTTTTATGCATGTCTAATGAGCCGTGGGAGTGTCCTGCTCATTATTGTTCCCTCCAGGAGGTGAGGCGGCCTCGAAACTCGCTAGAGGCGATATATAGATGAGCTCGCAAAACCATGGTCCGTGGTACTCCAGGGGAAAATGATGCAAAAGCCCTGAATCAGCGTAGCTTGTTTTTCTGTAATACACTACCCACGTAGCTTGTTTTTCTTTACAAAAAACCAGATTAAGCATGTACACCAGGGGGAAATGATGCAAAAGCCCTGAATCAGCGCGACTGGTCGCGTGCACCTTGAGTAGGGAGGTCACGATGTCGTTCAGTGGAAATTATCGATTAATCGAGAATACTCAACGAGTTCAACATGTAAAGCTCAGTTAATGGGAGCAACTCTAACCTCCATGAATCAGGCAATTTGGAAAGCATTGGTACCTCCAAAATTAAAAATCTTCGCTTGGCTTTCAATCTAAAATAGAGTGCGGACCGTCTCCTTTGTTAAAAAGCAGGGGTGGTCTAATTGTGGCATATGCCCTCCATGTGAGAGTTGGCTTTACATCTTAAAAGAAATACCGGTATACCTCGAGGGTGCGGAGGTTGATAAAGGCATGGCTAGGTTTGAGCACCTAGATTTGTCTTTCTGGGTGACTGGGCTATCAATCAAAAATTGGTTGATAAACATGTCTGGTCAAGGTGCGCTAAATCCAAAGCAGTGGCATCCTTCTCTATGCTCACCATAAACCATTTGGAAAAATAAAATGCATGTTTGTCTTAAAGGAAATCAATGCCTATGCCCTGCATATTGCCGGCTGTCAAGAATGTGGCCAATGTTTGGGTTATTATGGGTTTGAAACACTTGAGTAAGATCATGCCGCAAGAGGGGCACATTTTATATCTTTGCTTCTCCTATTGAATAAGTCTTTGTCATTATTCTCCTTAATTAAACAATGGGGCAAATGTTTTGCCTCCATTTTAGAAAAGAAAAACAATTTAAGTCGTCTGCCGGTTTGTCTAATAAGTAATATCTTCTACCTTTAGGCGCCAGCAAGGATGGTGGGACCCTAGGAACGCCAACATAAGTGCAAGTTTTTAAATCATGCCCGATACAACCGATATACCAGTATTAGTGCTCTACGATGCAAATATATCATATCATTTCGTAAGTATTGTTTCACACGTATCATTCAATATATATAGATATATCAACTGATATGGTCGATATGTCCACCAACATAGACTGGTATGTAGATGACAATGGTTCTTTCGGAAGAATTGTTCAGAAAAATTATGTATTTACAACTTGATGAAATTATCAAAGGCACACATAATGTTTTGTAGATACACGTATACAATGCACTTCTTTTATAGTATAGTAATGATTTCGCGAGTCTTTATTAAAGTTTATTTCCTAATAAACCACTTAATAAAGTTGAAATAATCTATTTTTAATAGTGAGATATTGAAGTCGTACATTTTTTTACTCCCTCCGATATATATTAATTGCTGATTTAGACAATTAATATGGATCGAAAGGAGTACTAAAAAAAGGTTGGTTGAACAAGAATAATTATACTCTATTTACACATTGTATGTACGATATATCGTCCGATTTTGAACAACGGATATGCCCAAGCCAAGCCGAAAGGAACAGGATATCTCATATTAAAACCCGGTATAAGTGACGGCGTGTCCCAAAAAGGCCAAGCAAACAATATTATCCACAAAAACAAAATATATAAAAGCAATTAAGATAGCTAAGCTAGCCCGCGTCTCCTTCACTCCCAGTGTCACGTGATTGAATCCCCCTAGCCTGACACTCATTCCCTTTTAAGTTCTGTTTTTTTTTCCTTTTCTTTTAGTGTTTATTGTTGAATGTTTTTTAGCACGGTACAATCGAAGTCGCTCACATACACGAAGATACACTCACATCTATGAACACACACACATCCTATCCATATGAGCACCTCCTAACATCTTGAGATTTTACGAAGTCACCACAAACGCCTTTCAATCCACGGAAATGTCTCCTCCCACTAAACGAACATCGCCGGAAGCCTGAAATAAATCAGAAATAATGTGAGCACCAATAGCAAGTGTAGGACTTGAACCCCCTGGTGGGCTTGGGAGTTAATAAGATAATTCAATTTGTTGTTTTTCTATTCAAGCACGACGATCACTGCTTTGTGGAAGTATGAACTCTCGACAACAACATGCTTTGTGGTACGTGTATGCAGCTCCAGTTAGTTTTCTTATTAGATGACGTCAAACTAGAAAATACAAAGAAATGCTCTCGATGGATGCTTTTTTTGTTGTTGAGTTGCTCGGCCCTACCGAACTGGTCCAACAATAGTTTGAACTGGACATGTTTTGTACATCTTTTCTATGGCATCATATAATTTTGATTAGCATATGCATCTTATGTACTAGGAAATTTCTTTTCACCTGAGACTTGACATCCTGCATAATAAATGACTATATTTTTTGCTCCGCTCAATATTTTTTGACATTGCAAAAATGATGTTAGTACAAAATCTTCTCAGCATTATTGCAAAAATGGCACCCTGCACGGTGTTGGAAGTTGTGTGTGTCTAAGTATTTGATTCAGATTTTGTCCGTCTGTTTCCACTATGTTAGGTCATTTTTTTTATTTTGGATCTTCATGCAAAACTTTATTAACATTATTGCAAAAATGACATTAGTGCAAAACCTTCTAGGTTGGAGGATCCTCCTCTTCCAGCTGAGCCCACAGATTTGGACGCTTAACTAATGAATTCATTTTACATTTTGATTGAAACTGCAATTCGAAAAAAAATTGAAATCCTTGTTGTATTGCGAATAGCTATTGGTACTCTTTTATGGTATGTACATCTGATTGTTGTTCCTTGGGCTTAGAAATCGTTATCTGGGTACCCAGCTACAATTCATACATATACCATGATTTTAGTTTCTCAAATAACAATTATAATTTTAGTTTGTCTGTAGAAACAGTTGAGGGAAAAAATTATCTTAGTCTTCCAGTATATTTTCCTTTGTTTTGCTGCTATATATATTTATTGCACTTAGGTCTAAATATTTTGTAAAGTGGTGTGCCAAAGAAATAGTTTCTTTGTAAAATTTGACGAGTTCTCCAGCTGTTTTATTTGACACCACATGTATGGGTTACAGTTGATCAGTTCAATCTGTGTAACCATTTAATATGTCTTCCTTTTAATTTTCATAACTATTAAAACCCTTGAGGGAAGAGATGTACAAACTGTTTGGCAATATGAAATAAGTTCACTTTTTGTAAAATTTTTTTTGGTGATTTACCAGCTAAGCAAAACTGATTCTTTCAACTGTCCAAACTACCAAAGGTGCAACAATCAATTGACTTTGAACGTTTTAAATACATCTCTCTTATCTCTAAATGAGTGATAATACATTTCTCTTCTCTCTAAATGAATGATACAGAGAGCCAATCGACTGGCTACTTCACTAGGAGAATGGACAGATGCTTGCCATCCAAAAGATAGCTGAATCCTGATTGTGTCGTGTTTTCCAACTCCTAACTCCTCTCGTTCAAAAGACACTGTAATGACAATTTTACTGTTCAATGGGTGTTCTTATTACTATCTCCCCTCAATTTTTGTTGTGATTTTTGATTGTGTCTGTTTTTAATCAATTTTCTGTAGGTATCTTTTCTTGAATTGTATTTTCTATTTTACAACAAATTGGGCACTTCATTTTGAATCGCCATGTCCACTATGAAGCAAACCTGGTTTATCTTCAAAATGGCAGCAGTTAATTTCTACAATTTAGCCAAAAAGGGCTCGCCCAAGCTTTCCTTCGGGAGCGGCGGGCACGCCTTCAGCCTGCTAGTGTATTTTAAAACGCATATTATACGAGTGCCCAGAGCCCCAGAGCTGTGTCCTGACAAGAACTGAATCACAGCGACAGCGGAAGCAGCACGGATCTCCAGGCTACAAGTAAGCCACTGCGGCAGCACGGGACGGGCCGAGGCAGAGCGGACCCGGACAGGCATGCGCGGGCGATTGTTTAATTAAATTTCAGCCAATCAATCCTTAACCACCCTGTACAACCCCGTAAAGGATCCGTGTGTCTAGCATTACTCATTGTAAGAGCATCTACAACTCAAATATGATCCCTCAAACGCTCCGCGGACGCACATCGGACTCGTCCACATGAAGTGACCGAACACGTCTCAAATTAGCATCACTATATCTGGACACCTCATATTATATTCTCATATTCATATAAAAGTATGCAAAATAAAAAATCTACGTGCTACGTAGCTACTCATCGTCAAAGATGTCGACTATCTCCGCGCCCTCCATCGGATACATGCGCGGCAGCTGTATCTCCGCCCCCTCCGGCGCCTCCGACTGCTCCGCTCCGGCCTCCTCCGTCGCTATCTCCGTGTCGAGTTTACCAAAGAGCGCGTCGGTCTCAGTCTGCTTCTGCCGGATGAGCTTCCGGTTGGCCTCCACCCCGGCCTCATCCTGGATGGATTCCAGGACGGCATGCTCCTCCACCATCTCCTCGGCTTGGCGACAGCGAACTCCGCATCCGTCTCCGCCATGTTGAACCCCGGAGTAGGTTGCTCCGCCTCGTCCTTCTCCGAATCCACTACCTTCATCGGCTGCGAAAGCTGCTCCCCCTCCTCCTCCATCGGCTGCTGCTCCTCCTCCTCCTCTGGCTCCGGCGAGTCCAGAGGCAGACACGCAGCAATGCAGGCGACGCGCCTAGCCTGGATCTCTGCCTCGATCTGCATCCGGCGCTCCGGCGTGAGCATCGCGTAGGTGGTGATCTTACGTCAGACCATATCGACGTCGGAAAGCGTGGGAGAGCGGGGGAAAGGAGGCGAACGGGCTCGGGTGGCGGCGCAGAGCGGAAGGAGATGGATGTGCTAGGGATGAGGGACACCGGCCGGCTTAAATAGTCGGATTTGGCCTCGGACGGCGTGCCGAAGAGGCGCCACATGGCGTTCACACCGCGGTGACGGGCGAGGCCTCCGTCGGCCCGCCGGGTTTCCGGGCGTGTCCGCGTGGGACCCCATCATCAGGCCGCCGTGACGGGCACGCCCGGGCATCCCCATATCCGCCCCATATTTGGACTGGATATGTGGAATGTCAGTCAGCCCGGACTTTTAAGGCCCGTTTAAGACGTCCGGCTAGATCGAAATTTCATGACCGGTCAGTGATCGGACGGACGATCGATATATTTAAGACGGGTACGATGGTCCGGTTGTAGATGCTCTAAAGCGCCGTAGAAATCGACCGTGCCTTACATCAACCTGTACTGTGGGGCATCTGGGATCAACACAGCTCAGAGGTCTTGCAGATGGCACTATGCGCTTGCGCAGCGAGCGCATCGCGATAGACGTAACTACAAGTTGATAAGATAACACGGAGTACGATACAGTCATACGACGTACCTGCCGATTTGGGTCGCCTTCACCATCCGCAGAGCCAGCTATACTATAGCTCGCTCGATCACCGCACATTATCGTCTCGGAGAAGAAGGTATAACGACGAGCAATTGAATCGACTCTAGGCCCAGACAGAGCAACCGGTCGACACGGCGGCCAATTGGGTTAGGGATCGAGAAAACGATGGCCACGTCGTTGTCGCGTCGTACGTTTGCATCGATCTGCCTGTCGTACGTCCTTGAATACAAAGACTGTTTAGTCAGCTGGACCACGGTTGTCGATTGGTATAGTATACAGTATTCTGGATTTCTGGTGGCTAGGAACGCAGCAGGGCGTCCACGAGAAATAAAGAATATGTGCAGGACAGTGGCAAGATCGGCGAGGGGCGCTGTAGTTCTCACGAGTATGAGTGTGATGTGAACCTACTCGCGCCAAATGCTGGTGCCAAGCGCCAACGCTTGTGATGGGGCATGCACCGCACGCCTGCAGGCAGGAGACCGCAGGCCCAAGTTTCCGCCGGAAGAACGCACGCGCCAGGCCGTCGGTGTCAGGTTGGTAACTAATCGACACTGGTCTATTCATTTGACTCTTGTCCAGTGTGCCGCGCGTGGCCGCGACAGGACCAGGATCGCAGCTGCGCCGCCCGGCCCCGGTACGGACCTACAGCAGCTTGCTAGCCAAGCCAAGCCAAGCCACTGCGCCAGCACGGGAGGGAGGGGCCGATCGGGAAGAAAGGGGGACCGAGACGGGAGGGGCGTTTTGGCTCCCGGAGCATTTGCTCATGGATGAACAGTACCGCAAAAAATGTCACAAAATGTTTTCAAAAAATTCTGAATTTTTTTGTAGATGTTCGTGCAGTGTCACAAACATGCTTGACAATTTTTATACGAAACCGAGCAGTAGTATTTCATCAGTGAAAAAAACAAATTTGGGTGACATTTTGAGGTAACATTTGGTGTTCAAATTTGTTATTTTTGCATAGAACACAATGTTTAATCTTTTTGCCTAAAACTTTGCAGGTGACATTTGAATGTGACTACAAATACATACAAATTTTGTTGGTATTTTTTTGACATTTGAAAAATTATTTTTCGCGCGCAGGAGCACATGCTCCCGGGAGCCGAATTGGATTTCCCGACCAAGACAGGCTACCATGTCCGCGCGTGCACGAGAGTCTCGTGCAAAAGCCAGCCGGAGCGCGCGCGCAGCGCAGGGGAGCCCGACCGGAGGCGCGCTCTGGCGGCCGGCGGTCGGGCCGGATCGGACCACCGCGCGCGCCCCAGCCGTGGCACGTGAACTGCATGGCGTTTTATTTTGCTTCGGAGTTTGGCGACGCTTGGCCATCTTTGCACGGTTGGGTCTTGGGTGCCTTGCCTACGTCCACAGATGGGCGGACGATGCCAACGCGACTTGTTAAGGCGAACTACAAAGCACGACCTCAAATGGTCCGGCCACATCTGTTTAAGGACGAACGGACATAAAACCCGATCCAACGCGGGCGTAAATGAAAATTTGTTCATTTTCCGTCCGCTTTCGTCCCATCCCCGACCCAAAATTAGGTCGCGTTTGCGTCGAGGCGGACGGATGGATCGCGCGCCCTTGTCCTTCCCCTGGCCCGCCAGTCGGGGACACAACCCTCATTTCTCTTCCCCTGTCCTTCCCTCCACCCAGCCATCGGCGCCGCCACCGTCCCTGTCCATTTTCCACGGCCGTCTTCCTCGCTCAAACTTGCCAGCCGCCCACACCACGACCACCCCATGACATAGCCGCCCCCCAAGCAATCTTGTTTGAAGGAGTGTTTCCGGTGTCCGTGTCTCTTCCGATTCGGAGTAAAGCACCGGCAGGCGACGACGACCATCAACCTCAACACCTCCGGCAGGCGTTGCATAGACGCAGGCGGCCAACCGCCAACGCCAACCTCGCCAGCTGCTTTTGAGGGAGCTCGGGGTCCTCTTCCCGTCCGCGTCTCCACCATGACTACAAGGTGTTCGACACTTTGCTCGCAAGGCATCATGGACAGTATAGATGAGTACTTTTTTCACAATTTCATTTGTTCATCGGATGATTCGTCCTCGGATGACGAAGACATTGTGGTGGCTGCATTGGTCATCAATGACCACATTGCTAGGCAGCGGCCTCAGTTTAGGGGATCGGTCCCGGGTCATGCTCCGGCCTTGAACCACAATAGGGAGAGCGGCCACACCTTGCTCTATGCCGATTACTTTGAGAATGACCCGCTCTACAAACCACATCAATTCCGTCGTCGAATCCGTATGGCGAGGCATGTGTTCAACCGTATTAGGGAGGGAGTGGTAGCATATGATTCATACTTTGAGTGCAAACGGGATGCCCTTGGCAAACTTGGGTTCTCCTCTTACCAGAAATGCACCGCTGCTATCCGCTTGCTTGCTTTTGAAATTTTAGGCGATCTTGTGGATGGGTATGTGCGTATGAGTAAGTCCACGTGCCTAGAATCCATGTAGAGGTTCTGGAAGGCCGTGGTGGCAGTGTTTGTCCCCGAGTACTTGAGAGGTCCAAATGCCGCTGATAGAGAGAGGTTGTTGACGATCAATGCCGAGAGGGGATGGCCGGGCATGCTTGGTAGTATAGACTGTATGCACTGGAAGTAGAAGAACTGTCCATTTGCTTGGCAGGGCCAGTACAAGGGGCATGTGAAAGGTTGCACTGTCATCCTTGAAGCGGTGGCTTTTTCAAAATCTTTGGATCTGGCACTCTTTCTTCGGCGTGGTTGGTTCTAACAATGATATCACTGTGCTTCAGCATTCACCAGTGTTCGCAAGGTTTGTAGAAGGCCACACTCCAGATGTCAACTCTGAGATCAATGACCACCATTACAACAAAGGGTACTAGCTAACTGATGGTATCTACCCTCAGTGTTCAACTCTTGTGAAGACAATTTCCAATCCACAAGAAGAGAAGAGGTAGAGATTTTCCCAAATGCAAGAGAGTGCTAGGAAGGATGTGGAGCGTGCTTTTGGTGTGCTTCAAGCACGATGGGGTATCGTTCGATATCCTACACTGATATGGAGCACGGAGAAACTATGGGAGGTGAATGCTTGTGTGATCATGCACAACATGATTGTGGAGGATGAGCATGTTGACAGCATCTACGACCAAGGATTTGATTTCCAGGGTGAAAATGTTGAGCCTCTGCACCAAGAACCGGCAACCTTTGAACAGTTCATCCAGTTTCATCGTGAAATGCATGATTGACACACTCATATGCAGCTACAGTATGACTTGGTTGAGCACATGTGGAATCACATTGACAACCAGTAGATGTATCGGCTCGTTTGATTTTCAGATATACAAGAGACAATTTCGATTGGGTTGTAATAAACTATTTGATTGTGCTTTTTATTTGAACATGAAACTAAAGTTATTTCGATCTGGTTGTAAAACTATTTGAAAACAATTTGCAACGTTTGATTAATATTGCAACGTACTACGACCTATTCCAGACCGCGGCGGACGAGATGCATCCGCGCGTAGGGCGCACGGCCCACACATCCAAAAAAAGATTGGACGCCACCGCATCACCCTATACAAATGGACAAAATCCGGACGAGTTGGCCTTACTGACGGCGTGGCAACCGCTGCAGGCAGAGAGCCACACGTTGGGTTGGGCCGTTGAGTGGCGAATGGACCGTACTTGATAGATCTGGCATGACCAAGCCACCATGCGCTCCAGCCCCCACCGAGGCGTACGCGGCGAGTTGGCCTTACTGACGGCGTGGAAACCACTGCTTGCAGAGAGCCACGTGTTTGGTTGGCTCGTTGAGTGGCGAATGGACCGTACCTGATAGATCTGGCATGACCAAGCATCCACCGTGCGCTTCAGCTCCCATTGAGGCGTACGCGATGAGTTGGCCTTACTTACGGCGTGGCAACCACTGCAGGCAGAGAGCCACGCGTTTGGTTGGTCCGTTCAGTGGCAAATGGGCCGTACCTGATAGATCTGGCATGACCAAGCATCCACCGTGCGCTGCAGCCCCCACCGAGGCGTACGCGGCGAGTTAGCCTTGCTGACGGCGTGGCAACAGCTATAGGCAGAGAGCCACACGTTTGGTTGGGCCGTTGAGTGGCGAATGGACCGTACCTGATAGATCTGGCATGACCAAGCGTCCACCATGCGCTCCAGTACCCATCGAGGCGCGCAGCATACGTCCACCCAGAGCGGCGGCATTGTTGGAAATATGCCCTACAGGCAATAATAAATTGGTTATTATCACATTTCCATGTTCACGATAAACGTCTATTATCCATGCTAGAATTGTATCGATCGAAAACTCAGATACATGTGTGGATACATAGACAACACCGTGTCCCTAGTGAGCCTCTACTAGACTAGCTCGTTGATCAAAGATGGTTAAGGTTTCCTAACCATAGATCTGAGTTGTCATTTGATAACGGGGTCACATCATTAGGAGAATGATGTGATGGACATGACCCAACCGTAAGCATAGCATCTGGTCGTATCACTTAGTTTATTGCTACTACTTTCTTCATGTCAATTACTGTTCCAAACACCATGAGATCATGCAACTCCCTGACACCAGAGGAATGCCTCGTGTGTATCGAACGTCACTTCATAACTGGGTGATCATAAAGATGCTCTACGGGTATCTCTGAGGGTGTTTGTTGGGTTGGCATAGATCGAGACTGGGATTTGTCACTCCGTTTGACGGAGAGGTATCTTTGGGCCCTCTCAGCAATACAACATCACAAGAAGCTTGCAAGCAATAAGACTAAGGAGTTAGTCACATGATCTTGTATTACAGAACGAGTAAAGAGACTTGCCGGTAATGAGATTAAACTAGGTATGGAGATACTGACGATCGAATCTTGGGTAAGTAACATACCGATGGATAAAGGGAACTGCATACGGGATTAACTGAATCCTTGACATCGTAGTTTGACCAATGAAGATCTTTGTGGAATATGCAGGAGCCACTATAGGCATCCAGGTCCCGCTATTGGTTATTGGCCGGAGAGGTGTCTCGGTCATGTCTACATGATTCTCGAACCCGCAGGGTCCGCACGCTTAACGTTCAGTGACGCTAGAGTAGTATTGGGATATGTACGTTGGTTACCGAATGTTGTTTGGATTCCCAGATGAGATCCCAGACGTCACGAGGAGCTCCGGAATAGTCCGGCGGTAAAGATTTATATATGGGAAGTCTTATTTTGGATACCGGAAAAGTTTCGGATTTTGCCGGTATTATACCGGGAAGGTTCTAGAAGGTTCTGGGGGTTCCACTGTGGGGCCCAACGACCCGGGAAGGTCCCACATGAACCGAGGAGTGGGGATACAGCCCACATGGACTTGTTGCACCATTCCCCAAGGCACATGTCATTTAAACCTAGAGATAATATCTTATCTCTAAATTTAAAGGGTTGAATCTAGAGATAAGATGTTATCTTCATGTTTAAAGGGTTTTCTCCCTTGTGGCCGGCCCTAGATGGGTTTTGGACGCCCTCCCCTGTCCTCTAGCCTATATATAGATGGGGGAGGTGCATGGGGGCAGCCACCCATTCACCCTTGCCCATTGGCTCTCCCAACTCCTCCCACGTTTCTCCGGTACGCGCTTGGCGAGGCCCTGTCGGAGTTCCGCTGCCACCAGCACCACCACGCCGTTGTGCCGGTTGAGATCACATCTACTTCTCCTTCCTCGCTTGCTGGATCATGAAGGAGGAGACGTCATCCAGCCGTACGTGTGCTAAACGCGGAGGTGTCGTCCGTTCGGTGCTGGATTGGATCGGATCGCGATTGGATCGTGAAGAGTACGACTACATCAACCGCGTTATATACGCTTCCGCTTAGCGATCTAGAAGGGTATGTAGACACACTCCCCCTCTCGTAGCTATGCATCTCCATGGATAGATCTTGCGTGTGTGTAGGAAATTTTTTGTTTCCCATGCAACGTTCCCCATCAGTGGCATCATGAGCTAGGTCTATGCGTAGATGATATGCACGAGTAGAACACAAAGTGTTTGCGGGCGTTGATGTTCAGATTGCTTACCTCCTTAGTCTTATTTTGATTCGGCGGTATTGTGGGATGAAGCGGCTCGGACCAACCTTACTTGTCCTCACACAAGAGATCGGTTCCAACAACTGACATGCAACTTGTTTGCATAAAGGTGGCTGGCGGGTGTCTGTCTCTCCCACTTTAGTTGAATCGGATTCAACAGAGGCGGTCCTTGTAGAAGGTTAAAAGGCAACTTGAATATCACCGTTGTGGCTTTGCGTAGGTAAGAACGGTTCTTGCTAGTTGCCCATAGCAGCCACGTAAAACTTGCAACAACAAAGTAGAGGACGTCTAACTTGTTTTTGCAGGGCATGTTGTGATGTGATATGGCCAAGACGTGATATGATATATGTGATGTATGAGATGATCATGTTTTGTAATAGTTATCACGATTTGCATGTCGATGAGTACGGCAACCGGCAGGAGCCATATGGTTGTCTTTAATTTTGTGCCTATTGCTTTACTTTATCGCTATGAGTTAGCAATAGTTGGCGCGGCAACCACATGACGACACGATGATGGAGATCATGGTGTCATGCCAGTGACGATGGAGATCATGCCGGTGCTTTGGAGGTGGAGATCAAAAGCACAAGATGATGATGGTCATATCATGTCACTTATATGATTTGCATGTGATGTTTATCCTTTTAAGCATCTTATTTTGCTTAGGACGACGGTAGCATTATAAGATGATCCCTCGGTAAATTTCAAGATAAAATTGTGTTCTCCCCAAAGTATGCACCATTGCGAAAGTTCGTCGTTTCGAAGCACCTCGTGATGATCGGGTGTGATAGACTCTTCGTTCGCATACAACGGGTGTAAGCCAGTTTTACACATGCGGAATACTTGGGTTAAACTTGACGAGCCTAGCATGTACAGACATGGCCTCACAACACAGGAGACCGAAAGGTCGAACATGAGTCATATAGTAGATATGATCAACATGGAGATGTTCACCATTGAAACCACCTCATCTCACGTGATGATCGGACTTGGGTTGGTGGATTTGGGTCATGTCACACTTAGACAACCTGAGGGATGTTGATTGGAGTGGGAGTTCATTAGTAATTTGATTAATTGAACTAATTATCATGAACATAGTCTAAAGTTGTCTTTGCAAATTATGTGTAGATCAATAGCTCGCGCTGTAGCTCCTCTATATTTTGATACGTTCCTAGAGAAAGGCTAAGTTGAAAGATAGTGTAAGCAATTGTGCGGACTGGGTCCAACCCTCTAGCATCGTCTGTGGATGTCATGAACATTTGGCACACACGTTCTGATGACTACTCGATAGTTTAGTGCGCCATGCTTTACGGCTTAGAATCGGGGCTCCAAAGACATTTTGAATGCCATGGAGCATATGAGATGTTCCAAGAGCTGAAATTGGTATTTTAGGCTCATGCCCGTGTTGAGAGGTATGAGACCTCTGACAAGTTCTTTGACTACAAGATGGAGGAGAGTAGCTCAGTCAGTGAGCATGTGCTCAGAATGTCTGGGTGCTACAATTGCTTGAATCAAGTGGGAGTTAATCTTCCAGATAATATAGTGATTGACAGAGTTCTCTCATCGCTGTCACCAAGCTACTAGAGATTTGTGATGAACTATAACATGCAAGGGATGGAGATGATGATCCCTGAGCTATTCGTGGTGCTTAAGGCCGCGGATGTAGAAATCAAGAAGGAGCATCAAGTGTTGATGGTTAACAAGACCACTAGTTTCAAGAAGGGCAAGGGAAATAAGGGAAACTTCAAGAATGGCAAACCAGTTACCGCTCCAGTGAAGAAACCCAAGGTTGGACCCCAAACCCGAGACTAAGTGCTTCTATTGTAAGGGGAACGGTCATTGGAAGCGGAACTGCCCCAAGTACTTGGCAGATAAGAAGATTGGCAACGTCAACGAAAGTATATTTTATATACATGTTATTGATGTGTACCTTACTAGTACTCGTAGTAGCGCCTGGGTATTAGATACCGGTGCAGTTGCTAATATTGGTAACTCGAAACAAAAGCTGCGGAATAAACGGAGACTAGCTAAGGGTGAGGTGACGATGTGTGTTGGAAGTGTTTCCAAGGTTGATGTGATCACCATCGCACGCTCCCTCTACCTTCGGGATTAGTGTTGAACCTAAATAAATGTTATTTGGTGTCTGCGTTGAGCATGAACATGATTAGATCGTGATTATTGTAATACAGTTATTCATTTAAGTGAGAGAATAATGGTTGGTCTGTTTACATGAATAATACCTTCTATGGTCATGCACCCAATGTGAATGGTTTATTGAATCTCGAGCATAGTGATACACATGTTCATAATATTGATGCCAAAAGATGCAAAGTTAATAATGATAGTACCACATACTTGTGGCACTGCCGCTAAAGGTCATATTGGTGTAAAGCGCATGAAGAAACTCCATGCTGATGGATCTTTGGATTCACTCGATTTCGAATCGCTTGAGACATGCGGACCATGCCTCATGGGCAAGATGACTAAGACCCCGTTTTCCGATACGATGGAGCGTGCAAGTGACTTGTTGGAAATAATACATGCTGATGTATGCGGTCCAATGAGTGTTGAAGCACGCGGTGGATATCGTTATTTTCTTACCTTCACAGATGACTTGAGTAGATATTGGAATATTTACTTAATGAAACACAAGTCTCAAACGTTTGAAGAGTTCAAACAATTTCAGAGTGAAGTTGAAAATCATCGTAACAAGAAGATAAAATGTCTACGATGTGATCGTGGTGGTGAATTTCTGATTTACGAGTTTGGTATGCATTTAAGACAATGTGGAATTGTTTCACACTCATGCCACCTGGAACACGACATCGTAATGGTGTGTCCGAACGTCGTAATCGTACTCTATTGGATATGGTGCGATCTATGATGTCTCTTACTGATTTGCCACTATCGTTTTGGGGTTATGCATTAGAGATAACTGCATTCACTTTAAATAGGGCACCATCTAAATCCGTTGAGACGACACCGTAAGAATTATGGTTTGGTAAGAAACCTAAGTTGTCGTTTCCTAAAGTTTGGGGCTGTGACACTTATGTCAGGAGGCTTCAGATTGATAATCTAGAACCCAAAGCGGAGAAGTGCGTCTTCATAGGATACCATAAGGAAACAATTGGGTATACCTTCTATCATAGATCCGAAGGCAAGTTTTGTTGTTAAGAATGGATCCTTTCCAGAGAAGGAGTTTCTCTCAAAAGAAGTGAGTGGGAGGAAGGTAGAACTTGATGAGGTTATCGAACCTTCACTTCAATTGGAGAGTACCGCAACATAGAAAGATGTTTTTGTGATGCCTACACCAGTTGAGGAGGAAGCTAATGATAGTGATCATGAAACCTCGGATCAAGTTACTACCGAGCTTCGTAGGTCGACCAGGACTCGTCCTGCCCCTGAGTGGTATGGTAATCCTGTCTTGGAGGTCATGTTGTTAGACAACGGTGAACCTACGAACTACGAGGAAGCGATGGTGGGCCTGGATTCTGACAAATGGCTTAAGGCCATGAAATCCGAGATAGGATCCATGTATGAAAACCAAGTATGAACTTTGTTAGACTTGTTCGATGACCGGCAGGCCATTAAGTACAAATGGATCTTTAAGAAGAACACAGACGATGATGGTAATGTCACCATTTATAAAGCTCGACTTGTCGCAAAGAGGTTTCCGACAAGTTCAAGGAGTTGAC
Source organism: Elymus sibiricus (assembly GCA_039707655.1). Lineage (NCBI taxonomy): Eukaryota > Viridiplantae > Streptophyta > Magnoliopsida > Poales > Poaceae > Elymus > Elymus sibiricus. The sequence continues at coordinate 349,979,673 of CM077663.1, forward strand.
AACGATGAGACTTTTTCAGTCATAGCGATGCTAAAGTCTGTTGGGATTATGTTAGTAGTTGATGCATTTTTCGATTAAGAAATCTGGCAGATGGATGTCAAAACAGCGTTTAATGATGGTTTCCTTATGGAAACGGTTGTATATGATACAACCGGAAGGTTTTGTCGATCCTAAGTATGCTAAAAGGTATGCAAGCCCTAGCGATCCTTCTATGGACTGGTGCGAGCATCTCGGAGTTGTAATACACGCTTTGATGAGGTGATCAAAGCTTTTGGGTTTATACAAAGTTTATGAAGAAACTTGTATTTGCAAGAAAGTGAGTGGGAGCACTATAACATTTCGAATAAGTATATGTGGATGACATATTGTTGATTGAAAATGATGTGGAATTTCTGGAAAGCATAAAGGGTTCTTTGAAAGGAGTTTTTCAAAGGAAGACATGGGTAAAGCTGCTTACATATGGGCATCAAGATCTATTGAGATAGATCAAGACGCCTGATAAGACTTTCACAGAGCACATACCTTGAGAAGATTTTGAAGGAGTTCAAAATGGATCAGTCAAAGAAGGAGTTCTTGCCTGTATTGTAAGGTGTGAAGTTGAGTAAGACTCAAAGCTCAACCACGGCAGAAGAAAGAGAAAGGACGAAGGTTGTCCCCTATACCTCAGCTATAGGCTCTATAATGTATGCCATGTTGTGTACTACACCTGATATGTGCCTTGCTATGAGTCTGGCAGAGGGAGTACAAGAGTGATCTAGGAGTGGATCACTAGACAACGGTCAAAATTATCCTTAGGTACGTAAAGAGAACTAAGGAAATGTTTCTCGGTTATGGAGGTGATAAAGTGTTCGTCGTAAAGGGTTATGTCGATGCAAGCTTTGACACCGATCCGGATGACTCTGAGTCGTAAACGGGATACGTATAGTGGAGTAGTCATTTGGAATAGCTCCAAGTGGGCATAGTAACAGCATCTACAATATGACATGAAGATTTGCAAAGTACACACAGATCTGAATGTTGCAGACATGTTGACTAAAACCTCTCTCACAAGCAAAACATGATCAAACCCCAGAACTCATTGGGTGTGAATCACATGGTGATGTGAACTAGATTATTGACTCTAGTGCAAGTGGGAGACTGTTGGAAATATGCCCTAGAGGCAATAATAAATTGGTTATTATCATATTTCCCTGTTCATGATAAACGTCTATTATCCATGCTAGAATTGTATTGATCGGAAACTCAGATACATGTGTGAATACATAGACAACACAGTGTCCCTAGTGAGCCTCTACTAGACTAGCTCGTTGATCAAAGATGGTTAAGGTTTCCTAACCATAGACATGAGTTGTCATTTGATAACGGGGTCATATCATTAGGAGAATGATGTGATGGACATGACCCAACTGTAAGCATAGCATCTGATCATATCACTTAGTTTATTGCTACTGCTTTCTTCATGTCAATTATCTGTTCCTAAGACCATGAGATCATGCAACTCCCTGACACCAGAGGAATGCCTTCTGTGTATAAAACGTCACTTCGTAACTGGGTGATCATAAAGATGCTTTACAGGTATCTCCGACGATGTTTGTTGGGTTGGCATGGATCGAGACTGGGATTTGTCACTCCGTTTGACGGAGAGGTATCTTTGGGCCCTCTCGGTAATACAACATCACCAGAATCTTGCAAGCAATAAGACTAAGGAGTTAGTCACGGGATCTTGTATTACGGAATGAGTAAAGAGACTTGCCGGTAATGAGATTGAACTAGGTATGGAGATACCGACGATCGAATCTCGGGCAAGTAACATACCGATGGACAAAGGGAACTGCATACGGGATTAACTGAATCCTTGACATCGTGGTTTGACCGATGAAGATCTTTGTGGAATATGTAGGAGCCACTATGGGCATCCAGGTCCCTCTATTGGTTATTGGCCGGAGAGGTGTCTCGGTCATGTCTACATGATTCTCGAACCCGCATGGTCCGCACGCTTAACGTTCGGTGACACTAGAGTAGTATTGAGATATGTATGTTGGTGACCGAATGTTGTTCGGAGTCCCGGATGACATCCCGGACGTCAGGAGGAGCTCCGGAATAGTCTGGAGGTAAAGATTTATATATGGGAATTCATATTTTGGCAACCGGAAAAGTTTCGGGTTTTGCCGGTATTGTACTCGGAAGGTTCTAGAAGGTTCCGGGGGTTCGACCGTGGGGCCCAACGACCCGGGAAGGTCTCACATGGACCGAGGGGTGGGGCTTCAGACCACATGGGCTTGCTGCACCATTCCCCAAGGCACATGTCATTTAAATCTAGAGATAAGATCTTATCTCTAAATTTAAAGGGTTGAATCTAGAGATAAGATGTTATCTTCATGTTTAAAGGGTTTTCTCCCTTGTGGCCGGCGCTAGGAGGGTTTTGGACGCCCTCCCCTGCCCTCTAAAGTATATATAGATGGGGGAGGTGCATGGGGCAGCCACCCCTTCACCCATTGGCTCTCCCAACTCCTCCCACGTTTCTCTGGTACGCGCTTGGCGAAGCCCTGCCGGAGCTCCGCTGCCACCACCACAACCACGCCGTCGTGCTGGTTGAGATCCCATATACTTATCGTCCATCACTTGCTGGATCAAGAAGGAGGAGACATCATCGAGCCCTACGTGTGCTGAACGTGGAGGTGCCGTCCGTTCGGCGCTGGATTGAATCGGATCGCGATTGGATCGTGAAGAGTATGATGATGTCTACTACGCAACCTTCTTCTTGTAGACTCGTGTTGGGCCTCCAAGCGTAGAGTTTTGTAGGACAGTAGCAAATTTCCCTCAAGTGGATGACCTAAGGTTTATCAATCCGTGGGAGGCGTAGGATGAAGATGGTCTCTCTCAAACAACCCTGCAACCAAATAACAAATAGTCTCTTGTGTCCCCAACACACCCAATACAATGGTAAATTGTATAGGTGCACTAGTTCGGCGAAGAGATGGTGATACAAGAGTAATATGGATGGTAGATATAGGTTTTTGTAATCTGAAAATATAAAAACAGCAAGGTAGCAAGTAACAAAAGTGAGCAAAAACGATATTTCAATGCTTGAAAACAAGGCCTAGGGTTCATACTTTCACTAGTGCAAGTTCTCTCAACAATACTGACATAGTCGAATCATATGTAAATCCCTCACGTGCGACAAAGAGTTCACTCCAAAGTCACAAATAGCGGAGAACAAACGAAGAAATTATTGTAGGGTACAAAACCACCTCAAAGTTATCTTTTCCGATCAATCTTATGAGCTATCCCTATAAGTGTCACGAACAGCCCTAGAGTTCGTACTAAAATAACACCTTAAGATACACATCAACCAAAACCCTAATGTCACCTAGATACTCCAATGTCACCACAAGTACCCATGGGCTTGATTATACGATATGCATCACATAATTTCAGATTCATCATGTTCAATCCAACACAAAGAACTTCAAAGAGTGCCCCAAAGTTTCTACTGGAGAGTCAAGATGAAAACGTGTGCCAACCCCTATGCATAGATTCCCAGGGTCACGGAACCCGCAAGTTGATCACCAAAACATACATCAAGTGGATCAATAGAACATCCCATTGTCACCACGGATATCCCATCGCAAGACATACATCAAGTGTTCTCAAATCCTTTAAAGACTCAATCCGATAAGAAAACTTCAAAGGGAAAACTCAATTCATCACAAGAAGATAGAGAGGGGAAAACTCCATATGATTCATCTATATCAATAAAGCTCGCGGTACATCAAGATCATGTCATCTCAAGAGCACGAGAGAGAGATATCAAACACATAGCTACTGGTAGATACCCTCAGCCCCGAGGGTGAACTACTCCCTCCTCGTCATGGAGACCGCCGGGATGATGAAGATGGCCTCCGGTGATGGTTTCCCCCTCCGGCAGGGTGCCGGAACGGGCTCCCGATTGGTTTTTCGTGGCTACAGAGTCTTGCGGCGGCGGAACTCCCGATCTAGGTTTGTTTCTGGGGGTTTCTGTATTTATAGGAATTTTTGGCGACGGAAACAAGTCCAGGGGGGCCACGAGGTGACGACAAGCCAGGGGGGCGCCCCCCAGGCTTGTGGTGGCCCCGTGGCTCTTCTGGCCCAACTCCAATGCTGCCTGGGCTTCTTCTGGTCCATAAAAAATCACCGTAGATTTTTATTCCGTTTGGACTCCGTTTGATATTCCTTTTCTGTAAAACTCAAAAACACGGAAAAAACAGAAACTGGCACTGGGCTCTAGGTTAATAGGTTAGTCCCAAAAATAATATAAAGTGTAGTAAAATGATTGTAAAACATCCAAGAATGATAATATAACAGCATGGAACAAGCAAAAATTATAGATACGTTGGAGACGTATCATATGACTACATCAACCGCGTTATATACGCTTCCGCTTAGCGATCTACAAGGGTATGTAGACACACTCCCCTTCTCGTAGCTATGCATCTCCATGGATAGATCTTGCATGTGCGTAGAAAAAAAATTGTTTCCCATGCAACGTTCCCCATCAGGCATACAGGCAAAACGTCAGCTTTTTCATGTCTGCCAGTGCACCCATATCCGTTTACTCTTTCACACCCATAGCAGTGCATCTAGCCCCGAACAAGCTTTTAATCTAGGCACTAGGGATAATTACATTGCCCAATCTTTATCAACCCCTCAGGCTTCCCTAAGAAAAAACCAGTTCTCCAAATCGTTTAAGATGTTAGGCCATCTTCAACGCAGACCCTCAAAACACGTGCAAATATCTGGACCTTGCCATTCAATGCAAACACCTATCTGTTCGTGGACGTTTGCGAGTCCATTTTCCCACAAACTGGATGCGAACTAGGGGGAGCTTTGCGGGCGTCTGGACCGCAGCCACATCTACGTCCGACATACCGGTCCCACCCAAAAGCCTCTTCCCCGTAAAACCCTCTCCACGCGAAGCTCTTGTTGTGCATTCATGCCTGTCACCGCTACTTCAGAGCAGACATGACTCCATGACATTGATAACGGCCATAGCGATGTGACGCATCGAGCTACATTCGCGAAGTTCGACGAGGCATTCGCATGCGTCCTCGCGCACCCCGACCTCGTGAAGGCCTGGGCCCGTGATCGGGGAGGAGTGGTCACTCAACCACAGCTCTGCGGCCGCTGACAAGGTCAAGGGCGGGGCTCCCTAGCTAGGGTCGGTGTTGGCCGAGGTGCCCCATGCACGAGGCAACAACTCCTCCGTGGGCGCTAAGCGACGTCGGGGCAGGCCTGGCATGCCCTTTTGGCACTAGAAGGACCACTCCGACGATGACGACGACGGTGCACACGATGAAGGAGGTGCTGCCGGCCAGCCCGACCAAGTGTACGAGGTCACCGTCCGCTACAAATTAGTTTTTTAGGTTTTAATTGAATGGATGAAATATCACTCGGTTTATTAGTCCTATAAAGGATGCTGGAGTACCGCCTCCCTAGGCCCTCACGGGCGGAGAGGCCTGCGCCATCCATTGTTGGGTGGCTTGTTGTGGAGCCTCTCAGGGGCGATGCAAGCCGTCCAATTTGGCCGGACAACGCGGGCCCGGGCGACCCAACTAGGTGGTTCATGAAGGGTGGAACCTTTGATCACAACACCAACTGTTGCTCATGAGATGTCATTCAAGGACAAGGAAGAGCTCCACAACAAATCTAGTGGTGCCTACAAAGTTTCAAGTGATGCTCCAAAAACTTCAAGTGACAAGCTCAAGGAAGTCACCAATGATGAGATAACTCTTAGGTTAGAAACTTGAAAAAGTTCTACAAGAGTAGAGGCAAAGAAGAAAGCTACACCAAGCAAAGATATGATGAGCCTAGATCCACAAGTCGTGACCGTAATTACTACAATTATGCAAGTCCCAAACACTTCTAATATTAGTGCATGGCTCCTCCCAACAGAAAAGATGAGTCTCCTCGAAAAGAGAGAAGTAGTAGGGAAGATAGATATGAATTAAGACCTTCTTGGAGCAGCAACGATCGAAGAGCAAAGACAAGTCCACCAAGATATACTCAACAAGAAGACAACAAGCTCATGTTGGTGAATGGGTATCCGACTCCGACTCCGACAACCAATCCAAAAGAAGTTAGCGCTCCAACTCCGACTATAGTCCATATGAGGTGTTGCCGGACTTGGTCTTCTGTCATCGAGCACTGGTGCAGCGACGTGCTATACAAACGGTTTTTAACCCCTTTTAGTGAGGCAGTTTCAAACTGTCACCTTGCTAGTGTAAGCGATAGGGGGGTTCATCGCACACGCTACCAAAATTATTTGTGATTTGGGTTACATCCCACACAGCTCAACACAAAAACCATTTGCAATTTGGATTAGCATCACACACGGTTATTTCATGAAAATTGTATGTAATGCGCGATTCATTGCACACGATTAAAAATAAAAAACTGTGTGTGATGTAAATGCCATCACACACAATTGGATCTAAAAAACTGTGTGCAATGTGTGATCTTAACGACGTGTTAATTAGTCCTAAAATCAGCTAGACGTAATCAATTTACTATGATCATCTTTTGACAATCAAACATAACGCAAAAATGCACATTCAAAATCCACTATATGATTTCTTTTCAAGCTTTGTCATACAACATACAAAAGTACAAATATACTATCTCACATCACATGACAGCCAACACATACAACTAGCAATCACATCTAATTACGTCGTAAAACTTCATCAGTCTCTTGTTCATCGATGACATCAACTCCCAAACCTTCCCAGATTTCTTATTGTATCTCATCCTGAAAAGTCAATAGAAAAGGGTGACAAGGTAAAATAAAGTAAATCCTTACACCCAAAAGCGATTCAGTGCCCAGGCTCATCTGCACCTTCGATCATACAAAAATTAAAAAGAAATACTAGAAAAATTCAAAAAATTCCATTTTTTTTGTATGGTAGAGAATTTGGTGCGTGAGGTTCGCTCCAAATTTTAGATCATTTGGACATTTGAGTATCCCTTGGCAAAAAAGACAAATTTGGGGTGTGTAGAAAAGTTTACTGTTCATATATTATTCTGACCCAATTTGTCTTTTTTGCTGAGAGCGACTCAGATGTCCAAATGAGCTAAAATTTGGAGCGTGCCTCACGCACTAAATTATCTACCATGCAAAAAAATGGATTTTTTGCATTTTATTTATATTTTTAATGATTTTTTTACATTACATACTCAAGAATCCTACTTGAAATTAGTTCCTACACTAGTTATGCATAATTTTTTTATCAAAAATTATTGCAAGAGAAAGTTCAGGAATTCACAAGAGAGATTTTGTGATTAGTTTGATGTCTTGGAGAATCTTGATGGATGAGAAGAATCAAGAATCGATTAGATGGTTAGAGACATCATACTTAGACATATAAAAAATAAGATTAGATTAGTACTATTCGACAACCTAGCTAGCAGCCAGCCTGGTGGATTGATTGTTGGAAAGACATGCACGGGAAGCTAGCTTACATGGCCACAAACTGCACCTCGATGATGCTGCCTCTCGATATGCAGAACTTGTTGAAGCAGTTGCGCCACCGGATAAAGATCCCAGAGTTGTACGGCTGCTTCATGCTCGTGCTCGCGTCTATGGACGACGTCGAGCCTCACGGCGTCCATGCCACCTGCTTCACGCACAGCCGCCCGACGCCGAGCGCTTCCCGCCTCACCGTGTCCTGCTCCTAGTCGGAGCATGGAGCAGGCGTCGTCTACCTCGCCGGCCATGGCATGGAAGAAGTGTGTTTCATGTTTGTGGTTCTACAGGAGGTTGGATTGATGCTAGTTAGATGTATGTGTCGATGTGGTAGAGTACGTGGTGAAGAGATAAGGCTGGATATTTTTCTTGGCTGTGGAGTGTGGACAGATAGATTCAGGCCATGTCATCGACCCAAGCCTTTAATCTCTTCACCAATAAGAAATTCAGTCCACATATTTGTGTTTTCTTGGCATTTGATTTTTGCACTTACACCATCAAAAAAATTGTCAATCCTTCTCAAATTTTTACTACAGTATACTGAGGTCTTATATTGACACAATGCCAAGTTTTGTATTTATTAGACATTATATATATTTTCTAGAATTAAAATACCAATAAATTTCATGTTCACGGTTGATTCTTGCCACATAGATATTTGAATTTTATATTTATTTCTTGTATGAGGCATACACATATACTCACCGCCCTAAATATGATTTTTCAAATCATTTTTGTATATTATTTTCTGTACTCGTAGTTCAAATTTGGATGTTTCCGTTAAATGACTAGAAATGTAGTTAATGACTCAAATATAGCAAATGAGCTTCGAAAAGTGCCAAATTTTAATATGAAGGATTCTATGGTGTATCTTAACTGTAGAAAAAAAAATCAAGGTCAAATGATAAAGGAAAACGTAAGTTCGCCACCAGTTTCGTGCATTCACTCTTGAAACCATGATGGTTCTCGGAGGTTGTCAGATTTCTAAATGATGTACATAAAAAAAATATGAAACCTTCCCAAAATTTTACCACATCATAGTGAGGTCATATCATGACACTATGCCAAGTTTCATATTTTTCAGACTTCATTTACAATTTTTATAATTTTAATACCTATAAACTTCATGTTCGCGGTTAATTCTTGCGACATATGTCTAATAAATTTATAATCATTTCGTGTATGAAGCATACAAATATACTCAACACCCTAAATATGATTTTTCAAATCATTTTTGCGTACTGTTTCATGCATTCATGGTACAAATTTGAATTATATCCATTAAATGCTGGAAATGCAGTTAATGACTCAAATATAGCAAATGAGGTCTGAAAAGTGCCAAATTTTAACAGGGAGGATTTTATGGTGCATGTTAAGTGTAGAAAAAAATCAAAGTCAAACGATGAAGGAAAATGTCAATTCGCCTTCAAACATATGGCGGAAACCATTATTCTTCGAAATAATAATAATTTCAGGAATCACACACGGTTCCATTTATGAAAGTGTGTGCGATGACAGACTAGATCGCACACACAATGTATGTAAAAAACGTGTGCCTCTCGAGGTTGAAACTTCAATCTGATTTTGTTTTACCTTTCCAGGTTGCATACGGTCTCGGATTGGGACAATTTATATATCAAAATCGATCGGCTTGACGAGATGAAACTTTTTTATATTGTAAGTTTTTCCATTAGAGGCCTTCTTGAGGGTCTAACAGCTCGTGCGACCCATCAGACATCACTTAGGTGGTTGTGTGATCCTGCGCGCCATATTTTGCCTCGTGGTAGGGTTGCACTCTGATGTCTCTAACTTTTGTATATGACCTAGGAATAAGATGTTTTTATATCAAAATCGATCGTTTTGACGAGAAGAAGACAATTCGTGTTGAATATTTTCTCATACGAGGTTGTCTTGGGGGCTTAATCGGCTGAACAGTACTCTGAATATGAAATCTTAGTACTTTGAGCACAATTTCGGCCTTCGAGATAAGATCGGACGATGATGACCCAAACTTCGAAGATGTTCATCTCAACACTACGAAACTTTTTAGTGTAGAACACTTCTTCATTTGAGTCCATCTTAATAATGTTTTCTTCCATGTCAAAATCTGATGTCAACACAAGGCATCACACACGTTTGCGTTTTTAACATCGTGAGCAGTGATGTGCTACATCACACACACACTTTTTACAAAAACTATGTGCATGGTATCACACACGGTTGCATTATAATAACTGTGTGTAATGATATAATATATCACACACACATCATATGTAAAAACTGTGTGCAAAGCATCACACACGTTTACGTTTTTTCAAACCGTGTGCAATAATAGGCAACATCACACACACAATTTTTAGAAAAATTGTTTGCGTAGCGTCGCACACGTGTGTAGTTTTGATAACCATTTCTGTTATCTTCCCTAATCACAAACAGTTCCTAAGAACAAAATGTATGTGATGCATCACACACACAACTATTTTCTGAATCGTATTTGATGGTCCGCCATCGCACACAGTTCGTGTCATTGACGACGGAGCTATAGCTAAACCGTTTGCGATTCGTGCATCACACACAATTTAGACGAAGGGTCTCTGATTGATATGTCGTCCTTGGACCATCCTGCAGTAGTGGAGGTCCTATGATATATTTGATTCACTGATGAGTCCAATTTATGTGATAGTTTTACCATGTATTTTGTGCCTACAAAGTAGGCTTTGTGGAATTTTACCGCGTTCGCGCACTTCTTTTTGTTGGTAATCCCTCAGGTGACGTCTTTTGAATCAATTATTATTTGATGGAGAAAATCCTCAGAAATGCTAGTGGAATCACGTATTTAAGGTGATAATCACTTTCAATAAAAAGATCAAGCAAGATGGCCAAAGGAACGGGCGCCGTCGCACTTCCAGAATGAAAGACGACATTCCATACGACTGTGGGCGCCCGTCTGAGCGGTCGTATGGCGCGCTGCCGCCACCCCCGGATCAAATATTTTCATCCTGTCGAATCAAATCGTGGATCAGACGCCCAGAGACACCAGAAACTTATCCAGAAGGCAGAAGCCTAGCCTCCGGAGCTCATCCGGAGGAGGGATCAACTAGGAGAAGAAGGGGATTCTTCTCACCGTGAAAGAGGAGGACAACATCATCACCATCATCTACTCCATCATCATCATCATCCACATCTTTATCATCTGGATCATCAAGAACCCTAGTGGGTCCTTTGATGTATCATTTGAATCATTCTTCCATGTATGCCATTATCGTTGCTATGATGTTTGTTGTTCCCATGTGTGAGTAGACCCCTACTTCTTGGGGATATGGATGAACCTTGGTATGTGTAGGATCTGAAACGTTATTGTGGACATGAGATCCTCCGTTGAATGCGTAGTTTAATAACTTCGTGAATGTTGTGAAGGGGCCCAACTTATCATTTGTGCCTTATGGCCACGAAGTATATCACTATCGTTGTAGACGTCTAGGTTATGGAGGTAATTCGAGGTGATAGTAAAAGCCTACTTCCCCTAGCCTTTACAGTTGACCAGGTAATTGCGGAGAACCCTTATAGAGGTCGCGTCCACGGGATAACCCTTAATTATCATGAGTTGTAACCCTCAAGGGGAGAATATGATGGTGGCGTCCGTGGCATGAAGTCTACCACGAGTAGAACGTGTACTGTACACGGCTCCTACCAGCATAATCGTCAACAGTGGCTCAAGTATCTGTTCCATACTATGTTCATGTATAGGTGTGCTAGAAACACGCCAATGGGGATTCCAGACTCGCTGAGAGCGCATTTTTATTCTATTGTTTCATCAGACACTACAATCCTTGTTCTTCATTTACATTTATGTTATTTAGTTACAAGTCACTAGATTACTGAATCATCATTTATATTCGCCCTCACTCTACTTGGAGTCTACAATTATTCACAAAGTTACATAATTCTCTACAAGAGGAATGATAACCCACAAGTGTAGTGGATCGTTTTTAGTCTTTTTTCGATAAATAATAGTGTCGAACCCAACGAGGAGCTAAAGGTAGAACAAATATCCCTCAAGTTCTATCGACAACCGATACAACTCTACGCACACTTTAACATTTGCTTTACCTAGAACAAGTATGAAACTATTTTGTAGGTGATAGGATAGTTTGCACGAATAAAACTAGAAGTACTTTGCGGGAATAAAACTACGAGTAAATTGAGAGATAATAAAAGTTAGTTGTTTAGTAGAAAGCTTTTGTCAAACAAGAAGGTTATTTGTCCCTAGGCAATTGATAACTAGACCGGTAATCATTATTGCAATTTTATATGAGGGAGAGGCATGAGCTAACGTACTTTCCGAACTTGGATCATATGCACATATGATTGGAACTCTAGCAAGCATCCGCAACTACATAAGATCATTAAGGTAAAACCCAACCATAGCATTAAGTATCAAGTCCTCTTTACTCCCATACGCAACAACCCACCTACTCGGGTCTGTGCTTCTGTCACTCACGCCACCCACCATAAGAAAATCATGAACATATTGCAACACCCTACAGCGGGGATCCCTCACGTTTGCGTGACACGGAGGGCACCATAGGATAGCACCAAAATTAAACATACAACTCATACCAACAACAATCATCAATTAGCCCATAGGACAAAACGGATCTACTCAAACATCATAGGATAGCCACATATCATTGGGAAATAATATATGGAGTTGAGCACCATGTTTAAGTAGAGATTACAGCAGGGAAGAGAGGAGTTACACCGCTGCATAGAGGGGGAGAGAGTTGGTGTTGACGGCGGCAAAGTTGCTGGTGTAGATTGCCGTCACGATGATTGCCCCGGCGGTGTTCCGCCGCCACAGGGAGAGAGGGGGAGAGAGCCCCCCTCCTTCTTCTTCTTCCTTGGCCTCCCCCCTAGATGGGAGGAGAGTTCCCCCTCTGGTCCATGGCCTCCATGGCGGCGGAGGGGAAGGAGCCCCTCCGAGATTGGATCTCCCTCTCTGTTCTCTTCTGTTTCGCGTTCCTGTTTTCTAGCCGAAAACCGTTTCTTGTATTCCCGGAGATCCATAACTCTGATTGCGCTGAGATTTTAACACGATTTTTTCCGGATATAAGCTTCCTTGCGCCCGAAGTAGAGCTCCAACCGACTTACGAGGTGACCACAACCCACCACGGCGCGCCTGGGCCCTAGGGCGCGCCCTGGTGTACTGTGGGGGCTGTGGGCCTCCTTTTGCATTGATTCCAACTCCCAAAAATCACATATATTCCAAAATAATTCTCCGTAAATTTTTATCGCGTTTGGACTTCATTTGATATGGATATTCTGCGAAACAAAAAACATGCAACAAATAGGAACAAACACTTGGCAGTGGATCAATATGTTAGTCCAATAAATCATATAAAATGTTGCCAAAAATATGTGAAAGTTGTATAATATTGGCATGAAACAATCAAAAATTATAGATACGACGGAGATGTATCAACATCCCCAAGCTTAATTCATGCTCGTCCTCGAGTAGGTAAATGATAAGAAAAATTGATGTGGAATGCTACCTAGCATAATCTTGATCATATATCTAATCATGGCATGAATATTAAGACATGAGTGATTCAAAGCAATAGTCTATAATTTGGCATAAAGACATTAATACTCAGGCATCCCAACAAACAATCATGTCTTTCAAAATATCAAGGCTAAAGAACGCTATCCCTACAAAATCATATAGCCTTGTCATGCTCTGTCTTCTTAACACAAAGTATAAATCATGTACTACCCCGGTGTCTGCCAAGAAATTGGTTCATACTTTTTAACGTGCTTCAGCATTTTCAACTCTCACGCAATACATGAGCGCAACCCATGGATATCGCACTATGGGTGGAATAGAATGCGGTGGTAGACATTAATATAGAGAAGAAAAAAAGGAAGATAGTCTCACATCGAAGTGGCTAATCAAGAGGCTATGGAGATGCCCATCAATTGATATCAATGCGAGGAGTAGGGATTGCCATGCAATGGATGCACAAAGAGCTATAAGTGTATGAAAGCTCAAACTAAAACTAAGTGGGTGTGCATCTAACTCTATAATGAGAAATTCCCACTAGTATATGAAAGTGACAACATAGGAGACTCTATATATGAAAAAGATGGTTCTACTTTGAAGCACAAGTGTGGAATTAGCATGCCCCTTCTCTCTTTGTCTCTCTTTTTTTTCTTTTTTTTCTTCTCCTTTTTTTTTCTTTTTTTTTCTTTTTATATTTGTCCGGAGCCTCATCCCGACTTGTGGGGGAATCATAGTTTCCATCATCCTTTCCTCACTGGGACATGCTCTAATAATGAATAATGATGATCATCACACTTCTCTTTACTTACAACTCGATAGTAGAACAAAGTATGACTCTATATGAATGCCTCTGGCAGTATACCAAGATGTGCAATGATCTAGCGTAGCAAAGATATCAAAAAACGGGCAAGCCATGGAAACATCATGCTAGCTATCTTACGATCATGTAAAGCAATATGACAATGAATGCTCAAGTCATCAAAACGGAAGCGGTGGAAGTTGCATGGCAATATATCTCGGAATGGCTATGGAAATGCCATAATAGGTAGGTATGGTGGCTGTTTTGAGGAAGATATAATAAGGCTTATGTGTGATAGAGCGTATCATATCACGGGGTTTGGATGCACCGGCGAAGTTTGCACCGACTCTCGAGGTGAGAAAGGGCAATGCACGGTACCGTAGAGGCTAGCAAATTGCGGAAAGGTAAGAGTGCGTATAATCCATGGACTCACATTAGTCATAAAGAACTCACATACTTATTGCAAAAGTTTATTAGCCCTCGAAGCAAAGTATTACTACGCATGCCCCTAGGGGGGAGGTTGGTAGGAGTTAACCATCGCGCGCCCCCGACCTTCACACAAAGATAGACAATCAAGGATAAATTGTGCTCCAACTTCCTGGCATAACGGGAGACTATATGTGCATGCTTCGGGAATCACAAACCTTAACACCAATATTCTTACTAACCACAAATGTTTACTAGTACCTCCCACATATTATCATCTCTATATCGCAAAACTATTGCAAGGAATCAAACATATCATATTCAATGATCCATAAGTTTTATGTAGGATTTTATGACTAACCATGCAAATGACCAATTCCTGTTGACTCTCTTAATAGATATAAGTGAAGCAAGAGAGTTTAATTCTTTCTACAAAAGTCCTTGCTCTAATAAATATAAGTGAAGCAAAAGAGCATTCTATAGATAACGGTTTTCTATGTGAAGAGAAACAGGCAATCCAAACTTCAAATGATATAAGTGAAGCACATGAACCATTCTATAAAGCCATACTCACAAGATATAAGTGAAGTGCAATGAGCATTCTATAAATCAACCATGGACTATATCATACAAGCATGGTGCATAAAAGAAAAGTGAAAACTAAACACAAAGGACGCTCCAAGATTTACAAATATCACATGAACGAAACGAAAGCGAAAACATACCGATACTTGTTGAAGAAAGATGGGATGCCTTTCGGGGCATCCCCAAGCTTAGACGCTTGAGTCTCCTTGGATATTTACTTGGGGTGCCTTGGGAATCCCCAAGCTTGAAATCTAGTGTCTCCTCCTTCTCCTCATATCGAGACCGCCTCGATCTTTGAACACTTCATCCACACAAAACTTAACCGAAAACTAGTGAGATCCGTTAGTATAATAAAGCAAATTACTACTTTAAGTACTGTTGCAAACCAATTCATATTTTATATTTTCATTATCCCTGCTGTATTATAATTCTCTATGGCTTATACCACCGATAAAATCGATAGTCTCATCAAAACAAGCAAAATAATGCATCAAAAAAAGAATCCGGCTTAAACAGGACTGGCTATCGTAATCTGAACTTTGACCATACTTCTGTAACTCTAGAAATTCTGAAAAATTAGGAAGAAATAAACATTTTGTATATAAATACTGTGTAAAAATTTCATAAACTTTTGACGCTCCAATAAAAAATGTAAATTCACGCACTACAGCCAAAGTTTCTGTTTTTACACCGCACATACCAACAAGCAATCTAATCATCCTAAAGGCAAATCTTGGCACATTATTTTTATAATACAATGGATTTGAAAAAGGGGATAATTATTTTAAAATTTTCTGTGATTCAAGATTCACAAAGTTTCCATCGGCATGAACAAAGTTCAAGGAATTCCCCCACTTTCACGATGTTCGTCTCTCTCACTTTCACTTTTCTTTTTGTGAAGTTTTAGGTTCCCCTATATATTTTTTGGTTTTAAAACTTTATAAAAGCACTCAACAGAATAAAATGACTCTCTAAAACTTCCAGTTTGTCTCCCTGGCAGCGCTTTCTTTAAAGCCATTAAGCTAGGCATAAAGTGCTCAAGTAATGGATCCACCCGGATCCCAAGGTATATAAAAGCCAATTTTAATTAACAATGATTTGTAATTTAGTAGTGAGCAGAAAGCAACATATATCATGCAATGACAAAGTCTAACTCTCTTCCTATGCATCGGCATGTCATAAAGGAACAATTCATGCACATCAAGTAAATGCCAATGCATAGTATAAACAGTTTCTTGCAATTTTATTGTATTGGAAACATAAAGAGGTGGAGATATAGTTCCTCTCTCATAATAATTGCAAGTAGGATCAGCAAGCACATGCATATTATATTCATCAAAATCATCATGTGTAGTAGCAAAACGCAACCCATCAATATAATCCTTAATAAGAGCAAACTTCTCCGATATAGTGTAGTTGGGAGAATTCAAAAAGATAATAGGACTATCATGTGTGGGTGCAATAGCAACAATTTCATTCTTAACATAAGCAACTATAGCAAGTTCATCTCCATAAGCATAATTCATATTGGCATCTTGGCCACGGGCATAGCAAGCATCAAATTCATCAAAAAGGGATATTTCAAAAGAATCCACGGGATCGTAGCAATTATCATAGCATTCATCCTTCGGTAAGCAAGAAGGGAAATTAAATAATGTATGAGTTGAAGAGTTACTCTCATTAGAAGGTGGGCATGGGTAGCTAATCCGCTCTTCCTCCTTTTGTTGTTCGCTCTCCTCCTCATCTTTTTCATCTAATGAGCTCATAATTTCAGCAACTTCCTCTTCCATAGATTCCTGCAAAATATTAATGTCTTCTTGGACAGCGGAGGAGTCCTCAATATATTCTTTAACATAAGCATTGGAAGCATAGTTTTCATAATAGTATTTAAGTATGGCAAAAAATTTAGATTTGTAAAGAGTGGCATCATACTTTTCATTCGAAGAAGCAATTTCATAGCCACCCATAAAAGCAACAAATTCTTCAATTTGTTCAATATCATAGTAATTATAAACACCCTTGGCATAAGAAGATACGATTCCATTATCCTTAAACTCACATTGGAAGAAAAGGTGTTTCTTAGGGTCTTCGGAACAACAAGTAAAATCATGTATTTCGCATAAATTCAAAGCATAGCAATACAAACTATTAATATGATGCCACAAAAGTTTCCCTTTTTGAGATAAACGGTGTCGCACAAAATAAGCATGCTCATTTAATGATTTTCCCTCAACTAAGCTAGTTCGGTTTTCAGCACGAGCACAAATGGATCGAAGATGATCCAAGTAATATTCTTCGATAGTACGGAACACTAGTGGTTCCTCAACTTTAGAAGCAGCAAGTGCATCTATTTTTTTTGGTATTTTACGTTTCCTACCCATAACTAAAGATAGAAAACAAGAGCACAAAATAAAAACTACTTAGTGATAAAGCAAACAAGCACACACGAGAATATTCACCCCACGCTATTGCTCCCCGGCAACGGCGCCAGAAAAAGGTCTTGATAACCCACAAGTGTAGGGGATCATTTGTAGTCTTTTTCGATAAATAAGAGTGTCAAACCCAATGAGGAGCTAAAGGTAGAACAAATATTCCCTCAAGTTCTATCGACAACCGATACAACTCTACGCACACTTTAACGTTGCTTTACCTAGAACAAGTATGAAACTATTTTGTAGGTGATAGGATAGTTTGCACGAATAAAACTAGAAGTACTTTGCGGGAATAAAACTATGAGTAAATTGCAAGATAATAAAAGTTAGTTGTTTAGTAGAAAGCTTTTGTCAAACAAGAAGGTTATTTGTTCCTAGGCAATTGATAACTAGACCGGTAATCATTATTGCAATTTTATATGAGGGAGAGGCATGAGCTAACATACTTTCCGTACTTGGATCATATGCACTTATGATTGGAACTCTAGCAAGCATTCGCAACTACCAAAGATCATTAAGGTAAAACCCAACCATAGCATTAAGTATCAAGTCCTCTTTACTCCCATACGCAACGACCCACCTACTCGGGTTTGTGCTTCTGTCACTCACGCCACCCACCATAAGCAAATCATGAACATATTGCAATACCCTACAGCAGGGATCCCTCACGTTTGCGCGACACGGAGGGCACCATAGGATAGCACCAAAATAAAACATACAACTCATACCAACCACGATCATCAATTAGCCCATAGGACAAAAAGGATCTACTCAAACATCATAGGATAGCCACATATCATTGGGAAATAATATATGGAGTTGAGCACCATGTTTAAGTAGAGATTACAGTGGGGAAGAGAGGTGTTACAACGCTGCATAGAGGGGGAGAGAGTTGGTGTTGACGGCAGCGAAGTTGTTGGTGTAGATTGCCGTCACGATGATTGCCACGGCGGCGTTCCGGCGCCACCGGGAGAGGGGGGAGAGAGCCCCCCCTCCTTCTTCTTCTTCCTTGGCCTCCCACCTAGATGGGAGGAGAGTTCCCCCTCTGGTCCATGGCCTCCATGGCGGCGGAGGGGCAGGAGCCCCTCCGAGATTGGATCTCCCTCTCTGTTATCTTCTATTTCGCGTTCCTATTTTCTGGCCGAAATCATTTCTTATATTCCCGGAGATCCGTAACTCTAATTGCCCTGAGATTTTAACACGATTTTTTTTGGATATAAGCTTCTCTGCGCCCGAAGTAGAGCTCTAACCATCTTACGAGGTGACCACAACCCACCATGGCGCGCCTGGGCCCTGGGGCACGCCCTGGTGTACTTTGGGGGGCTGTGGGCCTCCTTTTCGTTGATTCCAACTCCCAAAAATCACATATATTCCAAAATAATTCTTCCCCAATTTTTATCGCGTTTGGACTTCATTTGATATGGATATTCTACGAAACAAAAAGCATGCAACAAACAGGAAGTGGCACTAGGCACTGGATCAATATGTTAATCCAATAAATCATATAAAATTGTTGGATTTCGGGCTGCGCAAAACCCAAAGAAGTTCGAACACAGGGGCGTGTACGAAGATCCCCAATAGCTCCGACCTCTAGCTGTCAGCCCGACAGCCTAGCCAAACAAGCTCGCACACTCCCGGGAAGATGATCAACACACGAGGATTTACCCAGGTTCGGGCCGCTGCGAAGCGTAAAACCCTACTCCTGCCTTTTGGTGGATTGCCTCATGAGGAGGTTGGTGGATGAACTAGTACAGTGGTCCGTCGCCTCGCGAGGGTGCTCGGGCGGTGTTTTTTCTCCCTTTTCCTACAGAGTATCCTAGCCTCTATTTATAGTGGCCCGGGTCCTCTTCCCTTATCGCAATGGCGGGAAGGGATCCCACAACGGCCAAATTCGAAGGGGGACACGAGGTACACCCTTATCCTTGCGAAAGGTGGTCTTCGCCTGCAAAGTAGCCAGTGGTGATGCAGAGGTGGGCTTGGTGATGACGCCTGCCCTGCGGAGCTCGTGGTCTTGGTCTCGTTGCACCGGAATGGAAACCTTTGGGGGGTGCTTTGGGAACCCGCGTACGCCTTTGCCCCCTTTGCACCAAAGAGGAAACTATCTCGTCTGCTCGCGCTGGTGCCCGCCTGGCCTGGCTTGCATCATCCTTGACCTCCCGAGGCCGAGCATTGCATAGAGATCTCCGCCGCTCAGGGAGGGGCCTGGGGAGGCCTCTTCCCTCCGAGGGCCTTGGCGCCGTCTCCCTCGCGAGCAGGGGGCTCTCGCGAGGGCCTTCTCTTGAGTCAGGCTGCGCCGGGCCATACAGATCGTCGAAGCGGGCCACGCCCTGGGCTGTAGACAGGCAAGTCTAGGTACCCCCGTTCCCTGGACGCCGACAGTAGCCCCCGGGCCCAAGGCGCACTTGGGTTGGCTTCGGCGCAATGCCGAAGAAACCGACCCAAGCGCCGCGGGCCCCAATCGCCTGCGGGTCCAACCCGGCGCGTGGCGCATAACGAGACGCGGACGCCTCTGCTCCCCGAAGGCGTCGGGAACCGCCCCGAGTCAAGCTGACGCGAGGCCTGCACGCCGCGCCGGCCATCATTGCCCTTCCTTGAATGCGGCTGTCTCATTGCGTCCTCCCCCCCCCCCTCAGGCCATGCGGATGTGACCCAACGTGGGAAGATGAAGCGACGTGAAGCAGGGCAGCTCGCCGACAGAGTCTGACACGTGTCGTCCGAGGGGCGCACGGCGCCTCCAGTCCCCACGACGCCCTGCGGGTGGCGGTTGCGCCTATAAACCCGCCCCGCCCGGGGGGGTCTTGCCATCCTGACGCGCCCTCACGCTTCCCATCCTCCCAAAGATACCTTTCTCATCCTCCTCTCTCCCCTTTTCCTTCATGGCGTCTGGAGGGAGCACAGCGGGTGCGGGGAAGCGCACGGGGCCCTCGGTTCCACCGTCGGCTTCTGGAAGCAGCAGCGGGGGGCCCTCGAGGCCGGCCCAAGCTCGCTGGTGCTGGGCCATCATCGACGAGTAAGTGTTCCGTCACCCCCAGCCTTCTCTTGCAATCATGCCAGGCACGCCGGACCTGATCGTTCCCTCCCCCCAGGGCGCCTGCGCCCAAGAGGCGCAGGCTCGACGAGCTCCAGGAGGAGGAAGACGCGTTGAGGGCCCAGCTGGCGAATGCGGAGGCCGCCCTCCAGGCCGTGCTCAGGGGTGAGGCGGAGGCCCAGGCGGAGCTGGCGTCCCTCCAGGCCCAAATCAAGGAGGCAGCTGACGCCGTGCAGGCCGCCCAGGACGAGGCGGCGCACGCGAAGATGCTGGAGGCGCAGCGCGCCAAGCAGTACCTGGACATCGCCCACTGCGTGGTTGGTGCGGTGAGCCAGTTCGTCGGGAAAGCCCCCGCGCTGCCGTGCGCACACGGCGACGGGGGCTACCTCAACTTCTTCGGCAAGGTGGTGGAGGCGCTGGAGACCGGCGTCTCCCGGGTGGACAAGGACAACGCGTCCAGCGCGTGCGACCTCCTGGACATTGCGCTAACGCGCGTCTTCTCCAACCTACGCCGCCACATCCCGGAGCTTGACCTCCCCCGCGTGATGGAGCCGGTGCCTGAGGAGCTCCAGAGGCCCCTCCGGGACGAGGAGCGCCCGCACGTGGAGGCCCTGGTGGAGCGGTTCGTCCAAGAGCCTTCCTCCGACGAGGGCGACGACTCCGGTGCCGGGGCAAGCGGAGGTCTGGACGGCGACAGCGGCTCCTCCGCCTAGGCTTCCCCATTCTCTTCCTCCGGTCCCTGTCATATCAAGAAGCTCTTGGCCCCTGGGGGCATTAAGACTTTTGTGTTTTACCTTTGTTTTCTTCCCTCTCCTTTAAGCTGTTGGTTGCTTGTTTTGTGTGACGCGCCCTCGTCTCCTGCGCGGAGTTCTGTGTCATCGTTGGTGCAGCACCGCGCACTCCCTCGCACCTTCGCCCGTACTGATGTGTCACTGCTCCGCGTCCGGCGCTCTTCGTGAGGTCCGCTGAGGCGTCGCACTACGCCCAGCGATGACGGACCGTTACCCAAGACCGGGGTTTTAGCGACGATGCCGTGAGAGGCCGGATTCCTTCCTTTCGCGCTGCCCTTCCCTGTACCTGGAGCAACAAGTGGCCTGACGGGGTCACGTGGTAAACCATAGCGCGGTCGGGGTACTTAGCTTGATAGGCCGTGGCGAGCTCGTGCGCTGCATGGTACAGCTGTGGAATTTAGGGAGCTCGAGGATCCCACCAGGGAGGGCTTCTTCCTTGCGAGCGGAAGGGTTTGGGAGCCTTTCAAAACTCTACGTCGGCGGGGCCCAATCCCGCGCATACCTCGACCGCCGTTGGGGCGTCCGGATCACCAGGACGAGACCAAGGGTCGAGGAGCTACGCGATCAGTGAGGCTCCTGAGGCGTGCTGCTCAGGAGTCCCCCTTGACGCTCAAGCGGCGCTCTACGTCGTCGGGGCCCAATCCCGCGCATGCCTCGACCGCCGTTGGGGCATCCGGATCACCAGGACGTGACCAAGGGGCGAGGCCTCGACCGCCGTTGGGGCGTCCGGATCACCAGGATGAGACCAAGGGGCGAGAAGCTACGAGATCAGTGAGGCTCCTGAGGCGCGTTGCTCAGGGGTCCCCCTTGACGCTCAAGCGGCGACCATTCCTTTCTGCCGGTTCCTGCCCCGGGAAGCGCCTGAGCCTCCCGAGGCTCTGTGTTGCCTGATACGTATCCGTCGTATCTATAATTTTTGATTGTTTCATGCCAATATTCTACAACTTTCATATACTTTTGGCAACTTTTTATACTATTTTTGGGACTAACATATTGATCCAGTGCCCAGTGCCAGTTCCTGTTTGTTGCATGTTTTTTGTTTTGTAGAATATCCATACCAAACGAAGTGCAAATGCGAAAAAAACTTACGGAGATTTTTTTTGGAATATATGTGATTTTTGGGAAAAAGAATCAACGCGAGACGATGCCCGAGGGGCCCACAAGCCATAGGGGCGCGCCCTGGACCCTTGTGGTCACCCCGTAAGGCGTTTGGTGCCCTTCTTTCGCCGAAAGAAAGCTAATATCCGGATAAAATCGTGTTAAAATTTCAGCCCAATCGGAGTTACGGATCTCCAGGAATTTAAGAAACGTGAAAGGCCAGAATCTGGAAGGCACAAATAGAAGGAAACAGAGAGAGAGATCCAATCTCGGAGGTGCTCTCGCCCCTCCGCCGCCATGGAAGCCAAGGACCAGAGGGGAAACCCTCCTCCCATCTAGGGGGGAGGTCAAGGAATAAGAAGAAGGAGGGGGGCTCTCTCCCCCTCTCTCCCGGTGGCGCCGAAACGCCGCCGGGGCCATCATCGTGACGGCGATCTACAACAACAACTTCGCCGCCGTCATCACCAACTCTCTCCCCCTCTATGCAGCGGTTCAACACCTCTTCTCCCCGCTGTAATCTCTACTTAAACATGGTGCTCAACGCTATATATTATTTCCCAATGATGTATGGCTATCCTATGATGTTTGAGTAGATCCGTTTTGTCCTATGGGTTGATTGATGATCATGATTGGTTTGAGTTGCATGTTTTATTCTTGGTGCTGTCCTATGGTGCTCTCCGTGTCGCGCAAGCATGAGGGATCCCCGCTGTAGGGTTTGCAATATGTTTATGATTCGCTTATGGTGGGTGGCGTGAGTGACGGAAGCACAGACCCGAGTAAGTAGGTTGTTTACTTATGGGAGTAAAGAGGACTTGATACCTTATAATGCTATGGTTGGGTTTTACCTTAATGATCTTTAGTAGTTGCGGATGCTTGCTAGAGTTCCAATCATAAGTGCATATGATCCAAGTAGAGAAAGTATGTTAGCTTATGCCTCTCCCTCATATAAAATTGCAATAATGATTACCGGTCTAGTTATTGATTGCCTAGGGACAAATAACTTTCTTGTGACAAAAAGCTCTCTACTAAGACTAACTTAGTTGTTTCTTCATCTAAGCAGCCCCTAGTTTTTATTTACGTGCTCTTTATTATCTTGCAAACCTATCCTATCACACCTACAAAGTACTTCTAGTTTCATACTTGTTCTAGGTAAAGCAAACGTTAAGCGTGCGTAGAGTTGTATCGGTGGTCGATAGAACTTGAGGGAATATTTGTTCTACCTTTAGCTCCTCGTTGGGTTCGACACTCTTACTTATCGAGAAAGGCTACAATTGATCCCCTATACTTGTGGGTTATCATTGCCACGCCGGGCCATAGCCGGAGCCCCCGAGCGAGGGTCGACCGTTAAAAGATGTATGCTTCCAAGGCAACAGGCCCTTGCCGACCTGCCTAGAGGCGCCACTCGAGGGCCAAGGTGCCAGGGCCTTGGCAAGGTGCTGATTCAGAAAAAGAGACTTCAAGACCAGAAAAAGGAACTGCGAAGAGAGAAAAAATTCCCGCCCCTTTTTAAATGGAGTTACGAAACCTTCAAGTTTCACTTCAAAAAGTGGCAATCCGAATACAAAAAGGAAGCAAGCAACAGCCGCGTCCGGCACCTAGGCTAGTCTTCGTCTTCCCCCAGCGCGGAGCATAGGGCATCCACGTTGTGTGGGCATAGTCATTGTAGGACAGTATTGTCCGCCAGCGCGGAGCATGGGGCTTCCACTTGGGCGTGGGATGGAACCCCTCCGCGTCCTCGGGGGGCTTCGGGCGTATACAACCCACTTATTATTACGTGAGAGTGTCACGGCCGAAGATAGCAGGGCAAGCTCCCAGGCGCATGGCCTAGGTGTCCCAACTCAGTTAAGAGCCATCCTGTGCATTTCTGTGTGGTTGCGCGCCCCTACAGCCCAAACCTGAGTGCATCGTTCCCCGCGTAGCTGCGAGATTGCACTCCCGCGGCCCAAACATGAGCACAATGCACCCAGCGCAGCCATAGGGGTGTTGTATCGGTGAAGCCGCCTTGTCAGGCGTTGGGGCGCCGGCCTGACCACGACCCGAGGACCTCGCGAGGCCCTGCCTCCTGAGGGCCGCGCCAGCGCCCCTGTTGCCGCGTGTGGCCCGCGCTGCTCATATCCTGCCGGTCCCCCTAGGCGGTTGCCCCTGCGGCCCAGAGGGCTCGGCTACGTGATGCTTGCTCGCGAGGGCGGCGGCTGTGCCGCGCCCCCGCGCGTCCCGGGATGCCTCCTCGCTTGCACCAACCTGGTCCGGTGCCTTCCCAGTGGAAGCTCCCAGGCCCGGCTTGGAGGGGTCGTCCGGGACATCTCCCTACTCCGGGAGGATGCTGGCTCCCGTGGGGGCGCGTGATCCATCGCGCCATCCGTAGGTATGACATAGCTCAGAACATAGGCCTCTGTGTAAAGGCCTTGGCCTCCTCCTGAACTGTCTCCGCGCGCCCCATGGGCGGCCTCCCCGGGTGGCAAGGCGAAGCCGCCCTGGGCGCGCGGCCCACAAACCCTCCTACGACGGGCCTCCGCCCGAAGTTGCTTACCTCTGCCGTCGCTGTGGGGTTGGCCGCGCGTGTCTTGACGTGGGTTGCCTCCCTGGTTATCCATCGTACCTCCATTATGGTTACCTGCCTGCCCGGAAGCCTGAGCCGCCTGATCCCTGCGCCAGTTGGCGCGCTCCCACCGGGATGACCCAGGCTGTTGATGATCCACCGGGGCATGAGTGAGCGCGTCGAGGCGCGCGCGGAGCGCCCCATCACCATCTTCAAAGGCACCACTGGCGGGGCCGGACGGCGACCCGAAGCCGGTCACCAGGACCCGGAGGAGGAGGAGCACGGCGTGTGGCGGGCCCTGCCCGGGCCCGCCCAGGCATGGGGCGGGCACGCCGTCCGCAGATGAGGCGAGAGGCATGGCGAGCGAGCCCCCGGCGCCCAGCATCGGTGGTCGAGAAGAGGGGTGCGGAACCCGGGCCCTCCTCGCGACGGTGACCAACTCGGCGATGTGGTCGGCCCAGGCATCGAAGCCCCTGTGCGTCGGGCGGTGGCGAAGCATCTCACGCGCCATCAGTAGCGCGTCATGCGCGTTGAGGTCTCCCACGTGGGTACAGTGTGATGTCGGTCCCAGGGGCACCGCCCGCCCGCCGCGCGCCTGGCCGGCACGAGTGGCGACGGCGGTGGAGACGACGCTGGTGGCCTGGTAACGACCGCCCAGCACTGAGCTGCCAGGGCGTGCGTCTTGGGTGGCGGCGGTGAGGTTGGTGAAGGCGGATCTGCCGGGGCCGAAGGAAGCTTGTCGGGCATCGGCCATCAATGCGATAGAGCGAAGAAGAAGCGAAGCTTGCAGAAGACTCCGACACGCCCCCTACCTGGCGCGCCAAATGTCGGATTTCGGGCTCCGCAAAACCCAAAGAAGTTCGAACACAGGGGCGTGTACGAAGATCCCCAACAGCTTCGACCTCTAGCTCTCAGCCTGACAGCCTAGCCAAACAAGCTCGCACACTCCCGGGAAGAAGATCAACACACGAGGATTTACCCAGGTTTGGGCCGCTGCGAAGCGTAAAACCCTACTCCTGCCTTTTGGTGGATTGCCTCACGAGGAGGTTGGTGGATGAACTAGTATAGTGGTCCGTTGCCTCGCGAGGGTGCTCGGGCAGTGTTTTTTCTCCCTTTTCCTACAGAGTAGCCTAGCCTCTATTTATAGTGGCCCGGGCCCTTTTCCCTTATCGCAATGGCGGGAAGGGATCCCACAATGGCCAAATTCGAAGGGGGACAGGAGGTACACCCTTATCCTGACGAAAGGTGGTCTTCGCCTGCAAAGTAGCCAGTGGTGATGCAGAGGTGGGCTCGGTGATGACGCCCGCCCTGCAGAGCTCGTGGTCTTGGTCTCGTTGCACTGGAATGGAAACCTTTGGGGGTGCTTTGGGAACCCGCGTACGCCTTTGCCCCCTTTGCACCAAAGAGGAAACGGTCTCGTCTACTCGCGCTGGTGCCCCCCTGGCCTGGCTTGCGTCATCCTTGACCTCCCGAGGCCAAGCATTGCATAGAGATCACCGCCGCTCAGGGGGGGCCTGGGGATGCCTCTTCCCTCCGAGGGCCTTGGCGCCGTCTCCCTCGCGAGCGGGGGGGCTCTCGCGAGGGACTTGTCTTGAGTCAGGCCGCGCCGGGTCGTACGGATCGTCGAAGCGGGCCATGCCGTGGGCCGCAGGCAGGCATGTCTGGGTACCCCCGTTTCCAGGACACCGACAAAAATGTTGCCAAAAATATGTGAAAGTTGTATAATATTGGCATGAAACAATCAAAAAGTATAGATACGACAGAGACGTATCAAGGAAAAAGTATGATTCTTGTGCTTCCTATGGGATCGATACTCTTACTTCGAAGAGTCTACAACTAAACCATGTGCACTTGCAGGCTATCATTCACCAAATGAAGGAATTGGAAGATGCTTCATGTCTAATGTCCCTAAGGTAACACACCCTGAATTCATTGACTTCAATACTTATGAGGATGACATTCTAGGTGAAGATGACTTACTCACTGATGAAAGTAGTGATGTTAACTATAATGAACTTGCTAGTAATCATGATAGTCAAGAAGAGTTGCTTGTTAATGCAATGAGGGAACACGAGTGTCTAACTCAAGCATGAAATACTCTTAAGGTAGCTAATTAAACTTACCAAGAGGGTCATAGAGAGCTTTTGAAGTCTCGTGATAGGCCACGCTTCGAGAAGCTCAATTTAGAGCAACAACATGAGTTCTTGAAAGCTATCAATGACAAACTTTGCTTGCTCCCGCAGGAGTTGTTGGAATTCACCCAAGAGGAAGGGTGAAGCCGAACAATAGCAAACTATTTTCCTCAGTTAGGGAACCAAGGTTATCAACCCACTAGGAGTCTCCCAGGCTAGCAATGTCACCAACACATGCGCACAATACACACACACACACACACACACACACACACACACACACACACACACACTTGTACCCAACACTTCAAAATGGTTGCCAAGCCCCTTGTCTTGCTAGCTACAAGATTAAAAGCAATAGATAGAGATACATAGTAGTAAACTAGCACGGAAAATAAAGTAGCAATTGTGTAGAAGAATTCAGTAATGGAGAATAGACCGACGGGGGCATAGGTTCACTAGTGGCATGTCTTACAACAACAGGCGAATGACATGGTAAAGAAATTACAGTTGGGCAATTGACCAAATTGAAATATTTATGACTATGATCATTCATGGCATAATCTCATATAGGCAATACGCTAGTGGTAAGTAGACCTTTAATCCAAATGCATGTACTACTAATTCTCCACCCCAAAACCGCTATCTAGCATGCATCTCAAGGTATTAAGTTTGCAAGAAACAGAGTGTCGCAATAAGAAAGATGACATAATATAGACAGGAAGAAGTCAATCAATATGACAAAACCCCATTGTTTTATCATTAGTGGCAACAATACAATAAATGTCTTGGCTATTTTTGTCACTTGGTTAGATCACCACAAGATTGAACCCACTACAAAGCACCACTCCCTCTGAATAAAAACCCATCGAACTTGGACAAACAAGATAGATTGATCAGAGAGCAAGCTAAGCTATTTAATTAAAACATCAAAATAATCAATTAATATCAATGAACAATCTGATCACAACGTGAAAATTCATCATGTCCAAATAAACACACAATTAATTACATCGAATTGATCTCGATCACAACACCCTTATCATTTGAGCGAAGTGTAAGCAGAAAAAATGAATATGGAGTGAGGATAAAGAGACCCAAGGCTCACGGGAACATGATATTGAAGATACAAAAAGAGAGAGAATCATCTAGCTACTACCATGAGCCCTGAGATCCTAATGGAACTACTCACACATGGTCATGGAGGCAGCAAGGTTGATGAAGAAGGCTCCTGTAATGGCTTCCCCGTCTGGCAGAGCTCCAGAACATGCCTCTAGACTGGATCTTCACGAAACAGGAACTTGTGGCACCGATAAAATTGTTCTAAAAATTTGGCGGAAGGTTTTTGTATTTATATGGATCTATGACTATGGAATTGGCGTCAGGCAGTGAAGAGGGGCCTACATGGCCAGGGGGCACACCCTACCCCCCGCTAGGGCGCGCGGAATTGTTGTGCGGCCCCTCTACAGCTCCTCTTGATCCCTATCGAAGCTTCCAGGATCCCTTGTTGCCCAAAACATTCATAGTTAAATCGACAAGTGATTTTGACCACCGCAGATATTGATTTCAGGCTAAACCCAAAATATGCAAAAAGCAAAAACTCACACTAGGCACTAAATTTATAGGTTACTCTAGAAAAATAATATAAATTGCTACAAAACGTATATAAAAGTGATAATATAATAGCATGAAACAATCAAAAACCATAGATATGTTTGAGAAGAATTAGCACCCCCAAGCTTAATTCTTGTTCGTCCTCGAGTAGGTAAATGATAAACAAATATATTTTTTATGTGATTCTACCCAACATAATCTTGATCAAATGATGTAAAATGGTGTGAACTCAAGATAAAAGCAATCCAAAGCAATATGTATTGTTGAGAATAAGTAAGTAATCATCAAAATGTGTAAAACAAAATTACTATTGCTTTTGATGGATTAATGTTTTTATGTAATACCAATCCGAACTCATATATCATATTCAAGTCCCCAATCACTCAAGGCTTTATCATATTCAAACATCTTATTACAACACAACCTAGAGCTTCAGTAAAGCAATCAAATCCATGAAAACCCCTTTTCAACTACTTAGCACTTCGCTTAATGCTCAATTTATAAGCCTTGGTATTAGCACTTTGGATGTCAAATAGAATGATGATGGGGATTTTATGAGAACACAAAAAGTAAGAGAGTATCACATCAATGCGGTTATCTTTAGTCAATGGAGAGGACTTAGAATCTATATTGATGCGAGGAGTAGGGATTGCCATGCAACGGATGCACTAGAGCTATAAGTGTATGAAAGCCCTCCTCATGCAACTAAGTGAGTGTGCATCCAACTTGCTTGCTCATGAAGACCTCGACCATTTGGAGGAAGCTCATCATCGGAATATACAAGCCAAGATCTCATATTGTAACAATCCTACTAGCAAAAGAATGAAGTATATGAAAACTCTCTACATGAAGTACATGGTGCTACTTTGAAGCACAATTGTGTATAAAGGATAGTAGTGTGTCCCCCTCTCTCTTTTTACCTCAATTTTTGGTGGGCTCTTTTTTGCCTCTTTTGTTGGACACTTTGGCCTCTTTTTTTACCTCGCGGGTAGAGGCACTCATAATGGACATCACACTTTTATTTACTTACAACTCTTAAATAATGAAAATAATGACTACAAACGAATGCCTCTGGCAGTGTACCAGGATGTGCAATGATCTATCGTAACGAGTAAAAAATGATGAGCAATCGCCTTGCCACAACTATCATGTCAGCTCTATATGATCATGCAAAGCAAAATGACAATGAAATAATAAGTCATGTACTAAAAAGTAAAAATGGAAGTTCCATGGCAATATATATCTAAATGGCTATGGAAATGCCATAAAGGGTTGGTATGGTGGCTGTTTTGAGTAGAAATGTATTTTATCCGTAGAAGGACAAGAGGAAGTCCTCCCATGGGGTTTGGATGTATCGACGAAGGATGCACCATGTCTGAATGTGAGTGGGCAATGCATGACACCAAAGAGGCTAGCAAAATATGGATAGGTGGAAATGCATAAGAAGAGCGCGACTCATAAATCAAAACATCTCACTAATACCTCATAGTCTACACCATGTTAACCACGAGATTGGTTACTCCAAGGGGTAAGTTTGACAAACCAAAGTTCTCGAGGCTTCCCAACCCATTCTGCAAAGGTGGTTACTTACAATGTTCTTCAATTTAGACCCTTGCAATAAGTTTCACTTCAATGATGACATGAATTGACGTGTATGACCTTGTGACACCTTTCCACTATTTAGTGCAAGTTCTTTCGGCTACAAATAAATCAATTAATTACACCTTATCTCAAAATTATTGCAAGGAAACCAATTAGCAAGGTCGGTGATCTATAAGTTCATGCACGTTTTTATTATGGAATTTCTATTTCTGTGCCCCTAGTTGCTTAGTTGTGCTCAGTTTTGCCCAAGGAGTCTAAATTTCCTCACTTTTGCCCTCTCCCACTCGCCCCACTCTCTGAAAAGCCCAAATGAAGCCTTGCTGTTAGGTCAATGCAGTTGACTGTTACCTCCTCAGTTACTGACGCGTGGGGCCAGAGATATTAAGACACGTGGGCCGCGTATGACATGTGGGCCTGGCCGTTACAGCCTATGACAAGTGGGACCTGGGCTCGGTGAGCTGTCGCAGTTTTGTTTTGCCTAATTTAGCCCTACCCGACCCCGTAGCGAGCAGTCGCATACCCCACACAGCCGCACACTGCCGTCGTCGTGCCCCTAGCAGCCGTCGACGTCCACTCCGACCGTGCGCCTGAGCTTCAATGGCGAAGCGTCCTGGTACGGCGCCGCCCATCGGCCCGTCTACACCTAGTTGGGTCAGTGCATTTCTAATCGAACCCCCATTATAAGTCAATTGAATTAGCGATTGAATGGGTGATTGAATGGCCGATGGAGCAATTGAATTTGCGTTCATTCAATCTGACGTCTATTTAGGATTGGATTCTTGCCAGTGGTACTCATGGCAGGTAGTTTTGAAATAGAAACCCCTCCAAATTAGGATTCGATCATAGGAGCCCATTTTTAATCCGAATAATCAAGTTCGTTTTTAATTCTTTGAGTTGCAAACTTGTTCATTGATTTATGGCTATCAGGTCCTGGATGGAAGAGGGTGATGGGAGAGTTTTACGTCGGAGGTGAGCTATTGATGGACAGGTGCAAAGAAATCAACTCCTGGTTTCCGAGCATGAAAGCTCTCGTGCTGCACTCGCTGGGCCTCACCATGGAAGTGAGGAAGAGCAAGCTAAAGCGGATGGTACTGAAAGGCAAAGGCGCAAAGGCAATGGAGATTCTCCTCTGGGCAATGGTAGAGGCGATGGAGTTGCTGGATCCTCGTCAGCAGGCTTGCTGGTATGAGTACCACTCCCGCATCTCGTCACCGAATCTAGAGGCGGAAGGGCCAGTCAATTTGCATATTACTAAGGATTCTGACAATGAGGAGGAAGAGGCAGAGGAGGAAGAAGAGGCAGAGGAGGCAAAGGATTCTAACGAGGATGAGTATTCTGACGAGGAGGAGGATGATGTGGTATCTAACGAGGAGCATGAGTAGGAGGAGGACGCATCAGACGAAAACTACAGGGGGGTTTGGAGATCGTAGCCTAGGAGGAGGTTGCAGACGAGGTGGTCTATCAGGGGGGTATGGAGATCTTTGCTCATCCTTCCCCGACAGACATGAATCTGTCCGTTCAATTGGACGACGAGGAAGAGTAGATGGATGACCAGGAGCTGTTGGAGGACGTGCTGCCGGTAAGCTTGGAGGCCACTCCAGGCTGCAAGACTATCCCCATAGTGGTGGAAGAGTATGAGCTCTCGACTCACTTTGAGAAGAATGCTCAATGGTCCAACCGCCGCTTGGCTTGCCATCTTAAGTGTCTCCAACCCCCTTTTAGGTAGTGTTGAGGATTCGACATGTGGATGCCCGTTATTAACTTAAAACAGTGACAACTGATAACTTTTGTTTAGCTTAGCTTAATCATGCTGTTAATTTTTGTTTGAATGTGCTTACTACATTGGTGTATGCAATCCAGAACTGAAAGCACAACTTCTCCCTAAGTGGTTTTGGTAATTAATAACAACATATATTTCATTGGACTAATGTTTCCACTAAGTATATCTTAGGAAAAAGTTTAATGATGGGTTGGCAAATAGATGTGCGTGGTGAATCCCCAAGGAGATGAAGAGAAGAAGAAGCAATAGGATTGGCCAAGCTTCTAGCATCAAGACTCCAAATTTTACATTTTGTGAGAAATCACTTTGAGTCCATAGTAAAGCCAATACTATTAAAAGGGGGTGAGGAAATATGATGATCTGGTTGCTCAAGTGCTTAGAGATTAGCCACCAAAGATACCCACTCATTTTCCACACAAAATCTTCTTTCCAAAGCCAAACTTGCAAAATCGGTGCCACCAACTATTTCCACTCGGCCCTACCAATTTTCAACTCAGACAAAACCCTCCCAAACCCTAGCATCTCGATGTAATCAAGTTTCCATTTTCGGTCTCACCGAAGTCGTGACCAACTCTCTGTTAGGACGATTTTCAGAATCGGTCCCACCGAGTTTTGCAAATCGGTCTCACCGAGTTGATGGCCAAGTCTCTGGTTAGCCGTTACCCCATTGTCGGTACCACCGATATTTATATATCTGTCTCACCGAAAACGCCAAAGTTTCCACATTTTGCACTAGTCGGTGCAACCGAGTTTTTGCTTCGGTTCCACCGAGTTAGGCAATAATGTTGTAACGGTTGGATTTTTTGTAGATGCCTATATATACCCCTCCACCACCTATCACTCGTAAGAGAAGCACTCATAATCATTCCACACTTGCCATATCCAATTTTCTGAGAGAGAGCCACCTACCCTTGTGTTGAGGCCAAGATCATCCACTCCAACCATATGGATCTTGATTTCTAGCCTCCCCAAGTTGCTTTCCATCCAATCAATCTCTTCTACCCATGCCAAATTAGTGAGAGAGTGATTGAGTGTTGAGGAGACTATCTTTTGAAGCACAAGAGCAAGGAGTTCATCATACTACCACATATATTACCTTTTGGAGGGTTGTGCCTCCTAGATTGGTTAGGTGTTACTTGGGAGCCTCCTTCTTCGTGATTGTGGAGTTGAACCAAGGAGTTTGTAAGGGCAAGGAGATCGCCTACTTCGTGAAGATCTACCCCGAGTAAGGCTAGTCCTCCGTGGACGTAGGCCACATGGAATAGACAAGGTTGCTACTTCGTGGACACTTCGTGAGTGGAGCCCTCTGTGGACTCTCACAACCGTTACCCTCCGTGGGTTGAAGTCACCATAAACGTGGATGTACGATAGCACCACCTATCGGAACCATGGGAAAAAAATCTTCGTGTCACCAATTGCGTTTGATCTCCTCTCCCTCCTTTACTTACATGTGTTTGTCTTTATTTTCCGCTGCTATACTCTTAGACATGCATGTGTAGGGTGAACTTAACTTGTGCAAATTGCTAAAATCTGCCCACAACTAAAATTGGAAAAAAGGATAGATTTTTATTTGGTCAAGTAGTCTAATCACCCCCCCCCCCCTCTAGACATACTTTGGATCCTACAAGAACTTACTTAAAAAGATGCAACATGCAAAAATAACCAGAAACAGGTCAACATAGGATGAAGGTATCATGCACTTGCAGAACCTACCAAAAAAGGTGCAACATGTACGTAAGTAGTCCAAAAAAGTGCAACATGTACATCCACCCAATTTTCAAGTTTGTGGTATTTCAATTTTAATATTTTTTCCACCAACTAGTTCACATAATATGGGTCAATGCAAAAGGATTTCAATTTTTGAGTCTTTTTTTATTTTCTTTGATATTTTTTCAAACTGTGGTCAAACTTGCAAGGTTGACCATTCCTATCATATGGCTAGGAATGTGAACTTTGGTTGTGCCCACTGCCTACACAACCAATTCAAAAGCTTAAAATGATTTTTGCCAATTTTCAAGACCTACATATATCACACCTGTAGTTGAAATTTGAGCAATTCCTCATAAATCTCTAGATATTCACTAAATGGATGAAATATAGGAAACAAAACTAGAAAATTCATGAAACTTGGGCATTGTGCATCAAATGTGGTCTACGGGGTAAACCCTTGTCATGAGTTGTAACCCTACTGGGGAGACTATGAAGGTGGCGTCCGTGGCACAAAGTCTACTTCAAGTAGAACGTGTTCTGTAGCCGGCCCTGTACACTTAGGCATTTGACCAATTACTAGAGGATACAGTAGTTCATATATGTGCTAGTGATTCCAGAAATCTCGAGAATGCTTTACTACTCAAGCACCGTCCTTACTAACTTAGTGTCTTTTAATTCTTATTTTTACTTTCTAGTCAGTAGTTTATTTAAATACCTTTTTATCTTGTTTCCCTAGCAACCGATAGAGTAAACTATGTCCAAACTAAAGTCTGGGTGTGCACGTAGCTGCGTGAAGTGACAATGTAGTTGCTGGGTTTGTGGTGCCTCCCTATCAGCTCCTTGTGGGTTTGACACCTTACTTATCACGAAAGTGCCACAACAGCCCTGTGCACTGGCAGGACATAAACTATCCCATTAAATAACGTGATTCCATAATTGTTTCGTGCGATTCCAGCCACAAGTGTTTATTTGTTCCAAAAAATGTTCCCGGGGAAAAACAATCAAAAAGAGGTGCGCGAACACGGTAAAATTTCACAAAGCCTAATATGTAGGCATAAAATAATTGTAAAACTATCATGTAAATTCGACTCATCATCACATTGAAAACTTCATAAAAAATTAATACTAACTCAGCAAAATGCAAATAAGATATCAAAATGTCTAGAAAAACATCACCTATATGTGCATGTCATTTGCATTCATAAAAAGGTGTTGCAAAACCCCATCTTAGTTTTAGCTCATATGATCTCAACATGAGCAGTACATTTTTTTTGCCATGACTTCCAGGATGCCATTCCCTTATGAATCTTGACAAGCACTGAAAACATTTGTTAATGTTGTAACGGTCGGATTTTTGGAGATGCCTATATATACCCCTCCACCACCTATCACTCGTAAGAGAAGCACCCAGAACCATTCCACACTTGCCATATCCAATTTTCTGAGAGAGAGCCACCTACCCTTGTGTTGAGGTCAAGATCATCCACTCCAACCATATGGATCTTGATTTCTAGCCTCCCCAAGTTGCTTTCTATCCAATCAATCTCTTCTACCAATGCCAAATCTGTGAGAGAGTGATTGAGTGTTGAGGAGACTATCTTTTGAAGCACAAGAGCAAGGAGTTCATCACACTACCACATCTATTACCATTTGGAGGGTGGTGGCTCCTAGATTGGTTAGGTGTTACTTGGGAGCCTCCTTCTTCGTGATTGTGGAGTTGAACCAAGGATTTTGTAAGGGTAAGGAGATCGCTTACTTCGTGAAGATCTACCCCGAGTAAGGCTAGTCCTCCGTGGACGTAGGCCACATGGAATAGACAAGGTTGCTACTTCATGGACCCTTCGTGGGTGGAGCCCTCCGTGGACTCTCGCGACCGTTACCCTCCGCGGGTTGAAGTCTCCATAAACGTGGATGTACGATAGCGCCACCTATCGGAACCACGGGAAAAAAATCTTCGTGTCACCAATTGCGTTTGATCTCCTCTCCCTCCTTTACTTACATGTGTTTGCCTTTATTTTTCGCTGCTATACTCTTAGACATGCATGTGTAGGGTGAACTTGACTTGTGCAAATTGCTAAAATCTGCCCACAATTAAAATTGGAAAAAAAGGATAGATTTTTATTTGGTCAAGTAGTCTAATCACCCCCCCTCCTCTAGACATACTTTGGATCCTACAAGTGGTATCAGAGCTTTTCTCCATTGCATTGGTCTCACAACCTAGGAGAGTATGGTGTCTAGTGAGGAAAACTATCACCGTAGAGGTCCATATTTTGATGGTACAAACTTTGGTAGTTGGAAGCATAAGATGAAAATGCATATTCTTGGTCATAACCCCGCCGTATGGGCTGTTGTTCGTGTTGGCTTGCAAGGTGAATTCTTTGGTGATGGAAAGGAACCGGATCGTGAAGCGACCCCGGAGGAATTGAAGATGTTGCAATACAATGCTCAAGCATGTGACATTCTATTCAACTGCCTATGCCTCGAAGAATTCAACAAAATCAACCGTCTTGAGAATGCAAAGGAATTTTTGGATACTTTGGTTGATATGCACGAAGGTACCGAATCCGTCAGGGAATCTAAGTTGGATGTGCTACAAAGTCAACTTGTCAAGTTCAAGATGAAGGATGGTGAAGGAGTTGCGGAAATGTACTCTAGGCTTGCTCTCATCACCAATGAGATTGCCGGCTTAGGAAGCGAAGAAATGACCGACAAATTCATCATCAAGAAGATCCTTAGAGCCTTGGATGGAAAGTATGACACCGTGTGCACATTGATCCAAATGATGCCAAACTACAAAGATCTCAAGCCTACGGAAGTCATTGGAAGGATTGTTGCTCATGAGATGTCACTCAAAGACAAGGAAGAACTTCACACCAAGTCAAGCGGTGCATACAAATCTAAGAGTGACACTCCCGCTACATCAAGCGACAACCTTGTAACCAATGAAGAGATAAGCCCCATGGTCAAGAAATTCAACAAGTTCTACAAGAGTAGAGGCAAAGAGAGAAGCTCCAATTCAAGATATGAAGAGAAGCGTTCATCTAGTCGTGACCGGAATTATTACAATTGCGGAAGGCCCGGACACTACTCCAATGAGTGCACGGCCCCCCACAAGAGAAGAGAAGAATCACCTAGAAGATGAAGCTCAAGAGATGAGTCACCTCGAAGAGAGAGAAGGAGCAGAGAAGATCGTTATGAACGAAGACCCTCAAGGAGAAGTAGGGACTCGGAGAAGAAGGACAAGTACACCAAGAGCTACACAAGAAGAAGACATCAAGCTCATGTTGGTGAATGGGTTTCCGGCTCCAAATCCGACAACCAAACCGAGAGAAGCTATCACTCCAACTCCGACTACAGTCAAGATGAAGGTGTTGCCGGACTTGTACTCGTAACCTCCAACTCCTACAACATATTTGATTCACCAAATGAAGGGAGTGGAAGTTGCTTCATGGATAAAGGCCCCAAGGTATCACACCCCGAATACATTGACTTCAATAGTGATGAGGATGACTTACTTGGAGATGATGACTTGCTATTTGATAAAACTAGTGATATTAGTCAAAATGAGCTAGACAATGATCATGCTAGTCAAGATAAGTCGTGTGATGATGATAAGAAGGAAATAGAACGACTAACTAAAGAATTAAACACTTTTAAGTTAGCTCATGAATCTACTCTAGAAGATCATAGAGAGCTTGTAAGAACTCATGAGAAGCTACGCTTCGAGAAGCTCAATTTATAGCAAGAACATGAGTTTCTTAAACCAATCAATGACGATCTCCGAAAGAGGACTTCTTCTTATCTAGCCAAACGACTACTCTTGTCTACATTTGTTCCACAAGTTAAGACTAAGCAATCTAGTAACAAAGGCAAGAAAGGTTCTTCAACTAGTAGCAATAAAAATGATAAATCTAATGATATTGCTTCTAGTAGTTCTATTGATTCCACTAACGATTCTCTTAGCCAAGTTACACATGAGCAAGAAAACAATTTATTGAAAGGAATTATAGAGAAAGGTGTCTACAAAAGTCTTGTCGGATGTAAGCAAATTGAGAAGATTGTATACGCAAGCATGGAGGATACCGGAAGAACCATGGAATTGGCTACTTCAACACCAACGGAGTCGAATGGGAAGAAGGTCAATACCCCAAGCCTAAGTTTGTTCCTCAAAGGGAGAAGTATGAACCTACTCCTCCCAAGGGAACAAGCTCTCAAGATGACCTTCCTCCACAAGACCACAAGGGCAAGGGCAAGCTTCATGATGACATTGACACACTTGAAGATGAGTCCCTAGCCATGGTGAAGTGGGTTCCCAAGGCTACTCCAAGTTCTACTTCAACTAATACTACTTCAACACCAAGGATCCCCATCAACTTAATGTGGGTCCCCGAGAAGAAGAACTAAAGAAGTTCTTGAGGGGTGACTCCGCCAATGAAATTCACTCATATTCATTATTGGCAAGGGCTATTTGCAATCAACTCCAACTCTATGCAATAGTTCAAGGAGTCACACATTCCCTCAAAGGTAAGCAAGGGACGAGGTAATTAATGAATCCATGGACATCATCTTATATGCTTTGCACTCCATGTCCATAGATATCCTTGTATGTGTCTCTTGTTTGGGACTAACCCATATAGGTGAGAAGAGTAAGGAAACAACTAGGATTGCTCCAAACTCAAGATGATCTTCATCAACATTGAGCATCCACCACTACATCACCTACATGAAGTCTTCTACGACAAAACCCAAGGTTAGTTTATCCCTCTTAGGGGGGATGTCACATCAAGGGGGAGCTTTACTCTAAGACTTGAGTTAAAGCATCTCTTAAGAATGTGATAACATTAAATGCTTTATGTAAAAGTGGTAATCCCACTTGTGCTTAAACGATGAGTATGACCTATGATCAAGTATTCTTACTTGACTCCTAAGTCAATATACTCATATATAGATGACTCCGTCATCGCCAAAGTGCTTGTTAGATGCTAGAGTGGTTTTGCATGTTTGCCATGATTTCATTGGACATCTTATTGTGTGAGCATGTTGGTATGCATTTTTTCCCATTCGAGGACATCCAATTGTTGCTATTTGGTTCTTGTTTTTCTTTTGACGAATTGGATGCACAACAATGCCTAGGACCCCTCTCTAGCTATCTATGCTTTCTTGTCTCAAGTTCTATTCTTGCTTCATCACAAAACTTGAACAAACACTTCTCGAACCCTCTGTGTGAGGAGCACTCGGAGTTCCGTTTCGTCAAGGCTGACCCCCAAAACCTCCCTAAAGTGCAACTCGGTGTAACCAATCAAAAATTCTCGGTTTCACCGAATGCTCAGGGTTGATCTGTTTTTGCACCTCGGTAGCACCGATACCATAATCTCAGCTTCACCGAGTTTCCCTGTCAACTGATAGTAGTGGAACTCGGTGGCACCGAAATTTTAGTATCGGCATCACCGACACTAAAGGGTACTTAATCCCGGCGGACCCGACGTTTTGAAATTCATCTTCAAATGCTCGAGTCTCCAACCCTAAGCTGCTGCATCAGACCCCTTGGTCGTCGCCCTTGTCTCCCCGAGCGCCTTCGCCGTTGGGATCCTCGCCATCGATAGAAATCATCACCGCCGTCGTCGCCGTAGTTGGACCATCGCCAAGTTAGGGTATGGTTTCGATCCCCTCATGTGTTCCAAAGTCTAATTCAAGCGCATTAGGGTTGCTCCGTATTCTTGCCACATATTGAAATCTTACTATCCCACCAAATACTTCCATAGATTAGAGAACGAAGAAATTTTGGATCTGACCTCCCGCAACATGCATCTCGGTGACACCGAGTTAATAAAATCGGTTCTACCGATTTAGTTTTTAGGGTTTCTGAGAACCGCTTCGGTGAGACCGAGCAGTTCATTTCGGTGACACCCAAAAGACTGCCCAAGTCTCTGTTAATGCAAGTGGTCTGTCTCGGTGACTCCAAAAATTTCAACCCAGTGCAACCGAAATACATTTTGCAGTAGATCATACCCACGTTTCTAAGTTCAATTTTTTTTGAAAATCTCCAGTATTTGGTGATGCTCAACCTCTTTGCTCTTCTATACTCTATTCACAAGGCCAGCATGTCAGGTTCAGATGATAGCCAGAACAACTTTAGAGAAAGAGATGTGGACATGAGTGTAGGCACTAGCCCTGAAGCTAGTTCATCTTCTTATGATGATGTGCCTAGTTCTCCTGACCTGCCCAAGGCTACCACCAGGGCAAGGAAGAAGTTGAACTCAGATGAGGAAGATGCTGATTTTGTGCCAGAGGAGGAATTAGCCAAGAAGCAGAAAGAGAAAGCTGCCAAGAGCACAACTGCAGAGGCTACTTCAACAAAGAGGACTGTCAGAAAGGAATATGCTAGCACTAATGCTAGGAGAGCACCAGAGTGTGCTAGAGGAAAAATGACTTTGTCTCTTGAATCACCAACCAAGAACAAGTTCATGCCTAAGAAGGTAGGAGAGAAGAAGAGGATCAGGAAGAGAATTATACGTGTTGTTGGCAGACCAACTTCAATGTATGAAGATCCAGCAGAAGCTAAGGAACAAGAGGAAAAGGAGGAACCAGCAGCCAAAGCCCCTCCAGCTAAGAAGAAGAAATTGTTGGCTGATGCTATGCCCAAGGATGCTCCAGCTAAGAGCACCAAGTCTGCTGCAGCCTCCAAATCAAAGAAGTCTACCAGAGACATTCCAAGTGCTGCTAAGAACAAGAAATCCACTATGATAGAAGAAGAGGAGGACATATCTGTTTTGAGAAAACTAAGGCCCCACTTGCCTATTCATAATGATGATCACCCAGTTGCTGAAGATATGAAGAAGCGGAAAGACTCATGTCTGAGGAAGTGGAGAGTTGTTGATCCTTATGCCTCCAGGAGAAGGACTACTGTGGATGATAGGTTCTATACCAAGGAATATCAGGATTTCTATGAGACTGTCCTATTGGAAAAGAGCCCAGCTGTTAGTGACATGAGATATGTCGACTGGGATTACATCAAAGACAATGAAGATTTCTTTCCCAGTGTCAGAGACAACTTCAAGTGCATTGATCTTGCAAACTTTGTTGGCAGAGAGTTTTTGGCTTGGAATGATGAGATGATCATGCAGTTCTATTCCACTGCACACTTTTATCCGGATGGCATGATTATTTCGATGACTGAAGGAGTGAGGTACCAATCAACTATTGATGAGTGGGCTGCCATCTTAGGAGCTCCACAGGTACAAGAGGGAGATTTGGATGTCTACGCTGAATCCAAGATGAGTCACAACTCCATGGCAAATATGTATAAGGAAATCCCTGCTTCACATGTGCATTCACATAAGTTTGGGTCTGTCTATTTCCTGCAAGCAGGATTACCCACCACTAACACCATTTTGAGGCATACCTTGATGCCCAAATCTGGAGATGATAAGATGATAAGGGGGTACTAAATCAACATGCTGCATCACATAGACTCCCACAATAGGATAAGAGTGATGGATTTGATAGTAGAGACTGTGAAGAGGACTGCTGCTGATCAAAAACGATCATGTGGATATGCACCATACATTCAGATGCTTATCAACTCTCAGTTGGAAAAGAATGTATATGCACTTGATCGTCCTCGTTTGCGACTTTTGCCAAAATTTGAGGATAATGTTGTGGAGATGAATCCAGATCATCCCACTTCATCTTCTGGAAGAGCAGCAGCTGAAGCAGCCAGAGCCACTAGTGCTCCAGTTCCTAGAACCAAGGGTGAGCAAATGGAACCTATCATCAGCACTATGCAAAGCATGCAGATGGATATCAAGCAACTCCTAAAGAATCAAGATAGTCTTGTGAGGATCATGGATAACAGGTTTACCACACTGAACAACAAGGTGGATGGGCTGACGAAAACTGTGGATGAGCTCAAGAAGGAAGTGGATGCAGTGTCTAGCCCTCACACCACTGATGATGATGAGGAGAGTCCAGTTCTTCAGCCAGGCACTAAGTTCAAGAGTCAGTCGAGGACTCCCACTGTGCCAGCACCAGAGATCAGACCTACCTCTTCAGCACCTGCCACAGCTCCATCAGCACCTCCTGCACCTCCAGTGTCAACTCCACCACCTCAGAGGACTTCAGCAGAAATTTTTGCAGATACTCTTCTCTCGACTCCATCGATGGCTACATGAGCAGCTTCATCATCTCATGGAGGAGATCCTGCCCAGAGCGACGCTTAGCTCTATCTTTGAACTTTTTGGTAACTTGTTGCCAAAGGGGGAGAAGTTGTAGATTATAAGGCTTCGAGAGAGAGAGAGAGAGAGAGAGAGAGAGAGAGAGAGAGAGAGAGCGTGTTGCATTTTGATCCCTCTCTGCTAGCTTTTAAAAACATTTGGTTTATCGTTTGGTGAAACTTTGTTGGTGATTGATAATATACTCTTGTGTGATGCTACTACTTTACTACCTTTGAGATATATCTTGATGATCATTCACTTAATGTTTGGTGTGTTGTGCTTGATATTCACTCATATTAATTCTTGCGCACCACCAAGTTGTATGTGACATGGAAGAGTGACCCATAATCCTAATCGATTGTGCATTTGCATTCAAACGCAAATTTAAAATTTGCGCAAATTTAGGGGGAGCTCTTGCTTATCACATACCTCTCAAAGCGACGATGCTATTCATTGATTATATCTCTCATCGAAGCTTTGATCTATATGTTGTCATCAATTACGAAAAACGGGGAGATTGAAAGCACAACTTCTCCCTAGGTGGTTTTGGTGATTAATAACAACATATATTTCATTGGACTAATGTTTCCACTAAGTATATCTCAGGAAAAAGTTCAATGATGGGTTGGCAAATTGATGTGTGTGGTGAATCCCCAAGGAGATGAAGAGAAGAAGAAGCAATAGGATTGGCCAAGCTTCAAGCATCAAGACTCTAAATTTTACATTTTGTGAGAAATCACTTTGAGTCCGTAGGAAAGCCAATACTATTAAAAGGGGGTGAGGAAATATGATGATCTGGTTGCTCAAGTGCTTAGAGATTAGCCACCAAACATACCCACTCATTTTAAACACAAAATCTTCTGTCCAAAGCCAAACTTGCAAAATCGGTGCCACCAACTATTTCCACTCGGCCCTACTGATTTTCAACTCAGAAAAAACCCTGCCAAACCCTAGCATCTCAGTGTAACCAAGTTTCCATTTTCGGTCTCACCGAAGTCGTGACCAACTCTCTGTTAGGACGATTTTCAGAATCGGTCCCATCGAGTTTTGCAAATCAGTCTCACCGAGTTGATGGCCAAGTCTCTAGTTAGCCGTTACCCCATTGTCGGTACCACCGAGATTTATATATCGGTCTCACCGAAAACGCCAAAGTTGCCACATTTTGCACTAGTCGGTGCAACCGAGTTTTTGCTTCGGTTCCACCGAGTTGGGCAATAATGTTGTAACGGTTGAATTTTTTGGAGATGCCTATATATACCCCTTCACCACCTATCACTCGTAAGAGAAGCACTCAGAACCATTCCACACTTGCCATATCCAATTTTCTGAGAGAGAGCCACCTACCCTTGTGTTGAGGTCAAGATCATCCACTCCAACCATACGGATCTTGATTTCTAGCCTCCCCAAGTTGCTTTCCATCCAATCAATCTCTTCTACCCATGCCAAATCTGTGAGATAGTGATTGAGTGTTGAGGAGACTATCTTTTGAAGCACAAGAGCAAGGAGTTCATCATACTACCACATCTATTACCTTTTGTAGGGTGGTGCCTCCTAGATTGGTTAGGTGTTACTTGGGAGCCTCCTTCTTCGTGATTGTGGAGTTGAACCAAGGAGTTTGTAAGGGCAAGGAGATCGCCTACTTCGTGAAGATCTACCCCGAGTAAGGCTAGTCCTCCATGGACGTAGGCCACATGGAATAGACAAGGTTGCTACTTCGTGGACCCTTCGTGGGTGAAGCCCTCCGTGGACTCTCGCGACCGTTACCCTCCGTGGGTTGAAGTCTCCATAAACGTGGATGTACGATAGCGCCACCTATCGGAATCACGGGAAAAAAATCTTCGTGTCACCAATTGCGTTTGATCTCCTCTCTCTCCTTTACTTACATGTGTTTGTCTTTATTTTCCACTGCTATACTCTTAGACATGCATGTGTGGGGTGAACTTGACTTGTGCAAATTGCTAAAATCTGCCCACAACTAAAATTGGAAAAATGATAGATTTTTATTTGGTCAAGTAGTCTAATCACCCCCCCCCTCTAGACATACTTTGGATCCTACAAGAACTTACTTAAAAAGATGCAACATGCAAA
The DNA here is from genome assembly GCA_039707655.1 of Elymus sibiricus. NCBI lineage: Eukaryota > Viridiplantae > Streptophyta > Magnoliopsida > Poales > Poaceae > Elymus > Elymus sibiricus. The sequence goes on from CM077663.1 coordinate 350,023,571, forward strand.
AATAACCAAAAACAGGTCAACATAGGATGAAGGAATCATGCACTTGCAGAACCTACCAAAAAGGTACAACATGTATGTAAGTAGTCCAAAAAAGTGCAACATGTACATCCACCCATTTTTCAAGTTTGTGGTATTTCAATTTTAATATTTTTTTCACCAACTAGTTCACATAATATGGGTCAATGTAAAAGGATTTCAATTTTTGAGTCTTTTTTTATATTCTTTGATATTTTTTCAAACTGTGGTCAAACTTGCAAGGTTGACCATTCCTATCATATGGCTGGGAATGTGAACTTTGGTTCTGCCCACTGCCTACACCACCAATTCAAAATCTTAAAATTATTTTTGCCAATTTTCAAGACCTACATATATCACACATGTAGTTCAAGTTTGAGCAATTCCTCATAAATCTCTAGATATTCACTAAATGGATGAAATATAGGAAAAAACTAGAAAATTCATGAAACTTGGGCATTGTGTATCAAATGTGGTCTACGGGGTAAACCCTTGTCATGAGTTGTAACCCTACTGGGGAGACAATGAAGGTGGCGTCCGTGGCACAAAGTCTACTTCGAGTAGAACGTGTTCTTTAGCCGGCCCTGTACACTTATGCATTTGACCAGTTACTAGAGGATACAGTAGTTCATATATGTGCCAGTGATTCCAGAACCCTCGAGAACGCTTTACTACTCAAGCACCGTCCTTACTAACTTAGTGTCTTTTAATTCTTATTTTTACTTTCTAGTCAGTAGTTTATTTAAATACCTTTTTATCTTGTTTCCCTAGCAACCGATAGAGTAAACTATGTCCAAACTAAAGTCTGGGTGTGCACGTAGCTGCGTGAAGTGACAACGTAGTTGCTGGGTTTGTGGTGCCTCCCTATCAGCTCCTTGTGGGTTTGACACCTTACTTATCACGAAAGTGCCACAACAGCCCTGTGCACTGGCAGGACATGAACTATCCCATTAAATAATGTGATTCCATAATTGTTTCCTGCGATTCCAACCACAAGTGTTTATTTGTTCCAAAAAAATGTTCCCGGGGAAAAACAATCAAAAAGAGGTGCGCGAACACGGTAAAATTTCACAAAGCCTAACATGTAGGCATAAAATAATTGTAAAACTATTATGTAAATTCGACTCATCATCACTTTGTAAACTTCATCAAAAATTAATACTAACTCAGCAAAATGCAAATAAGATATCAAAATGTCTAGAAAAACATCACCTATATGTGCATGTCATTTGCATTCATAAAAAGGTGTTGCAAAATCCCCATCTTAGTTTTAGCTCATATGATCTCAACATGAGCAGTAAATTTTGAAAAATTTGAAACAAAATTCCAAAAATTCTATTTTTTGTGGCAATCATTGACAAGAGTTTTCAGTGCTTGCAAAGTTTCATCTGGGAATGACATACATGGAAGTCGTGGCAACCAAACAAAATTAGCACTCCAAAATGCTTTTGTTTTGGAGCATCGATTTTTTTTGCCATGACTTCCAGGATGCCATTCCCTTATGAATCTTGGCAAGCACTGAAAAGATTTGTTAATGCTTACCATCATAATTTTTTTATTTTCTTTGGTTTTCAGATTATATTGGTCATGCTGAGATCATATGAGCTCAGACTGGGATGGGGACTTTCCAATAGTTTTATCATGAATGCAAATGACATGCAAATATAGGTGATGTTCTTCTAAACATTCTGATATCTTATTTGCATTTTTCTGAGTTAGTATGAATTTGTTATGAAGTTTCCAAAGTGACGGTAAAACAGTCAAAGGGCAAAAGCATAAGACGGGCAAAGCAGTTTGGGCGGGAACGTGTGTTTTCGGAAACTAGGGGTAAACCTCCCGGGTGTGACCCAACTAGGGGCATAAAACCAATCATCCCTAAATTATATGCCTTTTCCTTATGTTATATCTAGTTATAAGCTTGTTATACATGAAATTTTTGAGGAAGCCCGAGTTCCCACACAATTGGGATAAAACGCAAGTTGAAACCCCCTGAAACTAATCACATGATAAATAGAGCTAGAAGTAAATGCCCTTTACCGTCTAACTGAGTGCATCAGATTCCTCAGATAGATTGATGCTTTTCGCAACCTCGGTCAACCTATCACTAAAATTTCTTCTAAAGGTGAGTTTGAGTTGGCAACCATCCCAAACTCGTTAGATGCATTTAGTTTTCTCACTGCACAAAGTATTTATTGGCCAGCAAATAATCTGGCCGAGATCTACCCCAACCATGGCATCTTGTGGTGACTGGTTGCGGAACTGGGTGACTGCTACTCAGATCGAGGTTGGCACGACGACGACAACGATCTCAAGAAGAGCTTTTGTGCTTCGGCTCCGTCGTCGTGGCGAGTGCTTCGGCATTTTCATGGAACCAAGAAGCATATATCTGTGCCAGGTCTTTCTCCTTGTCCATCGCCGGTGAGGGAGATGAAGGATTCAATCTGGTGGTTCTTCGGCTCGATGCTTCTTCGACGTGCTGCTTTGTCTGGACTAAGGCTGGTGACCCCCCGTTCGCGAAGATCCCGTCCGCACAAAACAAGGTTTCGCTGGCTCCGTGTGGGGGCGGCAGCGCGCCGGTGCACCATCGGCCCGCCTTGGTGCTTGTTTTGGGTCGGTTCCTCGGGGACCCGAGTGTATTTTCTGATCTTTGTGGTGTGTTGTGTACTACTGGATATCCTTCTTAATAGATCGGGGTGTTTTAAAAAAGGGAATCTGTAATTTCCAAATGTTCTCATTATTACATTAGATCCGAACGACCTGTTCCAGCGCAAATCCCCCAACCTCACGCGTGAAAAGAATTCACGGAAAAAAGGTGCGTCTGGTGGGACTCGAGCCTCCGACCTGCTGATTCAGCTTGCGGTGCACTACCAGCTAGGCTACGGTTCCTATTGTGCTTTCTGAACAGGTTAGCTGACATTTATACCTTTGCTCCACCGTGGTATAAAACGATAATTCTTTTAACGAGGGGGTAGATCTATATGACCAAGTTTTTTTCAAAGAATCAATGCATGGAATTAAGAACTTCAGCCGTTGTCACGTGTGTAAACCAAGTAAAAAAGTTTGTTTTGAAATATATCCGAAGAGCATGATAATTTACACAGCACAAAACTGGTAACTTACAAAAAGCACGGTATTTTTAACCTGCAAGAAATAGTTATTGAAACCACGAAATATGTAACGACCGAACGTTCTGGTTTTAGGATTAGATTCGAACGATCCGCTAACCACGGGTCTCCGCGCGGAAATCACGTTCATTCCCATTTTTTGCTCCCCCGCGCGTCTGATGTGTGGAACAAAAAATTCTTTAATTTGTGATTCAAACTCTGGTCGCCGAGACTACCTCAAAGAGTTTAACCAACTGAGCTAGCGTCACTTGTTATGAAAGTCAACGCAACTAACATTTAATCCTTCTTTATTAACGTCACTTATTCGGAATTTGTAACTTCAAAAAGTAATCGTCTAAAGTGGGACTCAAACCCATGACCCCTACGATGTAGCAGCAGTGTACTAACCAACTCACCCTGCCTTGATTATTGTCCAATAAGTAGAAATATGACAATTAACATTTTTTTTCCACTTTCATATGAGTCAAAAAAAGCATTTTTCTTCTTGGGTTTTTTTGGATTTCCCAGGTTGCCTTGTAGTCTTCCATATACCAACGGGTTTTATACCTTGCCCATATAGCCTCATTGTAAATATCATGGCAACTTCACATGAGGGATTTTTTGGGTTGAAACATACCCCGATAACTTATGTGCAAATGTCACGGTAATTTGTGCACCGGGACCCGATAACTTACGTACAAATGTCATGGTAACTTCGACCGGGGGTGAAAAATTATTAAAACATCTCCCCGGTAATTTATGTGTAAACAACACGGTAATTTCTGCATGACAACCCTGAAAACTTAGGCACAAACACCGTGACAACTTTGACATGAAAGAAAAATGTTGTCAAAAATGTACCCCGGTAACTTTTTGTTTAAACATCATGGTAATAACGCATCATATACATGATAACTTAGGTACAAACACCATGATAACTTGGAGCCTGAGGAAAAATTATTGAAAATTGACCTCGGGATAAAAGTTTGTTGAAAAACATAACCTGATAACTTGTGTGTAAATAACATGGTAATATACCGAATATTGCCTTTGGAGGCCGAGCTCCATGGAGCTCGGTTTTGAAAATTTCAAATTTGGTCAAATTTCACATTTTTTACATTTCAAAAAAATCTGAAAAAAAACACAGACATACATGGAGGCATAATACACATATGTGTAAATTTTCACAACGAAATATGTTAAAATGAGCGTTTTACAAAAAAGACAAATCTGAGGCGTTTTAACACATGATACTATTCATCCTCTGAGGTCATGAATTTGTCTTTTTTGTACAGATCGCGTTTTAACACATGATACTATTCATCCTCTGAGGTCATGAGTGTGCGCGTGACTGATATGTTTTTATGGGCCGGTTATCGCCGATTGATTTGAAAAATCGTTGACCCGGTCAAAATCATGAACCAAATTCGAAATTGGACCTCTCAATCGAATGAAGGATCTTTAAAATTATGGAGCGAATTAAAAGAACTGAATGAGAGAGTTTTTGGGAAGGAAAAAATTGTTGACACGGTCAAAATCAGGTGACTCAATTCCGAATTGGAAACCTCTATTGATTGTGAAGCCTTAAAAATTAAGGACACCATAGATGGTTAGGTTCCTTGTGGTGAAACCAATCTATTTGGATTCAAGTGTTTGATTTGGCATGTATGCTTGCATATTTCCTAGATTTATATAGTTTTTTTTGCGCTATTTTTACAGCGATATGGTGTGCTTGTCAACAAGAGGCGTCTATGGTGACTTGTTTAATACCAAGATCTGCCTACGCAGTTTCTCAGGGGTGCAGCTGCTTATAGGGATAGGGAATGTGTGCTTGTGTTCATAGGAGTGAGTGTGTGTACGTGTATGTGAGCATCTACCTTCTACTGAGTTTCTCCAAAAAAAACTGCAATAATTGTAGCGTGTAAATCCTTCGTTGAAGTGTCAGAATTGACACTTTTATATGATTTTTAAAAAAAATCCTTGCATTATTGTAGAAGTGTGACACTATATCTCTCTTTGCATAAGTTTGACACTATATGTCTCTTTGTTTCACATCATCAATCAAGAAGCATTTTTATCAAAATCTTTCAAAGGCATCATAATAATATTTGTGTACTAGTGGCAAAACCGGCCTATGGTTGGCCATACCCTCAATTATACCTGGCCATACCTCGGGCCGGGCCAAAAAAACCCGGCGCTAAAAACCCAGGCCCGAGCCCGGCCCGGCCCGGCCGTCGGGCCTAATTTCTGGGCCCAAGCCCGGCCCGGCCCGGCGTAGGCATAAAATCAGGTTTCCGCAGGCCCGAGCCTTGCCCGGCCCGACCTCCGGGCTCAAAATCTAGGCCGGGCCGGGCCAGGCTTTTTCGGGCCGGGCCGACCGGGCCGGGCTGCCCATGGCCAGATCTACCCTCAATCCACCAGAGAGAAAAATATTTGACGCCACGTGCATCTCATTAAAGTGCTTTGTCTTTTGAGTGTGAGGCATGTTGGTTGGTGAAATTAAGTATCTTATGAGTCTTAGGAATTGTTGTATTACTCTTACTCTTATCACTCGGCAGGCTATATTGCTAGAGTCGAGGGTCGAACAATGACCTAGTTCGGTTCGGGACCAGAGGATGTGTTTGTGATTACCCAAGAGGACTGTAAGGACTTACCTTCTGAGTAATACAAGTATTATTCCCGCAAAAAAAAGGAGTGTGAGGCACGTTCTCACCAATAGCAATATGTCTATGTTGACTTTGTAAATCTTGAAGTACCATCACTCCTAACTTCATTAGATGTTGTTGTAACGAATGTGTGTGGTGGTACTATGCATTGTGTGCCATTATGTGTATTCAGTGTTTAAAAAAAAAACACTTTAGACAAGTCAAACTTATGTTTGTGTCTAGCTAGATCACTGCATTCCACCGGGCATGCAATTAATCATGATTTTAAATCGCCCGAAAAACTGCCGATACTACGCCACAATAGTAGTTGCACAGCCTCCACGCTACGTTACGTCCGGTTCCACGAAATTCTTCCGATGTCCCGCTAAACAACGCTAAATTCAGCAAGAATCTATGAACATCCTCTCCACCACTATAGCTGCCAAGAGAAGCTTTACAAGGTTTGATTTAGTTCAAAGCTAATATGCGGAGTAAATAAAAACGGTGAGGTATGTGCGATACAACATACAAGTATAGTCCATCATTAAATGTCTGTTGTGGTGCTAGTTAATACTACGAGGAAAAACATTATGTATAAGATAAAAGTAAATGATTTACATTTGTAAAATACACTAGAGATGGCGCCCAAGGCAGCTGTGCTAGTTACAGTGTAAAGAAGACTATACTATTCCAGCGCTTCTGGCTGATCTGCACATCCTAGTTTCCTTTTCCAACTTAAAAAAGACATGCGTATACATACGTACGTTGGCATTGTCCCTCCCCTGTCCTGTATACAGTATATTCTCGTTTGCGCCTGCTGCAGTGATGCTTGCCTACCTACCACGATATTCAAGTGGCCAGGCCAAACGGCCGGTCCTTGTCTGCAAGGACGTGCGTACGCGCGACCGCCATCCCGAAAAATCCTTCGTCCTCCCTGCCTGATCGAGGTAGCTCGCTACAGCACGACGTCGCGGCGCTTCTTGGGGTTGGCCGCCTCCGGGGCCCCTTTCCTCATCATCGCCACGAACTCCGTGTAGTTGATCCGCCCGTCCTGCACGATCTCCGCCGATCAGCCAGGCACCTTCCAACACTGTCACGGCATGAAGAGAGCGAAAGCAGCAGGCGAGAAGCGTCGCGAGTTAGCTTACGTGGTCGGCGTCGACCTCCGATATGATGTCCTTGATGTCCCGGCCGTCCATCAGCCCTTTCTCCCTCAGGGCCTGCTCCAGCTCCTCGATAGTGATGTACCTGCGGCACCAGCGCATCAGCGATTCATCCAGGTCGCACTGACAAAGCACAAGTGCATATAATATAAGTACGGTACCCGCTGTTGTCCTTGTCGAAGTACTGGAAGGCGGTGTAGAGGTGCTCCTCCCTGTCCATCCTGTTCATGTGCATCGTCGCCGTGATGAACTCGTCGTAGTCGATCGTCCCGTTCCCGTCAGCGTCCGCCTGCAACCACCCACGAACATTGCGTAGTTAAGCGGCAATCCAAGGTGCCAAATCTATAGATCGATTTCGGTTTCTTACGGCATCCATTAGCTGCTGGACTTCGGCTTCCGTGAGCTTGGTCCCCTTCTTGGCCAGCCCCTTCCGCAGCTCGTCCACGGTGATCGTGCCGCTGTTGTCCGAGTCCATGCTCTTGAACATCTCCTTCAGCCCCCTGATCTCCTCCTCCGACAAGCATCCGGCGATCACCTGCCAAGCACCATCCCTTCAGGTTTCAGAATTCAGACTTGTGGAACTGGTTTGACTGAAACAGCGGCACAAAGTGAATACCCTTAGCGCGGCCTTCTTGAACTGGTTCATAGCTCTGAACTGCTTGAGCCTGCCAAGGACGGCGTTGTCAATCAGCGTGTCGGGCGCCTCGCCGTCCTCTTTGATCCACGGATGATCTGAACAGAAAAGGAAAAGAAACATTGCAAATATGTACGGAATGCTGAGCAAGCTGAAATTCAGAAATGATGACACGCTTACTGAGGACGTCGTGTGCAGAGATCCTCCTCTTGGGGTCGGAGGTGAGCATCTTCCTGACGAGGTCCTTGGCGCCGCCGGAGATGCGCGGCCAGGGGTCGCTGCTGAAGTCCACCTGCCCTCTCAGGATGGAGTTGAAGATGCCGTGCTCCGACTGCGCCCAGAACGGCGGGACGCCGCAGAGCAGGATGTAGAGCATGACGCCGACGCTCCAGATGTCGGCCTGGGGGCCGTAGTTGCGCTTCAGCACCTCCGGCGCGATGTAGTAGGCGCTGCCGACGATGTCCCTGAACACCTCCCCTTCCTTGAAGAAGACGGAGAGGCCGAAGTCGGTGGCCTTGAGCGGCGCGTCCTCGTCTTTGCTGAGGAGGAGGAAGTTCTCGGGCTTGAGGTCGCGGTGGATGACTCCCATGGTGTGGCAGGTGTGGATGATCCCCATGATGGTGCGGACGAGCGACGCGGCGGCGCGCTCCGTGTAGTGGCCTTTCGCAATGATCCGGTCGAAGAGCTCGCCGCCGGCGCAGAGCTCCATGACCAGGTGCACCGCGTGCTTGTCCTCGTAGGCGCCCTTGAGCTCCACCACCCCGGGCTGGCCCGCCAGGTGGTACATGATCTGCACCTCCCGCCGGACGTCCTCCACGTCCTCCTTGGTGGACAGCTTCCGCTTGCTGATGGTCTTGCACGCCAGCTTCTGGCCCGTCGCCTTCTGCGTGCACAGCGACGTGACGCCGAACTGCCCGCGCCCGAGCTCCTTGCCGACGTTGTAGATGCTCTTGACGTCCTCCATGGGCCGGCCGAGGACGGGGCCGATCGGGGCGGGGGGCTTGACTTGCTGCGGCGCGGTGGACGGCGACGCCGAGGCGGGCCCGGCGGAGCTCCCGCCGTCGGGGCGGGACGAGCCAGAGGCCGCGGGATGGGACTTCCGGAACCACCGGCAGCACATGCCCATTGCCAGCGCAGGGGGTGCTCGCCGGCGAGCGGGACGTGCCGGGAACTTGGGGATGGTTCCCAGTTAGGCATTGGGCGCGTGCGCCGAGGAATTTGGGGGTCGCCGCTAAAAGGGAGGCGTGGAGGGAATGGCGGGAAGGCAACGGCTTCCTGCGTCGGCTTCGGTTTTGCCTTTTTGCTCAGGACAAAAAAATAACGGACGCTTCCGTGTGCCTATATCATATCCACTTGGACTTGGGCATCAAATGATGTCACCTTTGGAACCTTTGCATACGAGTGGGTCTTTTTTGCGAGTGGGTTTGATGCTCATAAAAAATCACAGGTATTACTACCAAGCCTAAAAAATGGTATTTGAACCTGCTTTGAATAACTCAGAAAAAACGAACAAATTACCATGACATGTATGATTAAAAAATGCCATCATATTCAAATGGATCAGATAAAAATGTCTTAAAATAAATTTGCAACGTCTTGATAATGCAAAATGACAAGTTAGCCGGAGTATGTTCATACAAAAGCTTGGCATGTCTAAGATTTAAATATCTTATACAGATAAAAGGTAGCCGTTGTACACAAAAAGGGATTTCCTAATTTGCCACTGTTTCATAGAAATGTTGGAAACAAAAGATTGAAAGAAAAATTGACATGCTCTAGTGAACAAAACTACCAAATATTTTAGAAAAAACAAGTGTGTGATACCTAATGCACAAAAAATGCCATGCTTGTAAAAGAAGCTATACTACAGCAAGTTCGTAACAGGCCATGATGTTGAAATACACTTCGTGGCAATTTATTGTAATTTTTTTGCCATGATCTCGGTCTTAAAAACTTGTAAGTACTTAAATTTGCCATGTTCTAGCGACACAAATTTGCTTCTTTTTTTTTGCAATTGACGTGAACTAGCCAAGGTCCTGCAATGCAATTTGCCATGGCCCGAAAAAGTTGAATTTACCAAGGGATGTACAAAATTCGCCATGGTCATGGAAAGTAAAAATGGCCAGATTTTTAAAAAATGTAAAAAGTCACAAGGCAATTAGGAGGAAATTGTTTCTGTAGACATGGGAAATTTTGAAAAAAAATATTTGTAGTCGTTATCAAATACCAGATATAGTAAAAACCCGTTTTCATAGAAAAAGTAATGGCAAAAAAATAAAATAAAAAGTATGAAAATAGTCATGTAAAAACTCTAATTTGCCATGGCGTGTACAATAAATTTGCCATACTACCTACAAAAAAACTACCATGGTCTAAACAAATTTGCCATGGTCTAATTAAAAAAATGTTGTGGACTAAATAATGAAATTGACATGCTACCTACAGAAAAATACCATGGTTTAACTTATAAAGTTGCCTTGGTCTAAATATTATATATGTCATGCTACCTATAATAAAACTACCATGAGCTAATTAATAAAATTATCATGGTATAATTAATAAAAAAATGTCTTACTACCTACTATCTGCGTCCGGGTTTATTAGGCCCCTTTGTATTTTGGGCCATACATTAACCATCTATAGACTACTAAAATAAAAAATATATGCTATGAAACATTATATTGTTGGATTTGTATTTGAAAGAGCTTTTCGACAATATAATTTTTTTGACATTTAATTTATATTTTATTAGTTAAATTTATAAGTCAAACATTAGCCCAAAATAAGAGGGGGCCTAATAAACCCGGACAGAGGGAGTATAATAAAACTACCAGAAGCTAATTAATAAAATTGCCATGGTCTAATTAATAAAAAAATGTCATGCAACCTACAAAATAAACTATCATGATCTAGAATGTAAAAATGTCATGGTACTTACAATAAAACTACCATTGTCTAATTAATAAAATTTCCATGTTGTAAATAATAAAACTGCCATACTCAAAATAATAAAAGTGTCATGATGCATATAATAAAGCTACCATGGTCTGATTAATAAATTTGCCATGGCCTAAATATTAAGATTGACATGGTCTAAAAAATGAAATTACATACTCCCTCCGTCCCGAAATAAGTGTCTCAAGCTTAGTATAACTTTGTACTAGAGCTAGTACAAAGTTGAGACACTTATTTTGGGACAGAGGGAGTACTACATACAACAAAACTATCATGGTATGATTTATAAAATTGCCATGTTCTAACTAATAAAAATGCCATCTTGCCTATTGTGAAATTGCACAAAGTCTAACTAAGAAAATTCTCAAGGTCTGCAATAAGAAAATGTGCCATGCTACCTGCAATGAAATTGCACAATATAAATTAGGAAAGTTTGTTCCTAAGAAAACATGGTGACTTTTTGGGATTTGTAGTAGAACCTGCAAATTTAGGGATTCATCGTGGGCACATGGCGAATTTTTGTACTTTGAAAAATGCATGGGAAGTGTAGGGTTTCTGTTTTTTTATAAGATGGCAAACTTAGTTTTTTTTTCTTTCATAAAGATGGCAAATTTAGAAACTTGCCATGACCACGTGCCAAAGTTAGGAATTTTGTTTACAATAAAACATGGCAACTTTTGGAAAAAGAAGAAATTTCCCATGGTACAAAAGTAATAATTTCCATAGTGTATAAAATAGGAGGAGTAGATTCTTAGTAGGGTTGGTCCGGACAGATCGTATTAGGAGCGTGCGATGTTCTATCGTCGTGGTTGCATAGACGTAGTAGACACTTAAGTGTGTCATTGTAATAAAAGTCTGCCTACTCAGGTGGCAGTTTCGTCTTGGACATGGTACTATTCTTGTTAACTGATCCTGTCACGACTTTAAAGTGACTGTTCCCATTATGCCTTACTCTGTCCGACGTAACGGGGCATCACAAGCACCACAGCGGAGGATAACTATTACCCGCTGCCACACCGTCTCTATTTCTCAACGACCCAAATTCGGGCGCCGGAGAGACAAGGAAGCGGCAGTTGCAGCACAAACCTCCTACCAACCACTGCCCCCACGCCCCAGCTGAAACCATCTTCAGAACGATGCCCTCAAAAGAAGTGACACCATCGTTGAAAGCACATTTGCTCCCTTGGTGGTTTTGGTAATTAATAACAACATATATGTCATTGAACTAATGTTTCCACTAAGTATATTTCAGGAAAAGTTCAATGATAGGGATGGCAAAAGGATTGTGGATAACCCCAAGATGCAAGGAAATAGATTGGCAAAGCTTCAAGCAAGAGGAATCTACATTTTACTTTGTGAGAAATCACTTTGAGTCCATAGGAAAACCAATACTATTCAAAGGAGGTAAGGTATTGTTGGTGAACAAAATGCTCATACGTGCACAAGTGATAGTCACCAAAAACACCCACAAGCTCTTCCACAAAAGTCTGTCCAAAGTCAAATATCCAAAATCGGTGCAACCAACACTTTCCACTCGGTGCCACCGATTCCCAAACTCAGACAGACCTAAGCCAAACCCTAACCTTTCGGTGCAACCGATTCTGCTTCGGTGCCACCGAGTTTGGGTTGCCAACTTTCTGTTACCCAATTTCACAAAATCGGTCCGACCGAGTTTGTTGAATCGGCATCACCGAGTCTGTGCAATCTGACCGTTGGTCACCTAATCGGTGCAACCGAGATTTATATATCGGTCTCACCGAGATTCAAAAGTTGTCACCTTTTGGTCACTTCGGTACCACCGAGATTCACACATCGGTGTCACCGAGTTGGTCACTTAAGGTGTAACGGTTGGATTTTTGGAGATGCCTATATATACCCCTTCACCACCACCCACTCGAAATAGAAGCACTCAGAACTATTCCATACTTGCCCCCATCATATTTTCTGAGAGAGAGCCACCTACTCATGTGTTGAGATCATGCCATTCCATTCCATCCATATGAATCTTGATCTCTAGCCTCCCCAAGTTGCTTTCCATCAATCCAATCTCTTCCACCAAGCCAAATCTGTGAGAGAGTGATTGTGTGTTGAGGAGTCTATCATCTTGAAGCACAAGAGCAAGGAGTTCATTGTCATTGCCGAGCCTATTACCTTTTGGAGGGTGGTGCCTCCTAGATTGGTTAGGTGTCGCTTGGGAGCCTCCTACTTCGTGTTGTGGAGTTGAACCAAGAAGTTTGTAAGGGCAAGGAGATCGCCTACTTCGTGAAGATCTACCCATAGTGAGGCTAGTCCTTCGTGGACGGAAGCCGTTATGGAATAGTCAAGGTTGCTACTTCGTGGACCCTTATGGGTGGAGCCCTTCGCGGACTCTCGCGACCGTTACCCTCCGTGGGTTGAAGACTCCATAAACGTGGAAGTACGATAGCACCACCTATCGGAACCACGGAAAAAATCTTCGTGTCTACAAATTGATCCCTTCCTTTACTACTCATGCTTGTTGTTACTTTCCGCTGCTATACTCTTAGACATGCATGTGTAGGGTGTGCTTGACTTGCTATGAATGCTAAAATCTGCCAACACTTAAAATTGGGAAAAAGTAGATTTTTATTTAGTCAAGTAGTCTAATCACCCCCCCCCCCCTCTAGACATACTTTCGGTCCTACAAGTGGTATCAGAGCTTTGGTCTCCATTGCATTGGTTTCACAACCTAGGAGAGTATGGCGTCTAGTGAGGGAAATTATCACCGTAGAGGTCCGTACTTTGATGGCACTAATTTTGCTAGTTGGAAGCACAAAATGAAAATGCATATTCTTGGTCATAACCCCGCCGTATGGGCTGTTGTTCATGTTGGCTTGCAAGGTGAATTCTTTGGTGATGGAAAGGAACCGGATCGGGAAGCGACCGCGGATGAGTTGACGATGTTACAATACAACGCTCAAGCATGTGACATTCTCTTCAACTGCCTATGCCCCGAAGAATTCAACAAAATCAGCCGTCTTGAGAATGCAAAAGAGATTTGGAATACTTTGGTTGATATGCACGAAGGAACCGAGTCCGTGAGAGAATCCAAGTTGGATGTTCTTCAAAGTCAGCTTGACAAGTTCAAGATGAAGGATGGTGCAGGAGTCGCGGAGATGTACTCTAGGCTAGCTCTCATATCCAATGAGATTGCCGGCTTAGGAAGCGAAGAAATGACCGACAAATTCATCATCAAGAAGATACTTCAAGCTTTGGATGAGAGATACGACACCGTGTACACATTGATCCAAATGATGCCCAACTACAAAGATCTCAAGCCTACGGAAGTCATTGGAAGGATTGTTGCTCATGAGATGGCACTCAAAGACAAAGAAGAGCTTCACAACAAGTCTAGCGGTGCTTACAAATCCACAAGTGATGCTCCCGCAACTTCAAGCGACAACCTTGTCACCAATGAAGAGATAAGCCTCATGGTCAAGAAATTCAACAAGTTCTACAAGAATAGAGGCAAAGAACGAAGCTCCAACTCAAGATATGAAGAGAAGCGTTCGTCAAGTCGTGACCGCAATTGCTATTATTGTGGGAAGCCCGGACACTACTCCAATGAGTGCACGGCTCCCTACAAACGAAGAGAAGAGTCACCTAGAAGATGAAGCTCAAGAGATGAGTCACCTCGAAGAGAGAGAAGGAGCAGAGAAGATCGTTATGAACGAAGACCCTCAAGGAGAAGTAGGGACTCGGAGAAGAAGGACAAGTACACCAAGAGCTACACAAGAAGAAGACATCAAGCTCATGTTGGTGAATGGGTTTCCGGCTCCGACTCCGACAACAACTCCGAGAGAAGCTATCACTCCAACTCCGACTATAGTCAAGATGAAGGTGTTGCCGGACTTGCACTACTGACTACCAACTCCTATGATCTATTTGATTCACCAAATGAAGGGAGTGGAAGTTGCTTCATGGCTAAAGGCCCCAAGGTATCACACCCCGAGTATCTTGATTTCAATAGTGATGAAGATGATTTGCTTTGTGATGATGACTTGCACTTTGATGAAACTAGTGATGTTAGTCAAAATGAACTTGATAATTCTCATGCTAGTCAAGATAAGTCATTTGATGATGATAAGATGAAAATAGAACAACTAACTAAAGAATTAAACACTCTTAAGTTAGCCCATGAATCTACTCTCGAAGATCATAGAGAGCTTGTAAGGACTCATGAGAAGCTACGCTTCGAGAAGCTCAACTTGGAGCAAGAGCATGAGTTTCTTAAAGCTATCAATGACGATCTCCGAAAGAAGACTTCATCTTATCTAGCCAAACGACTACTCTTGTCTACATTCATGCCACAAGTTAAATCTAGACAAACTAGTAACAAAGGCAAGAAAGGTTCTTCATCTAGTGGCAACAATAAAAATGCTAAATCTAATGATGTTGCTTCTAGTAGTTCTATTGATTCCACTAATGATGATTCTCTTAGCCAAGTTACACTTGAGCAAGAAAATGCTTTATTGAAAGGAATTATAGAGAAAGGTATCTACAAGAGTCTTTCCAGGTGTAAGCAATTTGAGGAAATTGTACGCAAGCACGGAGGATACCGGAAGAACCATGGCATTGGCTACTTCAACGCTAATGGAGTTGAATGGGAAAAAGGTCAATACCCCAAGCCCAAGTTTGTTCCTCAAAAGGAGAAGTATGAACATACTTTTCTCAAGGGAAGAAACACTCAAGATGACCTTCCACCACAAGACCACAAGCTCAAGGGCAAGAACAAGCTTCAAGAGGACATTGACTCATATGAAGATGAATCCCAAGCTTTGGGGGAGTGGGTTCCCAAGGCTACTCCAAGCTCAACTTCTACAAGGGCTACTTCAACACCAAGGATCCCCATCAAGTTGATGTGGATCCCCAAGAAGAAGAACTAGAAAGTTCTTGAGGGGTGACTCCGCCAATGAAATTCACTCACATTCATTATTGGCAAGAACTATTTGCAATCAACATCAACTCTATGCAATAGTTCAAGGAGTCACACATTCCCTCAAAGGTAAGCAAGGGACAAGGCAATCAACAAATCAATGGACATCATCACACATGCTTTCCACTCCATGTCCATAGATATCCTTGTATTTGTCTCTTGTGTGTTGGGACTAACCCATGTAGGTGAGAAGAGTAAGGAAACAAAAAGGATGCTCCCAACTCATGGTGATCTTCATCAACCTTGAGCATCCACCACTACCTCACCAACATGAAGTCTTCATCGACAAAACCCAAGGTTAGTTTATCCCTCCTATGTGGGGATGTCATATCAAGGGGGAGCTTTACTCTAAGACTTGAGTCAAAGCATCTCTTAGTATGTGACAACATTAAATGCTTTATGTAAAAGTGGTAACCCCACTTGTGCTTAAACGATGAGTATGACCTATGATCAAGTATTCTTACTTGGCTCCTAAGTCAATACACTCATATATAGATGACTCCGTCATCGCCAAAATGCTTGATAGATGCTAGTATGTATGTGTAGGAGATATGCCCTAGAGGCAATAATAAATGTTATTGATTATCTCCCTGTTCATAATTAGGTTTATGTTCCATGCTATAACTGCTATGGTTCGCGAGTCTGCAATAACCACGAGGCTCGGAGGAAGACTCATATGCACGTGTGGAATAATAAACGGTAAAATGTATTCCTAGTCTGGCCTCTAAGACTAGCTCAAGTGTTGCATGATGGTTCTGTTTTCCTGATCATGGGCATGGCTATGCCGGCAACTTTGAGGGCACAATGTTGGAAGAACATTTGTGTTGAATCGACCCGAATTGATGTTATGCTATGAGATACATTCGTCACAAGTTAATGGTTAATAACACAGAGAAGTTTATGTTTGCATAATTCCTTAGACCATGAGAGTATCGAGTTTCTTCATACTTGCTTCATGAACTTTGGGGTTTGTTAAACGTCATCCGTAAATGGGTGGCTATTACGGCGGCTTACGGGTTCAAGGAAAAGTGTGTCAAGTAACTTGATAGCTCAAGATTGGGATTTGCTCTTCCGATGATGGAGAGATATCTCTGGGCCCTCTCGGTATTACGGTATCCATCATCGTCTGGCCAGACACAGGGTGATTTGATCACAGGGATGCCGGAACACGGTAACGAGAAAAGAGAACAATACCGGTAACGAGGTAACTGGCATAGTGGACAAGTTGTTGATCCACGGGGATGCCAACATGTCTCACCTCGGGTATTTGTAACATATCGCGAAGCAACAGGAATAGCACATGGCAACTGGAGGTTCACTCGAATATTCATTCGTGTGGGTATAGGGGTCAATATGGGTGTCCACGGCTCCGATGTTGATCATTGATCGGAAGGGGTTCCGGGTCATGTCTATACTTCACCAAACCTATAGGGTCAGACGCTTAAGGGTCATCTATCTGCTGAATACTAGACAAGGAGTCCGAGAAAAAGTCACCGGAAAGGTTTTGGTGACAACGGAAAAGTTTCGGAGAGAACACCGAAAAAGTTTTGGTAAAACCGAAAAGTTGTTTCGGATAAAACCATTGATCCAAAAAGGTTTTGGCAAGCACCGGGAATGTTTTGGAGGTTGCCAGATTGGTCTGGTAACTTCTGGAATTTTTCCGGAGAAAAAAACCAAAAAAAAGTTTCGGAGCTGCCGGAATTGTTTACAGAGTAAACGAAGATGGTTTTAAATTAAACCACCATACCGGAAATGTTCCGGCGCGTGTCCAGATAAATTTAGAGGGTGCCGGAAATGTTCTAGGACCTTCCGGAATTTTTCAGAAGAAATAGTCGCGGAAAACATCTTGTCCCAGCGAGAGGGGACAAGATCCCACGGATCGTGGGGGGCTGTTTTTGGGCTGGTTTTGGGGGCGCCCCCTTTAGGGGGCAGCCCCTTGTGGCTGGACAAGATGTTGGGGGGCCCCCCATGGTGGGGGTCAGCCCCCACAAATGGTGGAAAGTGTTGGGAGGAGGTGGGGCCCCATGTGGGAACACCATGGACAAGGGAACATGTTTTCTCCATGTTTGGTGGGAACATGTTTTCCTTGTTTGGTGGGTGCTTGTTTGGTGGGCTGAAATTTCAGCCACCACCCACCCCTCCTTCCCCTATAAAATGAGGTGGAGAGGAGCTCTCCACACCCACTCCAACTCTCTCACACAAGCCATGCATGATCTGGCATTCTCTCTCCCTCCCACGAAATAGTTTCGTAGAGCCGAAAGGCTGTCTGGGTTCCGGCAGGAACTAGTTCTGGACGGCGAAGCCCTGCCGGATAGATGACACCGTATGTGTGCAACTCTGTAGAAAGATCGTAGTTTCGGTCTTAGTTCGAGAGGGCTCCCGAAGGGCTGTCCGAGTGACTGTCCGAGTTTCGATGGTCCTCCCGAAGGGCTGTCCGTGACACCGTCCGGGGGACTGTCCGACCGCCTCCCGGAGGGCTGTCCGAGGGGCGGATGAGGGTATACATCCTCGCGGTTGGGAGGTTGTAAATCCTAGCTGCGGGTATCTGCACCGCCGATCGTCATCGACTCTACTTCCGCTGCGCTACGAGTCGGTAACGAAAAAGATCAAACCTTGTATGCAGTCTCCATAGTGGTCCTGGGCTGGTGCGTAGGTCGGAATTTTTTTGTTTTCTACTGCGTTACCCTACAGTGGCATCAACAGCCGTGCTATGCGTAGATGCAGGTTGCGATCTAGAATACATAGAGAGGTATGGGTGTTGCACAATATAATTAGGTAGTAGATGAGTTCTATTACTTAAAATTATTTGTGCGGGTAGCAGATGAAATCTGTTACCCGATGTTCTTGTTGCTTCCCTGGAATTTGCATATTTCTGATCTTGATAACGGTATGGTGGAGTTTCAATGTTCTGGCAATCCGCGATCCTGATTGATCAACGAAGTGCTAACAGTTCATTGAATTCCACCGTAGTTAAAAAGAAAGATGAAATTTCGCAGACAAAAGGACAATGCAGATATGATCTGCACGGGGGTCATGCGTATGACGATGTTTAGTATGGGGCTCGAGATTTTATTATCTCGTGTTTCATACACCCCGCAATGTTAATCTAGCGACTTGGATTATCATGCTTAATGATGGACGTTGGTAGCTTTGGTTTGTTTCGAAACCTTAGAAGCCACGTAAAACAAGTTTTTGCATGGACCGATTAGAGGCGTCTAACTTGGTTTTGCAGGAGGGTTTGCATGTGCATGTAATGTGGTATAGCAGTGCTCATATTAATTTGATTATGTATGAGATGACTATATGATGTAAATTGATTAACATGACCTGCGTGTCATGATTCGGCATGATGGCTGGAGCCATATGATTGTCACTTTAATGACCTGCGTGTCAACCTTAAGTAATGCACTTATTTTATTAGCTATAGAGATAGCAATATTATCTGGTGCATCGACAAGGTGGTGGCAATCTTCGCGAAGGTAAACACCAACGCGAATGCCGAAGACGAAGAAATACAAGACTTCTCCGTCAGAAAGGGCTATACCATATCATGCTATTATGAATTGCCTGAGATGTTTATCCCTCTTGATGCACCCTTCTTGACTGCGCGGTAGTCGCTTTTATTAGGGTGATCTCTCACAAAAATATCAAGTAGTTAGTGTTCTCCCAAGTGTAGCACCGTCACAGCATCCTTCCTTTCGAGGTGCGCCATGATCTACATGGGTACGCACGATTGTACAGGTGTAAGGCGGGTGAGGTCAGACCTCGCAGCAAGATCACTTGGTTGTCTTGACGTTCATGGCAGGATCGTCCTGAGCTCGGAACACACACATCGAAAGATGAACAAGAGTCACATGGAGATGTGATTGGCAAGTTTGCCTACCAATTGAAGTTCGCGCCATCAGTGTTCATCTCGAACAATGGCGTTGATTGGAAATGTGGGTCTTGAATCACTCACAATCAATTATGAGAGATATTGATTTGAGTGGGAGTGCACTGTAGAATTAATTCTTTTAATTCTCAGTGCAATTAATTGTGAACTTTGTCTAAGTGTAAATTGCATAATAGTTATAGAATAATGGCTCGCGTTTCCACCTTCCCTGTTAAAATTGAATAGCTGTTAAATATCTTGTTAAAACTTTACGGTTGGTAACGTAATATGAGGATTGTCCTCAAGAGTGCCGAGAAGGACTTTGTCCTATCGCATACTTTTGGTATTCTCCCGCTAATGCTATGGATGATATGACTCTCGTCCTTCGATCCAAAAGCTAAAATTCCGTTACGGTCAAGTGAAATATGTTTGCTTCCATGAGACCCGAACTTCGAAAGTTTGGATAGTCATGTGATATTCATGGAATCTGAAAATTATTTTCAGAGACAGACAAAGGCTAAAAGATATGAGATATCCAAAGCAATATTTGTTTGCAAAACATTAGTAAAGTGTTTACTATACATTGGACTGATAAAAATGGGATCCAGAAGAACGCCTGTCATATGATATGAAGGTGAATAAAACAACAACTTAAAGAGAAAGGAAGTGTCCGAAGGGTGTTAGTGAAACTTTTCACGCCTAGGAAGTCCGGGGCTAACGCCACTCTTAAGTTGGGTGCTTCTTCTGAAAGTAGGAGAAATACTGAAAGTTAAACTGTTTGAAGTATGAAGGCAGAAAGAAAGAAGACTGGAATATCCAGCTCATGTATGAATGTCATACAAGTTTTTAATGTATAGAAGGCTAGTCAAAGATATAGTTCTTGGGAATTATGGTTAAACATGTTAATCACTAATTCTTGGGTATTGTGAGTTGATCACAAAGATACCCGCTCGATTGCATTCTGTTGCAACTCAATGTAAGAACTACTACGGCCTAAAGGACTTGTCGGAAATGAGGTTTAGATACGCGCTGGGAACATAGTACATGTTACTATACCTTCCATCGGTGTATTACCTATGTATTTATTTTCATAATTCATTTAGAGTTTCACACTCTAGCCCTTTGCATAAGGTATCTTGCAAGAAGGTTGTTCATAAGAGAACTTTTAATGTTCGATGTTATGAATAACATAAGGGCCATACTTTCATTATGAATGAGATGTGTGTTATGAATATTGATAATAATACATTACCTCTGGGTTTACTTTCATAATTCATTTTAGAGTTTCTTACACTCTAGCCCATTGCACAATGTTTGTTGCAAAAGAGTTGTTCATAAAACAACAATTGTTGTTCAGTATTATGAATAACATGAAGGGCCATGCTTCCATCCTAGATGGGATGTATGTTATGAATATTGATGGAAATATGATACATCCATAACACTAACGCTAAATGTCGCAAGACTAAAAGAATACCACACAAGTGTGGCACTGCGTTTGGTCACATTGGAGAAACCCGCATGGAAAATTCCATTATGATGGATTTTGATGTCGTTTGATTTGAACCATCTGACACTTGCAACTTTCCTCTGAAAAGTGAAGTGACTGAAATACCGTTCACGGGCCATAAGGAACGAGCAAAGAACATATTGGTAATCATACATTATGATGTGTGTAGTCCAATAAAAGTTGTTGCAAGTAGTGGATTTATCTATCTTCAGAAACGACTCAAGTAGATATATGGATATTTACTTGTTGAGACGTAAGTCTGGATCTTTTGAATTCATTCATAAGGTTTCAAAAATGAAGTAGAAGTTATTGTAACAAGATAACTATGTTTCTGCAAATTGATTGCGGAAAGGAATATTTGAGTTACAAGTTTAGCGAATGTCTGATGAGTTGTGAAAGGGGTTTCATAACTTGCACCTCCCGGAACACCACTGCAAGTGAAAAGTCCGTGAAGATGTAATCGAACCATTTATGATATGGTAAGATCAAAGATGACATCAATAAATTTGCCATTATCCCTTTTAAAGTGATGCTTTAGAGACTGCGGCTTTTACACTGAAAAGAGCTCCATCGGGTCTATTGAAATGACGTCATGGTATGGTACGCCCAACCATGTTATATCTTTTCTTAACATTTGGAATATGGGGCTTGTGTAAAAGGTTACAAACCTATTCCAAATCAGACAAGTGCTGCTTTGTAGGTTATCCCAAGTCATTGGGTATTCCCCCACCACTATACCGAGGCAAAGGATTTTGCCACAAAACGGTATGCTTTTAAAGAGAATAGTTCTTACAAAAGGTGAGTGGGAGGATAGTGCAACTCGACGAGATAACCAGTATCTTCGTCATCAGGTCAAAGGAAAGGAACCTTGGAAGTGATTCCGGAGTTTCCTACTGCGACTATTACGGAAGTCTCTACAATAAAATGTATGGACTTCGGTCGAACTTGCAGCTGAACCACATAGGCAAGGCTCGTGCAAACCTCTTAGGTGCGCAAACGAGATATTGTTGTTGGACAACATTATACCTACGATACACAAGGAAGCGGTGATGGGCCCTGACTCCGGAATTGGCTAAATGCCAAAACAATCCGAGATAGTTTCCATATAAATGTTTCAAGATTAAAATCTTGATACACCTTTCGGAAGGCTTAGAGTCTAACGAATATTTATGGAACTAAAAACTGATACGGATAAAAATGTTTTATCCATAAAGCTCAACTTGTTGAAATAACAAGTTCAAGGAGTTGACTACGATGAGGTTGTTTCACAGTAGCGATGCTTAAAGTCGGTTCGGGTTGGACTAGCAATTAATACATATTTCAATCATGAGATATGAAACATGGATGACGAAAGGATTTCCATCTGATGGAAATGTAACCAAGGACTTGCATGTGTTACAGTCCAAGGTATTTTGTCAGTCCAGAGGATGCTAGTAAGTATGCAAACTTCAGAGTTCCAGCAATGGACAGAAGAGAGCAAAATGGAGTTGGAATCTTCGTGTTTTGATGAAATGGTCGAAAAGGGTTTTTGACTTCATCAATGGGTAACGAAGATGCTTGTGATTCAAGAAAATAAGTGGGAGCATAATAATATTTCTAAAAACCTTGTGTGCTTGACACATTGTTAATTGGAAATAAATTTCTTGACACGAATTAGGACTTCATTTGAAAATAGTTTTTTCGATGAAGTGCTTGGGCTAAATAGCCTTGATATTAGGCATTATGATCTATGGAGATAGATTTACCTAATGGGGCTGAGCAAAGATACATATTGACAAAATGCTAAAACCTTTTAGCATTGAAAAACGTCAAGGAGTGATTCTTGCCGAAGTCACATGGAAAGAGTTTTTGCAAGACTCGGTGTCCCAAAACACTGATGAGCAAAATACATGATGGTGATTCCATACACTCTTGTGTTTGGATTAATCATGTATTCCATGGTATGTAAAAACAACCAGATATGTCCAATACTCCAAAGTTGTTGCGAGTATAGATACCAAAGTGATCAAAGTACTGATCATGGGACAACAGTGAAAGATGTCATTGAGTACTAGAGCAGTACTGATGACATGTTTTCTCGCAAGCAGAGATTATGAAGTGCTCGTTGTAAGTAATTACATCGATACAGTCTTCATCAATGCTCCATGCGATTTTCGATTTAAGTTAAGGGTTTTGTGTAATACACAACATGGTGGCACGATAGTTGGAAATTGTTCCAAACAAGATACTGTGGCGAATTCTATAACAAAGGCTAAGTATGTTGACGCTTTAGAAGTGACAAAGAAGTTGTTGAATCATATAGTTCATTCATGAACTTAGTATGGTTCCAAGATGGCTTTGGTCTATGGGACACTATTGCAGATAGTTGCTCCATAGCTCAGTATGAGGAATCAGGTTTCGACCAATGATTCACACATATGCAAAGCCAAGTCCCCACAAAATATGAATTTTGTGAAAGCGTGAAAACACGAGGATATGCAAAGTTACACACAGAGCTGAAATCGTCAGATCCGTTGGACATCAGGCTATACCACAAGCGAAGCATATTTACACCGGTGTGCCACAGGTGTAAAGTGCATTAGCATTAACTAGATTATTGACTCTAGTGCAAGTGGGAGTCTGTAGGAGATATGCCCTAGAGGCAATAATAAATGTTATTGATTATCTCCCTGTTCATAATTAGGTTTATGTTCCATGCTATAACTGCTATGGTTCTCGAGTCTGCAATAACCACGAGGCTCGGAGGAAGACTCATATGCACGTGTGGAATAATAAACGGTAAAATGTATTCCTAGTCTGGCCTCTAAGACTAGCTCAAGTGTTGCATGATGGTTCTGTTTTCCTGATCATGGGCATGGCTATGCCGGCAACTTTGAGGGCACAATGTTGG
Source organism: Elymus sibiricus (assembly GCA_039707655.1). Classification (NCBI taxonomy): domain Eukaryota; kingdom Viridiplantae; phylum Streptophyta; class Magnoliopsida; order Poales; family Poaceae; genus Elymus; species Elymus sibiricus. Next base: position 350,047,312 of record CM077663.1, read on the forward strand.
AAGAACATTTGTGTTGAATCGACCCGAATTGATGTTATGCTATGAGATACATTCGTCACAAGTTAATGGTTAATAACACAGAGAAGTTTATGTTTGCATAATTCCTTAGACCATGAGAGTATCGAGTTTCTTCATACTTGCTTCATGAACTTTGGGGTTTGTTAAACGTCATCCGTAAATGGGTGACTATTACGGCGGCTTACGGGTTCATGGAAAAGTGTGTCAAGTAACTTGATAGCTCAAGATTGGTATTTGCTCCTCCGACGATGGAGAGATATCTCTGGGCCCTCTCGGTATTACGGTATCCATCATCGTCTGGCCAGACACAGGGTGATTTGATCACAGGGATGCCGGAACACGGTAACGAGAAAAGAGAACAATACCGGTAACGAGGTAACTGGCATAGTGGATAAGTTGTTGATACACAGGGATGCCAACATGTCTCACCTCGGGTATTTGTAACATATAGCGAAGCAACAGGAATAGCACACGGCAACTGGAGGTTCACTCGAATATAAATTCGTGTGGGTATAGGGTTCAATATGGGTGTCCACGGCTCCGATGTTGATCATTGATCGGAAGGGGTTCCGGGTCATGTCTATACTTCACCAAACCTATAGGGTCACACGCTTAAGGGTCATCTATCTGCTGAATACTAGACAAGGAGTCCGAGAAAAAGTCACCGGAAAAGTTTTGGTGACAACGGAAAAGTTCCGGAGAGAACACCGAAAAAGTTTCGGTAAAACCAAAAAGTTGTTTCGGATAAAACCATTGATCCAAAAATGTTTCGGCAAGCACCGGGAATGTTTTGGAGGTTGCCAGATTGGTCTGGTAACTTCTGGAATTTTTCCGGAGAAAAAAACCGGAAAAAAGTTTCGGAGCTGCCGGAATTGTTTACAGAGTAAACGAAGATGGTTTTAAATTAAACCACCATACCGGAAATGTTCCGGAGCGTGTCCAGATAATTTTAGAGGGGTGCCAGAAATGTTCTGGGACCTTCCGGAATTTTTCAGAAGAAATAGTCGCGGAAAACATCTTGTCCCAGCGAGAGGGGACAAGATCCCACGGATCGTGGGGGCTGTTTTTGGGCTGGTTTTGGGGGCGCCCCCTTTAAGGGGCAGCCCCTTGTGGCTGTACAAGATGTTGGGAGGGCCCCCCATGGTGGGGGTCAGCCCCCACAAATGGTGGAAAGTGTTGGGAGGAGGTGGGGCCCCATGTGGGAACACCATGGACAAGGGAACATGTTTTCTCCATGTTTGGTGGGAACATGTTTTCCTTGTTTGGTGGGTGCTTGTTTGGTGGGCTGAAATTTCAGCCACCACCCACCCCTCCTTCCCCTATAAAAGGAGGTGGAGAGGAGCTCTCCACACCCACTCCAACTCTCTCACACAAGCCATGCATGATCTGGCATTCTCTGTCCCTCCCACGAAATAGTTTCGTAGAGCCGAAAGGCTGTCTGGGTTCCGGCAGGAACTAGTTCTGGACGGCGAAGGCCTGCCGGATAGATGACACCGTATGTGTTCAACTCTGTAGAGAGATCATAGTTTCGGTCTTAGTTCGAGAGGGGTCCTCCCGAAGGGCTGTCCGAGTGACTGTCTGAGTTTCGATGGTCCTCCCGAAGGGCTGTCCGTGACACCGTCCGGGGGACTGTCCGACCGCCTCCCGGAGGGCTGTCCGAGGGGCGGATGAGGGTATACATCCTCGCGGTTGGGAGGTTGTAAATCCTAGCTGCGGGGATCTGCACCGCCGATCGTCATCGACTCTACTTCCGCTGCGCTACGAGTCGGTAACGAAAAAGATCAAACCTTGTATGCAGTCTCCATAGTGGTCCTGGGCTGGTGCGTAGGTCAGAATTTTTTTGTTTTTTGCTGCGTTACCCTACAGTATGTGCATGTTTGCCATGATTTCATTTGACATCTTATTGTGTGAGCATGTTGGTCTGCATTTATTTATCCATTCGAGGACATCCAATTGTTGCTATTTGGCTTTTGTTTTCTCTTTTGCCAATTGGATGGACAAGAATGCCTAGGACCACTCTCTAGCTATCTATGCTTTCTCACCTCATATTCTATTCATGCTGCATCACAAAATTTGAACAAGTACTTTTCGATCCCTCTGTGTGAGGAGCACTCGGAGTTCCGTATCGACAAAGGACTGACCATTAAAACCTCCCAAGTGCATCTCGGTGGAACCAACACAAAAATCTCGGTCTCACCGAGTTCCTAGGGTTGATCTGGTTTTCTATCTCGGTACTACCTATTCCATATTCTCGGTTACACCGAGTTTCCCTGTCAGCTAACAGTTGAGAAACTCGGTGACACCGACAATTTAGAATCGGTGTCACCGACAGCCGAGGGTATATAAGAGGCGGACCCGACCTTTGAAAATTCCTTCAAACCGTCGCCCCCTCCAAAACCCTACGCTGCCGATTTATGACCCCTGGTCGTCGCCTTGCCTCCCCGAGTGTCTCCGCCATTGGGAATCACCGCCGCCGACGGAATCTTCGCCCCCGTCGCCGCCGTAGCGGATCCGTCGCCAAGTTAGGGTATGGATCCGGCCTTTCTTTGCGCTCCTCGTCCAAATCTTGCGCATTGAAGTTTATTCCATCGATAATCCACCGTTTGCAAACCTCTCCATCCACTGGAAATCTCTTTAGATTAGCGAACCGAAATTTTTTAGGTTTAGTTGCCCGCAAAATCGCATCTCGGTGATACCGAGTCAGAAAAATCGGCTCCACCGATTTTATTTTTGTGCTCCTGATGACAATACTCGGTGAAACCGAGTGGCAGTTTTCGGTCCGACCGAAACTGCTGCCAAGTTTCTGTTAAGAGTATTGTGAGTCCCGGCAGCACCGAAAGTTTTGACTCGGTGACACCGAAATTCCATTTTGCAGTGAACTACATCTAAGATTTTTCTGTTCAAACTTTCAAAAATAGCTGCATTTTGTGATGACTTATCTTCTTCTACTCTTCTACACTCTATTCACAGGGTCAGATATGTCAGAGGCTGAGGACAGTGAGAACAACTTCAGAGAGCAGAGTGTTGATTTGGATTCAGGCACTAGTCCTGAGTCTAGTTCCTCTTCAGATCCAGGCACCCCTAGTTCTCATGGGTTGCCCAAGGCTGCTACTAGGGCCAGGAAGAAGCTGAATGCAGATGAGGAGGATTCAGATTTTGTGCCAGAGGAAGTTCTTGCCAAGAAGCAAGACAAAGCTGCTAAGAAGTCTGCAAATGAAGCCACCTCTTCCAGGAGAACTGTCAGCAAGACATATGCCCCTCCAGAGGCTATGAGAGCACCTGAGAGTGCTAGGGCTACCATGACCATTGAGCCCCTAAGGAGGTCAATGCCTAAGAAGGCAGGAGAGAAGAAGCATGCTAGAAAGAGGATTGTCTATGTCACTGGTAGGGCCACATCCATGTATGAGGACCCAGAGGAGACTGCTGGTGCTGTTGCTGAGGAGGAGGAGGAAGAACATGTTGTCAAGGCCCCTCCCAAGAAGAAGCAAAAGAAGCTTTTGGCAAATGCTATGCCAAAGCAAGGTCCCTCCAAGAGCACCAAGTCTGCCCCCAAGAAGGCTGCTGCTGAAAAGTCCAAGAGGTCATCCAGACAAATTCCAGCTTCTGAGAAGAACAAGGGAACTACCTCCAGAGATATGGATGAGGATGCCATATCTGCATTGATGAAGCTTAGACCACACCTTCCTGAACACAATGCCAGCCATCCACTTGCTGAAGACATGAAGAAGAGGAAGGATTCTGGTTTGAGGGCATGGAGATCTATTGATCCTTATGCCCAAAGGAGAAAAACAGATGTGGACTATAGGTTCTACACAAAGGAACAACAAGATTTCTATGAGACAATCTTGCTTGACAAGAGTCCAGCTGTCAGTGATATGAGATACGTTGACTGGAAGTACATCAAGGCTAATGAAGATTACTTTCCAAATGTTCAAGACAACTTTCATTGCATTGGCCTAGATGAGTTTGTTGGCAAAGAGTTCACTGCATAGAATGATGAGATGATCATGCAATTCTACTCCACTGCTCACTTCTATGGAGATGGTAGAATTGTATGGATGACTGAAGGAGCAAGATACGAGTCGATTGTTGAGGAATGAGCTGCCATCTTAGGAGTCCCAGAGGTGCAAGACGGTGACTTGGATGTCTACTCTGAATCCAAGGAGAGCCATGATGCTATGAAGGACATGTACAATGCTATCCCTGCTGCTAACTTGAAATCTCACAAGTTAGGATCTATTTACTTCCTCCAGGCTGGCCTCCGCACCATGAACACCATCTTGAGGCATACATTGATGCCTAAGTCAGGAGATGAGAAGATGATTCGAGGCCATTCAATCAACATGCTGATCCATCTTGATAGACACACCAGGATAAGAGTGATGGATCTGATTGTGGAGAGAGTGAAGAGGGTTGCTGCTGATCAGAAGCGCTCATGCTGCTATGCACCCTACATTCAGATGCTCATTAACTCCAAGCTGGAGAAGCACATCTTTGCTCTGGACAGACCCCATTTGCCCCTACAGCCAGATTTAGAGGACAACATTGTGGTGATGGATCCAGAACATCGCACATCAGCTGCAGCTCAAGCACAGGCAGAGGCAGAGGCATCTAGAGCCACTAGTGCTCAAGTCCCTAGATCCAGGAACGAGCAAATGGATCTCTTGATCTCAACCGTTCAAGGCATGCAGAAGGACATCAAGGACATACTGGAGAACCAGAACAGTCTTGTCAGGATCTTTGAGAATAGAGTCAAGACCCTCAATGACAAGGTGGATGGGCTGACCAAGACAGTTAATGAGCTCAAGAAGGAAGTTGACTATGTGCCTCTTCCTCACTCTACTGATGATGAGGAGGAGGAGGATGACTCTCCTCTCAGGCTAGGCACACATTTCACTACCCAGGCCAGATCAGCCACAGTGCCAGCTCCAGAGTTGAGACCTTCTTCATAAGCACCTGCTACAGTCACTTCAGCTCCATCAGCTCCTCCAGTGCCTCCCGTTGCTACACCAACTCCATACATGACATCTGCCGACATCTTCGCCGACGCAGTTCTCTCGACTCCTTCATCAACCACCGGAGGAGATCAGCCCAAGAACGATTAACTATATCTCTTTTAACTTTTTGGTAACTTGTTGCCAAAGGGGGAGAAGTGTATATAGATCTTTAGGGCTTTGAGTGAGAGAGCGTTTGGTTTTTATCGCTTTTTCAAAAACATTTGGTCTTTTGTGTTTGGATGTGTTGAACTATGTGGTGTTTGATCGTACGCTTGATGTGTGTTGCTACTATTTCCTATCTTTTGATGCTTATGAGATGATCATTCACCTTTGCTTAATTGTGTTGTGCTATGATATTAACTCTTATTATTCTCTCACACCGCCAAGATGTATGTGACATGGAAGAAGTGCCCCATGTACCTAATCGACTGTGCATTTGCATTCAAACGCAAATTCAAAATAATGCACAAATTTAGGGGGAGCTCTTACTTATCACATACTTCTCAAAGCAACGATTATATTCATTGATTATATCATATGTCGAAGCTTTGATCTATATGTTGTCATCAATTACCAAAAAGGGGGAGATTGAAAGCACATTTGCTCCCTTGGTGGTTTTGGTAATTAATAACAACATATATGTCATTGAACTAATGTTTCCACTAAGTATATTTCAGGAAAAGTTCAATGATAGGGATGGCAAAAGGATTGTGGATAACCCCAAGATGCAAGGAAATAGATTGGCAAAGCTTCAAGCAAGAGGACTCTACATTTTACTTTGTGAGAAATCACTTTGAGTCCATAGGAAAGCCAATACTATTAAAAGGGGGTAAGGTACTGTTGGTGAACAAAATGCTCATACGTGCACAAGTGGTAGTCACCAAAAACACCCACAAGCTCTTCCACAAAAGTCTGTCCAAAGTCAAATATCCAAAATCGGTGCAACCAACACTTTCCACTCGGTGCCACCGATTTCCAAACTCAGACAGACCTAAGCCAAACCCTAACCTTTCGGTGCAACCGATTCTGCTTCGGTGCCACCGAGTTTGGGTTGCCAACTTTCTGTTACCCAATTTCACAAAATCGGTCCGACCGAGTTTGTTGAATCGGCGTCACCGAGTCTGGTCACCTAATCGGTGCAACCGAGATTTATATATCGGTCTCACCGAGATTCAAAAGTTGTCACCTTTTGGTCACTTCGGTACCACCGAGATTCACACATCGGTGTCACCGAGTTGGTCACTTAAGGTGTAACGGTTGGATTTTTGGAGATGCCTATATATACCCCTTCACCACCACCCACTCGAAATAGAAGCACTCAGAACTATTCCATACTTGCCCCATCATATTTTCTGAGAGAGAGCCACCTACTCATGTGTTGAGATCATGTCATTCCATTCCATCCATATGAATCTTGATCTCTAGCCTCCCCAAGTTGCTTTCCACCAATCCAATCTCTTCCACCAAGCCAAATCTGTGAGAGAGTGATTGTGTGTTGAGGAGTCTATCATCTTGAAGCACAAGAGCAAGGAGTTCATCGTCATTGCCGAGCCTATTACCTTTTGGAGGGTGGTGCCTCCTAGATTGGTTAGGTGTCGCTTGGGAGCCTCCTACTTCGTGTTGTGGAGTTGAACCAAGAAGTTTGTAAGGGCAAGGAGATCGCCTACTTCATGAAGATCTACCCATAGTGAGGCTAGTCCTTCGTGGATGGAAGCCGTTATGGAATAGTCAAGATTGCTACTTCGTGGACCCTTATGGGTGGAGCCCTCCGTGGACTCTCGCGACCGTTACCCTCCGTGGGTTGAAGACTCCTTAAACGTGGACGTACGATAGCACCACCTATCGGAACCACGGGAAAAATCTTCGTGTCTACAAATTGCGTTTGATCTTCCTACCCTTCCTTTACTACTCATGCTTGTTGTTACTTTCCGCTGCTATACTCTTAGACATGCATGTGTAGGGTGTGCTTGACTTGCTATGAATGCTAAAATCTGCCAACACTTAAAATTGGGAAAAAATAGATTTTTATTTAGTCAGTAGTCTAATCACCCCCCCTCTAGACATACTTTCGGTCCTACAATCGTTTGGTTCAAGGATTCAGATTGAGGATTTCCCCTGGAGCACTCGGGCAGGGCAACACTAGCTATAGTGACACCTCCCTCAACAAGGTCACTAGGCCCGTGGGAGGCGGGTTCCCGTTGAATGCAACCATACTTTCTTTCTCCGGCAACCGCATCTGCCTAACCAATGGTTGGTTGGTCCATCCACCGCCATGCTCTGGATCACCACAGCTGCCACGACTCTTGCCGCTACCCCTGCACCGTGCGGCACGTCCTACCTCGCGAGCGGCGTCAGACTGTGCCGAGAGTACCACCCAACAACTAGGACCTCTGGATCGGATAAAGGAAGTCGCCGGCCTCCAGACTTAAATATATGAAAGCAAATGTAGTTCATCCAATTGAACAATTAAAACTAAAACATGCATATACTTCGCCCAAAAGCCACCAAACCACAACATAGCATGTCTGCGTGTCGTGGATCGAGCCCCATCAAAATTCATACTACACGTACTCAAGCACTTTCGTGCTCCACCACCACCACCATGGCCACCACCTTTCCGACCACCGTCAGCTTTCTTGCTTTCTTGCCATCGGCCGAAGTAAGTGGAGGGCAACCAGTCGCCTTCGAGACTGGCATGGCGGTCCGCACCACGGTCTTCGTCTCGAGCCACTTCCTTGGTTTTGGCGATGGCGTGTGGGTCAACTCGAGCGGCGTAGCGCCGTGAGGCTGCAGAGGCGGCCTACGGTTTCATCCCCGTTGGAATCGGGGCTGGTGGTGGCTGTAGCAGTAAGACATTGGGCGGCGGAGACAGGAATAGGAGGCACCGTGGGAGGTAGTTGGGACGGGGGAAGTTTTCTCGAGAATTGTGTGCAGACAGTTCAACATGGATTAGAGGGCAAGGTATTGGAAGTTAACTCCTCGAAATTTTGAGGAGCTAACCGGATAAAAGTTCGGCTAGTTGTAGTTAACTCCTCAAAAAAAATCTTTTGAAGAGTTAGCCAATTTTTAAGTGATCGGCTAGAGTTGTCTCATTGGAAATGGACTTCTCCCGACCATAGACTTGGACATGAGTTTTTTAATCACACATAACAGTCTTTGACCCCTCGAACAGTAGAATTGGGCTTGGGTACACCCGCTTTTCCATTCGGAGAGTGGTTTTCTACACCGAGGTACATTTCATCCACGATGAATAGTAAAATATAAAAAAATAGCGAAAACAATAAAATATCTGAAACTTTGTGGCTTGGATTATGACCAAATGTATGTAGATGCTTGCAAAATTTGATGGCCAAATGATATCCGTTATGTAAAAAAAAAATGCTCAAGCTTGTGTGTATGTTTGAGCAGAATTTTTATTTTGTCTGTATAGAGCTCGTTTGATGTTATTTCATCACCAAAATTTGCAAGCACCTAAAATAATTGGTCATAATCAGAGCCACAAAGGTTCAGATGCCATGCCAGTATCCATTTCTGCAAGTTCCTCGCCTAGCAGATCTTCGTCATTGGCATTCATGCCGTCTGCCATTGGGTATCTTTTTTATCAGGGTCTCTCACAGCCTCTTGGACTCATCTTGCTTTGTCTCTTTATCATGGCTGCAGATATCTCGACACGCATCAATGGCGACTCTGCTTTGGCCCTTTATATCACGGCTGCAGATATCTGGAGACGTCCAGTCCAAGAAGATAATTATCGAGGTACATTATCACGGCTGCAGATATCGAGGTACATTATTATCTCTACTTTCCTTGAGTGCAAGGAGATACAGTACCGCAGCACATTTCATTCCAAGAAGAATGATATCGGAAGGTAAAGCTTGCAGGCCTACCTACTATATAATCACTTGTCCGTGGGTTCAGTTCTCTCAAGGGGGCCTTGCCCGTGCGTCTTTCTCACTTCACTCTAGTCGTAGTACCAGCTACTAGAATAACTGGGGATATATAATTGATAGCTTCAACATGGGTCGCAGTCGCAGAAGCCATGGTGCTGGTGGGACAGATGCATCCACGGGCCCGGACGTCGGCAACAACCAAACGGTACTCATCACTAGCACATTCGTCAACTCTTCCGGTTCTATACTCGCTATATAGGTTCTATTTCGATGTTCCGTAGTAGGAGTACTGTAGTGGTAGCTCTTAATCCTCAGGAGCGTCGAGTTTCCCTGTTGATCTTGCTGATGAATCCTCATACTAGTTGAATTTCAACGCACATGTGTTGGAAGACTGTCGTTTTTTCTTCAAGTGCAAACCCTGCTGCAGTTTTTCTTTATTGTTATTACAGCAAACTGTTGCCATGAATGATGTTTACTGAACTTTATTATGAATGATGTTTACTGAACTTGTCCGTATTAACCAGCAGTTTTACCGAACCAGGTATGCTCATCTTCATCTGTCTATTAAGTATTATTTTTACAGAAATTCATTCCCGTATGCTGTCGCCATATTGGTAATTTGTTTTGCTTATCTGTTCAGGGCCTTCTCATCTCTACCTTGCCTGAATCCCCGAATGGAAATGGTGATACGCCACTGTCACTGTCTCGATACTGCTTCTTGTGCTTTATGTTAAAATCTGCTGTTTCCTGGTCTCCAGCAGCTTCTTCATTCCAAGTCGAGTACGCACGGTGGCTGGAGGAGCACCTCAAGCAGGTAGACGAGCTCAGAGCCGCCGTCAGCGCACACGCCGGCGACGGCGATCTTCAGGCCATCGTTCACACCATCATGGCACGCTGGCGCGAAATCTTCAGCCGGAAGGGCGCCGCGGCCAAGGCCGACGCCTTCGGCGTCCTGTCGGGGACGTGGACGACCCCCGTCGAGCGGTGCTTCCTCTGGCTCGGCGGCTTCCGGCCATCGGAGCTTCTCAAGGTTCCGACCATCGATCGTTGAAGCTTGTCAACAGATTGTGCCATTTTCAATCAATTTTGGATTAAGCAGACAGATGCTTCCCCTCTGGTTGCCTCTTTATGACGTTCGTCGATGACATTGCTGCAGCTACTCGCAAGCCGGTTGGAGCCCCTCACCGAGCAGCAGGTGGACAGCATCGACGCCCTGTGACATTCCTCCCTGCAAGCTGAAGAAGCGCTCTCGAAAGAGATGGAAGCGCTGCGGCAGTCGGTCACGGAAACCGTCGCGGCGGTAGGGCTGTCGCCCCTGAGCTACCCTGCAGGCTCCGGCGACGGTTGCACGGTGGGAAACCTTGGCGCCCTGGAAGGCCTCCTGCGGCAGGTAAACTTGCGCCGGCCATGGGTGTTCAGTTTGAACAGTCGTGTGCGCTTCAGATGCAGGGTTTCCTGATCTGTTTTCCGGTGATCTGCTGTTTCGCAGGCTGATGATCTTCGACTGCGGATTCTCGAGGAAACGCGGCCGGTGCTGACCACCCGTCAGTGCGCGCGAGCGGTGCTCGTCGTCAGTGACTACTTCTCCTGGTTGCGCGCCCTGAGCTCTCTCTGGACTGCTGGTCCGTCCACCGGAGTGAACTGAATTTCGAGCAAAGATTGAGAAGCCGGTCATGTCCAAGCTCGGGGATGAGGATATATGCATCATAAACTCAAGGACTTATTTTTGTATCTTAATCTTAGCAACGGTCAGACAATATAGCTAGTAGTAGTATAGCCAACTGATGGCTATATACTGCTCCTATGTCACTTAGTGTCATCATTATGTACTTAATCATATAATGAGATTGACCATTACACTACTATTTTTTCTACCTTCTCTTCCTTTGTCTTCATTTTATTATACGAGCACATGTGTTCTTCACTTGCTGCATGTGCCAGAGATGCATTTTCGTCTGCGTTGTCCATACCAGGTACATGGTCCACAGACTCCACACCAGGTAACATGGGCACACGGTTCAGCAGTCGTCCAACACTGTTTATGCATTTGGACCCATACTAAGCACGTGTTAGATATTACTGATAATTAACGATTAATCACCAGATTAGCATCAAATTTAGTAAACAACGTCTTACACAGGCATTATCCTCTTGACTACGTGTTTCAGTGGTTGTCTGGATAGTAAATATTAGTAATGGATTTGTACAAAACGAGTTTTTACCCTGTTTTCAGCAAAATCGGGTTAACTTATTTTTTTTACAAATAATCAGTTATAGAAAACGTTATTTGGGTTAGGAAAGTCTAAAACAGCTTTATCTACTTCCTTTCGAGGATTCCTATTCTCCCATCACGAACGGTCAATTCAAGGTGAATCAGTTGGTCGCATGTGCTTTTTATAGTGCGTCTCGGCTGGTGCGGTCGCCGTGGGTTGGCCGAGAAGGACACAGGTTCGATGAGCATAAATGCTAAACCCGTTTATATACAAAAACGACTAATAGCCATTTTTGTAAAGTCACTTTTCCCGTTTTACAGAAACTAAGTATGCTTATCGGAAGATTTATTAGCCTAACCAAACCTGGTTTCTGGTGGGTATTCCCCTAAACACGCTTAGGGAAAACAGATTCGGTAAAAACCACGTATCCAATTACTAGTACAAAATGTCAGCATCCAAATTTACAGAATTTTCCTTTTAGTCGTCGTCATATGTTTTCATAAGGTGGAGCCATTTTTTTGAGCATTTTTAAGGACCGAAATTTCTAGGCTAATGTTGTTTTTACACTTGACACCGTGACAAACCGAGGCACGGGAACAATGCCATGTTGTATAGCACAGATATTCGTCGGCATAGTCCAACTGTTATATTTTTTATTTGTCCACACGCCGAGCGCCGGGCGGCACACGAACATCTCACTTCACTCTTCTCTCTCGCTCCGTCCCCTCTCCCTCTTCTCTAATTTAGATTGAATCCAACGACTTCGGCAAGATGTCAACTTCGGACAGCCGCTCCGGCTCTAACCTTGACGTCAACGAGGAGCTGGCCCTCCGCATTGCACTGGAGCGGTCCAAGGTGCACACGGGGGGCAGCTTTGATCTGCCTCGTCGCCGCTCCCGCATCGGCGCAGTGTCAATGTTGGAGCTGGCCCCTCCTGGTCGGCGCACAGCTATGCGAGGGCTGCAGAGTCCGTGCCGCCGCCACGTCGTCCTCTTCCCCTTCCGTCCGCTGCTCGCAAGGGCAGCGGTCAGTGCTAGTGCCCGCTTCACTGGCCCGGATGCGCACGCAAGAATTGGAGGCGCGCACCACCCGCCGCGAGAGGCAGCTCGCAAAAGGGAGAGGGATGCGGCGGAGCAATCCGTGCGTCGCCCCCGTGGGTTGTCGGCGGTGCCCGATGAGGACGAGCGGCTCCTCGCTTGGGTTTACCACCGGTCACTGACAATGGCGGAGACAGACGCTCGTCGTCTACAGAGGAAGAACGCGAAGGCACTCTGGCTTGCCATTGAGAAGTCGGAGCGCGAGCGTGAGGCGGCGAAGGCAGTGGCAAAGGTGGCTCGGGTAGCGAAGCTGAAGCGACAATAGGACATGGCCGTCCGCCGGATGAAGGGGCTCATTGTCATCTCCGACTCCTTGTTCGACGACGGCGACGACCATAACTCCACCTCCGAGGACTACGACGATCCACCACGTGTCGCGGACGCCTACAGCTGGGTCAGTGACCGTAAGGGCAAAGGCCCAGCGGTAAGTGGCGAATCTTCGTCGTCCCCGTCGTGAATTTCTAGTTATTTAGTACTCTAGTTAGAACATGTCCGTCGTGTATGTGGATTATGTGAACTTTGACTAACTTTTAGAGATCTTTTGGTTATCTTTTGGCAGGGTCGGATGTATGTGAGGCCGGGGCCCACTCCTCCAGCCTTGGGATAGTTTCTGAAGAGTTTTTTTCCTGTAGCTGCATAGGTTAATGAAAATACAGACTTTTACCCCTTTAAGAGTTCACATTTTTTCATTGCCTTCCCAACTACCCCAAGCTAGCTCCGCCACTGTCTTGTGGTGACCGAAATATGCATATCTATGTATGTTTCATAGTCTATGCAATGATGTGCGCATTTTTTATTCACGTTGCATGCTTAGTATGGATATAGGGTATCGGATATGAGATACACGGATCTGGAGGACAAAAATTAAGGAGTGTCCGGTCAGTTCCTGCGGACACGTCCGGGCGCGTCCGCAGGTGTTTGAGTGGATAGATTTGGTGACCATGCGTGTAGATGCTCTTAACAATTGTGCCATCTCTTTTGTGGACTGCTATTCTTCAGGTAAGACATCTTCTTATTTCTGCCTCCTTTTATCAATTGGTAGATGGAAGTAGTTCCATATGGAGTACTCCCTGGTTTTCGTAGTGACAAACTATTTATTACAATTTTATAATCCACCAACCACCTTACTTTTATTGAGTTGTTGTTAGTGATATTTGGCTTCATAATCAGAAAACTTGGAACACCAATCTTGTCAATGCTCTATTTCATCCTCATAATGCACAAGCTATACTACAAACTCATATTGTTAATATTATTGGATCAGACGTGTTGGTTTGGAAACTAACCCTTGTAGGTGACCACTCTTCGAAAAGTGCGTACAAGCACTGTTTCGATAACCTACCACTAGCAACAAACCAGCGAACAAAATCTCTTCCACCAAAGATTGTAAATATTCTCAATTAGGTTTGGAAAGACAAGCTCATGGAGCCAAGAGTTCAAACTTTCGCATGGAGACTGTATGGTAACGCAGCAGAAAACAAAAAATTTCCGACCTACGTACCAGCCCAGGATCACTATGGAGACTGCATACAAGGTTTGATCTGTTTCGTTACCGACTCGTAGCGCAGCGGAAGTAGAGTCGATGACGATCGGCGGTGCAGATCCCCGCAGCTAGGATTTACAACCTCCCAACCGCGAGGATGTATACCCTCATCCGCCCCCCGGACAGCCCTCCGGGAGGCGGTCGGACAGTCCCTCGGACGGTGTCGCGGACAGCCCTTCGGGAGGACCTTCGAAACTCGAACGGTCACTCGGACAGCCCTTCGGGAGGACCCTCGAAACTAAGACTATCACTTGGACAGCCCTTCGGGAGGCACTCTCGAACTAAGACCGAAACTACGATCTCTCTACAGAGTTGCACACATACGGTCTCAACTATCCGGCAGGGCTTCGTCGTCCAGAACTAGTTCCTGCCGGAACCTAGACAGCCTTTCGGCTCTACGAAACTATTTCGCTGGGAGGGAGAGAGAAGCCAGACAAGTCTATGGCATGTGTATGAGAGCAAGGATGAGCTGATTTTGGAGAGCTCTCTCCACCTCTATTTATAGGAGGAACAAGGGGTAGAGGAAAGACCAAAAGGACCTTCCTAGGCTCTTTCCACCACATGCCACATAAGGGTGTGTAGAAGATATCCACCATGAGGTGGAAGGACACCTCAAGGAGGCCCCCCCCCATGCCATGGCCGAAATTTGCAGCCCCCTTGGGGAGCTCCACCTCCCTTTCACACACCAAAAGTGGTTTTCTTCTAGAAGAAAAACCCCATTTGCAAATCAGCCCAAAAAGTGCTTTTCACTATTCACGAAGACATTTTTCTGCGTCCGTTAAAACCCAAATTATTTCTGTGTGCCTAGAATAATTCTAGCATCCACCAAAACAATTTTGAACGCATTCCGAAACAATTTCGGAACAATGTTTCTTCAGCGAAAAGCAACCAAAGTGGTTCCGGCTGCTCCGGAACATTTCCGGTTTTTGTCCCGGAAAATTCCCAGAAGTTTCCAGAACACTTCTGGCATCCTCCAAGAATTTCCAGGCATGTGCCAGAACCAATTTGACTTAATGGAATACCCTGAAACAACTTTTCAGTTTCACCGGAACTATTCCGGTGTTCTCTCCGGAACGTTTCCGTTTCGTTCGAAACTTTTTCGGTGATTTTCTCTCAGACTCCCCGTCTAGTATTCAGCAGATAGATGACCCTTAAGCGTGTGACCCTATAGGTTCGGTGAAGTATAGACATGACCGGAACTCTTTCCGATCAATGATCAACATCGGAGCCGTGGACACCCATATTGACCCCTATACCCACACGAATGAATATTCGAGTGAACCTCCAGTTGCCGTGTGCTATTCCTGTTGCTTCACGATATGTTACAAATACCCGAGGTGAGAAACATCGGCATCCTCATGGATCAACACTTGTCCACAATGCCAGTTACCTCGTTGCCGGTTTTTGTTCTCTTTTCTAGTTTCCGTGTTCCGGCATCCCTGTGATCAAATCACACTTGTGTCTGGCCAGACGATGATGGATACCGTAACACCGAGAGGGCCCGAGAATATCTCTCCATCGTCGGAGGAGCAAATCCCAATCTTGAGCTATCAAGTTACTTAACACACTTTTCCATGAACCCGTAAGCCGCCGTAATAGCCACCCATTTACGGATGACGTTTAACAAACCCCAAAGTTCATGAAGCAAGTATGAAGAAACTCAACACTCTCATGGTCTAAGGAATTATGCAAACATTAACTTCTCTGTGTTATTAACCATTAACTAGTGACGAATGTATCTCATAGCATAACATCAATTCGGGTCGATTCAACACAAGTGTTCTACCAACAATTGTGCCCTCAAAATTGCCGGCATAGTCATGCCCATGATCAGGAAAACAGGATCATCATGCAATACTTGAGCCAGTCATAGAGGCTTGACTAGGAATACATTTTACCGTTTATTATTCCACACGTGCATATGAGTCTTCCTTCGAGCCTCGTGGTTATTGTAGACTCGAGAACCATAGCAGTTATAGCATGGAACATAAACCTAATTATGAACAGGGAGATAATCAATAACATTTATTATTGCCTCTAGGGCATATCTCCTACAGACTCCCACTTGCACTAGAGTTAATAATCTAGTCAATGCTAATGCACTTTACACCTATGGCATACTGGTGTAAAATATGCTTCGCTTGTGGTATAGCCTGATGTCCAACGGACCTGACGACTTCAGCTCCGTGTGTAACTTTGCATATCCTTGCATTTTCACGCTTTCACAAAATTCATATTTTGTGTGGACTTGGCTTTGCATATGTGTGAATCATTGGTCGAAACCTGATTCCTCAGACTGAGCTATGGGGCAACTATCTGCAATAGTGTCCCATAGACCAAAGCCATCTTGGAACCATACTAAGTTCATGAATGAACTATATGATTCAACAACTTCTTTGTCGCTTCTAAAGCGTCAACATACTTAGCCTTTGTTATAGAATTCGCCACAGTATCTTGTTTGGAACAATTTCCAACTACCGTGCCACCATATTGTGTATTACACAAAAACCCTTAACTTAAATCGAAAATCGCATGGAGCATTGATGAAGACTGTATCGATGTAATTACTTACAATGAGCACTTCATAATCTCTGCTTGCGAGAAAACATGTCATCAGTACTACTCTAGTACTCAATGACATCTTTCACTGTTGTCCTATGATCAGTCCTTTTGATCACTTTGGTATCTATACTCGCAACAACTTTGGAGTATTGGACATATCTGGTTGTTTTTACATACCATGGAATACATGATTAATCCAAACACAAGAGTGTGTGGAATCACCATCATGTATTTTGCTCATCTGTGTTTTGAGACACCGAGTCTTGCAAAACTCTTTCCATGTGACTTCGGCAAGAATCACTCCTTGGCGTTTTAAATGCTAAAAGGTTTTAGCACCTTGTCAATATGTATTCATTGCTTAGCCCCATTAGGTAAATCTATCTCCATAGATCATCATGCCTAATATTGATGCTATTTAGCCTAAGTACTTCATCGAAAACTATTTTCAAATGAAGTCCTAATTCGTGTCAAGAAATTTATTTCCAATTAACAATGTGTCAAGCACACAAGGTTTTTAGAAATATTATTATGCTCCCACTTATTTTCTTGAATCACAAGCATCTTCGATACCCATTTGATGAAGTCAAACTCTTTTGACCATTTCATCAAAAACGAAGATTCCAACTCCATTTTGCTCTCTTCTGTCCATTGCTGGAACTCTGAAGTTTGCATACATACTAGCATCCTCTGGATCGACAAATTACTTTGGACTGTATCACATACAAGTCCTAGGTTTCATTTCCATCAGATGGAAATCCTTTTGTCATCCATGTTTCATGTCTCATGATTGAAATATATATTAATTGCTAGTTCAACCCGAACCGACTTTAAGCATCGCTACGGTGAGACAATCTCATCGTAGTCAACTCCTTGAACTTGTTTTTGCAACAAGTCGAGCTTTATGGATAAAACATTTTATCCGTATCAGTTTTTAGTTCCATAAATATTCGTTAGACTCTAAGTCTTCCGAAAGGTGTATCAAGATTTTAATCTTGAATCACTTATATGGAAACTATCTCGGATTGTATTGGCATTTAGCCAATTCTGGAGTCAGGGCCCATCAACGCTTCGTTGTGTATTGTAGGTATACTGTTGTCTAACAACAATATCTCGTTTGAGCACCTGATAGGTTTGCACGAGCTTTGCCTACGTGGTTCAGCTGCAAGTTCGACCGAAGTCCATACATTTTATTGCAGAGACTTCCGTATCAGTCGCAGTAGGAAACTCCGGAATCATTTCCAAGGTTCCTTTCCTTTGATCTGATGACGAAGATACTGTTTATCTCGTCGAGTTGCACTGTCCTCCCACTCACCTTTTGTAAGAACTATTCTCTTTAAAAGCATACCGTTTTGCGGCAAAATCCTTTGCCTCGGTATAGTGGTGGGGGAATACCCAATGACTTGGGATAACCTTACAAAGTAGCACTTGTCTGATTTGGAATAGGTTTGTAACCTTTTACACAAGCCCCATATTCCAAATGTTAAGAAAAGATATAACATGGTTGGGCGTACCATACCATGGCGTCATTTCAACAGACCCGATGGAGCTCTTTTCAGTGTAAAAGCCGCAGTCTCTAAAGCATCACTTTAAAAGGGATAATGGCAAATCTATTTATGTCATCTTTGATCTTACCATGTCATAAATGGTTCGATTACATCTTCACGGACTTTCCACTTGCAGTGGTGTTCCGGGAGATGCAAGTTATGAAACCCCTTTCACAACTCATCAGACATTCGCTAAACTTGTAACTCAAATATTCCTTTCTGCAATCGAATTGTAGAAACATAATTTTCTTGTTACAATATTTTCTTCTTCATTTTGAAAACCTTTCGAATGATTTCAAAAGATCCAGACTCACGTCTCATCAAGTAAATATCCATATATCTACTTGAGTCATTTCTGAAGATAGATAAATCCACTACTTGCAACAACATTTATTGGACTACACACATCATAATGTATGATCACCAATATGTTCTATGCTCATTCCTTATGGCCTGTGAACGGTATTTCAGTCACTTCACTTTTCAGAGGAAAGTTGCAAGTGTCAGATGATTCAAAATCAAACGACTTCAAAATCCATCATAATGGAATTTTTCATGCGGGTTTCTCCAATGTGACCAAATGCAGTGCCACACTTGTGTGGTATTCTTTTAGTCTTGCGATATTTAGCGTCAGTGTTATGGATGTATCATATTTCCATCAATATTCATAACATACATCCCATCTAGGATGGAAGCATGTCCCCTCATGTTATTCATAATACTGAACAACAATTGTTGTTTTTATGAACAACTCTTTTGCAACAAACATTGTGCAATGGGCTAGAGTGTATGAAACTCTAAAATGAATTATGAAAGTAAGCACAGAGGTAATATATTAATATCATTATTCATAACATACATCTCATTCATAATGAAAGTATGGCCCTTATGGTATTCATAACACCGAACATCAAAAGTTCTCTTATGAACAACCTTCTTGCAAGATACCTTATGCAAAGGGCTGGAGCGTGAAACTCCAAAAGAATTATGAAAATAAATACATAGGTAATACACCGATGGAAGGTATAGTAACATTTACTATGTTCCCTGTGTGTATCTTAACCTCATTCCTGGCTAGTCTTTCAGGCCATAGTAGTTCTTACATCGAGTTGCAACAGAATGCAATCAAGCGGGTATCTTTGTGATCAACTCACAATACCCAAGAATTAGTGATCAACATGTTTAACCATAATTCCCAAGAACTATATCTTTGACCAGCCTTCTATACATCAAAAACTTGTATGACATTCATACATGAGCTGGATATTCCAGTCTTCTTTCTTTCTGCCTTCATACTTCTAACAGTTTAACTTTCAGTATTTCTCCTACTCTTAGAAGAAGCACCCAACTTAAGAGTGGCGTTAGCCCCGGACTTCCTAGGCGTGAAAGTCTTACTAACACCCTTAGGACACTTCCTTTCTCTTTAAGTTGTTGTTTTATTCACCTTTCATCATATGACAGGCGTTCTCCTGGATCCCTCTCTTATCAGTCTAAATGCATAGTAAACTCCTTTACTAATAGTTTGCAAACAAACATTGCTTTGGATATCTCATATCTTTTAGCCTTTGTCTTTCTCTGAAAATGATTTTCAGATTCCATGAATATCACATAACTATCCAAACTTTCGAAGTTCGGGTCTCATGGAAGCAAACATATTGCATTTTGACTGAAAAGGAATTCTAGCTTTTGGATCGAAGGACGAGAGTCACATGATCCATAGCATTAGCGGGAGAATACCGAAAACATGCGATCGGACAAAGTCCTTCTCGGCACTCTTGAGGACAATCCTCATATTACGTTACCAACCATAAAGTTTTAACCAGATATTTAACAGCTATTCAATTTTAATAGGGAAGGTGGAAACGCGAGCCATTATTCTACAACTATTATGCAAACCACATTTAGACAGCGTTCAAAATTAATTGCACTGAGAATTTAAACAAGTTAATTCTACAGTGCGCTCCCACTCAAATCAATATCTCTCATAATTGATTGTGAGTGATTCAAGACCCACATTTCCATTCAACGCCATTGTTCGAGATGAACACTGATGGCGCGAACTTCAATTGGTAGGCAAACTTGCCAATCACATCTCCATGTGACTCTTGTTCATCTTTCGATGCGTGTGTTCCGAGCTCAGGACGATCCTGCCATGAACGTCAAGATAACCAAGTGATCTTGCTGCGAGGTCTGACCTCACCCGCCTTACACCCGTACAATCTTCGTACCCATATAGATCATGGCGCACCTCGAAAGGAAGGATGCTGTGACGGTGCTACACTTGGGAGAACACTAACTACTTGATATTTTTGTGAGAGATCACCCTAATAAAAGCGACTACCGCGCAATCAAGAAGGGTGCATCATAAGGGATAAACATCTCAGGCAATTCATAATAACATGATATGGTACAGCCCTTTCTGACGGAGAAGTCTTTTATTTCTTCGTCTCCGGCATTCGCGTCGGTGTTTACCTTCGCGAAGATTGCCACCACCTTGTCGATGCACCAGATAATATTGCTATCTCTATAGCTAATAAAATAAGTGCATTACATAAGGTTGACACGCAGGTCATTAAAGTGCAATCATATGGCTCCAGCCATCATGCCAAATCATGACACGCAGGTCATGTTAATCAAATTACATCATATAGTCATCTCATACATAATCAAATTAATATGAGCACTGCTATACCACATCATATGCACATGCAAACCATCCTGCAAAACCAAGTTAGACGCCTCTAATCGGTTCATGCAAAAACTTGTTTTACGTGGCTTCTAAGGTTTCGAAACAAACCGAAGCTACCAACGTCCATCATCAAGCATGATAATCCAAGTCGCTAGATTAACATTGCGGGGTGTATGAAACACGAGATAATAAAATCTCGAGCCCCATACTGAACTTCGTCATACGCGTGACCCCCCGTGCAGATCATATCTGCATTGCCCTTTCGTCTGCGAAACATCCATCTTTCTCAACTATGGTGGAACCCAAAGAACTGTTAGCACTTCGTTGATCTGTCAATCAGCATACTCAGGAGCAGCATGAAAGGATCGCGGATTGCCAGAACTTTGTGAGATTCCACCATGCCGTCAAGATCAGGACTACGCAAATTCCAGGGAAGCAACAAGAACATCGGGTAACAGATTTCATCTGCTACCCGCACAAATAATTTTCAGTAATAGATCTCATCTACTACCTAATTATATTGTGCAACACCCATACATCTCTATGTATTCTAGATCGCAACCTGCATCTACGCATAGCACGGCTCTTGATGCCACTGTATGGTAACGCAGCAGAAAACAAATTTTTTCCGACCTACGTACCAGCCCAGGATCACTATGGAGACTGCATACAAGGTTTGATCTGTTTCGTTACCGACTCGTAGCGCAGCGGAAGTAGAGTCGATGACGATCGGCGGTGCAGATCCCCGCAGCTAGGATTTACAACCTCCCAACCGCGAGGATGTATACCCTCATCCGCCCCCCGGACAGCCCTCCGGGAGGCGGTCGGACAGTCCCTCGGACGGTGTCGCGGACAGCCCTTCGGGAGGACCTTCGAAACTCGAACGGTCACTCGGACAGCCCTTCGGGAGGACCCTCGAAACTAAGACTATCACTTGGACAGCCCTTCGGGAGGCACTCTCGAACTAAGACCGAAACTACGATCTCTCTACAGAGTTGCACACATACGGTCTCAACTATCCGGCAGGGCTTCGTCGTCCAGAACTAGTTCCTGCCGGAACCTAGACAGCCTTTCGGCTCTACGAAACTATTTCGCTGGGAGGGAGAGAGAAGCCAGACAAGTCTATGGCATGTGTATGAGAGCAAGGATGAGCTGATTTTGGAGAGCTCTCTCCACCTCTATTTATAGGAGGAACAAGGGGTAGAGGAAAGACCAAAAGGACCTTCCTAGGCTCTTTCCACCACATGCCACATAAGGGTGTGTAGAAGATATCCACCATGAGGTGGAAGGACACCTCAAGGAGGCCCCCCCCCATGCCATGGCCGAAATTTGCAGCCCCCTTGGGGAGCTCCACCTCCCTTTCACACACCAAAAGTGGTTTTCTTCTAGAAGAAAAACCCCATTTGCAAATCAGCCCAAAAAGTGCTTTTCACTATTCACGAAGACATTTTTCTGCGTCCGTTAAAACCCAAATTATTTCTGTGTGCCTAGAATAATTCTAGCATCCACCAAAACAATTTTGAACGCATTCCGAAACAATTTCGGAACAATGTTTCTTCAGCGAAAAGCAACCAAAGTGGTTCCGGCTGCTCCGGAACATTTCCGGTTTTTGTCCCGGAAAATTCCCAGAAGTTTCCAGAACACTTCTGGCATCCTCCAAGAATTTCCAGGCATGTGCCAGAACCAATTTGACTTAATGGAATACCCTGAAACAACTTTTCAGTTTCACCGGAACTATTCCGGTGTTCTCTCCGGAACGTTTCCGTTTCGTCCGAAACTTTTTCGGTGATTTTCTCTCAGACTCCCCGTCTAGTATTCAGCAGATAGATGACCCTTAAGCGTGTGACCCTATAGGTTCGGTGAAGTATAGACATGACCGGAACTCTTTCCGATCAATGATCAACATCGGAGCCGTGGACACCCATATTGACCCCTATACCCACACGAATGAATATTCGAGTGAACCTCCAGTTGCCGTGTGCTATTCCTGTTGCTTCACGATATGTTACAAATACCCGAGGTGAGAAACATCGGCATCCTCATGGATCAACACTTGTCCACAATGCCAGTTACCTCGTTGCCGGTTTTTGTTCTCTTTTCTAGTTTCCGTGTTCCGGCATCCCTGTGATCAAATCACACTTGTGTCTGGCCAGACGATGATGGATACCGTAACACCGAGAGGGCCTGAGAATATCTCTCCATCGTCGGAGGAGCAAATCCCAATCTTGAGCTATCAAGTTACTTAACACACTTTTCCATGAACCCATAAGCCGCCGTAATAGCCACCCATTTACGGATGACGTTTAACAAACCCCAAAGTTCATGAAGCAAGTATGAAGAAACTCAACACTCTCATGGTCTAAGGAATTATGCAAACATTAACTTCTCTGTGTTATTAACCATTAACTAGTGACGAATGTATCTCATAGCATAACATCAATTCGGGTCGATTCAACACAAGTGTTCTACCAACAATTGTGCCCTCAAAATTGCCGGCATAGTCATGCCCATGATCAGGAAAACAGGATCATCATGCAATACTTGAGAGCCAGTCATAGAGGCTTGACTAGGAATACATTTTACCGTTTATTATTCCACACGTGCATATGAGTCTTCCTTCGAGCCTCGTGGTTATTGTAGACTCGAGAACCATAGCAGTTATAGCATGGAACATAAACCTAATTATGAACAGGGAGATAATCAATAACATTTATTATTGCCTCTAGGGCATATCTCCTACAGAGACTTCTTCCCCGAGCACTTCCAACGGGTAAGTGAGCAACTAAGTTCTCGAAACATATTAGTGAAAATTGCACTAGATGTGGCTACCACGAGGATGAAATGCACATGCTTTTTCTATGCCCTTTCTCAAAGGCTACTTGGTTTCCCTCTCCCTGGTATATTAGAACAGAAGTTTTGACTGAACATAATCATGCCATTCCACAAATGCTTAAGGTTTTACTGGATTATGCTCATCCCCATACAATGTAACTAGTGTATACACTTTCTTACGGTGTCTTTGGAAAGCACGAAATGATGCCCTGTTTGGTAGAAAGTTTCGTAAACCATCACAGGTATTCCCGGTGGCAAATGCGATCTTACAAGGCCGAAAACTAGAAGATGAGATGGCAGGAAATGTTGTTGTACAACAATCATCAACCACACAAGACCCCATCTTTAGTTGCAACACAAGGAATTTTCTGTGATCCGGCCTGGAAAAATGAGAAAAATATGCAACCATCGCCAGCAGGTATCGGTGTCATCATCCAACTTGGAGAAAATGGTCATTGTTTGCAGTTTTCAGTTATGTCTCCTCCGATGTTCACTCTCCAAGTTGAAGCGTATGGGCTTCTATTGGCCACTATGTTAGCAGAAACTCCTTCACATCCCGCAACCACAATACTAAGGACGCGTTTGGTTCACATATGTGTTTTTTGCGTTTTTGCATACTTGTCCCGGTTGGGCCTGGCTGAGCTAATGCAGCCTAAAAAGCAACATCTGCATGTAGTTTGGTTGCCTGCATTAGCCTATTTGCATAAGGGGACCAATATGTTAGCACGTTGTTTGGTTGCCGGCGTCGGTGTTGTTAGAGAAATAACACGTTATTTGGTTGCAACCAGCTAAACATGTGATCACCACTTCTCAGTAGTGGTGACCTTACCACACACTTACAACGTTGTCTTTCCCTAGAAAGGAAACAAATGCAGTTTGTCCTAGCTACTAGAAAATGACAGTACAAATTATTAAGTGCCAATATGGTCGAATAGTCCAAAGTTCAATGATGCTAACTAGGTGGAAGTTCATCCTCCTCTTCCTCTCCTTCTCTCCCTCTTCTGCTGTTGCTGCTATTGCCTCTTCTTCTTCTTGTTCAGATCCTGGTCTAACCTCTATTATCCCACATTGTCTGAGCCCCCTCCATCCTTTTGGTCTTCCATGCTTCGTTGTCAAACGCCTCCACACCATGGCCGGAGCTGATCACCTCATTAGGAGTCACATCCTCCTCCTCCGACACATGTTCATCAGTTCCCATTGCAGGATCCAGTTGTGAATGATGCAACATGCAAGAACAAGCTTGACCTGGGTAGGGTAAGGCGTCAATCTCACACACTCCAGCCTTAGAGTGACCGTTGAAAGGGCATTTGGAGCTCTGAAGAACAGGTGGATAGTTCCTACCAGAGAACTCGTTCAGATGGTACCTGGTTTTCGTGAAGGGTCGAAGAACACCTGGCCGACAAGCATAGCCAACATCTCATAGGTAGAACTTGCCATCTGGGATGTTGATGCCATCAGGTCTACACATGCTGCCACTAAGAATGTTGGCATCATGTGCTGATCCTTCCCAGCCTGCCAAGACATATGTAAACTTCAGATGAAAGTCAATAGCAACAAGCACATTCTGACTTGTGTAGTGCTTTCTCCCTCTATATGCTGCAGCTTGTGACCTCGACACTCTCGCAGTGACATGAGTACCATCTATTGCGCCAATGCAATCATGGAATAGCATTACAAGATGGTGTTATGGCTAGAACAAGAACATGAACAGGATATGAAGCCATTAACAACATACTGAAGGTGCTCACCTTGAAGTATGGATACCATCTTGGCTAGTGCGAATCTTGGTAGGAGTCCGGCCGCTTGGTGACACAATCATCTCTCCTCTCAGCTCCCTAACAGCATACAACACTTGTTTGAAGTACCTGGAGATGGTCTTCATTGATCTCCTGAACGTGTTGTGGATAACCCTGAACCTCTGGTTATGGCCAACAACATGAAGGAACAAGGCCACTTTCTCGTCAACACTGGTGTGGATGTTATCTTCTAGCAGCCCCTGCTCCTGAAGATCTGGACAAGTCTTGCAAATGGTGCTCTTTTCATTCTAAGCATCCACAGAGCCTTTGTGTTGTTGCAGTTGTAGATGTAGTTCAGATTCACTATCCTCTCCCGATCTCGGATTAACATCGGACCATAACGTACGAGGGGTATCTCATTCCGACTTTGAGCTCTCTTATGGACCAACCGGATCCAGGCCTCAACCACAGCTATTAGTGACGCGGCCTGAACTACAAGCTTCATCTGTTCATCGACAACCTAAGCGACATCCATGATGCGGCCAGCCTAGGCGCTACCGACCCTAAACGGACCTAGCAGAGGAGGGGGAGGGCGTAGCTTACCAGCTTCCGGGGCGGGGGAGACATGCCAGAGACGAGGATGGCTGGACGGAGTCGAAGAAGAAGGGGAGAAGCAGGTGCCGGTGTCGGGGAGTGCCGCCGCCGTCACCGCCGCTGGCGTTGCAGCCGCAGATATGAGTCATCTCTGCTGCCGGTGCCAATAACAGAGGATGGCTTGTCCTAGAGCTAGGGGTGAGTGAGCAAATGAAGTGGTGAGTGTATATTTGGTGCCATCCCGCCTCCGCAGATTTCCCCTTCCCGCCATCTCCGACCCAATCCCCCCTACATTGCGCGCTACGCCGCGTTCCCCTTTTCCGCCCGACTCAGCCCGGCTCGCTGGAAACTGCCGATTCGAGCGTTGCCAGCAAGCCAGGCTCTGGGATGCTTTAAGTTCCATCTGGATGTGAGCCAGGCCTCAATGCAGGCAACCAAACAACCCATTTTCATCCCGTGCGGACCTGGTTGGGCTCTATGCAGGTAACCAAACGCGTCCTAAATGGAATGCTCTGTACGCGCATCGGCAGCAGCGGTGAGTTCCATCTTCCAAGTCATATGTCACTAGAACATAAGGCATATTCTTGCTTCTATACATGTGTTGTCATCTTTTATTCACACCAGAGTATCACACATCAACAAGTGTTTTAATGTCAAAGCACATCATCAAGCAAAGTTAGCGATCAAAATTCAAAATAGGCATGTGGCTTTTCGTTGTCTCTCTTTAGATACATGACCTTGTATGACCTTGTATTGCCACAGATGTTCTCGCCATGTCAAGTGTGAGATCTTTCACACTCCTCTATGTAAAGTGTTGCTATTGGAATAAAATATTTTTTTGTTAAAAAAAGAGCACTCTTGCGGTTAGGATTTAGCTCGTTCCGCCGGTGCTTTTTCAATCCTAACTCCGCCATTGCCAGTGCAGAGAA
This sequence comes from Elymus sibiricus, assembly GCA_039707655.1. NCBI lineage: Eukaryota > Viridiplantae > Streptophyta > Magnoliopsida > Poales > Poaceae > Elymus > Elymus sibiricus. Next base: position 350,073,956 of record CM077663.1, read on the forward strand.
GAACTGAGGCTAGACAAAGTTATCTATAAAGCTAATTAAAACCAACAGCTATAAAATGCCCAAATTATTTGTACCCCCACCAATGCTGTTCACCATGCCAATATGCACCGAATATTCCTTAATCCTGTCAACGCTAGTAAAAATAAAGAACATCATCTGTGCTACCTTTAATACCTAATATCCTCAAAAAATGCCAACCTTCTGATTTACATAATAGCACCAATCGGTTCCATATTATACTACCATTTTTAGGGGATTGGTTAGAGGTGCCTTATTGGAAATGGACTTCTCTAGACCACAGGCTTGGACATGAGTTTTTTTTTTATCACACATAAGTCTTTGACCCCCTAACTGCAGAATTGGGCTTGGGTACACCCCCTTCGGATAGTGGTTTTCTACACCGAGGTGCATTTCACCCACGTTGAATAGTAAAATGAAGAAATAGCAAAAGCAATGAAAAGAAATCTGAAACTTTGTAAAATTTATGCTCAAGCTTTTCTGCGTGTTTGAGCGGAATTTTTATTTTGTTTGTATAGAGCTCATTTGATGTTATTTCACCACCAAATTTTACAAGTACCTACAGAAATTGGTCATAATCAAAGCCAGTCGACACGCATCAATGGCCACTCTGTTCGGCTCGATATCATGGCTGCAGATTTCTCGAGACGTCGCAGTCCAAAAGACCAACCGGTCCTCCAGCCAGCGCGCGACTCTGCCTACGTGAGCTCTGTATCTGCTGCTGCTATAACGTAGCTAGTCGCCTAGATGGCTACATAAGATATACACATTGTTAAGCCACCGTCCATGATTGCAATGTGATACGGCAAGATATCTCACTTCGAAGAACAAAGATACCGGGAAGATAGATATTTGCTTGCTTGCTGTTATCCTGTTCGCAGCTGCAGCATATAATTGCCTGTGAGTTCAGTTCTCTCTACTTCCCGTGCGCATCTCTCTACTTCCACTTGCTTCTGCTGCTCTTTACTAGTCCTAGTATCAACAATTGGTAGCACTAATTGGCCACAGGCAGAATTGGTAGCTTCAATATGGATTACGGGACTGATACATCGACGGATCCAGACGTCGACACGAATCAAGCGGTACTCCTCCCTAAGTCCCTATTGATCTTGCTGTTGAATCTTCATAGTTGAATTCGGACCAACATGTGGGAAGTGCAAACACTGCTGCAGTTTTTTTATTACAGCAAACTGTTGCCATGACCATGTTTACTGAACTTGTCTGTACTTGCCAGCAGTTGGAACAAGGGCATGCTGTTTTGCTCACACCTTCGGATTCCAGTGACAAACCAAATGAAAAACCAGGTCCAAAGGTATCGATACAAACCGATCACTGCACCTTCAGATCATTCTACCATTCAGCTGCTAAAGATTTCTTCTCCTTCTTCGTTGACTTGACTGACAGACGCTTCGCCGTCTTGCCCAAAACCGTGAAGCTGCTAGGAGAAGCCGCCTAAGAAAGAAGGCACGATCATTTGGTGCCTACTACCAAGTCGGTAAACAATCTGCAAGGATTCTCTTGGAACCTTAATTTCTTCATCATTTTTATCACCCTCCTCAGGCATATGTCCAGGAGCTCGAGAGCAGCAGCCTGAAACTCGCTCAGCTGGAGCAGCAGCTACAGCGTGCTCGCCAACAGGTATGCTCATCTTCATCTCTCAATTTTGACAGAATTCATTCGCGTACGTTGTCCAACACACTAGTAATTTGTTTTTCTTGTGTATTCAGGGCTTTCTCATTTCTACCTTGGGGGAACCTGACTCAGCGAATGGAAATGGTAATTGACCACTCTCGTTATTTTTAATCGTACTTTTTATGTTAATACATTTTGCCGTATCCCGATATCCAACAGCTCCTTCGTTCCACGTGGAGTACGCACGGTGGCTGGAGGAGCACCACAAGCAGGTAGACGAGCTCAGAGCCGCCCTCAGCGCACACGTCGGCGACTGCTATCTTCAGGCCATCGTTGACACCATCATGGCACGCTGCGACGAGATGTTCAGGCTGAAGGGCGCTGCGGCCAAGACCGAGGCCTTCCACGTCCTGTCGGGAACGTGGACGACCCCCGTGGAGAGGTGCTTCCTCTGGCTCGGCGGCTTCCGGCCATCGGAGCTTCTCAAGGTTCTGACCATCGTTAACAGATTGTGCCATTTTCGATCACTTTTGGATTGAGCAGACAGACGCTTCCCCTTGCCTCTTTATGACGTGCGTCGATGACATTGCTGCAGCTACTCGCAAGCCGGCTGGAACCCCTCACAGAGAAGCAGCTCGACAGTATTCGTGTCCTGCGCCATTCCTCCCTGCAAGCCGAAGAAGCACTCTGCCGAGAGATGGAAGCGCTGCGGCAGTCGGTCACGGAAACCGTCGCGGCGGCAGGGCAGTCGTCCCTGAGCTCCCCTGCAGGCTCCGGAGACGGTTGCACGGGCGAAATGGCGGCGGCAGTCTCAAAGCTTGGCGCCCTGGAAGGCCTCCTGCAGCAGGTAAACTTGCGCAGGCCATGGGTGTTTAGTTTGAACAGACGTGTGCGCTTCAGATGCAGGGTTTCCTGAACGGTTTCCCGGTGACCTGCTGTTTCACAGGCTGATGATCTGCGACTGCGGATTCTTGGGGAAACGCGGCGGGTACTGACGACCCGTCAGTGCGTACGAGCGGTGCTCGTGGTCAGCGACTACTTCTCCCGGATGCACGCCCTGGGTTCTCTCTGGATGGCACGTCCGTCCACCGGAGTGAACTGAATTTCGAGTTTGGACAGTCGGTTACGGGGTTGCTCCTTACGATTTGTACCGGCTCGATGCTACATTTTAAGTTAATAAAAGCGTCATTTATCAAAAAATGTTCAGAAAACACGAGAATGTGGTTATTCCACCTACTCTCTCGAAGACAAACTAGGTTGCAGAACCGACATATATGTAGTGCAGGCAGTGGCGGACCCACCATTGGGGCGAGCTGGGGCGGCCGCCCCGGGTCGCCGGCAGCGGAGTATCGACCCTCACCTACGTATCTTTTCTATGACAGGCGTTAGAACACAAAAAGGCAGCGGCGGCGGTGCTGTTTCTCTGTTTCTGTCTAACTGCATCGAAGGGTTGAGGAAGAAAGAGGTTTGGGCTGGTCCGCTGGTGGATTGGGCTACATTTTTTTAGTTACTATATAGCTCACTGTACAGGCCCAAGTACCCAATTGATAGACGATAGAGAAGGAAATCTCCAATCGATCAAGAAATCGCTTCCAGCCGTTCCCCTCGATCTAGCCAGACCCAAATGGTTTTCTCAAAAAAAAAACAGACCCAGACGGCCAGACTCCTCACACTGCGAACGCTGCAAAATTGGAATGAAATCATATTGTGGCATAAGCGAGCATTTCAACCGACAAGAGTCCGTAGTGAAATCTCTAAAAAGACTTATATTTAGGAATAAAGAGAGTAGTTTTTAAGACCTTTTTATCCTTTTGTTGTTAAATGCTATGAGTTTTGATTGAATATAGTTGCATTTGTACCGAAAAATTAAACATTATATGTTCGCCCCGGCAAACTACAATTCCTAGATCCGCCACTGAGTGCAGGTGCAACGGATTGGGGGAGACACATGCATGAACTTCTCTGACGACGAACAACTATCTAAGAATCCTTTTGTCTTCAAATGGGAAAAAATTGAGAAGTCAGTCATGTCCAACTTAATCTTTACCTTATATATATATATATATATATATATATATATATATATATATATATATATATATATATATATATATATATATATATATATATATATAGTCTATTTGGGACCCAGGGTGAAGAATAAGTAATTCTTCACACTGGTCGATCGACTGAGCCAGACCGTACGTTCAACCAAGACACCACCGTTCTGCGATTGAAAAAAAGCCCACCGCCCCTCGCTGTAAATTACATCGGAGTCGAGGTAATTTTACCTTTTATGCGTTGACTCGAACACAGCCCACCTCCCCCGTCCCTTTCTAATCTGGCTAGGTCTTCGGCGGCGCCGTGGTTGGCGATGGCGGTGCAGGCTCAGCGGCATGGTGCTCGGTGGCAGACGGTGGCCTCGGCGGTGTGCTGAGATCTCTGGGTTCCTTGGTGACGGGCAAAGCAGCGGGGCTACATCGACTGCGGCAGCTTCGTGCGCTGCGCCGGCCACGGCGGCGCTACTCCATCCGCGGGCTTCGACGGCATCATGTCGAGCTCTCGACACTTTGGTTCGTGCCAGGATTTATGCCCCTGTATTTCTCCTCCCGCCCTCTCCCAATCTGTCGAGGAAGATTGTGGGCTGGGCACGACTTGCCGGCTGCGGCGGCTGCCATGGTGCTGGGTTGTGGCCTTTCTCAGATTCGGCGCGTACTGATGCATCCTGTGCTAGGTTTTGAAGTTTTACTTGTTTCAATGTTCAATATGGGTGCACAAGTTTTAGTACGGCCTTCACCAGATTTGATAATGTGCGCCTTCTTCCTATACCAGCGAAGACAGGAAAAAAATTGCATGGTCGTGCTGATCTGATCCGCGAAATAGTAAATTAGATGTTGGGGACAAATCAAGAAGAGCTTCTCTCCAGATCTGACCTACGGCTACTTCCAGTCCTCCTACTAATCTCCTATCTTCCATAAATAGAGCTACCAACGCTTTTGTGTCTAACGACTCCTTAGGTTCAGTGGCTTGTGTCTAATTATTCCCCAGTTTAACGTGCCCATATGCTGCATTTTCTGTCTGCCTTGGTCCAGCAAATGTTAGTTATTAGATTAAGAAATAGGAGATAATTAGTGTAATTTGTGTCTAATTATTAATCTATGTAGGTTTCAGGTCTCTGGGTCGTACCGATAGAATTAGGCAATAAAACGTAGGCTATAAGATAATTCGCTTCAGATACTAGTTTTGGGATTTATATTAGCTTGAAGAGAATAATTTTGCTCAAAGAAGACGAAGCCAACATTATTGCTAGTACTGAGATGCGACGTATCTCAGGTTTGTAGGTGCAGAATCAGGATGGATTATAATGGATTCTCCCATTTGACTTGTCTTTCAAAGGTGAGTTGTAGCCAGATATAACTTCTGTCCTCTTATATTTCAGTTCATAAAAGATATAGGGTAATTAGTATTACTTCTGCATTTCTATCCACTTCGACTCTTACTGATTTGTTCTTGAGTACTGATTTATTCTAGTTTTTAAATGCTTCCTTCCTTTCGACTCTGGGTTTTCCTTAAACAACTTCGAGATGTTGATCTCAAAACTATGGCTGCTGAGCACATGGTACAGTGGTGTTCTTTATAGAAATAATGAAATCCCATAACTGCTGTTGGGTTTCTTGTTTTTACGTGGTTTTCCTTTTTATTGTTTGCAGTTTCATCCTTTACCTCCTGTGTTTGACGAGACACCAAAGCATGATAGAGATTGCACCAAAAACTTGTCACAAGCTTGTGAGGTGACTCCCCAAACGATAAGATGCTGGCCTCAAAACGATGTCTGGTCGGGAAGTAGTCCTGCTCTAGTTGGCCATCTTTTAATCATCAGTTGTTCACAATCCCTTCTAAATAAAATTCTTTCAGCTGATTACCTTCTCATATGAATTTTCAGTTATGTACGACGAGACAAATAAATACCTTGGCTCAGCCTGGATGTGATGCTAACACAACCGCACCAAAAGAACATTCCATCAAACAATGAATGATAATTTCATATTTGGGTCCTTAAAATAGAATGACATCTATCACCAGCACAGTATGATTCAACTGAAACTATAGCTTAGGCCAATGATTGGCATCTTCTTTATCTGATTATACCTTTGTAAGACAACGGAATATGTAAACCAAGGTACTTGGTCTCTCCTTACAAAAATGGAATTGAGGTTTTGTAATGTAGTTAGAAGGATTCTAATTGCTTTATTTATGTTGATCATTTCCTAAAATTTTCTGCCATGCTACCAATTCCCCCCCCCCCCAAACGTAGTAGCGCTGTTTTCTACTCCCTCCGTTCCAAAATATAGTGCGTCCTCGGTTTTCGCGCTTCAACTTTGATCATAAATTTAACCAACGAGACCGACTGCGGCGGGAGCAAAAATTATACCAGTGAATTTGTATTCGAAAGAAGTTTTCAATTATATAATTTTTGCTCCCGCCGCAGTCGGTCTCGTTGGTTAAATTTATGATCAAAGTTGAACCTCGGGAAGCGCGGGCACACTATATTTTGGAACGGAGGGAGTATTACTTAAGGTAGAAAGAAATGAGTACAACTGAAATTAATAAGGAAACAGATAGAAGGGGAACAGCTAAGGCTAGCTTGGCCTACAATATCCAGTTCTTGGGGAGAAGTGCTTGCTTGCTCACTACTCTCATATGGAAACCTAAATCCCTGCTAAACTCGAGCTCTTTGCTTGGATCTGCATCAAGGAGTGATATCGTAGTGCTCTCAGCTCTTGGTCTCTTCTTACCGATTATTTAGTGGAAGTTAATTGCGTTCCATCATTATGACACCTTTGAAACATATTTTGCCAACTAGAGCACAATACAATGTTGTTTTCAACTCATCCTGATATTTTCCTGAGCGTGATGACTGTGTATGCTTTGGCCAGTTGCTCTTCCATGTAGCACTTCTTTACAGTAATTGAAGTCCTACGGGAGGATACTTCATCTGCATGCAACTCATTCTTGTATTTGTTCTGCAACATCATCTCATATTTTGAGGATCCCTCATATTTACTGAATTTTTTCCTGAAATAAGTTTTTGGGTAAGCAAAAGCATCATATTTTGAAGCAACAGACTCCCAATGCTGTAAATCTGACATACATGCCCAGAATTTGGTAAGGGCTTCTTTTAGATCATTGTTCAAAATTCAAAATTTCTAGATATAATCAAGAATTTTTCAGTAATTCATAAAAGGTACCCATTTAATATCTGGCAAAAATTTAGACCATTTAAACCAATGGTATTAGAGATAATGACTTTTCAGACCGATGCTAAAAGTTTGAGTCCAAAATTTAAACTTAACAAAAATAAAAGTAACTTAATTTACTCCAGTTTTTCTAAAATAAACTTAATTTACTCCTGTAATTTAGCAGGAACGCAATTTTATCTCACAATGAAAAGTAGGAATGTAACAAGAATTTATTGCCATAAATTTACCTCAGATGACTTTGTTTTTTAGGTGGTGGGTTTGGTGCAGCATTCATGATGTAAGTTTACGTTTCATGTGTGTAGTAATTTTACCTCACACTCCTATTTCTCTTACTGTGCTTCTTGGCCCGGTAGACTTTTTTCCTGGAGACCACGCCGTAATCTTACCTCATGCATGTTGTAGATTACCTCAGCGGCCTTCACCGTGGCTTGCCTGTGGCGTGCGAGCCACATGTGTTGGGCAAGCGGCTGGGGTGAAGAATAACAATTCTTCATCCTGGGTGACGCATAGTCAATCCCTATATATATATATATATATATATATATATATATATATATATATATATATATATATATATATATATATATATATATATATATATATATAATAATAATAATAATAATAATAATAATAATAATAATAATAATAATAAAGCACGGACTGCTTCTGGTCGTACGTCATTTAAATTACCCTCAAAGTTGGTGAGAATTACCCACCAATGCCACCCGTGAGTAAAGAAAACGATTCGTTTTTATTAAAAAATCGCCACAGCGTTCTGTTCTTATGAGTTGATACGTTATAATAACACAAACAGATAAGTGGTGCGATGGCTAGGAGCGCTTCGCTCCACGCGGGTGACCAGGGATCGATCCCTGGTTCTATCACTTTTTTTCTTCGAAATGGCAGTTATCCTGCATTCATTAAGAAGAAAAGAGTTGCTCAGTTAATTAGGGAAAACCGAGCGAAAACCAGATTGCCCAGTTAATTGTGGAAAACTGAGCGAAAACCGTTACAACCGTTGAGCGACACACATGAAAAAGCCCACGCACACCACTCCAAAGAGGGTCTCGGCGAGACAGCACGCAGGCGTCATCGTCATCACTCCTCCCCTAGAGGCGTCATCGCCATCCCTACACTCTGAGCAAACGACTCCGACTCCGCCGTGGGCGATCGTCGACTCAACCCACACTATAGCGGACACGTGAAGCTGCATGAAGATCTATGCCAAAATCTCAACCACCTACGGCCAGACGACGCAACTCTGACTCTGACGAAGAACTCTGTTGGACAAAACCAGGCACGGCTGGCGCCACGGGAGATCGCCGAACGGGCTACCTGCAGCCAGTCATCGTATACCACAGGGCCCCGCCGCCGCAGCTTCGACTCCATAGCAACAAACAAACCGAGGCAAAACCGTGGACACGCCGAAGAAGAGCCGACTACCGCAACCATTGCCGCGTCGCCGACATTGCTCCTACCATCATCGTTGCCACAGAAGCCTGGACGCCACCGCCACCGCCAACCACCAACCACCGGTCCCGCTTGCCGATGCCAAGCTCCCAAGACGAAGCCCCCAAGAGGGAATACGACACCAAGGCGCCACCATCGTCTGATCACAAATCAAGGTTTCCCCCGGAGAGGCCGAGATGGCTAGATCCGCGCAGGAGGGGTGGGAGAACAAAGCAACGATGCCTTCATGAAGGTCAACGACGGCCACAGCCGCCGCCATCATTGGTCATGGCACTAGGCCAAGACATGGTTTTCACCAAGCTCCACACCGCCTCAGCCGCACATCATCCCGCATTGGCGTCGGCAAGCCCACCAAACATCACCACCGTCGAAGCTGCCCATCGACGAAGAAGCACCAAGATCCGTCGCAGCCAACCGCACCTCGCGGAGACCACCGACGGCCGGAGACCGGATCCGCATCACACGCTGCCGGAGTGCACTTCCTCGCTGCCGTGGGCCTCCGATCCGCGCACCCCAGGGGCGTCCACGCGATGCCAGACCGCGCAGACACACCGGCCGCGCCCCTCGCGACCGAAGCCGCCGCTCGAGTGCCGTACAGGCCGCTCAAGCCCCTCCACCATGGGCCCTGCCAGGGCAGCAACCGCGCCGAGGGCGCCAGATCCGCCACCCATGCCTCGGCACACGCACCTTCCATGCCCTCGCCGCATCTCGTGCAGCCGCTTCGAACGTGGCCGCCACGAGCCGAACACCAGCGACGCCACGCCCCCAAGCGGCACCAGACCAGCCCGAGCCGCCGCACCCTGGGCCGCCCAGCCGCGCCGCGCGACCAGGCCTTGCACGCACGCGCCTCCCTGCACGCACACCTCCGGCATCGCCTCCTCGCGCCACTGCAGTGCTCTGCCGCACCACGCCGCACGGACCCACGACGGCCCGCAACGGCGCCCACACAAGCCAGATCCGCGCCTCCCGCGCATCCGGCACCGGCGCCGCGTCCGCTCACGCCCGTGCCGCCCAGGAGCCCTGGACCTCCACGCCCAGGCGCCCCCAACCGCGCTGCCCGGAGCTCGGTCCTCCGTGCCCACGACCACGCGCTCCCACCTCCAAGCTACCCAAGGGAGGCCGCAACTAAGCAGATCCCGCCGCCGCCGGGCTTTTCCCGCTGGCGTGAGCCGACGACGGCGAGGGGATGGGGGAATGGGGGCGGCGGCGGCGGAAGCTAGGTCTCAGCCCGAGCCGCTCCAGGGAGCGACGCGGGGGACGGGGGTTATTACAGATCTTGATGCGAAAGGATGTGGATCGAGCGCGTAGTGTCTTCTACCACTTTTTCACTTCCCCTTTTCCTCTCTTAAGCGTGGTAATGGACCGCCCATATGCGGGCGTGGCGCCCTTGTTTTTTTTTTTACTTTCTCATTTCGGTTTTAGTTTTTTCTTCTTTAAATTAATTTCGGATTTTCAAAAGAACAAAATTTTAAAAAGTTATGAGTTTTGAAAAAAGGAGGAAAATGATAAACTGTTTGTGAATTAAAAAAATTGGAAAATCGTAAAATGTTCATGAGTTCAAAGAATTGCTCACATATTATAAAAAAGTCATGATTTGAAATAACTTTTCATGAAATAAAAAATGTTCATGATTTTTAAAAATAGCCCAATATTCAAAGCATATTCATGAATTTGAAAAACATGCCCATCAACTTTTAAAAAATGTTCACAAAAATTAAAACCCATGTGCGGGTCGTGGCGCCCCCTGGTTTCTTTCTTTTTACTTTCTCATTTCTGTTTTGGGATTTTCTTCTTTAAATTAATTACAGATTTTCAAAAGAATAAAATTTTAAAAAGTTGTGAGTTTTGAAAAAAGGGGGAAATGATAAACTGTTTGTGAATTCAAAAAATATTCGGAAAATCATAAAATGTTGATGAGTTCAAAGAATTGCTCACATATTATAAAAAAATCATGATTTCAAATTAATTTTCATGAAATAAAAAATGTTCATGATTTTTAAAATAGTCCAATATTCAAAGCGTATCAGGAATTTGAAAAACATGCCCGTCAACTTTTAAAAAATGTTCACAAAAATTAAAACGTGTCCATAAATAGCATCATGACATCACTCAGACAAACTTTGTAAAATGACATTTTAAAAGTCCTTATCTCATTCTTGCATTTGATTCATACCAAATGATAAACTGTTTGTGAATTCAAAAAAAATCGGAAAACCGTAAAATGTTCATGATTTCAAAGAATTGCTCACATATTATAAAAAAGTCATGATTTGAAATAACTTTTCATGAAATTAAAAATGTTCATGATTTTTAAAAATAGCCCAATATTCAAAGCATATTCAGGAATTTGAAAAACATGCCCATCAACTATTAAAAAATGTTCACAAAAAATTAAAACCCATGTGCGGGTTGTGGCGCCCCCTGGTTTCTTTCTTTTTACTTTCTCATTTCTGTTTTGGGATTTTCTTCCTTAAATTAATTACAGATTTTCAAAAGAACAAAATTTTAAAAAGTTGTGAGTTTTGAAAAAAGGGGGAAATGATAAACTGTTTGTGAATTCAAAAAATATTCGGAAAATCATAAAATGTTGATGAGTTCAAAGAATTGCTCACATATTATAAAAAAAATCATGATTTCAAATTAATTTTCATGAAATAAAAATGTTCATGATTTTTAAAAATAGTCCAATATTCAAAGCGTATCAGGAATTTGAAAAACATGCCCGTCAACTTTTTTAAAATGTTCACAAAAATTAAAACACGTCCATAAATAGCATCATGACATCACTCAGACAAACTTTGTAAAATGACATTTTAAAAGTCTTTATCTCATTCTTGCATTTGATTCATACCATTTTATATCTACCACATGTCCATACATGCATAATCTGATAGTTTTCTCCCGTTGCAACGCACGGGCATATTTATATCTATACCTACTATTAAAGTACGGATCGCTTCTGCCCGTACGTCATAAAAATTGCCCTTAAAGTTGCGAATAATTACCCACTATGCCACCCGTAAGTGAGAAAAAACGGTTCACTTTTTCCTTCACAAGTCGCTGGGCCGAGCGTTTATTACCAAGCGGTCCGCTATATTGACACTAGCATGCGGATAGCCCAGTGGCTAGAGCCTCACGATTTCATCCAGAACACCTGAGTTCGATCCCGGGGAGTCACAATTTTCTTCTTTCTTTGTTTAAATTTTCTTTTATACGACATATTCAAATACTTTTTAAAATATTCATACCTTTTAAATCCTAACTCGAAATTTAACAAGTTATATATGAAAATTCGTCAGAAAATGTGTAGATTTCAAATATGCCGTGATCTTGTATGTTAATAATTTCTAAAATTAGGTTTGGAGTGCAACCTTAACTAATACCTTCTTTATATGGGGTATTTTGGAAATGCCTAATATATATTACCTCCATCACAAAAATATTGTTTTAGATTTTGTAAATACGGATGTATCTACCAGCTACCATATGTTAAAGGTTACAACATGTATATGATCATCCTTTCTAGATCGCACAGTGCACAATAACTGACCTCTATACGATGATTGTACTTAAACTATTGATACGAGCTTTTATGTTAACAAGTGGATTAATGTTGATTTTCATATTGTTTTAAATTCTACCTATAAAGTTTTTTTTAACAATATCGACGTTTTTTGCGGGGGTAACCAAATCGATGTTGATATGCAACCTTGAACATTGGGTGTGCATGTCCTTATAGATTGATTGTTTTCATTGGAGCTGTCTAATATGCATGTTTGCAACTAAATTAAATTAGAAACACCTTGAGTACACTTCAAAAATCGTTCCTTATCATGTTGTTTGGCATGCAACATCGAGAAATATTTCATGATTCCTTGATGACGCCGGGTGTGTGTATGAGGGATAATTTTTTCTCCCGGTGCAACGCACGGGCATGTTTGCTAGTATTAACAACGGTCTGACAATATCACTAGTAGTATAGCCAACTGATGACTATATGCTACTCCTATGTCATTGTGCCATCATATATACTTAATCAGTACTAACGAGGTAGGCTATTACACTTCTCTTTTTTCTATACCTTCTCTTTCTTTTTCTTCATTTTATTATAATAGTTGATTAGGAGCACATGTACTCCATATGTACCAATGGATTAGTGCCCACTCCTCTCTTTCTTTCCCGCTCATCTCCCTCACATAGACAAAACAGGAGTAAATAGCATATAACCACCACACTACAGCCTAGGGCTACAAAAAACTACATGTTTTCTTACTTTTTAAAAAAACTACCACAAAAGTGGTGGGCTGTTTAAAAAAACCCAAGTGGCCGAAGCGTTAACTTTTAAGCGGGTTTATGACAACGGGGCTCGCATGCCAGGTCTACGTGGGTTGACGCTCACGACGCGCGCTGTGACGGCAGTTAGGGAGCGCGCGGTCTGGTCCGACCGGATCTAGCCGAGTCGCTCCTCTCCCTCTTTCACTCTCTCACTCGCTCCCCTCCCTCTCCCTCTGACCTAGGCGGCGATGGTGGTGGCGTCGGCGAAACCAGTGAATGGCGACGAGTCGGTGGGGGGAGATGGCACCAGAGGAGAGGCCGGTGAGTATTCGAAAGTGGACAATTGGCTCGACAGCGGTAGCTTCGCGACGCAGCCACCGCGACAGGCCACACCGCCGGCGCCCCCACAACCTACATCCCCGAGGCCCCCACTGGGTACACCGTCTGTGCCCCCATAGCCTACAACCGCGGTTGCTCCACCGCCGAACCAAGAGGCATCACTGGAGTACAGAGCGGCCAAGGCTCTAGCTGATACCGTGGTCGCGGATCCCGCGGGCTCCCACCACTGGGCTTCAACATTTGATGGCGTTGAGTACGTTAGATTACTTCATCATCATCATCTTCTTCTTCTTCTTCTGCTTCACTTGAATGATCACTTTGTGAATAATTTGTGTTATTTATGGATGTCCTAATTGAGGTTAAGTGTGTATTTTTGAAAATTTCAATTTAGTTTAGATGCAGGTGCAAATGGCACATTTAGTGACTAGTTATAAACTTAGATGTAGCAGTGATGTTAGTGTCATATATTTAGTTAAGTTTTGATACAGTTAAAACTATGATATCCAGTTAAGTTTTCATCCAGTTATAAGTAGTGATGCAACAGTACTGCTTAACTGATATTCAGTTAATTTTTTATGTTGTAGTACTGAACTAGTTATTCAGTTTAGTTAGGATTTGATGTTATAGATATTTCTAAAGAACCAAACTACTAGTTAATTTAAAACAGGGTTAGTGACGACATTTGGGAGGCGAGGCTGCATTTCCAGGGCGGGGACAACATGGAAAGAACCATGTGCCTTTCAGACATATCATTTGTGAATTTGATTGCACTGGTTGAGACTGAAGAAGGCTATGGTTCAGATGACTACATGTACTATGTGAAGGATCAAGGAATTGGTATGGATGGTTTATTCCTTCTGGATGGTCAAGAGGCGGTAGAGGAACTGATTGACCATTCAGATTATACAATTTTGAATATCATAGTGACCAAAGCTAATGACAGAGATGATGAATTTAATAGGGGTACAAATTTTTGTGAAGAACAGGTTCCAATAGGCAACCTAGTGGGGCGGGGGCTAGTTATGTGTTAAGTCTATCACTAAGGATGGCAATTTTACCCATGGGTACGGGTACCCTCGGGTACCGTACCCGCATGGGTCGGGTATGGGCACACTTTGATACCCATGGGTAGTACCCATACCCTACCCGTTAAGTCATGGGTAGGGTACGGGTATAGCCTTGTACCCGCGGGTATACCCATACCCTGCCCGCTTGTGAAATAATGTTAAATTGTGTTTAATTAATCATTGTTTTTTCATGTGACTCGTCTACTCATATTCACTTATGAGTATGTTATGATTTCTAAATTTTGATGGTGGTTATGTACTCATCTACTTGTTATGTAGCTGAGATAATTGATTTTTTTGTCATATGTGCTATCAATGAGTGTAAAATTATGAACAACTTGTGTACTATTTGTCCTACCCGATGGGTACCCAATGGGTACGGGTACCGTCGGATATGGGTATGGGTAAAGTTTCAGACCCGTGGGTACGGGTATGGATAGAATTTTGTACCCACTAACTATTCGGGTATGGGTATGGTTTTCCTCTACCCTTCCCATACCCTGCCCATCGCCATCCTTATCTATCACAGGATGGTGTTGTTCAACCTCCTGAAGACAACCTTAACACACAACAGAGTTGTAATTTGAACACTAAAGAAGCTATATTTGAAGATGTTGTTGTTGCACAAGAACACGGTGATGATTGTCGGATTTCGGGCTCCGGAAAAACCCTAAGAAGTTCGAACTCAGGGGCGTGTGCGAAGATCTCCAACAGCTTCGCCCCCTCCAAGCTCACCACACGATAACCCCGCTCGATGGCGAGGAAGAAGATAGCACACGAGGATTTACCCAGGTTCAGGCCGCTGCGAAGCGTAAAACCCTACTCCTGCTTTTGGTGGATTGCCTCACGAGGAGGTTTGTGGATGAACTAGTACAGTGGTGAGCTTGTTAGGGAACGTTGCATGGGAAACAAAAATTTTCGTACGCACACGCAATATCTATCCATGGTGATGAGCATCTACGAGAGGGAGAGTGGATCTACATACCCTTGTAGATCGCTAAGCGGGAAGCGTTAAGAAACACGGTTGATGTAGTCGAACGTCTTCGCGATCCAAATAGCTAGCCGTCCCGCGATCCCATCACGATCCGTCCCGCGATCCAATCACGAACCGTTCCACGATCCAATCATGGTCCTTCCGATCTAGCGCCGAACGGACGACACCTCCACGTTCAGCACACGCACAGCTCGATGACGATCTCCGCCTTCTTGATCCAGCAAGAGGGAGCGGAGAGGTAGATGAGTTCTCCGCCAGCACAACGGCGTGGTGGTGGTGGTGGTGGAGCTATTCCGACCGGGCTTCGCCTAACCACCGCCGAAACTAGACTAGAGAAAAACTGTATAGACGGGGGTAGAGAGGGCTGCACCGTGGCTTGGGTTGAAGTGCTTTTGCCCTCTCTCCCTCTAGTATATATAGGAGGGAGGGGAGGGAGGCCGGCGCCCCTAGGGCTGTCCCTTTGGTGCGGCCGAAGTGGGGAGGTGGAGGAGTCCAACTCCAATCCTACTAGGAGTAGGATTCCTCCTCCCCCACTTGGAAACTCTTTCCACCTTTGGGTTTTCCCACCCCTAGCCGCATGGGCCTTAGTGGGGGGTTCGGCCAGCCCACCAGGGGCTGGTTTAACTCCTCCCATAGCCCATGAGATCCTTTGGGGCGAGAAGCCCCTCCCGATGGTCCCCCGGTACCCTCCCAGCACTCTCGGTACACTATCGAAATACCCGAAACTTTTCCGGTGACCAAAACGGGACTTCCTATATATCAATCTTTACCTCCGGACCATTCCGGAGCTCCTCGTGACGTCCGGGATCTCACCCGGGACTCCGAACAACCTTCGGTCACCAACATACATAACTCAACTATACCGAAACGTCACCGAACCTTAAGTGTGCAGACCCTGCGGGTTCGAGAACTATGCAGACATGATCGAGACACCTGTACGGTCAATAACCAATAGCGGGACCTGGATGCCCATATTGGTTCCTACATATTCTACGAAGATCTTTATCGGTTGAACCTCTATGTCAAGGATTCAGTTAATCCCGTATGATGTTCCCTTTGTTCTTCGGTATGTTACTTGCCCGAGATTCGATCGTTGGTATCTCTATACCTAGTTCAATCTCGTTACCGGCAAGTCTCTTTACTCGTTCCATAATACAAGATCCTGTGGCTAGCTCTTTAGTCTACTAGAGGCATACTAGGGACACAGTGTTGTCTATGTACCCACACATGTATTTGAGTTTCCAATCATTACAATTATAGCATGGATAATAAACGATTATCATGAACAAGGAAATATGATAATAACTAAATTATTATTGCCTCTAGGGCATATTTCCAACAGAGCTGCCTCGCGAGGACATTTTGGGTGGTGTTGTCCCTCTCTACAGAGCAGCCTAGCCTCTATTTATAGCGGCCCGGGTCCTCTTCCCTTATCGCAATGGTGGGAAGGGATCCCACGACGGCCAAATTCGAAAGGGGACAGGAGGTACATCCTATCCTGACAAAAGGTGGTCTTCGCCTGCAAAGTAACCGGTGGTGGCGCAGAGGTGGGCTCGGTGATGACGTCCGTCCTGCGGAGCTCGGGGTCTTGGTCTCGTTGCACTGGAATGGAAACCTTGGGGGGGGGGGGCGCTTTGGGAACCCGCGTGCGCCCCTGCCTCCTTGGCACGAAAGAGGAAACTGTCTCCTCTAGCGCGCTGGTGCCCGCCTGGCCTGGCTGGCGTCACTCGTGAGCTCCCGAGGCCGAGCATTGCTTAGAGATCTCCGCCACTCAGGAGGGGGCCCGGGGAGGCTTCCCCCTTCCGGGAGCCTTGCGATGTCCTTGCGAGGGTGGGACTCTCGCGAGGGTCTTGTCTTGAGTGAAGCCGCGCAGGGCCGTATGGACCGTCAAGTGGGCCATGCACTGGGCCGCAGGCAGGCAAGTCTGGGTACCCCCGTTCCCAGAACGCCGACAGTAGCCCCCGGGCCCAAGGCGCGCGCGAGTTGGCTTCTGGGCGAAGCCATAGAAGATGACCCAAAGCGCCGTGGGCCCCAACCGCCTACGGGCCAGGCTTGACACGCGGCGCCCTCCGAGACGCTGACCCTCCATTCCTTCGAGCTGCCTCGGCGACTGCCCCGGCTGACAAACCGCCTGGCGCACGCCTCCGAGCCGTCACTGTTCCCCATCAATCTGGTCGCCCGTTCTCCCTTCTTCCATGGCCCACGCCTTCTCCGCCAAGTCCTGCGTCCGTCCGGCCTGGCCGTCCGCCATGGCGCCCAAGAAGAGAGGGGGCGAGGCCTCGAAGGCGTCGGAACCTTTGCCGGCGCCGGAGCCCGCGTTAGGCCGATCCTTGGTGGTCAATCTTGAGGGGTTGGAGAAGGTCCGAATGGCGGTCGCCGCCGGCTCCAACGAGTGGGGGGCGACCAAGATTTGGCTGGGCTCGCGGCCTCAGGCCGAGCTGGAGGCCACCTGCATTCCCCTTCATCTCCACGCCCTCCTCTCCGGCTTGCTGCCACCGTTCTCGGACTTCTTTTCTGCCGTGCTCACGCATTATTAGGTTCATGCACTTCATCTTGACCCTGGCTCCATCGTCCTCCTTTTTGCCTTCGCGTTCCTGTGTGAGGCCTTCGTCGGCGTCTCCCCTTCTGTGGCCCTGCTTCGCCACTTCTTCTCCCTCCAGTTGAACCCTGAGGGACACTTTTCAGGATGTGTGTCCCTGAGAGCCGCCGATGCGATGGCCAGCGGGGCCCCCAATGCCCGGCTTTCGCCGAACGCAGAAGGTTTCCGGAGGCAGTGGGTGTTCGTCGATGCTGCTGAGGCCGGCTCCCTGCTCCAACCCCCGTCGGTTCCTGCAGAGCCGAATCCCAGGTGGGAGCACGAGGAGCTTGTTGACCCGCGGCTCGCGCCTGTCTTGGTCAGGCTGGCGGAACTGAAGAAGTCTGGCGTGACTATGGCGATGGTGGTGCGGGAGTTCTCCCGCCAGCGGATTGCTCCTCTCCAGCGCCACTCCCGCCCGATGTGGACCTTCGCGGGCCCTTGCGACTCCATGAGGCTCCAGGTTCCTTCTCTTCTTCCCAGCGCGCTGCGCGAGCTGCTCCGTCGCCTGGCCGGCGGGGAACCAGGTGAGCTTCCTCGGAACGGCCTTCCCTTGTACAACCGCCAGGACGGGGAGACCCTTGCCGGGAAGATGCCGCGCTTCGACGAGTGGGGGCTCCTCCCTTCGGTGGGTGCGGGTCCCCGGGACGATCCCCCCGCGATGGCTTCGAGGCCTGGGGGTCCTGAGGGTCCTGGAGCCACGGTTCCCCCTTTGGCCATGGAGAGGTGTCCTATGTCGCCCGTTCCCCGGGCTCTTGTCGCGGCCCTGCCCGGGAGTGAAGATGACACCCCGCCGGTGGAGGCAGCCACCGTCTCCGTTGCTGGGTGTCTGGTGTCAGGCGCCGACACGTCGTCCCCGGGCCCTCGTGCTTGCCGGAAGAGGAAGGGGCCTGGGGGCAGCTGCCGCCCGTCGCCGTGGGTCCCGATGAAGAGGAAGCGGGTCGCCTTGGATGAGTAAGTGTCCGAGTCCCCTCAGTCTTCCCTGGTGTGCCCCTTCTGAATCTCTGTTTCGCAGGTTCCCCTCCAATGAAGAGAAAGGCGCGACGCCACCGCCGCCTCCTGAGGTCACCGGGCCTATCGTGGCCTTGTCTCCCGCGGCCCTCGAGGCTCCTCACAGGAGGATGCCCGTACCCGAGCTCGCGCGGCCCTCGGCGGGTCCTGAGCGCGAGTTTCCCGCGAACTTCTTCATGCTTGGCCCCCAACTTGCAGGGGTGGGGCTTCATCTTCCGCTGGCGGTCTTCCCCGGGAGCCAACCGCGCCGTGCCCTAGGGCCTTCCTTGAGCGAAGGCGCGGATCTCCGCGGGGCGCGGCCTCCGCCCGAGGAGAGAGAGGAGGAGCCCCTAGCCCCCCGGCGCGCTCCGGGGTCGGGCGGCTCCTCGCATGCCCTCCCTATCGATCCAGGGGAAGGTGGATACCCTGGTTGGGTCCTCGAGCTTGCATGTGACCGGAGCGCCGTGCGGCGCAGTCTGCTCCAGACCGCAGCGAACGCGCTGGGGCATCTGGGGGCTGAGCTCGCCACCGCCGACACCCGTCTCGAGGCCGAGCGCCAGCGCCTTGTGCGCGAGTGGCATCGTCTTGAGGTTGCCGTCAGCCTCGGCCGCCTGCAGCGCGAGCGCGCCCGTGCAGACGCTGAGGGGTCCCTCGCCGCGGCGAGGGAGGCCCGTGACCGCGCCCTTGCGGAGGCCCAAGCCGCCGACTGCCGACGCAAGGCCTTGGAGGAATGCTTGGAGGAGCTTGAAGCCTCCAACGCCGCCCTTGAAAGGCGAATCCAAGTACAAAGGGCCGCACTTGATGACATGACGACCGAGTCGCCCACCGGCGGTGCGGTGCCCTGCATACCCGAAGATGCGCTGACGATGGAAGCGCTGGAGCAGAGCCTGGAACACGAGAGGCCGGAGGTGAGGGAGCACCAGGTGTCCCTCGCCGAGGACTCTCTCGCCTCCCGCGAGGCGAAGATTCAGGAGGAGGTCGACGACAAGGTGGCGGAGGTTTGGCGCTCCCTCCTCCAGGACTACCGCGCGAAGTTAAAGCTCCAGGAGTCCCGTTTCTGTAGGCGACGCGACCACCTGAAAAGCGAGGCCGACGTCCTCAGGAGAAGGTTAGATCAAGCGGAGCAACGCCAGCAAGCTGTGATGGATGCCCAGGCTGCTGTCGAGGCCGAGCTATCTTTTCTCTACAAGCAGGTGGAGGGCGTTACTTCCCTCGCGGAGAAGGCTTCGGACGAGGCGGATCGTGCCTGTGGCCTTCAGTACACGCGCTCCAAGATGTTCCAATCCCTCGAGAAGAGGACCCACCGGGCCTTGAGCAACATCTGCGGCGAGAGCGTCCCGAGCCCTCTCGTCCCTAACGATGCCGGGTACCTGGGCTTCTTTTCCAGGGTCGTGGAGCACCTTGAGGGGGGTGCGGAGAAGATCCGCGAGCTCGAGGAGGAGAAGCGCCGCGACCTCCTTGCGCGGGCGGCCTCGCACGTCTTCAGTCATCTCCTTCATCTTGATCCGCACTTCGACTTCGGAGTGGTTCTCGCCCCTGTACCCGAAGTGATCCAAGGCGCCCTTGCCGAGTGGGTGGAGGATCATGTGGAGGACTTGATTGCGGGGTTTTCTTCTGATGAACCGGATGACCATGCCGGAGCCGGGGAGTGCAGGCCCGACGGTGGTGGCGGTGATGAGGGCGACGATGGCGGCATGTCGTCATAAGTAGTCTTCTCGTTTACCTGTCAGGGCTATGAGTGTGGCCCCGTGTCGGTTTGAATGTATTTTTTGAAGGGCCCTCGTGGGTACTCCCGTGTGACGTGATGCCCAGCATAGTATTTTTTTTTGCCAAAAATTCCTGCCGATCAGGATGATCGAGTCGCGCGAGCGTCCGAGCATTTAGGCCTTGGCAGGGTGTGCGTGGTAGCGCATCCACTGCGTCCAGCTTCCACTTACGGGTTGCTCGTGAGAGAGGAAGGGGCCGACAGCTGCCAAGCTCCCCAAAGAAAGTGAGACGCCAAACGGAAATTGTTGCCAAAAAAGAGTGAGCCCCCTATTTCCAAAAGAAAACCGCAAGAATTCCAAGTTTTATTCCAAAAAGTGGCAAATTCGAATACAAAACGGGCAAATAACGGCCGCGTCCGGCACCTAGGTGATTCTTCGTCCTCGTCTTCTCCCCAACGCGGAGCGTAGGGCTTCCACCTTGCGTGGGCATAGCCATTGGAGGGCAGTGTTGTCCGCCAGCGCGGAGCATGGGGCTTCCACTTGGGCGTGGGATGGAACCCCTCCGCGTCCTCTGGGGGCTCCGGGCGTATACAACCCACTCATTATTACGTGAGAGTGTCACGGGTCGAACCTGGGGGTGCGCTAGGAGCTCCATGCCTTCCGGGCATGGAGCCCACTCCCAGCCCCCAAGCATGACGAGGCGAATTGAGGCCGGCTCCGGACGGGCCCCCGAGCGCGGAGGGAGTCCCCCACGCTCTCCGCAGGGAGGGCCCGCCTCGGAACAGGGCCTCGAGCACCCCAAAGCCCAAGGGCGGACGTCGTCGTTGTAGCAGAGCCGCAGCCCCCTGCACCGCGAGCGGGGATCGGCGCAGGGGCCTTCCGTTTCGTGCGAGGTCGACGCCGAAGGCGGTACCCCAGCGCGCCTCGCTGGGGTGCCCGGAAGCCCCGTACGGGTACCCAACCGCCCGTCCCCGGGTGTACCGGACCCGGAGACATGGGTGAGTACATGATCTCCTGCCGCTGGTCGAGCGAGGCCTGGCCCGGAGACATGGGCGTGTGTTCCACCCTCCGTCTCTGGGTAGGCGACGCCCGTCCTGGAGACATGGGCATATGTTCCACCCTCCGTCTCCAGGTTGGAAGCACCTGGCCTGAGGACATGGGCGTGTGTTCCACCCTCCGTCTCCAGGCTGGGGTCGCCCGGCCTGGGGACATGGACGTGTGTTCCACCCTCCTTCTCCAGGCAGGCAACCCCCGGCCCGCGGACCCAAGCGCTTGCCAAGGGTAGCTCCCCACCAGCGGGCACGTCTCACGAGGCCGCCAGTGCCAGACATCCTCATGAGACCGGCCCCGCCAGCTGCCCTCGCGAGGCTGTTCATACCAGCCCCGACGAAAGCCGCTCGCGAGGTCGCATATGCTCCTCCTGTTGTCGTGGTGGCCGGCGCTGCTCCCATCGTTGCCCGGGCACCCGTCAACACGGTCGTTGTGGAGTTGCGCGAGCCCCCGGGTGCTGGTGTAGACGAGTCGCCGGGCGTCTGCCCCTGACGCACCAGGCGAGCTGGGAGGCACGAGGCGGCGCCCACCCCGCGCGGCCAGCAGCTCCCATCGGCCCCCGTCGGCGCCAGTGACCAACTCCTGCGTGCCCGATGAGCCGGGACCCGCCCCCGGCGGGCGTGGGTCGCGAAGCGTTTCCCCGGGGCATCCGCGTGTCCTCAGCATCACGGCGGTCGGTTGAGTGATCCCATGGACGCGAGCCCCCTGGCCCGTCCCATAAGGAAGCGCCTGGACCTCGCCTGCCGTGATGGCATGGGGAAGGGTCGGGGCGACGAGGTCGCACTGCGCGGTCGACGAGGGCGACAGCCCCCGGCGCCTGTCGAAGGCCGGGCTGGAGATGGCGTCCTCCGACGGGGGGCAAGGCGACGCGGGATGCCGAGGTCTGCAGGCGTCGCCCGAGCAACGCGAGCAGCCCGTCGTTCGGTGCGGGCTCGGCGTCCCTTGGCCATAGCAACGGCGAATGGAGGCGAGGCGAAGCTTGAGTAAGGATCCCGACACGCCCCCTACCTGGCGCGCCAAATGTCGGATTTCGGGCTCCGAAAAAACCCTAAGAAGTTCAAACTCAGGGGCGTGTGCGAAGATCTCCAACAGCTTCGCCCCCTCCAAGCTCACCACACGATAACCCCGCTCGATGGCGAGGAAGAAGATAGCACACGAGGATTTACCCAGGTTCGGGCCGCTGCGAAGCGTAAAACCCTACTCCTGCTTTTGGTGGATTGCCTCACGAGGAGGTTTGTGGATGAACTAGTACAGTGGTGAGCTGCCTCGCGAGGACGTTTTGGGTGGTGTTGTCCCTCTCTACAGAGCAGCCTAGCCTCTATTTATAGCGGCCCGGGTCCTCTTCCCTTATCGCAATGGCGGGAAGGGATCCCACAACGGCCAAATTCGAAAGGGGACAGGAGGTACATCCTATCCTGACAAAAGGTGGTCTTCGCCTGCAAAGTAACCGGTGGTGGCGCAGAGGTGGGCTCGGTGATGACGTCCGTTCTGCGGAGCTCGGGGTCTTGGTCTCGTTGCACCAGAATGGAAAGCTTTGGGGGGCGCTTTGGGAACCTGCGTGCGCCCCTGCCTCCTTGGCACGAAAGAGGAAACTGTCTCCTCTGGCGCGCTGGTGCCCGCCTGGCCTGGCTGGCGTCACCCTTGACCTCCCGTGGCCGAGCATTGCTTAGAGATCTCCGCCACTCAGGAGGGGGCCCGGGGAGGCTTCCCCCTTCCGGGAGCCTTGCGATGTCCTCCTCGCGAGGGTGGGACTCTCGCGAGGGTCTTGTCTTGAGTGAAGCGGCGCAGGGCCGTACGGACCGTCAAGTGGGCCATGCCCTGGGCCGCAGGCAGGCAAGTCTGGGTACCCCCATTCCCAGAACGCCAACAATGATGAAGAAGATGAGATGGACAAATCATCTTCAGACATTGAGATTGATAGAGATGATTACACATGGGGAAAAATGTCTTACAAGGCTTGGAAGAGAGGAGTACAAAATGATGTGAATGAAGAAGAAATTGCACAACAAAGGCTAGAGTTTGAAGGAGACAATGATGTTTGAGAGTTTTGGGAGGAGGAGAACAGGGATGGTAGTGAGAGGAAGCAGTGCTGCCACAAGGAAGGCGCCAAAAACTGAAGCCTATAAGAAACCCAAGGCCCACTAGTATAGCACACAATGAGGCAGAAATTCCCAAGTTTGAAGATTTTGTGCCTGACCAGGATGAAGTTTGCTTCCCACGTGATGTTGATATATCAGATTCAAATGAAAATGTGCCAATACTACCTAGTGGCAGGAAGAGAAGATTTGAAAAATAAGAAGGAAAGGACCTGGTATGACCCTCTTCTCCCTGATGCACATGAGCAGTTGTGCAAGGACCTTTGTTTCATTAATGTAGTTGAGTTCAGAAAGGCACTTAGGAACTATCATGTTAGGACACCGAGAAACTTTCAGTATCATAGGAATGAACCCAAAAGGGTTATTGTTTGGTGCCCAGATAGAAATAATGGTTGTGAGTTCTTCCTGACTGCATCAAATGTGGCTCATGAAGACACATTCACAATCAAGAAGTGTCACATGCATCACACTTGTGAGGGTAGTGGAGAGTACCAAGGTTACTACACAATGGGTTGCACAAGCTGTGGAGGACACATACAAAGAAGAAGTTTGGGGTTCATGTTCCTAGGAGTTTATCCTATAAGGCAAGGCTAATGGTTGTTGATGTTGTTCAAGGTGACCATAGAGATCAGTATTTGAGGTTGAGAGACTATCTGCAATGTGTGCTTGACACAAACCCTAGAAGGTGCATAGTGACAACCTTTGAGGACCCACTAAACCCAACACCAACACCCAGGTTCAAGTACATTTTCTACTGTATGCAGCCTTCTAAAGATGGATTCCTAAATGGTTGTAGGACTTTCATAGGTGAGTTTCTGTTTTAGTTTTAAATATTTGCAAATTTCCTATCCAATTGAACATGATATCATTGCCTGCATATCCAGGACTTGATGGTTGCTTCATCAAGTTGTCCACTGGATAACAGATATTGGCTGCAACAGGGAGGGATGGGAACAACAATATATTCCCAATAGCATTTGGGGTAGTTGGCAAAGAGGACGGTGACAGCTGGACCTGGTTTCTGAATCAGCTCATAGTGTGCATTGGCACAAGCAACAAATTTGGGAACTAGACCATCATGTCTGACAGACAGAAGGTATTCACTCTACTCAGCTTATTTTATGTAGTGCATTTTGAATTAGTTGACCACATACACAAACATAGTTACTTAGTATGTATTGTAACAACAGGGTCTTCTTAAGGCAATAAATGAGGTATTTCCATAGTCCCCACAAAGATATATCCTTAGACACATCTATGCCAACTTTCAGTCTGCTGGGTTTAGAGGGGAAGAACTGAAAAAACATGTTGACAAAGCTAGTTATTCATTCACCAAACATGGTCATGATGCTGGAATGGGAGCTTTGAAAGCAGCTAGTGAACCAACTTACTTGTGGTTAAATGGCATCCCTAAAGAGCGTTGGGCTAGATATGCAATGGATCTTGTATGCAAAACTGATTTGGTGGTTAACAACCTTAGTGAGGTTATCAACAAGATGATCCTAGATGTAAGGTCTAAGCCAATTAAGATTATGTTTGAAGGGATGAGGACAAAACTAATGGTCAAATACCAAGGTATTAGAGAGAAAACTGAGACTTGTAGATGGGAGATAACACCACATCACATGGAGAAGCTAGAGGAGTCCAAGAAATGAGCCAATTACTGTGAGGCTGACATGGATGGCCCTAACTTATGGCAAATAACTAGTGGTGAGAACACCTACTGTGTGAAGCTGGATCAAGAAAGTTGCTTCTACAGGAGGTGGGACATGATTGGATCACCCTGCTACCATGCAATTGCAGCAATGCAGAAGATTAAAGTGCATCTAGAATATTATGTCAATGGATTCTTCAAGAAGGAAATGTACAAGGAAGCTTACAAGCATATAATTTATCCTATTCCACGGCCTGAATTTTGGCCAAACACTAACACACCAGATATTGAGCCACCAGTCTTCAAGGAGAAGAAGGGAAAGAAACAAACAACAAGGAGAAAGGGACAATTTGAAGTGCCTACTCCTAAGCATACATCAAGGATGAGAACAAAACATGCAACAATTGCAATAAGCAAGGGCACAATTGTAAATTTTTGGGTGATAGTTTAAAGGCTAAGTATCAGACAAGGAAAAACATGCACCAGATAATTTCTGAGTTCAAATTTATTGTTCTGTGCATCAGTGTTTGTTATCTTTAATTTCCTATGGTTGTTTTTTGCAAGAGAACAGAGAGTCGTATAAATCATCATCTGCACCCCCAGGTAATGAAGCCCCTCCTGCTAGGGTTGAAGCTGCTGCTGCAAAAGCAAGTGCTACTGTTGCTGCTAGAGTAGCATCTGCTGCTCCAGAAGTTCAAGGTACAAGTGTTGCTGCTGCTCCAAGGGCAACTGCTTCTACTAGAAGGGATCCATCTGCTGCTCCAAGGGCTCCATGTGCTGCTCCTAGGGCTCCATCTGCTGCTAAAAGGGCTCCTGATGTTGCTACAAAGGTTACTGTTGCTGCATCATCAAGCCAAGATGCATCAAGGGCAAAAACAACAGCTTCAAGGAAGAGGAAGACCACAAGTACTACAACCAGTGCACCAACCAAAAACACAAGGTCAAGTGCCTCTTCTCCAGCAAAAAAGACCAGGGCTTGTAGAGGTGCTAGAGCTAGAGCATTTACTGCTCCTAGGGCAGCAGTACATCTGCCCAGCCTGATGTTGGCTCAAAGAGGAAGAGGAGGGCTCCAACTAAGTGGGATGAGTACTTTACAGCAAGTGGCAACCACTAAATTTGCTTGCTGTTAAACAATGCTTGTTTGTCATGTCATGAACTATGTGGTGTGGAACTGTGATTTGGTTTTCTGCCATATCTGAACTTTGTTGATGTTAAAAACTATGTGCTGAGCCTTGGATACATTTTGCAGCAAACTATTATGTATGCTTGTTTGATGATGAATTGTGTGTAAAGGGGTTAGGGTCACCCTTTGAGTCATTTTGTCGATGATTTGTCGAAAAAGGGTTAGGGTCAACCTTTGAGTCATTTTGCCGATGATTTGTCGAAAAAGGGTTAGGGTGACCCCTAGAGACATTTTGTCGATGATTTGTCGAAAAAGGGTTAGGGCCACCCATAGAGTCATTTTGTCGATGATTTGTCGAAAAAGGGTTAGGGTCACCCCTAGAGTCATTTTGTCGATGATTTGTCGAAAAAGGGTTAGGGTCACGCTTTGAGTCATTTTGTCGATGATTTGCCGAAAAAGGGTGAGGGTGATCCCTAGAGTCATTTTGTCGATGATTTGTCGAAAAAGGGTTAGGCTGACCCCTAGAGTCATTTTGTCGATGATTTGTCAAAAAAGGGTTAGGGTGACCCCTAGAGTCATTTTGTCGATGATTTGTCGAATAAGGGTTGGGGTCACCCTAGAGTATACCTGGCCATCCACTGGGTCGGGCCGGGCTTCGGGCCTGGCCTAACCAAGCCCGAGCCAAAAACCTAGGCCCGAGCCCGGCCCGGCCTGGTCGTCGGGCCTGGTTTTTAGGCCCAAGCACAACATGTCACTGATAAAGCCTGTCGTGCCTCGGGCCTCTTCGGTTAAATGTAAATATGATGGGCCCGGGCCCGGCCCGGCCGGGCTATCAGGCTCAAAATCTAGGCCCGATCTCGGCCTGTGGGCAAGGTCGGGCCGGGCCGGGTCGGCCGGGCCGACCGGGCCAGGCTCCCATGGTCAGATATACCCTAGAGTCATTTCATTGACAAAATGACTCTAAGGTTGACCCTGACCCTTATTCGACAATTCATCGACAAAATAACTCAAAGGGTGACCCTAGTCATCATTCACTAAATTCATCGACAAAATGACTAAAGGGATGACCCTAACCATCATTCACTAAATTCATAGACAAATAGAGTCTCTCATTCAACCATTCGTACATGCATACATGATTCAAACATAGATCAGAGGAGATAGATAGATGCAAACATGAATAATACTTTACTCATATATCAAATTGATCTAGATCAAGATCATCTTCATGGGTGAAGAATCCTCAGCCACCTCAGCCTAGTGACCTGCATCGGATGGAAGTTGGCCCTCCTCCTTGCCTAGTAGATGATTTCATCATCAGTAGGGTTTGAGCCATTGGGGAAGATGTGTAGAAATTGTTGCTTGTCCAAACGATTGCGTGATGCCAAGATCATCTCAGCCAGCCGACGACGATACTGTGGAGTGTATGTTATTGCCTCTCTCTGCCTACCTCCCCTGACCACCTCCCTCTGCCTGCCTACCACTTGCCCCTGCCTTCCTCCATGCACCTCCTCTTCTGCATCTATGACCTCTCCAGGATCCATGGCCACCAAGCTAGGGTTCTTGGGAATATCTCTAGCGGCTGGGGGAGTAGGAAACGTTTGTGGGTCTGACTAGGGTTTCTGAGGTGAAGATGTGGGTTGATTTATAGATTGGCAAGAGGGGTGTTGGCAGGCTCAAAAGTGGAATACACAACCCAACACAAGGCCCATGATGTATACAACTATGTATTAGGCCCAGAATGGATAAAACGATTAAATTTAGCTATAAATAAATACATAGAAAGCACAACATAAAAGGCATTCACATAAGAAGGAAAACAAACTATCTCCATAACCAACAATTTCTTAAGCAACTTCCTTCAGTGCATTACTGCATTACTTATCATAACCAGCAAGTCTTAAGGAGTTACAATAACTTAAGCGGTTCTTCACTGCATTTTTAGCATACACAACAAGTTCTTAGCATAACCACCTACAGTCACCAACTCTAGTTACAATAACTTAAGCAATTCATATAGGACTGCACAAAATATATAGTTGCATCAACTTCCAAGGCCTGTTATATGGGTCTTTTACATTTGTGTCCTTAACTTGAACCCACTACTCAGATTTACCCCTAATTTAGCATGCTCAAATTTGCCCCTCTACCGTTAGGTGTCCTTACAGAAATGCCCTTCCATGCCGTTACCGTCCGGTCAAAGGGCTTTGACCGTATATGGGACGTTTTTTGGACATTTTGTCCCTGTCTCCATGTGTCACTTACATGCGGGACCCACTCGAAACAAATAAAATGAAAAAAACTCTTTCTCTCACCCCTCTCTCTCACACACTTACATGTGGGCCCCCTCATCAATAGAAAAAACCGAAAACTCTCTCACCTCTCTTTTTCATACGTGTGGGGACTAACATGAAAAGGGGAAAACACAAAAAAGAAAAAGGGAAAAGGGAAAACCGCTCTCTCTGTCTCTCTGACCTCTCTCTCTCCCTAACTCGCGGCGGCTCCTCAACTCCAGCGAACCCAATTCACGAATGTGTGCCGCCACCGCCGCTGGCCTTCTCTGCCGCCGTAAACGCTGCAGCCAGCAGATCGACCAACCAACATCGCCCTTGGTCTCTCTCGTGCCCTCTAGCCCTCTCCCACAAGCACGTCGGAGATTGCCCCGTCGCCGTCTTCTGTCAGGCGTGTGGCCAACGGCAACCCGAAACATCGCCACCTCGCCAGGAAGCTCTTCCGAGATACCATCACCCTATCAGCCTACTAATTGGACTAGAGACATCCAGGACCAAGCACCATGATGCATCATCCCCGCCTCCGGCCGCGGATGTCCGCCATCAATTCGACGCCATTGAGGCCCTCCGGTCGATCCCTGCCTCTCCTCGAGGATGCTAAGGTACCATAGAGTACATGGGCGGCCTCTAGAACAAACCCGTGACCACGGGCCTTATTCTCCCACGAGCTCCGAGCCCCGCCATTGCCGTCGTCGTCAAATTCATTACTCTGGTCTTCCCCGAACCTCAGAAGCGTCGCCGTCATGGTCCTAGTGACCTCCAAAATCTCACACCCTTGTTACCCAGAGCTGGCTCCACCATTTGCGCCGCCCAGAGCCGCCGCTGGAATGGTCACCGCCGTTAGCTACGGCGACCATATGGTGTGAAGAAGCCATCCACGGACGCGGTAGAGCCAGAGCTATGGCCTCGTTTCCTCAGTCGTCCTCCCCGCGGACTCACGGTGTGCTTCCGTCGTAGAATTTGGTCGCCACCGGCAACCCTCGGCCTAGTCCATCTTAATTAAAACAATATATTTCAAAAAATAATAATAAGTCAATGATATATGGGCCCTATATTTAGTTTGACCAGTCCTGATCTAATTTTCTTTTTTTCTTTTTCGGTTGGGTTCCATGTGTAAGTGTGTGTGAGAGAGGGCTGATAGAAAGAGTTTTTCATTTTATTTTTAGAAGGGGTCCCGCATGTAAGTGACACATGGAGACAGGGGAAAAATGTCCAACAAACGCCCCGTAGATGGTCAAAGCCCTTTGACCGGACGGTAACGGCATGGAAGGGTATTTCTATAAGGACACCTAATGGTAGAGGGGCAAATTTGAGCATGCTTCGAAATTAGGGGTAAATCTGAGTAGTGGGTTCGAGTTAGGGACACAAATGTAAAAGACCCTATATATATGGGATAACTTACTTACTTAACCATCATTGTCCAACACTTCAAGCCTCAAGTATTGCCTTGATTTGCCCAAGTTTTCTTTGCTACCATGGCCAGCATTGAGCAGCTTAGCAACAACTCTCTCCAGCTCTTTCTTCTCTTCTGCACTAAGATCCGTGTCCACTTGGATCTCTTTCATAGCCTTCCTAGTGTTCTGAATTATGTCTGCCTGGGCCTTGAGGATACACTTATGCTCCTTTGCTAGCCTAAGCTTCGCCATCTTCACCTCCATTTCTAGCTCTTCCTTCTTCTTCTCAAACTTGTGAGCATCCATTTCTTTCTGGTAGTCCACCTTGCTAACACCATCCTGCCAGTCAAACATCTTGAAAACATCATCCACCATTTTATGATACTCAGTGCAGAGATGATCCTTCTCCTTCTTCAACTTGGCTAACTCCTCCTCATAGACATATTTGTCTTCAATCCTGCCAAGGTTTTGCTCATGGAACATTTCCCAAAGCTTGATGAGGCATTTCTTAAGTACATCAGGCCAGACAGGATCAACCCACTTAATAACACCACAATTCACACCTCTCGGTTCAAATAAACAAAATGTACAAATTATGAACCATGCTCACACAGGATCAACTCACTTAACAACAACAGAGAATTCAGACACACAACACATATATTACTAAGTTAAGACAGAAATCACATATATTTGTGAACCTAGAAATTCATAATCACATATGGCATGACATGTGGAAAGGATCATGATGCCAACAAGACATAATTATTAAAACCATTTTCAGAGAATTATCAAAACACTTTATCACATATGGCATTTGCAAACAATTATCAAAACACTTGAGGACTGTACTTTACTAGTGCCAATACAATGCTTCATATAACAACAATAGATTATATATCCATTTAATAATGATTATAGCTACCAAAAAACAACTACAAATAACAAACTAGTGATGTTTTACTCACCTGAACAGGGCATCCATAGAACCTCCTTCCAGTATTTGAACCTTCAAATGCAACATATTTCCTAGGCATCATCTGGTGTAGCATGCACTTGGGAACTGCCTCCATGGGAGCACCACAAAACAGTGGCTCGGGGACGGTTTCAGGTGTTTCCTACACAACACTTACAACACAAGCTTAATTGTCGGGGGGATGACCCCGGGGTAGCCTCAAACGACCCACTACTCCAACTTTCTGACGCGACTAAAGGACGAGCCGCTTCCCCCTACAGTCCGGCTACACCCTGCCGGTTACGCCCCGCCGGCTGCGCACCACCGGCTGCGCCCCGCCGGCTACGTCTTGCCAGCTATGCCTTGCCGGCTGCGACGAGCCGGCCGGCAAGGGACGGAGACGCCTGGCCCCCTAGCCGGCCGCGCGTTGGATGCCGCGGTCGAGGTACGCATGGCAACAGTGGCCCCCATCCCATCGGGGGTCAGCGCCCGTGTGGCCACAGTAGAGGTGACGGTGCCTCTGACTCTGGCCGATGGCGACCGGGCTCCCAACAGTGCCAGCACGCCTTCAACCACTCCATTACCTGCCCCGGCGTGGCTACAGCGCGGCCGGCCGTACCGCTGACCGCGCTCGGCTGCCACAAGACGACGCCCCGAAGGACGACCCGTGCCGCGACAAGACGGGCACGGGGACCCGCCTGGCGGGCCCCCTCCGGCTACTGACGGGACCCCGCAGCCGGCGGGCCCTACCAGCGACGAGACCCCTCAGCAGGGGGCCCCATGGCTGGCTAGACAGACCGCCAGCTGGGGCCCTCCGGAGCCTTCTATTCGTATTGTGATCCGGGGGGTTGGCCTATAAAACCCCCCGGAGCTCCCCCATGCACGGGGACGACTTTCTCCACTCACCACACTCACGTAGAGAGGCAGCAGGGGCAGTCCATCCCTTTCTTCCTCCTCTAGCCATACAGCTCCAGGAGCACCATTGTAACCTCACCATTGTCTGAACTAGACCAAGCAGGACTAGGGGTGTTACCTCCCACGGAGGGCCCCGAACCTGGGTACATCGTGTATCCGTCACCGCCTGTGTCTAAACCCGCTCCCGGAGCCCATCGGCATCCTTCGGCCTCAACCACTCTCGATAAGCCTACCCATGGCATCTGCCGTGACAAAACGACGACAGTTGGCGCCCACCGTGGGGCCGAACGTGGTGCCGGCCGGAGTCACTCTCCGGGCGGGACCCTTCACCACCTCCCTCGGCCGCCCCGCGTCCGGGCGGAACTGCATGCTCGTGGGGCTTGCTCCGGCAGGCCCTGCGGGCGATGCGGCCGGATTCTCCGATGAGTACCTCAGCCGCGACCTCGTGCTCGACGTCGCCGCGCTCACCGGGCGCTTCGGCAAGCTGAGCCTCGCCGGCGAGCCGGCGGCCGACGAGTACCCTAGCTGGGTGCTCGACTGCACCGATCCACCCTCGTCCGTGAGCGCGCTCACCACGGGCGAGGCCGACGGCTCCTGCGCCTGCGTAGGAGTGATGGTGACCGCTTCCTCCACCACTTCGGGCCATGTGCGGGCTGAGGCCGACACAGCCTCCGCCCGCGCCGGTTCCTCCGACCCGCTTGCCGCTACCCTCCGGGGTCTGAGCACCCCCATCGCTACGACGGCGAACCCGGCCACCGCCACAACTGAGCTGGAGGCGGCCCGCCGTCTGCTATTCGAAGACGCCAGCGCCCTCGCGACCGAGCGGCGCTGGATGGAAGCCGCGCAACGGGAGTACATCTCCGCGTATGGTCTCACCCCGGCTGGCCCCGAGCTCAGCCGGCGTGGGGCTATGCTCGATCGCGGCCGCGTGGTCGCGGAAATCCTCGGCGGCCGCCTTCCCGTCTACGACACCCCCGCGGCTAACCTGCGAGCCGCCAAGGTAGCCTACGAGGACCTGGCTACCTTGGTGGGCGAGGAGCGCGCCGCGCGCGAGCGGCACATCAAGGACCTCATCGACACCGCCAACGCGCAACAAGTCGGTCTCACCCCCGGTGGGGCCGTCTCCGAGGTTCCCCGTCCCGAGAGCGAGGGCGCTGGGGCCGCTGACCGTCAGCCGGCTCAGCACTCCAGCTCCCCTCACCCCTCCGGCCGGCAGGCCGAGGGAAGCAACGTTCGGCGCTCCCAGCTACGCGGGAACGAGCAGCCGGCCGTGAACAGCCGGCGCAGCAACAACCCGGCTGGCAGCCACCGCCGCGACGAGGCGCCGGCTGGCGGTAGCCGGCGTAGCCACGGGCACACTCCGCCTCCACGACAGGACCCGGCACGGTCCGTCCCGCCGGTCGTCCACGCCGAACTCGCGGCCCGGCTCGGGCCGCGGGTCCCCCACAACGAGAACGACGCGAGGCTCCGCCTCGACCGGCTGGCGCAGTCGGCTCTCCTCGAGGAGGAGGGCTCGATTGGCCCGGCATGCTTCGGCCCCCGGATCCGCAACGAGCCATTCCTGCCCGGCTTCACACTTCCCCGCGACACCCCGAAGTACAACGGGGCTGCCAAGCCAGAGGACTGGCTGGTCGACTACACCACCGCAGTCGGCATCGCCAGGGGGAACAAGCGCGTAGTCGTCCGCTATGCCCCCGTTATGCTGATCGGCTTGGCCCGCACCTGGCTGAACTGCCTGGCGGCCGGCAACATCAACACCTGGACGGACTTCGAGGAGGCGTTCTTCCACAACTTCACCGGCACCTACAAGCGGCCCGGCCGGCCCCGCGAGCTGGCCATGTGCGTCCAGGGGCCGGAGGAGCCCCTCCGCGACTACCTCACGCGCTGGACCGAGCTCCGCAACTCCTGCGAAGGGGTGCATGAGGTGCAGGCCATCCAATACTTCATCGAGAGTTGCCGAGATGGCACCCACCTCAAGCACAAGCTCCTGTGCTCCAAGCCGGCTACCCTGGCGGACCTGATGGCCAAGGCGGATAAATACGCCACGGCCGACTCCGCTATGCGGATGAAGGTTGCCACGCCAGCCAAGCCGGCTCCGCCGCCGCGCCGCGCCGCGGACAGCCGCCAACAACCGGCAGCAGCAGAACAACAAGCGCAAGGCCAACCAGCCCGACTCCCGCTACGGGAGCCGGCAGGTTGCCACCATCGAGGAAGAGCAGCCGGCTGGCCAGGCTTCCAGTCAGCGTCAGCGCACCGGCAAGGCTACCTGGCAGCCCAAGCTCACATTCGAGCAGATGCTCGACCTCCCCTGCAAACACCATTCCGGCGCCAAGCCGTCCGCGCACACGCTCCTGCAGTGCAGCTTCTCGCAGCGGCTGGCACGGGGGGAGGGCCTGCCGACTCCTCCCGCGCCGCCTCCCCGCGCGCCGGCGCCGCCTCCGGCTCCCGCTCCGGCTCAGGCCCCGGCTCCGGCCCAGAACGACAGCTGGCTGCTCGACCAATTCCCCAACCGAGACGGTTCCTACGTCGTCTTCACCAGTGAGGAGACGAACAAGCACGCTCAGCGCCGGCTCCACCGCGAGGTGAACGCCACCATGCCCGCGACTCCCCCGTTCATGCACTGGTCCGAGAAGCCGGTCACCTGGAGCCGGGCTGACCACCCGGCCGTGATGCCAAGCCCTGGCAGCTACGCGCTCATCCTCGATCCCACCATCGCCTCCGAGAGACGCACTTGCCGTTTCTCGCGGGTGTTGATCGATGGGGGCAGCAGCATCAACATTCTCTACCTCGATACGATGCTCAAGCTGGGGCTCAAGGTGGAGGACCTGCAAGCGAGCCGGACCGTCTTCCACGGCATCGTGCCGGGAAAGTCCTGCACCCCCGTCGGAAAGATCAAGCTCGACGTCCTCTTCGGCGGCCACAACCACTTCCGTCGTGAACCGGTAAGGTTCGAGGTGGTGGACCTCGACAGTCCCTACCATGCGCTGCTGGGCCGGCCGGCTCTCGCCAAGTTCATGGCGATCCCCCACTACGCCTATCTCAAGCTCAAGATGCCGGGTCCCAAGGGCATCATCACCATCGCCGGCGACTACAAGATGTCAATCGCGTGCGTGCGAGACGGCAGCCGGCTGGCCGAAGCCCTGGAGATAGCCGAGGAGAAGCGGCAGCTCGACCGGCTCGTGGCCCACACCTCTGGCCAGCCGGCCATGCCGGCTCCTCCATCCCAGTCGGTCGGCGAAGCCTCGTTCCAGCCGTCCAAGGACACCAGGCAAGTGCCACTCGACCCGGCCAACCCCAGCCAGTGTGTCACCATCGGCTCCCGCCTCGACAGCAAATAGGAAAGCGAGCTCGTCGACTTCCTCCGTGAGAATCGGGACATCTTTGCATGGTCTCCCAAGGACATGCTGGGTGTTTCGAGGAAGTTCGCCGAGCACAAGCTTCACGTTCGGCCGGATGCGAAGCCGGTCAAGAAGCCCCTACGCCGTTTCTCCGAGGAGAAGCGGCGTACTATAGGGGAAGAGATCGCCCGGCTGCTCGCAGCCGGCTTCATCATGGAGGTGTTCCACCCAGACTAGCTGGCCAACCCAGTCCTGGTGCTGAAGAAAAACAAAACTTGGCGCATGTGTATCGACTACACGAGCCTGAACAAGGCGTGTCCCAAGGACCCGTTTGCCCTGCCGTGGATCGATCAAGTCATCGACTCCACGGCCGGCTGCGACCTGCTGTCCTTCCTGGATGCCTACTCCGGCTACCACCAGATCAAGCTGGACCCGGCCGACCGGATGAAGACCTCCTTCATCACCCCTTTAGGGGCCTACTGCTACATCACCATGTCCTTCGGCCTGAAGAACGCGGGCACCACCTTCCAGCGCTGCATGCAGAAGTGTCTCCTGCCTCAGATAGGCAGGAACGTCCATGTCTACGTTGACGACATCGTCGTCAAGACCAAGAAGCACTTCAGCCTCCTCAACGATCTCCGGGAGACATTCGCCAACCTGTGCGAATACAAGATCAAGCTCAACCCGGAGAAGTGTGTCTTCGGCGTCCCAGCCGGCCAACTCCTGGGTTTCTTCGTGTCCGCCCGCGGCATCGAAGCTAACCCCGAGAAGATCAGGGCGATCGAGCGCATGCCCAAGCCGACCCGGCTCCGCGACGTCCAGAAGTTCACCGGCTGCCTCGCCTCCCTCAGCCGGTTCGTCAGTCGGCTGGGCGAGAAGGCCTTGCCCCTCTACGGGCTCCTGCGGAAGACGGCCCTGGTCGAGCCGGGCCGCGACTCCTCGAAGAAGCCGGCCATGTTCGACTGGCCCGACGAGGCGGACGAGGCATTCCGCGACCTCAAGCGGACCCTCACCAGCGCGCCCATCCTGGCCAGGCCGGCTGAGAAGGAGCCTTTGCTCGCCTACGTCGCAGCGACCACGCGCGTCATCAGCGTCGTCTTGGTGGTGGAGCGGCCGGAGGAGGGCAAAGCGCTGCCGATCCAGCGCCCCGTCTACTACCTCAGCGAGGTCCTCTCCGCCTCCAAGCAGAACTACCCCCATTATCAGAAGATGTGCTACGACATATACTTCGCCGCCCAGAAGATCAAGCAGTACTTCCAGGAGCATGTCATCACCATGGTGAGCACAGCGCCGTTGGGTAAAATCATGAGCGGCCGGGACGCCACCGGCCGGATTGCCAAGTGGGCCATCGCCCTCGCCGACTACGAGATACGGTACGAGCCGCGCACCGCCATCAAGTCACAAGCAATGGCCGACTTCCTCGTCGACTGGGCCGAAACCCAGTTCGTGCCGCCTCCGCCCGACTCCACGCACTGGCGCATGCACTTCGACGGCTCGAAGATGCGAGCCGGCCTGGGAGCCGGCATCGTCTTGTCGTCCCCGAGGGGGGATCAACTCAAGTACGCACTCCAAATCCACTTCGCCGCCTCCAACAACGTGGCCGAATACGAGGCCCTCGTCCACGGCCTCCGGCTCGCCAAGGAAATCGGCAT
Source organism: Elymus sibiricus (assembly GCA_039707655.1). NCBI lineage: Eukaryota > Viridiplantae > Streptophyta > Magnoliopsida > Poales > Poaceae > Elymus > Elymus sibiricus. The sequence continues at coordinate 350,110,751 of CM077663.1, forward strand.
CCAGCGCATCATATGCTTCGGCAACTCCGACCTCGTGGTGCAGCAACTCTCTGGCGAATGGGACGCCAGGGACGCCAACATGGTCAGCTATCGCTTCCTCGTCCAACAGCTCACCGGCTCCTTCGAGGGCTGTGAGTTCCACCACGTCCCCCGTGTGGATAACGAGGCGGCCGATACGCTGGCAAAGATCGGCTCCACCCGGCAGGCCATCCCAGCCGGCGTCTCCCTCGAGCGACTGCTCAAGCCTTCAATCAAGCCCTCCCCCGAATCGGAGTCCATCTTTGTGCCGGCCAACGCGGCCGGTCCATCGACAGATCCGGCTGTCCTGCCGGCTCCATCGGCGTCGGCAGCTACGCCGGCTCCACCAACTCCGGCCGTCCAGCCGGCACCACCAGCTCCAGCTGTCGAGCCGGCCGTGTCTACGGCGGCCGGCTCCGAGTCCGTGGCCGTCATGATGACGATCGACGCCCCTTCCACCGCTTCACTCCCGGGGGCTGGCGAGCCGGCCCCGGGGACTGGTCTTCCAGACCCGGGGGCTCCTGCGGCTGCCGACGCCCCACTTGAGCCCGAGCCGGCTCCCGTCTCAGCTCCCTCATGGGCCCAGCCCATCCTGGCATTCCTCCTACGCGGCGAGCTCCCCTCTGATGAGGCCACAACAAGACAAATCCAGCGCTGAGCCCCAGCCTACACCATCATCAACCACGAGATGGTTCATCGCAGCACCACCGGCGTTTTCCAACGCTGCGTCGAGCCGGAGAAAGGGCAAGAGATCCTCCTCGACATCCACCAGGGCGAGTGCGGGCATCATGCCGCCTCCAGGACCCTGGTGGCCAAGGCATTTCGCCACGGTTTCTTCTGGCCGACTGCTTTGGAGGCGGCCAGGTGGCTGGTCGACAAGTGCGAAGGCTGCCAGCGCTTCAGCACACAGAGCCACCTACCGGCTACAGCCCTCTAGACCATCCCCCTCTCATGGCCTTTTGCCGTCTGGGGGCTGGACATGGTGGGACCTTTCAAAACCGTGCGAGGCGGCATGACACATTTGCTGGTAGCCGTCGACAAATTCACCAAGTGGATCGAGGCCAAGCCAATCAAGAAGCTGGACGGGCCCACGGCCGTCCGGTTCATCGAAGACATCACGGTCCGCTACGGCGTCCCCCACAGTATCATCACCGACAACGGGACACACTTCGCCAAGGGCGCGCTAGCGCGTTTCTGCTCCAAGCAGGGCATCCGGCTCGATTTAGCGTCCGTCGCCCACCCACAGTCAAACGGCCAGGTTGAGAGGGCAAACGGCCTGATCCTGGCCGGCATCAAGCCCCGGCTCGTGGCGCCGCTGATCCGGTCAGCCGGCTGCTGGATCGAAGAGCTGCCGGCTGTCCTTTGGAGCCTCAGGACCACGCCCAACCGGTCGACCGGTTACACCCCGTTCTTTCTCATGTATGGGTCCGAGGCAATCATCCCCACCGACATCGAGTTTGATTCGCCTCGGGTTACCCTGTACACGGAGACGGACGCGAAGGAAGCAAGAGAAGACGGCGTTGACCTCCTCGAGGAGGCCCACGAGCTGGCCCTGAGCCGGACGGCCATCTACCAGCAGAAGCCCCGGCACTACCACAGTAAGCGGATCCGACCACTCTCCTTCTGCGAAGGAGACTTGGTGCTCAGGCGGATCCAGCGAACTGCCGGCCAGCACAAGCTGTCCTCCCCATGGGAGGGCCCGTTCATCGTCAGCAAGGCGCTGCACAACAACGCGTACTATCTAATAGACGCCCAGAAGCCGCAGAAGCGCAAGAGAGACGCCTCCGGCGAGGAAACGGAGCGCCCATGGAACGCGGCGCTCCTCCGCCCGTTTTACTGCTAAGAACCAGTGTATGTATATATCCTCCCCTTTTGGGCTTATGAATGCAACGGGTGCCCCAAGCCGGCTCTTGGGACACGCCCCTTTTCGTTCCTTTCAAAAAGACTTTCTTCGCATCGCTCGCCGGCTCCCGGTCCTGGGGGCTCGCCGGCTAGCCTTGACGTCGCTCCCCGCCGGTCAAGTAATGTGGACTAAGGAACACCCTACCACCCCACCCAGCTATAGACCGGCTCCCGGCTGTCCGGCTGGTGGGTTCTCGGGACGGCAAACTTAGCACACACGAAAACGGTCATAGGGGGTCGCCGGCTAGGGCTGGCCGGAACTTTTTTTTAGCCTCTGCCACTTACCTTAGCTAAAATACCCTCGCGGCTCTCAAACTCATGACCGGCTCCCCCGAGGTGGATGCCCCGTCCCAGCTACAGATCGGCTCCCGGCTGTCCGGCTGGCGGGGCCAACACCAAAAGGGTTAAGGTTTTGAGTAGACAGAGCTAATGAGGGGAAAAAGGCTAAGGTCGAGTCGGCACGCATAAAAAACTTTCGCAAAAGGAAGCTCAAATTTATATGTACAAAATGGCCCATGGCCCGAAGTTCCTTACATATACACCCCCAGTGGGTGGAATTGCAGTCTAAACAAATGCAGAAAAGAAAAATTCTAAATAGCAGCAGCGCCGTCTTCTCCCCCGGCATCCTTTGCGGCAGCACCGTCTTCTCCTCCGTCCTTGGTCACGCCGGGCTCCGCACCGCCCGCCGGGTCCTGGTCGCGTGCCAGCTCGGAGTCGGCGTACTCGTCGGTACTGGACTCGGCGGCTTCGTCGTCCGTCTCCCCGGCGCTGCCCTCCGGGTCATCGACGGCAAGCCCAAACCGGTCCTCCGGGACCACCTCGCCGGCTGCCGTCCGCTCCGGGACATATTCGTCCCAAGGGGGAAAGGACGCGAGGCCGCTGGCTCGCGTGGCCAGCACGTCGGCGACCACCTCCAGCACGGCATCCGTGCCGGCGCGCTGGGCTGCGAGCAGCCCGAAATCCAGCTCGGGGTACCATGACCTCGCAACCCGCAGCGTCATGGCCGCCCCGGCGCGCGCCGCGGAAGCCCTCCAGGCGTTCACCCGCGCGGGCCCGGCCTCCAGCCACCTAGACAGCCGGCTCATGGATGCCGGCTCCACCGCGTCCGGCCAGAGGGTGCGGACCAGCCCCAAGCCGGCGGTCTGGAGCCGCTTCAGGGCCCGGACCACCTCGTCAAGACGCGCCCTGCCGCCGATCCCAGCCTCTTCCACGGTCCAGGGCGCAAGCTCCCCAACTTGAACTCCAAGCGCCCGTTGCGCCTCGCGGTGGGCCTCCACGGCCGCCTCCGCTGCCGCCTGTGTGACCGGGAAGGCCGCTGGGGGAGAGAGAAGCGCATGACGTAAGACGAAGAAAACAGCGCCCCAAGCCAACGCGCAAAGACATAAGAAAAACGTACCGGAGAGGAGTCGGTCCCCTTCCAGCGCTTCCTCCTGCTCCTTGGCAGCCCTGGCCGACCACTCCTGGAGCCAGCGCTCGTACTCGACGCGGGCCGCCTCCTCCTCCCTGGCCGCCTTCACCAGTGAGGCCTCCTTCGCCTCCAGCTCCTTGCGATGGGCCGTGTCCCGCTCCTCCAACCGCCGTTGGAAAGCTGTCTCTCGCTCCTCCAACTCCCGACGATGAGCCGCCTCGCGCCCGTCCTTCTCCGCCTTTGCCTGGTCCGCCTCCTGGCGGAGCCGGTCGCGCTCCGTCGTCAGGAGGTCCCGCTCCTCGCCAAGCCGCACCACCTGGCGTCGGAGGCTGACCGTCTCGGCGTGGGTGGCTGCTTGAGACGAGGTCGCCGCTGTCAGAAAGCAAACAAAGGAAGGGATTCAGCCCGCCTCCAGGGCAACCGGCCTGAATCCCGGGGGCTACACCCAGTGGGTGCGCTCGCGCGCCCCCACTGGAAGTTCGCGAGAACACATACCTTGCAGATCCGTAGACATGACGGCTAGCCGATTCTCGGCCCCACGGTACAAGCCCAGCAGCGTGTTGTACGCGGCCACCCGACAGTCGTGCGTGGCCTACAAAGAACACAAGCAAAGATGCCATCAGACTCGACCCGCCTACATCCCGAGCCGGCCCGAGTCTCGGGGGCTACACCCAGTGGGTGCGCTGGCGCGCCACCACTAGAAAAAACCAAAACGAAGTAGGAGGCTTCGGGTACTTACCGCAACAGACTGCTCGAGGTGGACCAGCCGGTCGCTGGCGGCCCGGGCGTCTTGCGCCACCTGGACTCGGCAGGCGGCAAACTCCTCGACGACGGCAACCACCGCAGCCCCAAGGGCGCTCGGCGGGTCGTGGATAGCCCCGCCTCCGGCCGTGGCCCAGGTTTCCTGCAGCCGACCCCCGTCGGCGGGCCCGGACGCGCCGTTCGCCGTGATCGCCAGGCGGCCTCCCCATTCCGGCGCCATGGTTCCGGGTGCCCCTGCTGACGAGCCCGGGGCGTCCGCCCCTCCGGGCGCCGCCGTCTCGCTGACCGGCGCTCCGCCCGTGGAGGCGCCGGACCGGCTCGCCTCCGGAGTCGGGGCCTCCGAGGCCGGAACCTCCGCGTCCAGAACGACGACTTCTGGGGCCCCCTCCGCCTCCGGCGGCACATCGCCCGCCCCCGGTGGGGCTGCGTCGCGATCCATCTCCTCCCTTCCTCCAGCGCTGGCCGCGCCTGCGCCCGCTGCCACGCGCGCGTCTTCCGCGGCCTTCGCGTCCGCCTCCGCCCGCCGCTCGGGATCATGGTGGTCCTTCGACCTCCTCTCCCGGCCGCGGGGGAACGGCTCCCACGATGGGCCGGCCGCCCCTCCGCCGGCTCCCTCCGGCGGCTGCAGCTTCTTCGCCGCCTTCTCCCAAGGACGGCGCTCCTCGGCGCACCGCTCTTGCTCGGCCACCTCGAGATCTCACCATGCCTGGCGCTCCCTCTCCTCGGCGGTGTTCAGCGGTGCCGTCCTCGTGGCCTCGCCGCCCGGGGTCCACCCCAGGGCGCGCGCCTCCCTGATCAGGAGGAATAAGGAAAAGGGGGGACATAGAAAAGACTAACGAAGCATAGCGAAGAGGAGATGGGCTTACCCGACGACGACGGGGACCGCCCTCCTCGCGGGCCCCGTCTGGGCGACCCGCCGCTTCTTCCCACCGTCTCCGCGGCCGCCGCCCGGCGGCGCGGCGGCTGCCCGTTTGGGCGCCGGCTTGGTGACAGCCGGCCGCTTCCCCTTGTCGCTCGCGTCCGCGCCGCCCCGGCTGGGCTCGTGGCCGGCTCGGCGTGGGCGCCCCCTCGGCGCCGCGACGTCGTCCTCCGAGACCTCGGGGTCCTCCGGAGCCTCTACATCACGCGACTCCTCCGACTCAGCTTCATCATCGGTCCAATCCCGCAGATGCGATGGGGGAGGGAACTCACACGTCGACTCGGCCTCCTCCGTCTCCGTCTCTGCCTCGCCGGCTTCGGACGCGCCGGCTTGCTCCGAGCCCGCCGGCTCCACGTCGTCGGCGTCCTCGACCTCCTCGGGGTCCGAGTCCACCAAGTCGGCAGCCGGCTCCCCGTAATCCTGCAACTGCGGGAAAACCTGTGGGCGGGCGAAGCACCTCACCGTCAGGCCAAGGGGAGGGCGCCATCTCTGAAAAGGAGGAGAGGGGGAGACGGCTAGTCACTTACCCGCGATGCCGGATGGCTTCGGCGGTACGGGGTTTTCCCCCATTGCCACCCCTTTTCGCTCAGCTTCGCCGTCGAGATGGCGTTCACCCTCCTCGCCACCTGAATCGGCTTCAGCTCCTTGGTGGAGAGCCGGCAGGGGTCGTGCCGCCATCCCATCTGGCAGATGAGGTGCGGCCGGCTCTGCAGCGGCTGCACCCGGCGCGCCACCATCGCGGCCAACAGGTCGGAGGCCTTCAGCCCCTCCGTCCCGGTCATCACCAGCAGGCGCTCGCAGAGCTGGTCCGCCGTCTCGGGCGCCTGGGGCGGAGCCGTCCGCCAGTTCAGCATCGCCACCGGCGGCTGGTTGACGAAGTCGGGGAGGTTGATGTAGTCCTCCTCCGGCTTCACGCTCTTCACATAGAAGAACCCCCGCTGCCAATCCTTCACCGACTCCTGCAGCGGGAGTTTCGGGAACCCGGCTCCCTTGCGGATATGGATCAGGGCGCCCCCGCAGGCGGTCATGACCTTCTGTTGCGTCGCCGGGTCCTTCACCGTCTGCCGCTTGAGGAAGAACAGCCGGAACCAGAGGTCGAGCCTCGGCTCCACCCCCAAGAACCCCTCTCAGAGGGTGACGAATGCCGCCAACTGCAAGACGGTGTTGGGGGCGAGGTGGTGCGGCTGCAGGCCGAACCGCGTCAAGAACCGCCGGAAAAAGGTACCCGCCGGCAGCCCGAGCCCGCGGAGGAAATGCTCGGCAAAGACGACCACCTCGCCCTCCCGCGGGGTCGGGGAGTTCTCCGGCCCGGCGATGCGCGCCTCCAAGTGCGCCTCCGACGGAAGCTTGCGGCGGTGGCGGAGGTGCTCGATGAACTGCTCATCCACGATGCTGCCGTCCCAAGCGCCCTTGCTCGCCATGGCTCCTAAAAGGGCTTGCGGTCGCGGCGGCGGGCGTGGTTGCTCGGCCGCAGTGCGGGCCTGCGCCGGCGGCGAGCGGCGGCACGACGTGCCCGTGGGCTTTACCCTCTTTCTCTCTCTCTCTCGGAGCAGGAGGAGAAGGGCGGCGAAGACGATATGATGGGGCGGGAGGAGCGAACGTGCCGTTCTGTTCCTCTCCCCTCTCCATTTAAACCCCACGCGGCCGATCGTGGGGGGGATTCATTGCGCACGACCCCCGCGATTCCCGCCGCGTGCGGGGTGGAGGTTATTGCGCTCGGGAACACCAACCGACGGCCCGAGCCGTAAAAGATCTCTGTGCGCGGGCCGAGGCCGCGGCCGTGGAGGGCCCCACCCCACGGCCCGGTCTTGTCCACCGCGCGGCCTGTCAGGCCACAGCCCGTTACGTCTTCCACGTGGCGCGGCTTTTCCACCCGACGGGGCGCCCGAGGCGGCGCGCGGAGCGTCGGCTGGTTGCGGAGCCGGCCGCCGCTTGCCCGCGTCGTCTGGCTTCCGAGGCACGCTGTGGCACAAAGGCAATATTCAAGCCGGCGAGGACCGCCACGGTTCGTCGGCGGGCCTCCCCTGCTTCAGGGACTACTGTCGGGGGGATGACCTCGGGGTAGCCTCAAACGACCCAGTACTCCAACTTTCTGACGCGACTGAAGGACGAGCCGCTTCCCCCTACAGTCCGGCTACGCCCTGCCGGTTACGCCCCGCCGGCTGCGCACCACCGGCTGCGCCCCGCCGGCTACGCCTTGCCGGCTGCGACGAGCCGGCCGGCTAGGGGCGGAGACGCCTGGCCCCCTAGCCGGCCGCGCGTTGGATGCCACGGTCGAGGTACGCATGGCAACAGTGGCCCCCATCCCATCGGGGGTCAGCGCCCGTGTGGCCACAATAGAGGTGACGGTGCCTCTGACTCTAGCCGATGGCGACCGGGCTCCCAACAGTGCCAGCACGCCTTCAACCACTCCATTACCTGCCCCGGCGTGGCTACAGTGCGGCCGGCCGTACCGCTGACCGCGCCTGGCTGCCACAAGACGACGCCCCGAAGGACACCCCGTGCCGTGACAAGACGGGAACGGGGACCCGCCTGGCGGGCCCCCTTCAGCTACTGATGGGACCCCGCAGCCGGCGGGCCCTACCAGCGACGAGACCCCTCAGCCGGGGGCCCCACGGCTGGCTAGACAGACCGCCAGCTGGGGCCCTCCGGAGCCTTCTATTCGTATTGTGATCCGGGGGGTTGGCCTATAAAACCCCCCGGAGCTCCCCCATGCACGGGGACGAGTTTCTCCACTCACCACACTCACATAGAGAGGCAGCAGGGGCAGTCCAGCCATTTCTTCCTCCTCTAGCCATACAGCTCCAGGAGCACCATTGTAACCTCACCATTGTCTGAACTAGACCAAGAAGGACTAGGGGTGTTACCTCCCACGGAGGGCCCCGAACCTAGGTACATCGTGTGTCCGTCACCGCCTGTGCCTAACCCCACTCCCGGAGCCCGTCGGCGTCCTTCGGCCCCAACCACTCTCGATAAGCCTACCCATGGCATCTGCCGTGACAAAACGACGACATTAATCAACCAACTATCCCATCCAATCACTGCAGATCCATGAAGCACCTGGCTTAGATAGCTGATACGTCTCCAATGTTTACAATATTTTTATATGGGTTTGATGCACTTTATATGATTTATTTAGAACTAACCCGGACTGACGCTATTTTTAGCAGAATTACCGTGGTGTTGTTTTTGTGCAGAAAATGAAAGTCCTCGGAATCGCCCGAAACTTTTTTATAATTTTTTCTGGGGGGAATAAGAAATACTGGAGCGAAGAACCACCGGAGGGAAGCCACCTGTGGGCCAGTACCCATCAGGCCATGACCAACCCCTGGCCAAGGCCTGATGGGTATTGGGGCACACGTGGCTCCGTTTGACGTGATTCCTACGCAAAAAATCCTACAAAAATAGAAACCCTCGAAAGTTAACAAAGAACTTTCGCTCTACAGCCGCAACCCTCTGTATCGGCGAAAAACCCATCTGGAGCCTTTCCAGTACCCTGCCGGAGGGGGGAAATCATCTCCAGTGGCCATCTTCATCATCCCGGCGGAGGCCGTGACGAGGAGGGAGTAGTTCACCCTCGGGGCTGAGGGTATGTACCAGTAGCTATGTGTTTAATCTCTCTCTCTCTCTCTCTCTCTCTCTCTCTCTCTCTCTCTCTCGTGTTCTTGAGATGGCACAATCTTGATGTATCACAAGCTTTGTTAATATAGTTGGATCATATGGTGTTCTTCCCTCTCTATCTTGTTGGGATGAATTGAATCTTTCCCCTTGAGACCTCGTTATGTTGGATTGAATATTTTGGTTTGAGAACACTTGATGTATGTCTTGCATGCGGATACCCGTGGTGATAATGAGGTATTCTATTGATTCACTTGATATATGTTATGGCATCAACTTGCGGATTCCGGTGACCTTGGGGATCTATGCATAGGGGTTGATTGCACGTTTTCATACTACTTTATCCGATAGAAATCTTGGGGTGCTTCTTGAAGTTCTTTGTGTTTGATTAAATATGATAGATCTGAAATTGTTTGATGCATGTCGCATAATTTACTCACGGATACTTGAGGTGACATTGGAGTATCTAGGTGACATTAGGGTTGATTGATATGTATCATTGGTGTTATTTTACTACGAACTCTAGGTCTGTTTGTGACACTTATAGGAATAGCTCAAAAGATTGATCGGAAAGAATAATTTTGAGGTGGTTCTACTACCTACACCAATTTCATCTTATGTTCTCCGCTACCTATGAACTTTGGAGTGATTCTTTGTTGCACGTTGAGGGATGATCATGTGATTCAACTATGTTAGCATTGTTGGGAGATTGCACTGGTGAAAGTATGAACCTAGGCCTTGTTTCCAAGCATTAATATGCCATTTTGCTCAATGTTTACTATTTGTTACCTTGCTGTTTTTATATTTTTCAGATTACAAAAACCTATTTCTATCATCCATATTGCACTTGTATCACCATCTCTTCGCCGAACTAGTGCACCTATACAATTTGCCATTGTATTGGGTGTGTTGGGGACACAAGAGATTTCTTGTATTTGATTGCAGGGTTGTTTGAGAGAGACCATCTTCATCCTACACCTCCCACGGATTGATAAACCTTAGGCTATCCACTTGAGGTAAATTTGCTGCTGTCCTACAAAACTCTGCACTTGGAGGCCCAACAACGTCTACAAGAATAAAGTTACGTAGTAGACATCAATAGCCCAAATCCCCAAATGTACTGATGAACCCTAACCCTAACTACTCTGAGATGAGAGAAGAATGCTTACAAAGTACTCCATCTCCATCAAGCTGCCCCCCATGTTGTCATCGTCCGAGCTCTCTTCCCTATCATTCCAAGACAACATCCTAGCCGACGACGAACACTTGGTCACTGTCGAGCTCGGGGGAGGGGGAGAACAGAGGGAGGGAGGGAGTGGGAGGAAGTGAGGGGAGTGAGAGAGAGTGAGCCGGCTTGGGGTCATTTGACCCGGTCGGACAGGGCCTGCCCTAACGGCTGTCACAACGCGCCGTCAGTGGCACCCCACGCGGACCTGACGTGCGGGGCCAGGTTGTCATAAACCCACTTAAAACTTAACTTTTTGGCAGCTTGGGTTTTTTTGGAACAACCCACCACTTTTGTGGTGGTTTTTTGAAAAAATAAGAAAACATGTAGTTTTCATAGCCCTAGCATGTAATGTGGTAGTTTTATGCTATTTACTCAACAAAAGAGCTGCATGAGCAGGTTAGTTTATAGCCCCTTCTAAGACTTACTCTAAGCAAAGGTAATAAGGGCATATAAAATGCTAACCCATAAATTTGCTCCTGCATCCGTCCATGAACGCGCGGCGGCAGAATTGAACTTGAGGCCTCATGTTCATGGCCTAATGTAATTGCCAACCAAGCTAGCTCGGCTGGTGTTCGTTAGATAGGCATGTTTGGCATATTCAATATTCCCACCTCGCTTCCTTACACCCTATCAACCCAATTTATATATGTGTTTGTGTATCTTTTGATAGTGGGGAGTGGGTCCCAAATTTCAAACAACATGCCAGAGAGATACTCAAAGAAGAGAACGAGTCCTTTGCACGCACTATCCTAGGAGGAACTTGGTGGACTAATTAGACGAGATCCCGAAAGACATGCATGACGCATATAATTGTGGGCTAATTAAACGAGAGTACTAGAATGGTGTAAAAATTGTGGTGCATATAACGGTGGGCTAATGAAATGATATTCTTAGAATGATGCAGAAATTGTGGCGCTGCTTAGGAATAGAAGGGGTGCATGGTCGCATGTGGGCATGCAAGGTAGTGCAACACAAGCTATAAAAGTAGTATTGTGACTGAATGAGGGGTCGTACTTGAGTGCAAATGGAAAAAAGAATCATCTGAATGAGGGGTCGTACTCAGTGCGTGATTGAATTTTATTACTGTTGTTTTTTATTTATTTTAATGTCTACCTGATATGTATTTTTTCCTAAGTTTGGTGTGCACCTCCATGTAGTCGGATGCTGCATTATTGGGCATTTTCTTCGAACCAGCCAATCCCAGTCCATGCTAATTGATGCTACAATTTCTATGTCGTGATATATTACTTTTCCTATTCTCACGTTGCAACGCACGGACATGTTTGTTAGTGACTTCATATGGGAAAAGATTGAGAAGTCGGTTGTGTCCAAGATCAGGGATGAGGATGTGCCTCATCAGGGCCGGGCCGGCAAAATCCGGGGTCCCGTGCGGAACGAAAAAATGAGGCCCTATCTCTAGCATCATTGTAAGGAACAATTGCAAGTGCAAGGGTAGAAGGATCAACAGACCGATTACCGGATGACACTTACGGTGCTTCTTTTCTAACAAATTTGTCCATGCCGCCTTTATAAGATTTATTAATTAAATTTTGTTCTTTTGCTTTTCTCTTGCGCTTATAGGCACCAGACTGATGTTTCCCCATGATGACTCAAATCTATATTATTGAAACACAAGATTAAAAAGATGAATACAATGAAATTGAAGTTATACAGTAGCATATATCAATTCGAGATCATGCGTCAATGTTTGGCACTTAGACGAACTGTCTAACTCACCTAGTTTTGGGTCCTGCACGGATGAACTGGGATCGATCCGACGAGACGACGAGTCTCGACGGCGGCCTGAATCGGATCGCGGGGTCGATCTGATGAACAGATGAAGTGATCAGTGATGATGCGAACGACGAAGGCGGCGAGATAATCTTTTCTTACCGAAGCCGCGATAGTGCGATCACGTCTACAGACTCCAGATCGATGGGAAGACGTTTCGGCGAGCCGCGAGCACCAGATCGATCGAGAAGGGAGCAGACGGAGACCGGGAGACGGAGACGGCGTTTAGGGAATAGCGATCCCATTTTTTTTTTTACATCGGCTGATCGATTCGATCGATCGATCGCTGAGCACCAGAGCCGATCGATGACCTGCGCACCTGGCCTACATGCCCACTGGCCCAGGTCGCTCGAGGCAACTGGCCTAGAGGCCCACTGGCCCAGGCGCCCAGCTCGCTCGAGGCGCCCACGGCGCGGTGGCCAGATCGATCGAGGCGCCCACGAGCCACGACACCCAGTCGCCCACGACGTCCAGTCGGTTTTTTTTAATACAACTATATGCCTATATATATATTTTGGGGCCCCCCAAAATCGTGGGCCCTGTGCGGGCTGCACATGTGGCACCACTGTGGGCCCGGGCCTGTGCCTCATGAGCTCAAAGACTTATCTTTGTATGTTAATCTTGATATTTGACATACTACGACGGTCTAACAACATCGTTAGTAGTAGTCAACGGATGGCTATATGTTGCTCCTATATAATTTAGAGTCATAATCTATAGTTAAACATATAATGAGTTTGGTTTTTGATCTTGATTTATTTTAACGTACACCTCTTTTTTCTTCCTTCTCTATTTCTTTTTTTCATATTTATTATAGTAGATTATGAACACGTGTAGAGGTGGACTATTGCATCGGTGCTCACTCTCCTCTTTGTTTCCCGCCCCTCTCCTCCATATAGACAAAAGAGCCACTAAGGCAATAAGTGCGCACGTCGAAACACATGGTCCATGGGGGGGGGGGGGGGGGGGGGAAGCACCTACATATTACTTCCGTGGGTGCGGAGGCCCTCCGCGCCATCCATTTCATGCACGACGTCCGTGGATGGCTCCCTACCACACTCCCGACCGTCCAACCTTCGCGAACGCCTCACACCAGGACGACTTGCCTCAGAGATCCATGACTGATGGGACACATGCATGGTCGGGGTCACCGTCATGGGTGTCTGGTCACACCCACGTGCACCTTCTCATGGCGACGGGCGAGGCTAGGTCTGCCTGTCAGCGTTGCTCTACCTGAGCTGCTAAGGTTGCTCCCTGAGGGGATGACTGGGACAGTGCACGGTTTGTGGGGGTCGGGCATGCCAAGTCGGTGTGCTTGGTGGGTGTTTCGATATTTTCCTTAAGATGGTTGCGTTTTCCTATAAGTTCATTGTTTTCTGTCGCGTCGAGTGTCGTGCACACCAGGGTCCCTCTCTATTCACTCTGGTCCTGCTAGTGGCGAGTACGGCCTCGAGGTGGACATTCTCTAGCATGACGGTCGGCAGTCGGAGGGCCGCCGATGCATGGAAGATGTCATCACCATGGAGGTCGGTGAGGGTAGCATGCATTGTGATGCCTAGGCGCCTGGGCTAGAGGTGTATGGCAAGGTCGGTCGCTAGCTTCATGGCGGCGGTAGCCTTTTCACGTAAGATGCCGCCGAAGAGGCATTTCTTGGGGTTGGGCTGCAGACCGACGTCCCTTTCCCCATTTTTTGTTTCAGGTTGCGTCCCCTTCACTCCATTGTTCGTACTTGTGCTCCTCCATTAGTTCTTTTGTTGTTGTTTAAGCCCCTCCACCACTCCATGACCCGTGTCGTTTTCTCTGTGCCAAAAACATGAAATCGCTCGTTTGATGTTTTCAATGTCCTTCAATGGTGTGCAATGTCATTGCTTTAAGAAACGTTGTGGTTGGATGTTGCCTTTTTTTAGTATATTGTTAATCACTATGGCCTTATTCAAGCCAGATGCATAACTTGGCACCTTGTTGAACGAATACTAGAGTTCATGGGTTGTTTATATGTTTGATACACGGGCTAATCAAATATATTTGTGTACATAGCAATATCGCATGTCCCCACATCAACTCCTTGCGCATGGCACAACCATTGGATTAGACAGGTAACAACCCTAATCAATGGCATGGCAAAACCCAAATATCATACACAGACACATCAATACGGAGCAAGTGAAGAATCTAATGGGTTCAACAAACACACTGGTATGTGCATGATCGAGTGGCGTGCAAAGAGAAACTAGCCAAGCGCACAAGAACAACCACGGGAACTATCATGGGCAGCGACCAGACACCCACCTGGAGCAATACAGGCAAAAGGGAGACGAGCAAACCAAACAGGCTATCCAGGGGAAGAGCGCGATTAGAAAGCACGCACACAAAACACACCATCCCAGCTTTAGAATACAATGGTTCAAAAACCCGTGCAAGCGTTCCACATAACGTAGGACGGCCAAACCCCCACAAAGACGAGAGACCGAGTGGGTGAAACCCTCCGCACCCGGATTAGATAGGTGACAGCCTCAGGAAATGGCATCCCTAACCTGAAACATCGGCCCAGAATTTAATTGGGAAGGCACAGTAGTATGAAGAAAGCGCCAAAACTAAAGGCCCCCACCCACATGCTTGTCGGTGCATGATCGATTGGCATGTCGTTAGCCTTACTCGGATGAGTCTACCAGCCAAAATGACACGAGCAAAACGTAACTATGCGAGTCGGCAAGAACATGTAGGGAAGTCATTGTTAGGCATGGACTCGACACTCACCCAGACCAATGCGGGTAAAGGGGAACCGACCAAGATGATAAGGTTATCCAGGGGAGGAGTGCGATCAGAGAGCACGTGCAGGGCGCACACACACATAGGACGCGTTTGGTTACCTGCATTACCCTCAACCAGGCCCGTGGGGGAAGAAAATGGCACGTTTGGTTGCCTGGCCCGCATACAATTCTTAGCCCGCACGAACCTTAAAGCAGTGATCAGCCAGGCCCGCTAGGAACGGCTGAATCGGCAGTTTCTAGCAAGCCAGGCTAGGGCGATGCAGAGGAGGGGAACGTCGCACTCCGTAGCTGCAGGCATGGAGATGGCGGGAGATGGTGGGAGAGATGGCGCGTCTCCGAAAAAGTGGCGGGACGAATTCGCGTCACCGCCCCCTGATTCGTGGTCGCCCTATATAGCCAGGGTGACCGGCGCGTCAAAACTCCCGCCACTATTTCCCGCCCTCTTGAGCTTTCACTCCGGCCCGAATCCACCTCAACGATGAGGTAAGTGGTGCAACTACTCCGGTGACCGGTTAGCTACGGCGGCGGATCCACTCCTCCTCTTCTCCTTCGTGCTCCTGAGAAGGAAGGTCGGCACGTTCTTGTGCTTAATAGGAAGAGGAAGCGGTCAGGGTTCATGGAGGAGGAGATGACCGTCTTCAGCAGCATGACTCAGGCAGTGAAAGAGGTGGCCATCGCCATCAGGGAGAGCAAGACAGTGTACGTGCACCCTCATCTCTACGACGATGTCATGGACCTAGTTGGCTTCAGCCTAGAGGCTCTCATGGTGGCGCTCAGCCACCTGCTTGACAACAAAGCCCAAGGTGTTGGGTTTGTTGCCATGTGAGAGGCTCACGGGGTGCTTTGGCTGAGGACCTGGCTAGGCAAGCTGTAAGAGCACATTTATCCATGTGTGGTTTTGGTAATTGATGACAATCCCTATGGACTAATGGTTGCCCTGAGTTATATTCGAAGGATTTGTCCATAGGTACTTCTTGAAGTCCATCTGTTGGTTTCAAGGAGTTTATATGGTGACCAAGGTGGTATTCAAGGTTTTATCCAAAGATTGGTCATGTGAGAGTTGATCTCATTGCAAGCATGTCTTGAAGAAGAAGATTGTGTGAACATTCATGTTTACCTTCAAGACATCATCTTTGTGAAGAGAGAAGAGAAGACACAAGGTTGATCAAGATTAAGGCAAAGACTGATTCAAGTTGATCAACACACAAAGCGTAGAAGATGTACCAAGTGGGATGAAGTGATCCCATGGTATGGTAAGCATTGTCCATTACACTTTGTGTACTAACCCATGGTCTACGTGAGAGTTTGTTGTGGGGTTAGGTATATTTCCATGGGCTTGCGTCAAGAGGAAGATCTCATACAACCCATGGAGGATGACATCAAGTGGTGATCGTCATCAAGGTTACGGTGTGCAAGTTCAAGTGAAGCATCATGGAGAGATCATGCTTGAAGCTTGCCGTTCATTGTGGTGACAATGGTCTTGTGAAAATGTGCCGAAGAGTGGCTCTCCCATAGTGGAGTATGGGGGAGCAATCTACTAGTCTTCATCGAGCCGACGCAATCAAGAAAGGTGGTCCATCTTGAGAAGGACAAGATCGTCATCATCTAGCTCAAGTGGACTATGCGCAAGGCAAAGGTTTGACCTTGATAGGGTTTTCTATTTTACCGGTCTCATGGTGGTAGTTGGGAGACCGGGTTATAGGATCGATAGCCGTACTATCAAGGGGGGCTCTCAAGTGAGTAGCTTGATCGTATCGTTCGTTGAGAGCTCAAACCATTGCATTCTTGGCATCATCATCTTTCTTGGTTCTTGGTTGGCTTTTCTCTATGTGGGTTCTTGAGCTTGTTGGATAGCTCTTGTCGTCCTGAATCCAACAAGCTTGAGTTTGCTCAATTCGGAGCTCATATGCGAAGGTTATGACAGTTCTGGTTTTACTGGTTCCATCTGGTTGCTTGGGTTCTTTGTTTCTATCCCGCGGTAGTACCGCTCTGGTCAGCACGGTAGTACCGCTTATAGCCGGTACTACCGCCCTGGCCAGCGGTAGTACCGCTGGGGGGAAGTGGGGTGGCTCGGGGAACTCGCGCGAGGCACCAGACAGCTCCAGACACTTGTCTGGTGTCCCGCGCCAGCCCTCCAGCCGCAACGGTAGTAGTGGCGGTAGTACTAAGCGGTACTACCGCCGCCCCTTCTATTGCTTCTCAGTTCTACTGGTGGGCGGTAGTACCGCTCCCAGGGGCGGTACTACCGCTTGTGTGCGGGCTGTGGGGTAACGGTTGGATTTTCTCCCACCTATAAAAGGGGGTCTTCTTCCCCAATGCATCTTATCTCTTTAGCTCGAGTTTGCCCCCCATTGTTGACCTTCTTCGAGCTTGCTAACTCTCAATCCCTCCAATGATTCTTGCTAGTTCTTGAGGGAAAAGAGAGAGGAGATCTAGATTCACATTTCCACCAATCACTTTCTCCTCTAAGTGAGGGGAACCCCTTGGATCTAGATCTTGGAGTTCTTCGTGTTCTTCTTCGTTCTTCCTCTCATTTCCTCCATAACATTTGTTGTTGTGGTGGGATTTGGGAGAGAAGGACTTGGGAACTCCGTGTGCCCTTGCCATTGCATTTGGTGCATCGGTTTGAGTTCTTCACGGTGATACGTGGAAGTGAGAAGTTGAGAAGCTTATTGCTCTTGGGTGTTTGAGCACCCTTGAGCTTGTTCCTCTTGGGTGCTTTGGCGCCCTAGACGGTTGGTGGTGCCTCGGAGCTCAATCATTGTGGTGCAAAGCTCCGGGCAAGCGTCGGGGTCTCCAATTAGGTTGTGCAGATTGCCCCGAGCATTTGAGGTCACCTCGGAGCCACAGTCCGTTGTGGTGAAGCTTCGTGGTGTCGTTGGGAGCCTCCAATTAAGTTGTGGAGATTGCCCCAACCTAGTTTGTATGGGTTCGGTGACCGCCCTCAAGGGTCCCTTAGTGGAATCACGGCATCTTGCATTGTGCGAGGGCGTGAGGAGATTACGGTGGCCTTAGTGGCATCTTGGGAAGCATTGTGCCTCCACACCGCTCCGAACGGAGATTAGCATCCGCAAGGGTGTGAACTTCGGGATACATCGTCGTCTCCGCGTGCCTCGGTTATCTCTTACCCGAGCCCTTTACTTATGCACTTTACTTTGTGATAGCCTTATTTTTTCTTGCTATATATCTTGCTATCACTTAGTTGTTTATCTTGCTTAGCATAAGTTGTTGGTGCACATAGGTGAGCCTAGTTGTTTTAGGTTTTGTGCTTGACTTATTAAACGTTAGTTTTATTCCGCATTTGTTCAAGCCTAAACCGTAATTATTTTAAAGCACCTATTCTCCCCCCTCTAGGCGACATCCACGTCTTTTCACAAGCACTACTACTAGTGCTGCTTCTACTGGTGGCGACGACGTGCATGATCCTCTCGATGATGACATATATTTTGTGTAGTTAGGGCTTGAAAACAACTTATGGTCTGTATATTTGGTGAGGTGGTGTATACTAACCTTTCACGGTGATAACGAACTTGCAGTGGTAAGATTACACCTTCTTTTGGATGTGGTGGTAGGTTAACACCAACGTAGTGGTAGGTTGAACTTGTTATGCGGTATGATCATGCATGCTTACTAATGCTCTTTTGCTTTTATGCTCCACTGCCTTCATTGCTTGCTTACTAGTGCTCTTATCCTGCATTGCTTGCTAGGGCAAGTGGCATGCCGTGTTCGAAGGGAGGGTTTTAGGGGTTTACAGTTCATGGGAAGCTTGTAGCAAACAAGTTTCAGCGTACAACAAAGGCAGCCACAGAGGGTTTAAGACTAGGCAGGTGGCAGAAGATGCTTACTCCAAGTATGTGTAAGAGCAGGGATGCAACAAGGTTGAGGATGCCAAGGTGGTTCATCCGCTGGGGCTAAAGAACATCATCATCTTCGTCTAGTTCATCGCCATTGCAGTGTTGTGGTGCTGGTGTGCGAGATGTGATCGTGTGTAAGGTGTAGTAGTAGTGGGTAGGTTCATCAAGTAGGATACAAGGTGATCACAACTCTATGCTTGTATGCAACCAAACAACGTGCACTCGTGTGACCACAGCCAATGCGGGCAACCAAACGCGGAGCGAAGAGGCATTACTACGATGCAGGAAGAGAGTATGCACGCAACCAATCAACATGCAGATGTTATTTTTTTGCCTGCATACGCTCAACCAGACCCAATTGGACCAAGTATGCAAATGGGTAAAAAATGATGCAGGTAACCAAACGCGTCCATAACGTGTTTGCCCTGCCTTTGGATCTCTCAACCTCCAAAGGCCGAGCAAGTATTCCAAAAAGCCAGCCAACTAGGCTCCACGGTGACTATAAGCAGGATAGGTAAGGCCTCTGTCCATCCGAACGAGTCAATGGGTGAGAGCGCCCCATGAGCGTTAGCTGTGCAGGGTCCGCAACAACCAGGAGACTGAAAGTCCTCCGCATTCGAGCAAGACCAATGGGTGAAATGGCGCATAACACATGGGTACACGTGTGAGTTATTCCGCCCAATGGACGGATGGTGGTGGAGATGGCAGGGGATTGCTATCTTGTCAGGCGGGTTTGCTCCTTTTGCTCGTGCCCGGATGTTTACCCGAGGTCGGATTGCTTTCTTCCAACCTTTATCCAGCTCGTGCCTAGGTGTTGGGGAACGTTGCATGGGAAACAAAAAAAATTCCTACGAACACCCAAGATCTATCTATGGAGATGTATAGCTATAAGAGGGGAGTGCTTCTACATACCTTTGTAGATCGCTAAGCGGGAAGCGTTAAGAAACGCGGTTGATGTAGTCGTACGTCTTCATGATCCAATCATGATCCGTCCTGATCTAGCGCCGAACGGACGACACCTCCATGTTCAGCAGACGTGCGGCTCGATGACGTCTCCTCCTTATTGATCCAGCAAGCGAGGGAGAAGAAGTAGATGGGATATCAACCATCACGATGGCGTGGTGGAGATGGTGGTGGAGCAATCTCGGCAAGGCTTCGCCAAGCAATACCGTAGATGCGATCTGAGGAGAAAATGGAGTAACGGGAGAGGGAGGGCTGCCACCGGGACGTGGGAATTGGTGTGTTCAGCGTCTCCCTCTCCCCCACTATATATAAGAGGCAAGGGGGAGGGTTGGGTCGCAGCCCTAGCCCCTCCTCCAAGGAGGGGGTGTGGGCCTAGGGAGGTTTCCTCCCTCCCGAAGGCACCTAGGAGGGTTCCTTCCCCCTTTAGGACTCTTCCTCCTCCACCTCTCCTTGGCGCATGGGCCTCTTGGGGCTAGTGCCCCTGGCCCATGTGGGCCCCCAGGGCAGGTGGACCCCCCTGGTGGACCCCAGACCCCTTTCGGCACTCCCCGTACAATACCGATAATGCCCGAAACTTTTCCAGCGACCAAAACAGGACTTCATATATATATATCTTTACCTCCGGACCATTACGGAGCTCCTCGTAATGTCCGGGATCTTATCCGGGACTCCGAACAACATTCAGTCACCAACGCACATATCCCAATACTACTCTAGCGTCACCGAACGTTAAGCGTCCGGACCCTACGGGTTCGAGAATCATGTAGACATGACTGAGACACCTCTCCGGTCAATAACCAATAGCGGGACCTGCATGCTCATATTGGTTCCTACATATTCCACAAAGATCTTTAGCGGTCGAACCACGATGCCAAGGATTCAATCAATCCCGTATGCAGTTCCCTTTGTCCAGCGGTATGTTACTTGCCCGAGATTCGATCGTCGGTATCTCCATACCTAGTTCAATCTCGTTATCGGCAAGTCTCTTTACTTGTTCCGTAATACAAGATCCCGCGACTAACTCCTTAGTCATATTTCTTGCAAGCTTCTTGTGATGTTGTATTACCAAGAGGGCCCAAAGATACCTCTCCGTCATACGGAGTGACAAATCCCAGTCTCGATCCATGCCAACTCAACAGACACCCTCGGAGATACCTGTAGAGTACCTTTATGATCACCCAGTTACGAAGTGATGTTTGATACACACAAGGCATTCCTCCGGTGGCAGGGAGTTGCATGATCTCATGGTCACAGGAACAGATACTTGTCATAAAGAAAGCAATAGCAATAAACTAAACGATCAAATGCTATGATTACGGTTGGGTCTTGTCCATCACATCATTCTCCTAATGATGTGATTCCGTTATCAAATGACAACTCATGCCCATGGATAGGAAACCTTAACCATCTTTGATCAATGAGCTAGTCTAGTAGTGGCTTACTAGGGACACTGAGTTCTCTATGTATCCACACATGTATATGAGTTTTCGATCAATACAATTATAGCATGGATAATAAAAGATTATCATGAACAAGGAAATATGATAATAACTACTTTATTATTGCCTCTAGGGCATATTTCCAACAATCTCCCACTTGCACTAGAGTCAATAATCTAGCTTTACATTGTAATGAATCTAACACCCATAGAGTTCTGGTGCTGATGATGTTTTGCTCGTCAGAGAGGTTTAGTCAACGGGTCTGCAACATTCGGATCCGTATGTACTTTGCAAATATTTATGTCCTCCTCCTTGATGTAATCGCGGATGGAATTAAAGCGGAGCTTTATATGTCTGGTCCTCTTGTGAAACCTGGGCTCTTTGGCTAGAGCAATAGCGCCAATGTTATCACACTAGAGAGTCATCGGATCCAGTGCACTGGCCACAACTCCGAGATCTGTCATGAACTGCTTCATCCAGACTCCTTCATTCCCCGCTTCCGAAGCAGCTATGTACTCCGCTTCACATGTAGAATCTGCTACCACACTTTGCTTGGAACTGCACCAGCTTACCGCTCCTCCATTCAGAATAAATACGTATCCGGTTTGAGACTTAGAGTCATCCTGATCTGTGTCAAAAGCTAGCATCGACGTAACCCTTTACGACGGGCTCTTGATCACCTCCATAAACGAGAAACATTTCCTTTGTCCTTTTCAGGTACTTGAGGATATTCTTGACCGCTGTCCAGAGTTCCACTCGTGGATCACTTTGAAACCTTCCGGCCATACTTATGGCAAGGCTGACATCTGGTCTTGTGCACAGCATTGCATACATGATAGAGCCTATGGCTGAGGCATAGGGGATGACACTCATCTTTTCTCTATCCTCTGTAGTCGCTGGGAATTTAGTCTTACTCAACTTCACACCTTGCAGGACAGGCAAGAACCCTTTCTTGGACTGATCCATTTTGAACTTCTTCAAAACCTTGTCAAGGTATGTGCTTTGTGAAAGTCCTATCAAGCGTCTTGATCTATCTCTATAGATCTTGATGCCTAATATGTAAGCAGCTTCTCTGAGGTCTTTCATTGAAAAACTCTTGTTCAAATATATCTTCACGCTTTCCAAAAGTTCTATATTGTTTCCAATCAACAATATGTCATCCACATATAATGTTAGAAATGCTATAGAGCTCCCACTAACTTTCTTGTAAATACAAGCTTCTCCAAAAACTTGTATGAACCCAAATGCTTTGATCACCTCATCAAAACGAAAATTCCAACTCCGAGATGCTTGCACCAGTCCATAAATGGATCACTGGAGCTTGCATACTTTTTCAGCATTTTTAGGATCGACAAAACCTTCCGGTTGCATCATATACAACTCTTCCTTAAGGAAACCATTAAGGAACGCTGTTTTGACATCTATCTGCCAGATCTCGTAATAAAAAAATGCAGCTATTGCTAACATAATCCTGACGGACTTAAGCATCGCTACGGGAGAGAAAGTCTCATCGTAGTCAACTCCTTGAACTTGTGAAAACCCTTTTGCAACAAGTCGAGCTCTATAGACAGTGACATTACTGTCCGCATCCGTCTTTTTCTTAAAGATCCACTTATTCTGTATGGCCTTATGATCATATGGTAAGTCCTCCAAAGTCCACACTTTGTTCGCATACATGGATCCTATCTCGGATTTCATGGCCTCTAGCCATTTATTGGAATCCGGGCCCACTATTATTCTTCATAGCTCGTAGGTTCACCGTTGTCTAACAACATGACCTCCAAGATAGGATTGCCGTACCACTCAGGGGAGATACGAGTCCTTGTCGACCTATGAGGCTCAGTAGTAGCTTGATCTGAAGTTTCATGATCATCATCATTAGCTTCCTCTTCATTTGGCGTAGGTGCCGCAGAAACATCTTTCTGCGTCGTGCTCCTCTCCAACTGAAGTGACGGTTCAACAACCTCATCAAGTTCTACCTTCCTCCCACTCAATTCTTTCGAGAGAAACTCCTTCTCCAGAAAGGAAGCATTCTTGGCAATAAGGACTTTGCCTTCGGATCTGAGATAGAAGGTGTACCCAACTATTTCCTTAGGGTATCCTGTGAAGACGCACTTGTCCGCTTTGGGTTCGAGTTTATCAGGTTGAAGCCTTTTCACATAAGCATCGCAGCCTCAAACTTTAAGAAACGATAGCTTAGTTTTCTTGCCAAACCATAATTCATACGGTGTCATCTCAATGGACTTAGATGGTGCCCTATTTAAAGTGAATGTGGCTGTCTCTAATGCATAACCCCAAAACGATAGTGGCAGATCAGTGAGAGACATCATAGATCGCACCATATCTAACAGAGTATGATTACGATGCTCGGACACACCATTACGCTGTGGTGTTCCAGGTGGCGTAAGCTGTGAAACAATTCCACACTGTCTTAAATGTATGCCAAACTCATAACTCAGATATTCTCCACCACGATCAGATCATAGAAATTTTATCTTCTTGACATGATGATTCTCTACTTCACTCTGAAATTGCTTGAACTTTTCGAACGTTTCAGACTTGTGTTTCATTAAGTAAATATACCCATATCTACTCAAATCATCAGTGAAGGTAATAAAATAATGATATCCACCGCGTGCCTCACCACTCATCGGACCACACACATCAGTATGTATGATTTTCAACAAGTCACTTGCCCGCTCCATTGTACCGGAAAACGGGGTTTTCGTCATCTTGGCCATGAGGCATGGTTTGCATGTATCAAGAGATTCAAAATCGAGTGATTCCAAAAGTCCATCAGCATGGAGTTTCTTCATGTGCTTTACACCAATATGACCTAAGCGGCAATGCCACAAGAAAGTGGCACTATCATTATTAACTTTACATCTTTTGGCATCAATGTTATGAATGTGTGTACTACTACTATTGAGATTCAACAAGAATAAACCATTCACATTGGGTGCATGACCATAAAAGATATTACTCATATAAATAGAACAACCATTATTCTCTGATTTAAATGAATAACTATCTCGCAATAAACAAGATCCATATATAATGTTCATGATCAACGCAGGCACCAAATAACAATTATTTAGGTTTAAAACTAATCCCGATAGTAATTGAAGAGCGAGCGTGCCGACGGCGATCACATCAACCTTGGAACCATTTCCAACGCGCATCGTCACTTCGTCCTTTGCCAGCCTCCGTCTATTCCATAGTTCCTGCTTCGAGTTACAAATATGAGCAACGGAACCGGTATCAAATACCCAGGCACTACTACGAGAGCTAGTAAGGTACACATCAATAACATGTATATCAAATATACCTTTGTTGATGTTGCCAGCCTTCTTATCAGCCAGGTACTTGGGGCAATTCCGCTTCCAGCGGCCAGTCCCCTTGCAGTAGAAGAACTCAGTCTCAGGCTTCGGTCCAGCCTTGGGTTGCTTCATGGAAGCGGTAACTTGCTTGCCACCCTTCTTGAAGTTTCCCTTCTTTCCCTTGCCTTTCTTGAAACTAGTGGTTTTATTCACCATCAAAACTTGATGCTCCTTTTTGATTTCTACTTCCGCGACTTTCAGCATCGTGAACAGCTCGGAGATTGACTTGTTCATCCCTTGCACATTATAGTTCATCATGAAGCCTTTGTAGCTAGGTGGCAGTGACTGGAGAACAATGTCAGTGACCGTCTCAGGCGGAAGCTCAACTCCCAGCTTATTCAAGCGGTTGTAGTACCCAGACATTCTGAGTATGTGCTCACTGACAGAACTATTCTATTCCATCTTGCGGGTGAAGAATTTATCGAAGGCCTCATACCTCTCGATCCGGGCATTTGCTTGAAATACTAACTTCAACTCCTGGAACATCTCATATGCTCTATGGCATTCAAAACGCTTTTGAAGTCCCGATTCTAAGCCGTACAACATGGCGCACTGAACTATTGAGTAGTCATCAGCACACGCCTGCCAGCCGTTCACAACATCTGCAGACGACACTGGAGGGGGTGGGTCACTGAGCGGTGCATCAAGGACATAAGCCTTTTGCGAAGCCGTGAGGATAATCCTCAGATTACGGACCCAGTCCGCATAGTTACTTCCATCATCTTTCAACTTAGCTTTCTCTAGGAACGCATTAAAATTCAGGGGAGCTACTACGCGAGCCATTGATCTACAACATAATTTTGCAAAGATAACTTTAGACTATGTTCATGATAATGAGTTCAGTTAATCATATTACTAAAGAACTCCCACTCAAATCAACATACCTCAGGTTGTCTAAGTGTGACCTAATCCAAATCCACCAACCCAAGTCCGATCATCACGTGAGATGAGGTGGTTTCAATGGTGAACATCTCCATGTTGATCATATCTACTATATGACTCATGTTCGACCTTTTGGTCTCCTGTGTTCCGAGGCCTTGTCTGTACATGCTAGGTTCGTCAAGGTTAACCCAAGTATTCCGCGTGTGTAAATCTGGCTTACACCCGTTGTATGCGAACGTAGAGTTGATACGTCTCCAACGTATCTATAATTTTTTATTGTTCCATGCTGATATATTATCATTTTAGGATACTTTTTGGGTCTTTATTTACCAATTTATAATATTTTTGAGCACTAACCTATTGACCCAATGCCCAGTGCCAGTTGTTGTTTTCTGCATGTTTTTGCCTTTTCAACTTTACAGTACCAAACGAAGTCCAATTGCCACGAAACTTTTTGATGATTTTTTCTGGACCAAAAGAAGACCTAGAAGCTTCGGAAGGAGGTCGGGAGGCACACGAGGGCCCCACCACACATCAGGGCGCGCTCCCTGATATGGTGCCCCCCTCGTGGCTCTCCCGATGTCCTTCTCTGGCCTATAAGTTCTCTAATATCGCAAAAACCCTGAAGGCAGTCCCGAAACCCTTTTTCCGCCGCCGCAAGTCTCTGTTCCACCGCGAGGCCATCTGGAGCTCCGTTCTGGCACGCTGCCGGAGGGGGGGATCAATCACTGAGGGCCTCTTCATCAACCTTGCTGCCCTCATGATGATGTGTGAGTAGTTCATGACAGACCGACGGGTCCATAGCTAGTACCTAGATGGCAATCTCTCTATTTTATGATCTTCAATAAAATGGTCATCGCATCTTCGCTTTGATCTATCCGATGTAATCCTATTGTGCGGTGTGTTTGTTGGGATCCGATGAATTGTGGGTTTATGTTCAGATTATTCATGAAAAGTATTTGAGATGCCTCTGATATATATTATCTCTTAATTGCATGATCATTATAGCTTCGTAATGATCTCCGATCTATTGATGTGCTTTGGCCAAGTAGATTGATATTTCATCGGTGGGAGTGGTGCGTTGTGGTAGGTTCAACCTGGCGAGTTTCTATATCCCAGTGACAAAGTAGGGGACAAGATGCATCTTTGTGTTGTTGCTACTAAGGATAAAACGATGGGGTTTATTCATATTGATTGAGTTTACTTTGTCTAGATCATGTCATCGTTCTCCAAGCATTACTCTGTTTTACTTAATACTCTAGATGCATGTTGGATAGCGGTCGATGAGTGGAGTAATAGTAATAGGTGCAAGCAGGAGTCGGCCTATTTGTTTATGGACGTGATGCCTATATACACATGATCATTGCCGTGAAAATTGCATAACTATCCACTTTTCTATCAATTGCCCAACAGTAATTTGTTACCCACTGTATGCTGCCTACATGAGAGATGTCGCTAGGGAACACTATGGCCCCCGGGTCTATTCACTTATATATTTACAAACTCTACAATTACCTCGCTGCCTTTATTTACTTTTTATTTATTTTGCAATTTATATTTATCAACAATTATCTACACAACTCATTTTCTTGCAAAAAACGAGATCAAGGGGATTGACAACCCTCTTGCCCGCGTTAGGTGCAAGTCGTTTGTTCATTTGTGTGCAGCCGCTGAAGACGGTTGAGGATTGATATTCCTATTGATTCGATAAAGCTTGGTTTCATAACTGAGGGAAATACTTACCAACTTTGTGCTACAATTACCCGTTCCTCTTCACGGAAAACCCAACGTGGATCACAAGTATCAGGAAGGATTTCTGGCGTCGTTGCCGGGGAATATCATCATTAACTATCAAGTAACTTCACACAATTTTTTTCACTTGTTCTTATTTTTATTTGCTGTTATATTTAGCTTGTCTCTATTTATCTTTGCTTGTTACCTTGCTCGCTTGCCTAGCTATGTTATGTTTATCTTTATCAAAAACAAACAGAAAGTTTAAAGCAAAAAATATAAAGATAAATGGATCCTCATCCACTTGCTAATCTTTTCAAAAGACCTGATTATGTTGAACCAATTGCTAGTGAGTTGAGTGCACTAGAATTTCCTTATGAGGTCTTGCTTGAAAATCATGAATCTAAAAATTGTGATGAAGTGTTAAAAGAAATTTATAAAGTGATTCATGATAGTTCCTTGAATGAAAAGCATGATTGCCATGTTGCTAGTATAAATTATATGAATATCAATTGTGCTAATGATCATGATTGGGGTGATAATCATGATGTTCCTTGTGATCTTGATAATTCTAGCCTTCATGATGAATCTATTATTGAGTATGATATCCGAAACACTACTAAAAGTGGGGTTGGAAGAGTGTCAACTTTAGCTAATAATGATCCCACTACTTTGGAGAATGATCAATATTATGATAGTTATATTGTTGAGTTTGATTATGATCCTACACATAATGAGAGAGGCAAACATGGTTATAATAATTTGCATGTTACTCACTTACCTCTCGTTGTGTTGAAATTGTTAATGCTTCACTCTTCCAACTTGCATATGTTAGACACTTCTTGTCTTGATAATTTGTTTGCTTATAAAATTCCTATGCATAGGAAGTATGTTAGACTTAAATGTGTTTGTCACATGTTTTATGATGCTCTCTTTGTGCTTTAACTCTTGTCTTTTATGTGAGCATCAATATTATCCTAAGCCTATCTTGATGGCTATAAAGAAAGAGCTTGTTGGGAGACAACCCAATAGTCATTAAACTTTCTGTTTGTTTTTGATAACATGATTATTGCCTCTGTAGTGATTACGTTTTTGTGTTTCAATTAGTGTTTGTGCCAAGTAAAGCCTTTGGGATGACTCACAAGATGAGTAGAATCGATGCTGAAACAAAACAGAAACTTTTGACTTCAGTACAGGAATTTTTATTTTATACTAGAGTGTGATAATGATCTGAAATTTTTAAAAATTGTTGATATACAAATTTTCGAGGTTTTCCTAATTTTTCAGAATTTTTAGAGTTACATAAGTATAGGTTCTCTACAGATTTCTACAGACTGTTCTGTTTTAGACAGATTCTGTTTTTGCTTGCATAGTTGCATGTTTTGATTATGCTATGGATTGTATCGGGGGGTATAAGCCATGTATAAGTTAGAATACAGTAACTATTATGCATTTATGAAATTTTAATCAATTTATAAACGTACTTAAAGTATGCAATATGTTTCTTATACTAACGGATCTCAGAAGTTTTGTTGAGTTTTGTGTGATTGAAGTTTTCAAGTTTTGGGTGTTATCATGATGGACAAAGGAATAAGGAGTAGCAAGAGCCTAAGATTGGGGATGCCCAAGGCACCCCAAGGTAATATTTTAAAGTAGACTCAAGCGTCTAAGCTTGGAGATGCCCCAGAAGGCATACCCTCTTTCGTCTCAAATCCATCGGTATGTCACTTGAAGTTATATTTTTATTCGTCACATGATATGAGTTTTGCTTGGAGCGTCATTTTCTTTTGTTTGCTTTTACTTTCAGTTTACCACAATCATTGTTTTCTGTACACACCTATTTAAGAGAGATAAACCTTCATCATAATTTGTTAGAATACTCTATGTGCTTCACTTATATCTTTTGAGCTTAGCAGTTGCTCTAGTACTTCACTTATATCTTTTTGAGCACGGTGGCGTGTAGATTTTATAGAAATGATTTCACTCTCCTTCTTCATTTATATTTGTTTGAGAGTTAATAAATAGTGATGGTAATTTGCATGGGTCATAAGACTAGTCCAAAAATATTAGGTATTCAATGAATGATAATCAAAACCATCATGTAGCACATATAGAGAAATTGTGGGTCAATGATATTGATGTGGTAATATGAAATAGGTGTGAGTTCATAATTGTTAAACCATAGAAGTGTCGATATTAAGAGAGGTTGACCCTTTTCTTCATCTAAAAATTAAAGAGGCATGGTGATGATGTGTGAGCATTTCTATTCCTCGTTGAAATCCTAGTGTTGTTTCGGGTCGGAAGCGCGCGATGGTTAACTCCTACCAACCTCTTCCCTCGGGGTATGAGAGTAGTACTTTGATTTATGATAAACTAATAAAACTTTCCAATAAGTATATGAGTTCTTTATGACTAATGTGAAACCATGGACATATGCAATCTCACCTTCTCATATTTGCTAGCCTCTTCGGTACCGTGCATAGCCCGTTCTCACCTCAAGGATCGATGCAACTTTTGCCGGTGCATCCAAACCCCGGACATGACATGCTCTGTTGCACATAAGCCTCATTATATCTTCCTCAAAACAGCCACCATACCTACCTATCACGGCATTTCCATAGCCATTCCGAGATATATTGCCATGCAAATTCCATAGTCACTTCACATGACTAGTGTGTTCATCGTCATATTGCTTTGCATGATCATATAGAGCTGACATAGTATTTGTGTAAAAGCCACCGTTCATCATATTTTTGATACATGTCACGCTAGATCATTGCATATCCTGGTACACTACCAGAGGCATTCATACAGAGTCATATCTTCATATCAGTTCTCCATATTGAGTTGTAAGTAAATAAAAGTGTGATGATCATCATTATTAGAGCATTGTCCTAGTGAGGAAAGAATGATGGAGACGATGATTCTCCCAGAAGTCGAGATGAGACTCCGGACAAATAAAATAAAATGGGGGAGGCCAAATGAGCCCACCATCCATTCGAAAAAATGAGAGAAAATGAGAGAAGGGACTTTGCTACTATCTTTTACCACACTTGTGCCTCAAAGTGGCACCATGTTCCTCATGTAGAGAGTCTCATGATATATCACTTTCATATGCTAGTGGGAATTACCTATTCATTATTACAAACTTGGCTTGTATATTCCTATGATCGGCTTCCTCAAATGCCCAAGGTCTTCATGAGCAAGTAACTTGAATGCACACCCCACTTAGCTTCATTTGAGCTTTCATACACTTATAGCTCTAGTGCATCATTTGCATGGCAATCCCTACTCCTTGCATTGACATCTATCGATGGGCATCTCTCCATAGCCCGTTGGTACGCCTAGTTGATGTGAGACTATCTTCTCCACCTTTTAACCCCTTTGATATCTACCACCATATTCTATTCCACCTAAATGCTATGTCCAATGGCTCACGCTCATGTATTGCGTGAAGAATAAAAAGTTGATGCATATTGAAAGGGTACGATCCAATTGCCTGACTTGGACACCGTGGTGCTTGACATTTGTATTAACGTGGTGAAGATGGAGCCATGCCTTTCTAATATAATAAGATGAATGGGGGGGGGGGGTAAACATTTCTTAAGGATCGTATACTTTTAAGGATTGATAATTCTGTTTCTTACACTTTAGTATTGCTATGTTAATATTTGTTGATTCAACTTTTCTTAATGAGCATAGTGGATAGCATGTCACATCAAAAAATTCTGTTTTTATCATTTACCTACTCGAGGACGAGCAGGAATTAAGCTTGGGGATGCTTGATACGTCTCCAATGTATCTATAATTTTTTATTGTTCCATGCTGATATATTATCATTCTAGGATACTTTTTGGGTCTTTATTTACCAATTTATAATATTTTTGAGCACTAACCTATTGACCCAGTGCCCAGTGTTAGTTCCTGTTTTCTGCATGTTTTTGCCTTTTCAGGTTTACAGTACCAAACGAAGTCCAATTGCCACGAAACTTTTTGATGATTTTTTTTGGACCAAAAGAAGACCTAGAAGCTTCGGAATGAGGTCGGGAGGCACACGAGGGCCCCACCACTCATCAGGGTGCGCCCTGGGGGCGCCCTGATATGTGGTGGCCCCCTCGTGGCTCTCCCGACGTCCCTCTCTAGCCTATAAATTCTCTAATATCGCAAAAACCCTGGAGGCAATCCCAAAACCCTTTTTCTACCGCCACAAGTCTCTGTTCCGTGGCGAGGCCATCTGGAGCTCCGTTCAGGCACCCTGCCGGAGGGGGGATCGATCACGGAGGTCCTCTTCATCAACCTTGCTGCCCTCATGATGATGTGTGAGTAGTTCACCACAGACCCATGGGTCCATAGCGAGTACCTAGATGACAATCTCTCTATCTTATGATCTTCAATACAATGTTCATCGCATCTTCGCTTTGATCTATCCGATGTAATCCTATTATGCGGTGTGTTTGTTGGGATCCGATGAATTGTGGGTTTATGTTCAGATTATTCATGAAAAGTATTTGAGATGCCTCTGATATATATTATCTCTTAATTGCATGATCATTATAGCTTTGTAACGCTCTCTGATCTATTGATGTGCTTTGGCCAAGTAGATTGATATTTCATCGGTGGGAGTGGTGCGTTGTGGTTGGTTCAACCTGGCGAGTTTGTATGTTCCAATGACAAAGTAGGGGACAAGATGCGTCTTTGTGTTGTTGCTACTAAGGATAAAACGATGGGGTTTATTCATATTGATTGAGTTTACTTTTTCTACATCATGTCATCGTTCTCCAAGCATTACCCTGTTTTACTTAATACTCTAGATGCATGCTGGATAGCGGTCGATGAGTGGAGCAATAGTCATAGGTGCAGGCAGGAGTCGGCCTATTTGTTTATGAACGTGCTGCCTATATACACATGATCATTGCCATGAAAATCGCATAACTATCCGCTTTTCTATCAATTGCCCAACAGTAATTTGTTACCCACCGTATGCTGCCTACATGAGAAATGCCGCTAGGGAACACTATAGCCCCGGGGTCTATTCACTTATATATTTACAAACGCTACAATTACCTTGCTGCCTTTATTTACTTTTTATTTATTTTGCAATTTATATTTATCAACAATTATCTACACAACTCATTTGCTTGCAAATAACGAAATCAAGGGGATTGACAACCCTCTTGCCCGCGTTGGGTGCAAGTCGTTTATTCATTTGTGTGCAGCCGCTGAAGACGGTTGAGGATTGATATTCCTATTGGTTCGATAAACCTTGGTTTCATAACTGAGGGAAATACTTACCCACTTTGTGCTGCAATTACCTGTTCCTCTTCACGGAAAACCCAACGCAGATCACAAGTATCAGGAAGGATTTCTCACCCGATCATCATGAGGTGCTTCGAAACAATGATCCTTCGCAATGGTGCATACTCAAGGAGAACACAATTTTATCTTGAAATTTTAGTGAGGGATCATCTTATAATGTTACCCTCGTCCTAAGAAAAATAAGATGCATGAAAGGATAAACATCACATGCAAATCATATAAGTGACATGATATGGCCATCATCGTCTTGTGCTTTTGATCTCCATCTCCAAAGCACCGGCATGATCTCCATTGTCACCGGCATGACACCATGATCTCCATCCTCATGATCTTCATCATCGTGTCATCATGTGGTTGTCGCGCTAACTATTGCTTCTACAACTATTGCTAACTCATAGCGATAAAGTAAAGCAAATGGCATAAATGAATTAAAGACAACCCTATGGCTCCTGCCGGTTGCCGTACTCATCGACATGCAAGTCGTGATAACTATACAAAACATGATCATCTTATACATCACATATATCGAATCACATCTTGGCCATATCACATCACCACATACCCTGCAAAAACAAGTTAGACGTCCTCTAATGTGTTGTTGCATGTTTTACGTGGCTGCTATGGGTAACTAGCAAGAACCGTTCTTACCTACGCGAAGCCACAACGGTGATAATCAAGTTGTCTTTTAACCTTCTACAAGGACCGCCTTTGTCGAATCCGATTCAACTAAAGTGGGAGAGACAGACACCCGCCAGCCACCTTTATGCAACTAGGTTACATGTCAGTCGGTGGAACCGGTCTCTTGTACGAGGACAAGTAAGGTTGGTCCGAGCCGCTTCATCCCACAATACCGCCGAATCAAGATAAGACTAAGGAGGTAAGAAATCTGAACATCAATGCCCACAAACTCCTTTGTGTTCTACTCGTGCATATCATCTACGCATAGACCTAGCTCATGATGCCAATGTTGGGGAACGTTGCATGGGAAACAAATTTTTTCCTACGAACACCCAAGATCTATCTATGGAGATGTATAGCTACAAGAGGGGAGTGCATCTACATACCCTTGTAGATCGCTAAGCGGGAAGCGTTAAGAAACGCGGTTGATGTAGTCGTACGTCTTCGCGATCCAATCATGATCCGTCCCGATCTAGCGCCGAACGGACGGCACCTCCGCGTTCAGCAGACGTGCGGCTTGATGACGTCTCCTCCTTATTGATCCAGCAAGCGAGGGAGGAGAAGTATATGGGATCTCAACCAGGACGACGGCGTGGTGGAGATGGTGGTGGAGCAATCCCGGCAGGGCTTCGCCAAGCACTACCGTAGATGCGATCTGAGAAGAAAACAGAGTAACGGGAGAGGGAGGGCTGCCACTGGGGCGTGGGAATTGGTGTGTTCAGCCTCTCCCTCTCCCCCACTATATATAGGAGGAAATGGGGAGGGTTGGGTCGCAGCCCTAGCCCCTCCTCCAAGGAGGGGGCATGGGCCTAGGGAGGTTTCCTTCCTCCCGAAGGCACCTAGGAGGGTGCCTTCCCCCTTTAGGACTCTTCCTCCTCCACCTCTCCTTGGTGCATGGGCCTCTTGGGGATGGTGCCCCTGGCCCATATAGTCCGAGACACACCCCCTTCAGCCCATGTGCCCCCCCCGGTTCAGGTGGACCCCCCCGGTGGACCCCCGGACCTCCCGGTACAATACCGATAATTCCCGAAACTTTCCCGGCGACCAAAACAGGACTTCCTATATATAAATCTTTACCTCCGAACCATTCCGGATCTCCTCGTGACGTCTGGGATCTCATTCGGGACTCCGAACAACATTCGGTCACCAACGCACAAATCCCAATACTACTCTAGCGTCACCGAACGTTAAGCGTGCGGACCCTACGGGTTCGAGAATCGTGTAGACATGACCGAGACATCTCTCCGGTCAATAACCAATTGCGGGACCTGGATGCCCATATTGGTTCCTACATATGTCACATTGCTTGCAAGCTTCTTGTGATGTTGTATTACCGAGAGGGCCCAGAGATACCTCTCCGTCATACGGAGTGACAAATCCTAGCCTCGATCCATGCCAACTCAACAGACACCCTCGAAGATACCTGTAGAGTACCTTTATGATCACCCAGTTACGAAGTGACGTTTGATACACACAAGGCGTTCCTCCGGTGTCAGGGAGTTGCATGATCTCATGGTCATAGGAACAGATACTTGACATAAAGAAAGCAATAGCAATAAACTAAACGATCAAATGCTATGCTTACGGTTGGGTCTTGTCCATCACATCATTCTCCTAATGATGTGATCCCGTTATCAAATGACAACTCATGCCCATGGTTAGGAAACCTTAATCATCTTTGATCAACGAGCTAGTCTAGTAGAGGCTTACTAGGGACACTGAGTTCTCTATGTATCCACACATGTATATGAGTTTCCGATCAATACAATTATAGCATGGATAATAAACGATTATCATGAACAAGGAAATATGATAATAACCACTTTATTATTGCCTCTAGGGCATATTTCCAACACCAGGCAGGGTTCTGGACATTTTGTCTTTCTCTACCTGGTCAGTGGAAGGTTCTTGTTCAATGCTTTCCAGGACCAGGGAGGGAGCTTGACAAGTATTTTCGATACGAAATCAGTGGTATAATTTTTGCTCCCGCCGCAGTCGGTCTTGTTGGTTAAATTTATGGTCAAACTTAGATCATGAAAAACGAGGACGCACTATATTATGAAATGGAGGAAACCTAGCCTTCACACCAATGGATATTTGCTCATGATTGCCTATTATCTGGGTTTCTTTGAGGATAATAAAGGCATGAAGCTGCAACAACTAAAATGTTTCTATCCTCATAATATGCAAACACTCTTGTCCATACAATGGGACACGGAATGTTTTTTCATACGCCTTGTCCAAATCAACGTTTTGGAAATAAGGCTAGCTACAGCGAACAAAGCACATGTAAAACGTAATGTTTGGGAAACTGCACGACACCCAATACGGGGTGTGGCTATCTCATATATATAAGGGGTATACAGAGTACAGGGGTATATACGGAAGCTTATACAAATACATAGTCTAACACCCTACCTCAATCTTAACTATGTCCTGAACTACACAGCAAGTTAAGATTGCGCCTGCATCCCTCAAACTGAGGTTGTGGAAGAGGCTTCGTGAAGATGTCAGCAAGTTGATCCTTGGAAGAGATGAACTTGATATGAAGAAGCTTCCGTGCAACACGTTCCCTTACAAAGTGATAGTCAACTTCGATGTGCTTGGTACGAGCATGAAAAACTGGATTAGATGAAAGGTATGTCGCACCAATGTTATCACACCAAAGAACAGGTGGCTGCTGTTGAGAGATACCTAACTCTCTTAACAGAGACTGTACCCAAATGAGCTCAACCGTGGCATTGGCAGCCGCCTTGTACTCTGCTTCAGTGCTACTCTGAGATACTGTGGCCTGCTTGTGCGCACTCCAAGCGATCAAGTTATCCCCATAAAAGACAGCATAGCCCCCCGTTGATCGCCGGTCATCCGGGCTCCCAGCCCAATCAGCATCAGAGAAGGCCGAGAGGGCACACGAAGCGGTAGACCGAAGATGCAAGCCATAGGAGACAGTATGAGAGATATAACGCAAGATACGCTTCACAGCTGACCAATGTGAAGTCTGCGGAGCATGAAGATACTGGCACACACGGTTTACTGCATAGGAAATATCAGACCGTGTAATAGTCAAGTACTGCAAAGCTCCAACGACACTGCGATACTCAGTAGCATCATCTGAAGAGAGCAAGTCACCATCCAAAGCTGATAACCTATCTGTCGTAGACATAGGGGTGGTAGCATGCTTGCAGCGCAGCATACCTGCACGGCGGAGCAGATCCAAAGAGTACTTATGCTGAGTAAGAGTCAGACCAGCAGAAGACCGTGAAACCTCCAGGCCAAGAAAGTAATGCAGAGCCCCCAGATCCTTGACAGCAAAGTGACCACTCAGAGCAGACAGCAGACGATCCGCAGCAGACACGGAGGAGCTGATGAGAATAATGTCATCAACATACACCAGAAGATACATAGTAACTTCAAGACGATGAAGTAGAAACAGAGACGTGTCAGCGGTGGATGGGGTAAACCCAAGCTGTCGAAGGACCAAACCCAGTCGGGCATGCCATGCACGGGGAGCCTGCTTGAGTCCATAAAGCGCCTTAACAAGACGACACAAATGATGTGGACGAGCTGGATCAACAAAACCCGGAGGTTGCCGCATGTAAACTTCTTCCTCCAAGACCCCATGGAGAAAAGCATTCTGAACATCAAGCTGGCACAGAGACCACCCTTTGGCAACAGCCAAGGACAGGAGTAACTGAATAGTGGTAGGTTTAACAACTGGGCTGAAAGTATCCTCATAATCAAGACCATACCGTTGTTTAAAACCTTTTGCCACCAACCGCGCCTTGTAACGCTCAATGGAACCGTCAGCATGCTTCTTTACCTTGAAAACCCACTTGGAATCAATGATGTTGACACCAGACACAGGAGGAACCAGTCGCCAAGTATCGTTCCTCTGTAGCGCCTGAAACTCCTGCTCCATGGCATTGCGCCAATGAGGAATCCGAAGAGCCGCCTGAAAATGACGAGGCTCGGCAGTGGGGTCAGCATCTGTCTGTGCCATGCACGCCGCAATCCAGGCAACCGTGCCATCAGTACGTTCCTTTGGCCGAACAATACCATTCTGACTTCGCGTACGAGGACGCAAAGGAGCGGTAGATGGCGGAGGTGGCGGTGAAGGCTGCTGCCCAGGCGACATGCCTGGCGAGGAGGGCGAGGATGCCGGCACAGCAGCCCCAGGCGCAGCCGGTTCAACCAGTGCAACCGGCACAGCAGCCCCCGGCAAGGCAGCCCCCGGCAAGACCGCCCCTGGCAAGGCCGGCTCGGCCAGCGCAGCCGGCACAGCCCCAGATGCAGCCGCCCCCGACAAGGCAGCCCCCGGCAAGACCGCCCCCGGCAAGGCCGGCTCAGCCAGCACAACCGGCGGCATAGCCGGTACAGCAGACGGCAGAGAAGACGCGGGTGGCTCCACATCCAGAAGCTCAAGGCGTGCTCCACGTCCAGTACCTGCACCATGGTTAGGTAGCAACAAGGGAGTATAAGCAGCATCAACAAATTGACCAGGCAATGGTACGGTGGGTTGCTCAGGTGTAGGGGGAGTGGGGGAGGTGACCGGAGATGCGGCAAAAGGAAAAACGTTCTCGTCAAACACCACATCACGAGAGATGTAGACGCGGTTAGAGGGAACATGAAGACATTTGTACCCTTTATGAAGAGAACTATAGCCAAGAAACACGCACTGTTTAGATCGAAACTCCAACTTGCGTTAGTTATATGGACGAAGATGTGGCCAACACGCACACCCAAACACTTTGAAGAATGTATAATCAGGGATTTCATTCAACAAAAGTTCAAGTGGTGTTTTGATCTGACGGAGTCGTGTAGGTAATCGATTAATGAGAAAGCATGCGGTGGAAAACGCATCACTCCAAAACCGAAAAGGAACCGAGGCATGGGCAAGCAAAGCAAGACCAGTCTCAACTATATGACGATGCTTACGCTCAGCTACACCGTTCTGTTGATGTGTATGAGGACAAGACACACGATGAGTGATTCCAAGCTTATTAAAGAACGCATTGAGGTTGTGGTACTCACCACCCCAATCAGATTGCACATGAATGACTTTGTGACTAAGCAGACGCTCAACATGCACTTGGAATTGCAAGAAAACATTAAACACATCGGACTTGCGCTTAAGAAGATAAAGCCAAGTGAACCGGCTATAAGCATCAATGAAACTGACATAGTAGTTATGACCACTAACAGAGGTTTGGGCATGGCCCCATACATCCGAAAACACAAGTTCAAGCGGTTTAGTGACTACACGACTCGACTCAGAAAAAGGAAGCTGATGACTCTTGCCTTGCTGACAGGCATCACAAACTGCATCAACATATTTATTAGACACGACTGGGAGCTCATGACGATGAAGAACATGGCAAACGATGGGATTGGCAGGATGACCGAGGCGCGCATGCCAATGTGATGGAGACACACGAACGCCGCTGAAAGCACTAGGAGCAGGTGGCACATCAAGTGCATAGAGACCATTATTGCGCAGTCGACCTCTAAGGAGTACGTCCCTCGTGTCCCGATCCTTTACAAAAAAATGAAAAGGATGAAACTCAGCAAGAACATTATTATCACGAGTAAGTTTAGGAGCAGACAACAAACTACGTGAAACAGAGGGAACTCGAAGGACATTAAGAAGACGTAATTGTTTGGATCGACGAGTAAGAAGAGATGCCTGGACAATATGTGAGATGTGCATACCTTCCCCGTTTGCAGTATGAACCTGATCATGTCCGTGGTACGGCTCCTGTGTGGAGAGCTTTCCCATATCGCTCGTCAAGTGGTTGGTGTCTCCCGTATCCATGTACCAGGATGCATCAACCAGATAGGAAGGAGTGTGACCATGCTCATGACTCGCCAAAGCAGCCTGCTTCTCATTCCCTTTGCCATTGTTCCCGATGCCCAGAAAATCCTTCTTGAAGCGACGGTGGCAGCGGGAAGCAAGATGGCCAACAAGACCACAGAGCTGGCAAGGGACTTGAGCCCCACACGAGGGACAGCAGGCGCGGACACGACCACCCACGGTGGTAGTGGTGTTCCGTGGGGCAGAAGTGGCCGGCGGCGGTTTGCCACCAGCTGGCGGCGGCTTGCCCTTGCCGCGCATGGCAGCATTGGCCGCCTGGAAGGTCGGTGCAGAACGGCGAGCCTGGATCCGCTGCTCCGTGGCAAGAAGTCGCGCATACAACTCACGCGGCTCGATGGGAGTGTCACGACCATTGATATTTTCCACCAGATTGTCATAGTCATCATCCAAACCGTTGAGCACATAAGAGGTGAATTCCTCCGGCCCAAGAGCCTTGCCAATGGAGGCAAGTGTATCCGCCATGCCCGTCACCTTGTTGAAGTAATCGGTGACGGTGAGACCATGAAGCCTCACCTCTCCCAGCGCAGTGCGAATAGCATGAGCCCGCGCCTGAGACTGCGAAGCGAAGCTGGTATGAAGGGCCGCCCACGCGTCGCGAGACATGGCGGCAAAGATAACCAGTGACGAGACCCCCTCCGTAAGAGAGGACTGGATGGCGGAAAGGATGGTCTGATCTTGAGCCACCCACGCATGATGCCCCGGGTGATATGGCGGGGGGCACAACAGAGTGCCGTCCACAAACCCCTCCAAGTAGCGACTACGGAGAAGTGGCAGGACCTGAGCACGCCATGACAGGTAGTTGTCCGTTGTCAGCTTCACCGGGATGAGGTGCGTGAAGTAGAACGGCGCATCATGATCCGGCGACGGCGGTGGCGTATAGAAGCCAGGGAACGAGCTGGCCTCAGGATATGCCGACGGTCCACTGTAGGGATGCGGCACCAACGCCGACGACCCACTGTAGGGCTGCAGAACCGACGCCGACGGCCCACCGTAGGGCGCCCCGTAGGCAGAGGGGGCACCGCGAGGAGGCGCGGTCTGCAGAGCTGTGTGGGGAGGATATCCCGACGGGGCCTGCGCTCCATAGGGAGTTGCCGACGGCCGAGCCGTCGGGGACGCAGGTGGGGCGCCGTGGGGCGCAACAGGCGCAGGAGGATAGCCCATCCAAGGACTATAGACTGGCGGCGGTGCCGAAGGGTAACCGGAGGCCGACGGCTGGGCGACCAGTGGTGGTGAGGCGCCAGCGAGGGAGAGCAGCGGCCGAGAGGCCAAAAACGGAGAGGCCGGGGCGGCCTGATCCGCGGCGGCGGGGCCGGCGGCCGGAGCAGATGCGATCGCGGCGGCGGCGGCGGGCACCGAGGCCATGATGCGATCGTGGTGGAGGCGGAAGCGAACGAACGTAACCCTAATCTGATACCATGTAAAACGTAATGTTTGGGAAACTGCACGACACCCAATACGGGGTGTGGCTATCTCATATATATAAGGGGTATACAGAGTACAGGGGTATATACGGAAGCTTATACAAATACATAGTCTAACAGCACAGTCTTCTCCGGGTCTTTGCTTGCCAAGCTGGAGTAGAAAACACCCATAAAGATTCAGTGAGGGGTGGTTGAAGGAAAAATAAAGAAACATGTCCAACTGTTCATGTGCTTATACAAGAAAAAACATCATGTTGGGAACGACCCTGCCCCTTCCTCTGCCACTGTCTATGATCACCCACTAAGAGGCGTAGATACTCGCGGAGGCAATTGTAGAAGAAGAGTGCAGGAGACGGAGTGCGAAGTTTTAATGGACGGGTATATTGGTGGATTTTATTTCAAATGATTCAAAAATAATATTTTCAAGTTTAAAAAAAAATATGTGAAAACTTATACATATTCGTGATTGATTTGTAAAATTTCGTTTAAAAATATTATGATTTGCAAGCTGCAAAAAAAAAAATCCCGGCCTAACAACAACAAAAAATGGCCCATTTTCATGTATGTATTTGTTTTTCTGTATACACCATGTTGAAAGGATATTGTTATGAAATTTTCCCTAAATGTGTTATATATGTATTTATGTAAGTTTTTTTTATGATGTGGAAATATGTTTTTTTAAGTCCACCATGAAGCCCATCCTCCATTTGCTCTTTTGGACAGAAGACGTCGCTACTTCAGTGAGGGGTGGAGGGTGGTGGGCATGTGGCAGAGCGGAGAAAGAAACTAGAGAGCACCATTTAACATTCCCTAATGCTAAAAAAACAAACATTCCCTAGAGGCAACTATTCTTTCATAGTAGTCCGCTCTTTTGAGGCAAAATGATGGAGGACATGGCAAATCGATGTAGATCATTGAAAATTAAACTCCCGATTTCAGCAATGTTCCTGCAGTGGGCGAGGATGACCAGGCAGAGGATCCCGTGGTTTGCAGTGGAGCCTGCATAATTTTCATAATCTTTCATGTGTCTGTCAAGGCCGCACGCGCGCGTGATCGGACAAAACTTGAGCCCTTTGTTGGTGTGGTATTCTGTCCAGGCCGAAACCGCGCATGTTTTTTTTTGTTCTTTTCTTAACAATATTTTTTGTTTGGGGGTTTATTTTTTTAATTTTTTTGTTGTATCGATCATATTCAGTTCTTCTTTTCTTCTTTTATTTTTTGTGTGAGTTTTCTCTTCCGTATGTTTTCCTTTTCATTTCTATTGTAGAACTTGAAGAAGCTTTTCTTAAAAATCCACGAGCAATTTGCACAATTCATGAAAATTTTAAAACATATGATTTAAAAAAATCAAGAGCATGTTCTAAATATTTTTGAACAAATTTAAACTTTTGTGAATAGTTTCTCAATTCACATTTTTTTTAAAGCTACCTACAGAAACAATGCAATGCAAACTCGTTAATGAGCAGGCTTAGGATCTGTCAGGCAAAAACAAAACGAAAATGGACTAAACTAGCCGAGACGCTCAGGGCTCGGGTGCGCATTACCTCTCTATACGCGCCAGCTATTTCTCGCTTATTGTGATTATGGACGATTGAAGCTTCCATGCGGCATTTCCTGTGTTTCTTTTATTATTTTTTATCGGTTTTCTTTGATTTTTTTTCTTCTTTGATTTTTATTTTCCCAAATACATGTCTACTTTTTCTGATACAAGTTATACACTTTCCATATGTACCCAATTGTTTTAATGTGATGTTGAATATTTTTAAAATACACGACAAACATTTTTTTTCAAATACATGTTTGAATAATTTTTTTTCCAATACATGCTCTGGTGGCGGTGAATTGAATACCGATGCTTTCGCTCTAGTTAGTAGATTAGGTTATAATTTTTTGTTAGTCCTCGTAGGTGCGGCTCTCGGGCGGATGGCAGTGCTTCTTCTTCGAGTTTTTCTTCCGTGCTCTCATCTGGACGTAGTCGACGGAGCTCCGACCTAGATTCATGCCATCTCTATGGGGAGGTGACGCTAGAGTTTCTTATCGTGTGGTGAGATCTAGGGTCAGCTGATTCGGATCTATGCAAGGGTTCAACAACGACGAATGCAGCTCGAGGGCGCTAGTCATTAGGGGCACGTGCACGAAGACTTTCTGGTTGTCATCGACAAGGTGAAATTGATTCCGGTAGGGGAGCAGTGACATTGATGCATCAAAGGCTCGTTGTAGCGGCAGTAGGGATCGTGGGGTGGTCTCAGAATCTCGATGTAATTTTTCTTATGTTCGAGATGCTTTGTACTTCCGGAAAGTTTTATGGTAGATTTCCTTTTTTTTTTGCCAAAAATATAAAAATTTCAAACTCACGTTCAACATTTTTGAATGGTACAAAATGTTTTTTAATAACTGAATTTCTATTACATTGTATGAACTTTTTAAAAACTTTGATGAAACTATTTTTGATAGAGTTGAATATTTGTTTTCACAATCACAATTTGTTAAATGGTAGAAAGAAATTTGAAAACATTAAGTGAATTTTAATTTTTATAAATATTTTTATTTAAAAAAATCCACAAATAGGTTTCTGAAACCAACACTTTTAGTAGTTATGGTCACTTTTTTTAATGTTACGTAACACATTTTCCCCTAAAATTATGCCACAATTTCCTATTATTTTATAAAAAGAATTGGAATGTCACAAATAACTTTTGAAATGCATGAAAATATTTTAAATATCATGACGTTTTTTTACGAATGCTATCTACATTTTCTTAAAGTTGCGCAGATGTTTTTTGCATTGCGTGAATATTTTTTGAAATGCGGTTCTTTAAAATTGAAGTAATATATTATTCCATTTCAGAAATATAGTAAAACGTAATAAAATCGTAATATAAATAAATAAATAAACACGCTAGCGAGCCAACTCTCGTCCCGTGCTGGGTCCCATTTAGGAAGCGCCAGAGTCATGCCCTTTCTTTGTCTCCCTGTAGGTTTTTTTTTTAGTCTAAACACATTTTATTATTAATCATAGTCCAAATACATTGAGATACAATTTAGGTCTGAAGTTTTAACGAGCCACACATGTCGTCCAAAAGAAAGTCCTAAAGTATACTTAGCGAGACTATGTGCCTCGATATTAGAATCACGTCCCTCGAAGATGAAGGAGCAAGCTGTGAACTGATTAGCCGTCACAATGATCCTCTCTAACAATACACGCATATAATCCTCCCGTGCCTTTGTTGATGTTCGTGACAACTTCTCGGCAGTCCGACGCTATTATCACATGTGATAAATCCAAATCCAAGGCAAGAGAAAGAGCCTCTCGACAAGCGAGTGCCTCGAGCGTAGCCGGGTCAGTTATACCTGCGCACTTGATAGCCGAAGCACCCAAGTATTTCCCTGTATCATATCTGCATACGGCGCTATACGATCCCCCATCCAAGGCACGTGAAGAAGTAGCACCATCGACTTTGATTTTTGCATGACCAGCGGCCGGTGGCAGCGAGCGCGTGTGTACTGATCTGGTCACTAGTGTTGCCTGAGGTTTCTTAAGCTCACATTCACCCAACTCCCTTAAATAGCTGATCACAAAATGGTGCGTTGAGTGAGGCGGCTGGAAGGTATGTTCATGGAGCGCTTTTCTTCGGGCGTGCCACACAACCCACAGGGTGACCACGACCCTGATAAAATCGTCATGAGGTAATCCATCGATCAGTCCAAACAACCACCTTTAGCATCCGATTCTCTGCTGCTCTCCATAGCCTCGACCAGGTTCGGATCTTCAAGGGCCCAAACACACCTCGCCATATGGGAGTGGAGAAGGGAATGTTGCCAAGAATATTCTAAACCGCAAATTCCACAAGTTGACGTAGTTGGCATATTTTGGTGACGCAGTAAATCAGCAGAGGGAAGAGATTGTTGAGCTAATCTCCAAAGAAATATCTTAACTTTGGATGGCACTTCAGTTTCCACAGGCTAGTCCACGCCTTCTTTTTTGCATCCGAATTTGACGAATCAGCACGTCCATCTAGCCACGCTTCACGCCTCAGCTTTGTGGAAACAAGCATTCTGTACGCCGACCGTACACTGAAAATCCCGTTCTTCTCGTGTATCCATGACCAAAAGTCGTCCATCTGTCTCGTACACAATGGTATTGTCGCGATAGCTTGGGCATCGGTGGACAGAAAAATTTCATCTAACTTCTCCATGTCCCAAGATACATTAGGTGTGAGTAGCTCAGCCACCAGAGTTGGTGGGTGTGGCACTTTGCTGACTATCGGTCGCTTGTTAAAATCTCTAGGAATCCAATTTTGCTGCCATATATGTGTTGACATCCCATCCCCAACTCGTCTGATGAGCCCCTGTGTCAAGGTGTCACGACCCTCAAGAATAGATCGGCAAATTTGTGATGGCGCAGCTCCAAGTTCTGCATTCAAGAAATCACAAGCTGGGAAGTATTTGGCTTTAAGTATTCTGGCACTCAACGAGTTTTGGTCCATTAGTACTCGCCAAGCTTGCCTTGCCAAGAGCGTCAGGTTAAAAAGCTCTATGTCTCGAAAGCCAAGACCTCCAGAGGATTTAGGTCTCGTCATTACACTCCAAGAAACCCAACTAGGTTTCCTTTTGCCCTCCTTACTGCCCCACCAGAATTTGTGAATCAGTGAATTGATATGCTCATTGAGGCCACGTGGGAGTTTGAAGCATGCCATAGAGTAAACCGGAACCGCCTGGGCTATGGATTTAAGAAGCACCTCTTTCCCACCAATAGATAAAATTTTCTCCAACCAACCTTTCACCTTATTTCAAACTCTGTCCTTTAAGAACTTAAAAGCCCCATTCTTTGAGTTTCCGACATCAGATGGCATCCCCAAATATCTTCCGGAGAGAGACTCATTTGGAACATTTAGAGCATTT
Organism: Elymus sibiricus; assembly: GCA_039707655.1. NCBI lineage: Eukaryota > Viridiplantae > Streptophyta > Magnoliopsida > Poales > Poaceae > Elymus > Elymus sibiricus. Next base: position 350,155,606 of record CM077663.1, read on the forward strand.
GTCTCGCTGTAGGTAAGATGAAGCCGCCCTCCCTCCCCCGCGCGTGCGCTCAATTTGTGTGCCAAGGCTATACCTCGCCCGGAAGGAGAGGAGCCTCTCGGCTGGCAATATGCACTCTCACCTTAGCGGGCCAGTTAGTCAAATCATTTTTAGGAAGGTTCTATGGACTGGTTTTATAACCTTTGAATTGCCTCATGTTTTCATCATTTCTTTCTCTCTTTTCCTTCTTTTTTTGAAACATTTCTACTTTTTTCAATTCATGTCGTTCGTCTTTCATATACATGCATAACTTTTTTTGATACACGTTGAACATTATTCAAATACATGATGATAAATTTTTTAATACATGTTCGAACAATGTTTCAAGTAAATGTTAAACATTTTCAAATACACATTGAACATTTTTTTAATGGCATGAAACATTTTTTTATATTGCGTGAACAATGTCTGTACATTATATTAATATTTTATAAGAACGTCACAAACAAAATTTTGAAATGTGTGAACATTTGTTTCAAATGTAGCAAGTTTTTTGATTGCTAACCATTTTTTGAACTTAAATGAACATGGTCTTTACATTGTATAAATACTTTTTGAAAAAATGCCACGAACACTAGTTCAAAACACATGAACATTGTTTTAAAACTTAAAAAACTATTAATAATACTCCCCCTGTCCCATATTAGTTGATGCTCAAATGGATGTATCTAGACATATTTCAATCCCAGATACATCCAGTTAGACATCAATTAATATTGGACATAGGGAGTAAGAAACATTTTTTCTAGATTCCAAGAACAATTCTTTACATTGTAATAATATTTTGTAAATGTCATGAATATTTTTTTGAAATGCGTGAACATGTTTTAAATGTCAAGAACTGTTTTTTGACTTTAAAAAAAAAGTTGTGCGTATACATTTTTTACAAGTTGAAGATTGTTATACGTGCAACGAACGCTTTTAGTTTTTTAAATAAATTAAGTTCTAAAATGTATGTATTTAGAATATTCGAAAATATAAAGAAAACAAAAAAAATGAACGAAGGAAGCGATAGGTCACACTGGGCCGGGCTTGCGCTGAGGTGAGCGCACGCTATGTCTCGCATTTGATTATGTAAAAGTGGACCGTAGGGCCCATGCGCCAGAGGCTGCCATCTCTTTTTGTTTTTGCGCATCCTAGACAGTTTGTACCGTACCGCTGAGCTAGCACAGGAAATGCCAGTTTATTAGGCGGCCTTTGGTCCGTCCCCTTGCCCCCACATTAGGTGGGGGTACGGGTCTTAAGCCCGTTAGACGGTACAAATGTATGTATGTACATGTATACTACACTGTGCAGTGCTGTTGTACTTGTACAATACAAATAGAGATGTAAATATAAATTAATTTATATATTTTTTTCATCTTCTTTGTTTTCACCATTATGCACCACCGTTACACGCCTGGATGCAAATACACTGACACTACGATCCTTCGGAAGACAAAAACAAACTATCACACAGAATCAACCTCCTCATACAAAAAACTGAAGGCGCACCTGATAACTCAGTCTCAGCTTCCGCTAAAATGAAACATACTAACTTGACGCGGCCGTCCTTGCTGGCTTTCTTCCAAATTTCCATCCAATAGTCCAGACATTGTTGACAGAATGACAGACAAGAACTGAAAAGAAAAGTAAATGAGTGCCACACGATGTCGCACAACAACAAACCGTGTTCCCTTTTTTCCTTCTCTGATGAAGTCTCACATGTTTTCTTCACCAGTCTTCCCAGGATATTGCCAGCCTGCCAGGCACGGATCCTTCAGTCCGTGAAGAAAAAATAACTATATGTGACGGCGAGAAATAGTCCACTTGTTCCCTAGGATAGCTTTGGCTGCACAAGGCATGCAATAGTCAACGAAATCAAAGCGAAGAATCAAACAACCAATGTTATAGACAGTTACACATAAAGTAGATATTTTATAATATGAAATGAGTTGTGCCTAGACGCTATGTTTGAATGAGTGTCACATTTGCAGATGACACCATTTAAATGAGAATTGTTTGGGAACAAGTGGGAAGAAAATAAGGCCTTTTTTCTTTAAAAAAATATCGTCAGTTTCAACTGCTACCAAGAACGACTTTGGAATCAATGATAGAGGGATAGAGCAATAACAAAGTGCCCCCCCCCACCCCACCCCACCCACCTGCCATTCTGATTTCCAGTTTGCATCTCTAGGAGACTGTAAACAACCAAAAATCATGCCGATCGGAGAAGCTGTTCTGTCTGCCTTCATGCAGGCACTCTTCAAGAAAGTGATTGCTGTCGCTTTTGGTGAGCTGAAATTACCTCAAGATGTAGCCGAGGAGCTGGAGAATCTATCCAACAGTCTGTCGGCCATTCAAGCTCACGTTGAAGATGCTGAGGAGCAGCAGCTGAAGGATGAGACGGCACGAGACTGGCTTGCCAAGCTCAAGGATGTCGCATATGAGATGGATGACTTGCTCGATGATTATGCAGCTGAGGCCCTTTGATCCAAACTAGAAGGCCCGTCCAACTACAACCATTTGGAAAAGGTTAGGAGCTGTTTCTGCTGCTTTTGGTTCAACACGTGTTTATTCAACCACAAGATATTACAAGACATAAGGAAGGTAGAGGAGAAGCTCGACAGGCTTGTTAAACAAAGACAGATTATTGGCCCAAACATGATAAGTACTATGGACAGGAAAGAGATAAAAGAGAGACCCGAGACCAGTTCAATCATCGATTACTCAAGTGTGTTTGGAAGAGAAGAAGATAAAGAGATCATTGTGAAGATGTTGCTCGATCAGACAAACTCCAACCAAGCCAACCTTTCTATTCTTCCCATAGTGGGTATGGGCGGACTAGGGAAGACGACTCTAACACAGCTGGTCTACAACGATACAAGAATAAAGGAGCATTTCCAGTTAAGGGTTTGGCTGTGTGTTTCGGAAAATTTTGATCACATGAAACTTACCAGGGAAACCATTGAATCAGTCAACAGTGGGGTCTCATCTGTAACGACCAACATGAACTTGCTTCAAGAAGACCTCTCAGAAAAGCTAAAAGATAAAAGGTTTCTTATAGTGCTTGATGATGTATGGAATGAGGACCGTGAAAAGTGGGATACATACCGCCGTGCTCTACTTACTGGGGGAAAGGGAAGCAGAATATTAGTAACGACAAGGAACAAAAAAGTGGGGGGAAAAATGGGTGGGATGACTCCATACTATCTAAATCAGTTATCCGACAATGATTGCTGGTCTTTGTTCAGGAGCTACGCATTTGTGGATGGTAACTCCAATGCACACCCAAATTTGGAAATGATAGGCATGGAAATTGTGAAGAAGTTGAAAGGCTTACCACTGGCCGCAAAAGCAATAGGCAGCTTACTGTGCTCCCAGGATACTGAGGATGGCTGGAAAAATGTATTAAGGAGTGAAATATGGGAACTGCCATCAGATAAGAACAATATATTACCAGCTCTGAGATTGAGTTACAATCATTTGCCTGCCATACTGAAGAGATGTTATGCATTTTGTTCAGTCTTTCACAAAGACTATGTGTTTGAGAAAGACAGGTTGGTCCAGATATGGATGGCCCTTGGGTTTATTCAGCCTCAGCGGAGCAGAAGAATGGAAGAGATTGGAAGTGGCTATTTTGATGAATTACTAAGCAGGTCCTTCTTCCAACATCACAAAGGTGGATATGTGATGCATGATGCTATGCATGATCTAGCACTCTCAGTCTCAATCCATGAATGCCTTAGACTGGATGACCTTCCAAACAGCAGCAGCCCTGCAAGAAGTGCCAGGCACCTATCATTCTCTTGTGAAAATAGAAGCAAGACTTCATTTGAAGCCTTTCTTGGATTTGAGAGAGCACGGACACTTCTACTGCTAAGTGGATATAAATCAACGACAAGGTCTATCCCCAGTGATCTGTTCCTCAAGTTAAGGTACCTCCATGTGCTCGATTTGAACCGACGGGACATCACCGAGTTGCCAGATTCTATTGGAAGCTTAAAAATGCTTCGGTATTTGAATCTCTCGGGCACTGGTATTGCAATGTTGCCTTCGTCAATTGGTAGGCTCTTCAGCTTGCAAATACTTAAGTTGAAAAACTGCCATGAATTAGGTTGCCTCCCACAAAGCATAACCAATCTTGTAAATCTTCGATGGCTAGAAGCAAGAACAGAGTTGGTCACAGGCATATCCGGATTAGGTAACTTAACTTGTCTTCAACAGTTGGATGAATTTGTGGTCCGTACAGACAAGGGATACAAGATCAGTGAATTGAAGGCAATGAAGGGGATCCGAGGTCAAATTTGTATTAAGAATATCGAGAGTGTGGCTAGTGCAGAGGAGGCAAGTCAAGCTTTTCTGAGCGAGAAGACATTCATCAACATCCTAGACCTTATATGGTCCGATAACAGGAACTTACCATCAGAAAAAGTAAATCTAGACATAGAGATACTTGAAGTCCTTCAGCCACATCATGAACGGAAGGAGCTAACTATCAAGGCATTTGCAGGCTCCTCCTTTCCAAATTGGTTAAGTAGTCTTTCCCACTTGCAAACCATCCACTTGTCTGATTGCACGAAATGCTCGATTCTACCAGTGCTGGGAGAGCTGCCTCAACTCAAGTATTTAGATATTGGTGGGTTTCCGGCCATTATTCAAATCAACCAAGAATTTTCAGGAACCAATGAAGTTAATGGGTTTCCAGCACTGAAAGAGCTCTTATTTGAAGACATGAGTAGTCTTGAAAACTGGGCTTCTGTAACTGATGGTGAATTTCTTCCGTCCCTCACAGAACTTGCAGTAATGGACTGCCCGCAAGTAACAGAATTCCCACTCCTCCCGTCAACACTAGTGAAGCTCAAAATTTCTGAAACAGGGTTCGCTATTCTTCCAGAAGTCCATATTCCAAACTCTCGGTTTCCATCGTCATTAGAATGCTTACAGATTCATCAGTGCCCAAATCTCAAATCCTTAAAGAAAGGACTGCTTAGCCAGCAATTATTGGCTCTCCAGCAGTTAACTATCACTCACTGTTCAGACCTAATTGAACTGCCAGTTGAAGGATTCAAATCCCTAACTGCTCTTGAGAGTCTTCACATCTATGATTGTCCAAGGCTGGCACCATCAGGAAATCATAGCTTGCTGCCCTCCAAGCTTGAAGACTTGCGCATCAGCTCTTGTTCCAATCTTATTAACTCTCTTCTTGGGGAGCTTAATGAGCTCTCTTCGTTGACGCATTTCGCGATCACCGACTGTGCTAGCCTTCACTCTTTTCCAGTAAAGCTCCCTGTCGCTCTGCAAAAACTGGAGATCCTCAATTGCAGTAATCTGATCTACTTGCCTGATGGTCTCGAAGATGCACCGTGTCTATCAGCTATAACCATCCTGAAATGTCCTCTCATACCATGCTTACCAAGGCGCTTTACAAAGTCGTTGAAAGAACTGTACATCAAAGAATGCCCATTTCTAACAGAGAGTTGCCAAGAAAACAGTGGAAGAGATTGGCGTAAAATTGCTTATGTACCAATCATTGAGATCAATGATGATACCAACATACACAGCCAGAGCATACGGAAACGATTATCCTGAATGCTTCACAGCAGCACACCACAAATGGTATGAACTTGATGTACTTTTCTTCCTTTTTATTGCCTAAACATGTTTTTGTACTAGATGTGAGCTGCATACTCAAACCGATCCTCTACAGGAGATTCCATATTCATTATTTAACCAATTTTCGCTCGTTAGCACAGAGAGATATTAAGGTTCAAATCTCTTGTGTGTTAGATAGCAAGCAATAAATTATACATTAGGAAACTATAGCAAACATCAGCCGCAACAGCATATATTCAAAGAAAGAATAAAGAAAAATAACTGGATCTCCAATTCGAGTAATAAGAAAGTAATTAAAGAATAACAGCAAAGATTACATCGTTTGCCTCTGTGACGAGAATAAACCAGCAAGCACTGAAGTTCCCTGCTCACAACAACTTTTACAGGTCAGTTATGTACCATGGTCAAGTCATGTCTGTTCAGAAAATAAAACCTAAGATTTAGTTTACCGATGCACTGTCCTCGCATGCATAGTAGCAAGTATTTCTAATCAACCTTACAAAACATTGTTGCATTACATTCTAAGTAGCAAACTCCAGACTGATAATTATAAACTGCCGGGCTATTAGAAGTTTGTGTGGCTCTTTGTACATATGCATCGCCTGCCCACAGAATGCAGTTCATTCAGATAAAAACAAAACCCTAAAAAAGGTTCAAGTACTCACTTGTACAGTTCTTTTCTTTATTTTCAGATTATCGTCCGGATTCTTCAAATAATATTTGGACCATGGTGATATTTCAAGATCACTTTACAGTTTACGCCCCGCCTGACATCAGAAGACCAACTGAATGCGCAGAACTCGAAGGACCAGAAAACACAAGCAGTCTTTTTGAACAAACAATAGTTTCAGCAGAGGAAGTGAAAACACATTATTATTTCTCGACATTGAACAATACATTACTGCCAGTCGCCAGATGGTTATATCTGCCATTTCATTTTTAGAAAAAAAAAAATCAATGCAGTCCTCTGTGTTTGCGGAGTTACACTCTCCCTTCTAAAACATATATATGGCATTCTGTAATTTTAAGATGGGCCATTTTCAAGATCATGCACTACCACGGAGTACGGTCTACAGCCACGAATGGAGTACCATCAAGAGTACTATAAGTGAGCTAACAAAACAAGATAATACGGCTGTACACATGGCTTGTTTAATTCGCAAAACCAGAATGGCATCTATTAAACAATGGGAACCTGACCTTCCTTCAGGCACTTCACAATCTCAAATCAAAGTCTGGCAAGTGGCAACTCCACCAGGCACAGCTAACAGCCTCCATCATCTTTCAAATGCCCCCTGGGATTCAGTTACTGAGATCCTAACTGTCAGGAGTTTTGTTTTCTACACAAACTTTCAAGAGTTAGGTCACTAGTCATTGATAGGATAGACTTTTCGCAATTGTGCGATGGCAAGTTATAGCTACGACTACGAGAACGGCGGCATGCATCAGTACATGTCAATCTGATTCGCCCAAAGCCTATGGAGACCAAAAGCATCAATCTGAAACAATTAGTGAGAACCCGTGAGCTTACAGCATGGAAAATGGTGGGCGCGTTGCAGATTCGCTCTGCTACCTCTCTTCTGCTCCCTCGTCATGGGTGTGGCGGTGCGAACAGGCCGGGGGCGCGCGACGGCGGCGGCGGCGGCGACGAGACAGATGTTGAGCTGGGCAACAGGAGCGGAGTCGCGATGCAGGCAGCACCGCCCGCGAGCGACGGAGTCTGCGTCCAGCCCAGCAATTTTTTGAGAAGCTGCGAGATGAGGCCCAAGGAATATCACTTTGGTCAATTCGATGTTTGTTCTCGTGGTAAAAGCTACCAGGCTTGTGTTATAGTGGGCCGAGCCCGCGCAACCATAATTGAAGTCCCTTTGTATTTTGAGCACCGTAGCATTCCATTGGTTTTTTTTTAGCGTTTGTACCGCATCGCTAATCTACCGCAGGATACGCCAGTTTATAAGGTGGACTTCGGCCCGTCCCCTTGCCCCCACATTAGGTGGGAGTACGGGCCTAAAGTGAATGTACATACTGCCCATGTACAGTCTTGTAGATAGATGTACTATTGTGTTGTATACTTGTGTACAATGTATGTATAAAAATACAGATGTAAATAATAATAAATTATTTTTTCATCTTCATGTGTTTTACCACTATACTAATTACATGCAAATACACCATACCATGATATGATTCTTCACAAGAACAAAAAGAAACGAGTACATAATCAAACTCAGATCTTAAACCTCATGCATTGAATAACATCAATTGACACCCCAACAACCGATCACTTTCCCTTTTTTTGACAGTATAAACCCATCACTCTCCTGGAATAATAACAAGTTGAATTAACTAAAAACAATTAAAGACACCACGTGTCAAGGAACTGAACTGGGACCTGTGTGCAATGCATCCGATAACTCAGTCTGTTCCTCCCCTTCAAAAAAAAAAAATCAGACACGTTGAAACAGTCCTCCTTGGTGGCTTTCTTCCAAATTTTCAATCCATTAAGGGCCAGAGATTGTTGACTAGTGACAAGCAAAAGAAAAGGACATGCATAGTGTCACCCTCACACACAACAACAACCAACTGCGTACCCTTTTTCCATCTGGACTCAACATGTTCCTTCATCAGTCTTTCCAGGAAATTGCCAGGGCTCGGATCCCTTCGCTTTGGTGAAGACAGAAGAATAGACCACGTGTTCCCTCTGTTAGTTTTGGCTGCACAAGATTATGAAATAATCAACGGAATAAACAACTCATGTTACAGAAAGTCACACATAAGTAGATAATTCTTAAAAGTTACACATCAAGTAGATTCTTAATCTGAAACAAGTCGTGCCTAGATGCCATGATCAAATTGAGTTCCGCGTTTGTAGATGACAGGAAAAAATAACTCATTATTTCTAAAAAGTATATGCTCAGCTCAGCTGGTACAAGAGCAACGACTCTGGAGTCAATGGCAGAGCAATAATAGAGTGTGCCTCCCCCCACAAACACACCAACCTCCTCACCCCTTGTTCTAGACTTCCAGTTTGCATCTCTAGGAGACTGCAAACAGACAGAAACCATGCCGATCGGAGAGGCTATTCTGTCTGCCTTCATGCAGGCGCTCTTCGAGAAAGTGATTGCTACCGCTTTTGGTGAGCTCAAATTACCTCAAGATGTAGCTGAGGAGCTGGAGAGACTATCCAGCAGTCTGTCGACCATTCAAGCTCACGTTGAAGATGCTGAGGAGCGGCAGCTCAAGGATAAGGCAGCACGAAGCTGGCTTGCGAAGCTCAAGGATGTCGCATATGAGATGGATGACTTGCTCGATGATTATGCAGCTGAGGCCCTTCGATCCAAACTAGAAGGCCCGTCCAGCGACAACCATTTGACCAAGGTTAGAAGCTGTTTCTGCTGCTTTTGGTTCAACACCTGTTTATTCAACCACAAGATACTGCAAGACATAAAGAAGGTGGAGGAGAAGCTCAATAGGCTTGTCAAGGAAAGAGAGATTATTGGTCCAAATATGATTAGTGCAACAGACAGGAAAGAGATAAAAGAGAGGCCTGAGACCAGTTCAATAATCGATGACTCAAGTGTGTTTGGAAGAGAAGAAGATAAGGAGACCATTGTGAAGATGTTGCTTGATCAGAATAACCCCAATCAGTCCAACCTTTCTATTCTTCCCATAGTGGGTATGGGCGGACTAGGGAAGACGACTCTAACACAGCTTGTCTACAATGATACAAGAATAAAGGAGCATTTCCAGTTAAGGGTCTGGCTGTGTGTTTCTGAAAATTTTGATCAGATGAAGCTTACCAAGGAAACCATTGAATCAGTTGCCAGCGAGTTTGAATCAACCACCATTGGGGTCTCATCGGTCACGACCAACATGAACTTGCTCCAAGAAGACCTCTCAAAAAAGCTAAAAGGTAAAAGGTTTCTTCTAGTACTTGATGATGTATGGAATGAGGACCCTGAAAAGTGGGGTACATATCGCAGTGCTCTACTTACTGGAGGAAAGGGAAGCAGAATAGTAGTAACCACAAGGAACAAAAATGTAGGGAAACTAATGGGTGGGATGACTCCATACTATCTAAATCAGTTATCCGACAAAGATTGCTGGTCTTTGTTCAGGAGCTATGCATTTGTGGATGGTAACTCCAATGCACACCCAAATTTGGAAATGATAGGCATGGAAATTGTGAAGAAGTTGAAAGGCCTACCACTGGCTGCAAAAGCAATAGGCAGCTTACTGTGTTCCCAGGATACTGAGGATGACTGGAAAAATGTATTAAGGAGTGAAATATGGGAACTGCCATCAGATAAGAACAATATATTACCAGCTCTGAGATTGAGTTACAATCATTTGCCTGCCATACTGAAGAGATGTTTTGCATTGTGTTCAGTCTTTCACAAAGACTATGTGTTTGAGAAAGACAGGTTGGTCCAGATATGGATGGCCCTAGGGTTTATTCAGCCTCAGCGGAGGAGAAGAATGGAAGAGATTGGAAGTAGCTATTTTGATGAATTACTAAGTAGGTCCTTCTTCCAACATCACAAAGGTGGATATGTGATGCATGATGCTATGCATGACCTAGCACAGTCGGTCTCGATTCATGAATGTCTCAGACTGGATGACGTTCCAAACAACAGCAGCTCCGCAAGAAGTGCCAGACACCTCTCATTCTCTTGCAATAATAGAAGCCAGACTTCATTTGAAGCCTTTCTTGGTTTTAAGAGAGCACGGACACTTCTACTGCTAAGTGGATATAAATCTATGACAAGGTCTATCCCCAGTGATCTGTTCCTCAAGTTAAAGTACCTCCATGTGCTCGATTTGAACCGGCGAGACATTACTGAGTTGCCAGATTCTATTGGAAGCTTAAAAATGCTTCGATATTTTAATCTCTCGGGCACTGGTATAGCAATTTTGCCTTCATCAATTGGTAGACTCTTCAGCTTGCAAATACTTAATTTGAAAAACTGCCATCAATTAGATTATCTCCCACAAAGCATAACCAATCTTGTAAATCTTCGATGGCTAGAAGCAAGAGCAGAATTGGTCACGGGGCATAGCCAGAATAGGTAACTTAACCTGTCTTCAACAGTTGGATGAATTTGTTGTCCGTACAGACAAAGCCTACAAGATCAGTGAATTGAAGGCAATGAATGAAATTAGAGGGCATGTTTCTATTAAGAATATTGAGTGTGTAGCTAGCATAGAGGAAGCAATTGGAGCTTTTCTAAGCGAGAAGGCATTCATCAGCATCCTAGACCTTGTGTGGTCCGATAACAGGAACATAACATCAGAAGAAGCAAATCAAGACAAAGAGATACTTGAAGTCCTCCGACCACATCATGAACTGAACGAGCTAACTGTCAAGGCATTTGCAGGCTCCTCCTTCCCGAATTGGTTTAGTAGTCTTTCCCACTTGCAAACCCTCCACCTGTCTGATTGCACGAAATGTTCGACTCTACCAGCACTGGGAGAGCTGCCTCAACTCAAGTATTTAGATATTGGTGTTTTTCCGGCCATTATTCAAATCAGTCAAGATTTTTCAGGTACCAATGGAGTTAAGGGGTTTCCAGCACCGAAAGAGCTCGTATTTGAAGACATGAGTAATTTCAAAAGGTGGGCTTCTATACAAGATGGTGAATTTCTTCCATCTCTCACAGAACTTGCAGTGGTGGACTGCCCGAAAATAACAGAGTTCCCACCACTCCCATCAATGCTAGTGAAGCTCAAATTTTCTGAAACGGGGTTCACTATTCTTCCAGAAGTCCATATTCCAAACTCCCAGCTTCCATCGTCATTAGAATGCTTACAGATTCATCAGTGCCCAAATCTCACATCCTTAAAAGAAGGACTGCTTAGCCAGCAATTATTGGCTCTCCAGCAGTTAACCATCACTCACTGTTTAGACCTAATTATCCTGCCAGTTGAAGGATTCAGATCCCTGTTTGCTCTTAAGAGTCTTCACATCTATGACTGTCCAAGGCTGGTACCATCAGGACAGCATAGGTTGCTGCCCTCCAAGCTTGAAGACCTCCGGATCAGCTCATGCTCCAACCTTATTAATCCTCTTCTTCAAGAACTTAATGAGCTCTCCTCGCTGACACATCTCACCACCGCTGATTGTGCAAGCCTTCAGTCTTTTCCAGTAAAGCTCCCTGCCACTCTGCAAAAACTGGAGATCCTCAATTGCAGTAATCTGATATACTTGCCTGCTGGTCTAGAAGATGCATCGTGCCTAACAGCCATAATCATCTTGAAATGTCCTCTCATACCATGCTTGCCAGGGCGCCTTACAGGGTCCTTGAAAGAACTGTACATCAAAGAATGCCCGTTTCTATCGGAGAGTTGCCAAGAAAACAGTGGAAGAGATTGGTGTAATATTGCTCATGTACCAATAATTGAGATCAGTGATGATACCAACATAACCAACAAGAGCACACGAAGAAGATTATCATGAATGCCTCACAGCAGTGCTACACAAATGGTATGAACTAGATATATTTTTCTGCTTGTCTTGCATAAACATGTTTTGTCTACTAATTGTAAACTTCATAGTAGAACCAAAATCCTCTATAGGTGATTTTTCATTCATTATTGCACCTATTTTGCATGTTAGCATATAAACATATTTAGGTGCAAATGTCTTGTAACACCTAACCACAAGCAATAACCATACACTAGGAATTCTCAAAAAAAAACATACACTTGGAAACTACTGTAAACATCAGCTGCAACACTGTATAGTCAAGCCTTGCATTCAAAGAAAAATGAACATATTTTAATAGAAAAGTCAAACTAATGGGATTGCCAATTGAGACTGAGTAATAACAATTCAACAAAAATAAACCATCAAAAGATTCATTATCTACCTCATGTATCCTAGAATCATCTAAGTGTTTGATGTATTAAAAAAGTTTCATATCCACTGGTGCGCCACAGATCATCGACCATGGTCAAGTCATATAGCTGTTCCCTTCAGAAAACAAAACCTAAACTGTCAGCTCTGATACAAGCAAGTTTGTTGATGCGCAGTGAGAGCATGCATAGTAGCAAGCTTAGTTGGTCAATAACGTTTACAAAATATGGTTGCATTAGCTTCTAAGTAGTACACTCCAGATTAATAATTCTATGCTGCCAGTGAATCTTTTCATAGAATAGACATAATAATGTCCCAACTCTTGGTTATTAAAAGTTAGTGTGGCTCTCTGTTGCATATGCATTGCCTGTCTAGTGTCTACAGAATGCAATTCAAAGCAAAACCTAAAAGAAGATCATGTGCTCACTTGTGCACTTTCTTTTATCTATTTACAGATTATTGTCTCGATTCTGGAAATGATGTTTGGACGATGGTGATATTTCAAGAGCACCTTGCAGCTTAGTCCCACATGTCATCAGAAGACTAATCCAATGTGCAAAACTCAAACGACCAGAAAATTCAATCGGTAATTTTGAATTAACAGATCTAGTAGTTTCAGGCTTTCAGCAGAGGAAGTTGGCAAGACAGCTCTTTGTGCTTCTGTAATTGGTGTGTTCTGTACTCTCGAATACATTCCATTCTATGATTCTGAGACGCCTTCATTTATTTTTCTTCTCTGTATGACCCTCTCATTCAATAGCTAAGGCTATTTTTTCAAGATCATATATTACAATGGGATACAGTAACAAATGGAGTGTCATCAGAGTATACATGCCTTGTTTGTTGTGCGAAATCCTAAATGAAATCTATTCAGTAAAGGAGAAGGTTTAAAACGGTGGGAACCTGGCCTTTACTTCTGTCAGTAAACACCATCACATCAAAGTCTGGTACCTCCACCAGCCATTGCCCGCCTAATTGCCTGAAGATTCACTTCTTTCTCCACTCCTTTTCTGATTTTCTACCTGGATTATCAGGCTCTTATAAATATAGTAAATCCTAATAATTCAGTTTCAAGACAATCCAATGTATAGGGACAAGGTGCTTCTAATATCCACGGGCATGATTATTTGATTTTATGTAGCCCTCCTAAATATGTTTCTACCAGTGATGTGATCAGTCAACACTAACATATATATATTTTATATAAGCTATCCCCACTATCAGCAATTACTGCATCAATAAATTAATTCACAGCTTCCTTCTCGTCGTGTTTATCTTGCCATATACCTACCAGTTGGTACAACCAAATCTTGGAAATTGATTGAGATAAATAGCGGAACCCTAGCTAGCAAAAAGTACATCAGTAGAGGCTGATGGACTTATATATTATAAGTAAAGAACACAAAATTAAGCCCAACGAATGAAACTGGAAAAAGAAAGCATTGCCAAATTCATATGCATCAGCATCATGTGGTGTAAGAGTGTATATAGGACTGAGAGGCATCAGTAATCTGTTGGCAGTATATATCTCCTAGCACAACGGATAGATACATTACTCGTGTACTATCAATATCCTCTTGTGTAGCACCGAGTAGCAAACCAGCACTGTGTTCATGTCTCCTACTAGTTCATCTCTATGAGACTATGAGCACCGACCACAGACAGGATATCCCATGGTACGCAGTTGCTCAAAAATGCAACGGCAATTTTGGAGAGTTAAGTCACTAGTTTGCAGTTGTGCCAAGGCAACTTGAGCTGTGAGAACGGCCGCATGCATCTAGCACATATCATAGGGCAAATCCACAAAACATATGGAGTTCAAAAGCATCGATCCACAATTCGTCCAGATCCATGGACTTACAGTATCGAAAACGATGGCCGCGTTGCGAGTGGCTCTCTTCTCCTCCTCCTCCTGCGCCATTGGTTTGAGGCGGTGCAGCAGGCCGGCGGCGCGACGGGGCGCAGAGGCGCGGCGGGGCACGGCGGCGATCCGGCGACGCGGTAGGTGTGGGCTGGCCCGCTGGGGCAGCGGGAGCTCGGCGCCGCCGGTAAAAAACGGTGGCACGGGATGGTTGCGTCCAGCCCAGTACCTTTTTTTTTTCGAGATATGCCCAGTCCGTAACGGCGAGATGAGCCCAGGTATTTTCCAGGGGGAATTTGAGGATTTGCCACAGGTTTCTTTGCACTTTGAGGATTTGCCCCTGTTTTCTTTGTCATCAATCATTTGCCATAACTTTCCCATATTCTTGATTATTTGCCCCTTATGCACGGTTTGGAATTACACGATAAAATCTTTTACCAAACTAGCCCCTAGCCCAAATTAGGCAACTCGTCTTATGTCGTCCCCATTTACCTTGTCTGTTTGTGCGTATCCCATTGCTCACCATGACTCGCAGTCATGTCTCGACGCCGGGATGCCTTGTTGTGATCCTATTGGTTGTGCCACTTCTCTCCCCGTGCGGTGTAGCTGGTCGCCGCCGTGCCTCCTCCCGGCCACCGTTCTGCTGTGTTGTTGCCTCCCCGTATCTCCTACACGGACGTGGGTTGTCGTCGTGCATTCCGTGCTCTGCCACCTCACGCTCCTCCATGATCGCTTCCAGTCGCATCCTGCGCCCAACCCCTCCATGTCGACCATACGAGACCCCGCTCGAGGACCTCCACTGGCAGGTCCAGACCAAGCAGTACGAGCTCGATGACTTGCAAGAAAAGGCGAGGTTGACGACCTCAACCGGCAGCTCGAGGAAGACGAGCGAACAAGAATGACATGCCTCACGAGGGGCATGTTGGACATTTTGTTGTGGGTCTGTATCGGCAGCGGCAAATCATCAAGAATCTGGGAAAGATGTTGCAAATAATCGATGCCAGGCAAAGCGAGGGCAAATCCTCAAAGAGCAAACAAACATGTGGCAAATCCTCAAATTCCCCATTTTCCAGAGAGATTAGGCCCAAGTTTGCACGGGATGTCTAACAATCCCGCTATCTACGGCTGGCTTAGGAGGCACGTTTTTTTAATTACCACATGTGTACATTATATTAAACAAAAAAGTGGACCGTTCTGATATTGATAGAGTGCTCAGTAGGATCAGAGGATGGAAGGAAAATTTATTATCCTATGAAGGAAGAGAGGTTTTGTTAAAGGCAGTTATTCAGGCCATCCCCCCATATACTATGTCTGTGTTTAAATTACCAAAGCAGGTATGCAATGTAATTACTACAACTGTGTCTGAATATTGGTGGAGAGATGATGACTTGAAACAACACATGCACTAGTTTTCTTGGTGGAAAATGTGTGTCCCAAAAGAGAGGGGTGGTATGGGATTTAGAGATCTTCATTGTTTTAATTTGGCCCTTCTCGCAAAGCAGTATTGGAGGCTCCTGAGCGAACCGGATTCTTTATGTGCAAGAGTGTTAAGAGAAAAATATTTTCCAAAGGGAAACCTGCTTACTTGCAGCTTAAAGAAGGGCATCTCTTACACCTGGCAGAGCCTTTGGTGCGGTATTCAGACCTTGAAGAGAGGCCATATATGGAGAGTAGGAGATGGGTCTCAAATAAATATATGGAAGGACTCATGGATACCAAATAGTTCCACTCGGAAAGTCATGACATCAAGGGCGAACATTGTGATCACCAAGGTGTCGGAGCTCATTGATGAGAATAATAGAGCTTGGAATGAACAGTTAATTAATGATCTGTTTTGGCCAATTGATGCACAATGTATCCTCAACATCCCTTTGGCTTTAGGAATGATGGATGGTTTTGTTTCTTGGCATTTTAACAGAAGTGGATTTTTTACAGTGAGGTCGGCCTATCATGTAGAATGGGAACACCAACACGGACGAAAGTTGAGGATTACAAACTCGATACTAGCCTCAAGTACTAGTCCAGTTTGGAGGACCATTTGGAATCTTTGTGTGCCTTCAAAAGTTAAAATTCATGTGTGGAAAACATTGCTTGGAGCCATTCCCTGTCAAGGAGTCTTGGCGAATAGACATATCATTACGACTTCTGAGTGCCCTTTATGCAGTTCAGATTGTGAGAGCATTCAACATGCCTTATTCTTGTGTCCTAGAGTACATGAGGTGTGGAGTTTACTGGGCATGGCAGAAGTGGTGAATGAGATATGCATGGTGGAAAGAGAGGGTGATTCGGTGATGGCTGACCTCCTCTTGTCCAGGAACCCAACTAAGGCGTTGGTCAATGATGTTCAGCGCAATGATCTTGTTGCCACGGTTGTGTCGTACTTGTGGTGGGAACGTCGCAGTTATACCCACGACGAGCATATGTACGAGCCTGCCAGATCGGCGCAAGCAATATCGGCACTCGCAAAAAAAAACAAGGCAAAGTTTAAGCACATTAGAATTAGGAGACATGGATGGAAGAAACCACCAGAGGGCATGATCAAGCTGAATGTGGACGCGGGTTTTGACATCGATAGTGGCACTGGCGCTACAGGAGCTATACTTCGGGACTGATACGTCCATTTTGCATCATGATCTCTTATTGATATTTATGTTATTCTTGTCCATTATTCCTTATTATCATACAATTCTTATGCCTTCTCTCTCTGAATAGGCAAGGTACATCATAAAGAGGGGAATCTCTGGAAACTGGAATTTTGGACCGGGAAACAAAGAAAAGGGTAGAAAAATGACTCCAAATGACCTGAAACTTCACGGAGAATTTTTATGGAATATTTAAGAATTATTGGGCCAAAAATATACCTGAGGGGGGCCACCTGCTGGCCACAAGCCAACAGGGCGCGCCTACCCCCCTAGGCGCGCCCTGATGGCTTGTGGGGCCCTAGCAGGTCTCCCGATCCCCCTCTTTTCCTATGGTGTGTTTTACCCTAGAAAAAATCATAAGCAATCTTTCGGGACGAAGAGCCGCCGTCTCGAGGCGGAAACCTGGACAGAGGCCCTTTTGCACTCCGGTAGGCTGATTCTGCCAGCGAAACTTCTCTCCGGGAGGGGTAGATCGAAGTCATCGTCATCACCAACGCTTCCTCCTTCACGGGAGGATCAATCTTCATAAACATCTTCACCAGCACCATCTCATCTCAAACCCTAGTTCATCTCTTGTATTCAATCTCTGTCTCAAAACCTCAGATTGGTACATGTGGGTTGCTAGTAGTGTTGATTACATCTTGTAGTTGATGCTTGTTGGTTTACTTGGTGAAAGATATTCTGTTCAGATCCTTAATCTTCATTATTATACCTCTGATCTTGAACATATTGATAAGGTGTGAGTAGTTACTATTGTTCCTGAGGACATGGGAAAAGTCTTGTTATAAGTAATCATGTGAAGTTGGTATTCGTTCGATATTTCGATGATGTGTATGTTGTTACTTCTCTTAGTGGTGTCGTGTGAACGTCGACTACATGACACTTCACCATGTTATGGGCCTAAGGGAAGTCATTGTGGAGTAACTAGTAGATGATGGGTTTAAACCCCAGTTTATACGTTGCTTCATAAGGGGCTGATTTGGATCCACACGTTTCATGCTATGGTTAGATTTATCTTAATTCTTCTTTCGTAGTTGCGGATGCTTGCGAGAGGGGGTAATCATAAGTGGGTTGTTTGTTCAAGTAAGAAAAACACCTTAGCACCGGTCCACCCACATATCAAATTATCAAAGTGGCAAACGTGAATCAACTCAACATGATGAACATGACTAGACAATAATTTCCATGTGTCCTCGGGAGCGCTTGCTTCATATAAGAATACTTTCCGGCCTGTCCTTTTTTATAAAAAGGATTGGGATACCTTGATGCACCTTGGTTACTATTGTTACTTGTCACTCGTTACAAATTATCTTGCTGCAAAACGATCTACTACTGTTACTCACAGCACTTGCAGAGAATACCTTGCTGAAAACTACTTATCATTTCCTTCTGCTCCTCGTTGGGTTCGACACTCTTACTTATCGAAAGGACTACGATTACTCCCCTATACTTGTGGGTCATCAAGACTCTTTTCTGGCGCCGTTGCCGGGGAGTGAAGCGCCTTTGGTAAGTGGAAATTGGTAAGGAAACATTTTCGGTACGTGCTGAAATTTACTGTTGCTTGTTACTATGAACGGTCACCCTTTGAGTGGCTTGTTCGGGGCATCTTCGCCTCGAACAGAATTTGAAAAGGTTGCTCCTAAACCTAATGAAAATATTTATTATGAGATTCCTTCAGGTATGTTAGAGAAACAGCTAGCTAATCCTTATGATGGTACGACTCATCATGATTACCATTTGATATTTGTCGATGAAGTTTGTGGATTATTTAAGCTTGCAGGTTTATTTGGAGACAAAGTTAAGAAGAAGGTTTTCCCTTTATCTTTGGAGGGAAAGGCATTGATGTGGTACGGGCTATTGGATGATATTGGATCATGGGACTGGAATCACTTGAAGGTGGAATTTCATCAGAAGTTTTATCCTATGCATCTAGTCAATCTTGATCGGAACTTTATTTACAATTGCGGGCCTCGTGAAGGAGAAAGTATCGCTCAAGCTTGGGGGAGGCTTAAATCTGTGATGCACACTTGCCCCAACCATGAGCTCTCAAGAGAAATGATTATACAAAAATTTTATGCTCGACTTTCTCATGATGATCAAGTATTACTCGATTCTTCTTCTACTGGTTCCTATATGAAGAGGACTATTCAATTCAAATGGGATCTACTGGAAAGAATTAAACGCAACTCTGAAGATTGGGAATTCGGCAAAGGTAAAGAGTCAGGTATAAAGCTTAAGTTTGATTGTGTTAAATCTTTTATGGAAACTAATGCTTTCCATGAGTTTAGCAATAAATATGGTCTTGACTCTGAGATAGTAGCTACTTTCTGTGAATCATTTGCTACTCATGTTGATCTCCCCAAGGAGAAGTGGTTTAAATATCATCCACCCATTGAAAAACCATTAGAGGAACTTGTTAAAATTAAAAAGTAAGAAATAATTGTTAGCCACGTTGATCCAATTGTTCCTACTGCTTACATTGAGAAACCACCTTTCCCTGTTAGAATTGGGGAACATGCTAAAGCTACAACTATGGTTAATAAAAGTCATGTTAGAACACCTAAACCTTCTGAACAAATATATATTGAGCCTAATGTTGCTATGGCTAAAGATCTCCTAGTTGATAATATTGATGGTCGGGTTATTTACTTCTGTGATGAAGCTGCTAGAATTGCAAAACCTGTTAGAAACAAGCGGGATGAGCTAGATAAAAACAAACCAGTTGTTGGCATGCCTGTTGTTTCTGTTAAAATTGGAGATCATTGTTATCATGGCTTGTGTGACATTGGTGCTAGTGTTAGTGTTATACCTTTTACCTTATATCAAGAAATTATGAATGACATAGCACCCTCTGAGATTGAAGATATTGATGTCACTATTAAACTTGCAAACAGAGATACTATTACACCACTTGGGATTGTTAGGGATGTTGAAGTCTTGTGTGGAAAAATTAAGTACCCAACTAATTTTTTAGTGATTGGTTTAGAACAAGATAACTCTTGTCCCATTATATTTGGTAGACCTTTCTTGAATACTGTTAATGCTGAAATTAATTGAGTTATTGAGAAGGTCAAAGTAAGCTTTGGTGATGTGTCTCATGAATTTAATTTCGCTAAGTTTGGTATACAACCACACGAGAAAGAATTACCTAGTAAGGATGAAATAATTGGTCTTGCTTCTATTGTCGTACCTCCTACTGATCTGTTAGAACAATACTTGCTAGACCATGAAAATGATATGCATATGAATGAAAGAAATGAAATCGATGATATATTTCTTAGACAAACACCTATTCTTAAACACAACTTACCAGTTGATATTTTAGGGGATCCTCCTCCACCTAAGGGAGATCCCGGGTTTGAGCTAAAGACATTACCTGATACTTTGAAATATGCTTATCTTGATGAAAAGAAGATATATCCTGTTATTATCAGTGCTAACCTTTCAGAGCATGAAGAAAAGAGATTACTTAAAACTCTGAAGAAGCACATGGCTGCTATTGGATATACTCTTGATGATCTTAAGGGCATAAGTCCCACTCTATTTCAGCACAAGATTAATATGGAACCGGATGCTAAACCTGTCATTGATCATCAACGCCGTTTGAATCCTAAGATGAAGGAGGTGGTAAGAATTGAAATATTAAAGCTTCTGGAGGCAGGTATAATTTATCCCATAGCTGATAGTAGATGGGTAAGTCATGTTCACTGTGTTCCTAAGAAAGGAGTTATAACTGTTGTCCCTAATGATAAAAATGAACTTATTCCACAAAGAATCGTAACTGGTTATAGGATGGTAATTGATTTCAGGAAATTAAATAAAGCTACTAGGAAAGATCATTACCCCTTGCCTTTTATTGATCAAATGTTAGAAAGACTATCTAAGCACACACACTTTTGCTTTCTTGATGGATATTCTGGTTTCTCTCAAATACCTGTGTCAAAAGAGGACCAAGATAAAACTACCTTATTTACATGCCCTTTTGGAACTTATGCTTATAGACGTGTGCCTTTTGGTCTATGCAATGCACCTGCTACCTTTCAAAGATGTATGACTGCTATATTCTCTGACTTTTGTGAAAAGATTGTTGACATTTTCATGGATGATTTTTCCTTTACGGGACTTCTTTTGATGATTGCTTGAGCAACCTTGAACGAGTTTTGCAGAGATGTGAAGAAACTAATCTTGTCTTGAATTGGGAGAAGTGTTACTTTACGGTGAATGAAGGTATAGTACTTGGGCATAAAATTTCTGAACGAGGCATTGAAGTGGACAAGGCTAAAGCTGATGCAATAGAGAAAATGCCATGTCTAGAAGATGTCAAAGGTATAAGAAGTTTCCTTGGTCATGCTGGTTTTTATAGGCGTTTCATTAAAGATTTCTCAAAGATTTCTAGGACACTGACTAATCTTCTTCAAAAAGATATTCCTTTTGTTTTTTATGATGATTGTGTAGAAGCCTTTGAAATACTTAAGAAAGCCTTGATTTCTGCACCTATTGTCCAACCACCTGATTGGAATCTACCATTTGAAATTATGTGTGATGCTAGTGATTATGCTGTTGGTGCTGTTTTAGGGCAAAGACTAGACAAGAAATTGAATGTTATTCATTATGCTAGTAAGACCCTAGACAATGCTCAAAGAAATTATGCTACTACCGAGAAGGAATTTTTAGCGGTTGTGTTTGCATGTGATAAGTTTAGACCTTACATTGTTGATTCCAAAGTAACAATTCACAATGATCATGCTGCTATTAAATACCTTATGGAAAAGAAATATGCTAAGCCTAGACTTATTAGGTGGGTGCTTTTACTTCAAGAATTTGACTTGCATATTGTTGATAGGAAGGGAGCTGAAAACCCTGCAGTAGATAACTTGTCTAGGATGGAAAATGTTCTTGATGGCCCACTGCGTGTTGATGATAATTTTCCTGATGAGCAACTTGCTATTATAAATACTTCACATAGTACTCCTTGGTATGCGGATTATGCTAATTACATTGTCGCTAAATATATACCACCTAGCTTCACCTATCAACAAAAGAAAAAATTCTTTTATGATTTACGACATTACTTTTGGGATGACCCACATCTTTATAAAGAAGGAGCAGATGGTGTTATTAGACGTTGTGTACCTGAGCATGAACAGGGACAGATCCCACGGAAGTGTCACTCCAAGGCTTATGGAGGACACCATGCTGGAGACAGAACTGCACACAAGGTATTACAATCCGGTTTTTATTGGCCTACTCTTTTTAAAGATGCTCGTAAGTATGTCCTTTCTTATGATGAATGTCAAAGAATTGGTAACATTGGTAGACGTCAGGAAATGCCTATGAATTATTTACTTGCTATTGAACCATTTGATGTTTGGGGATTTGATTATATGGGACCTTTTCCTTCCTCTAATGGGTATACTCATATTCTACTTGTTGTTAATTACATTACTAAGTGGGTAGAAGCTATTCCAACTAGTAGTGCTGATCATAACACTTCTATTAAAATGCTTAAAGATATCATTTTACCGAGGTTTGGAGTCCCTAGATATTTAATGACTGATGGTGGTTCGCATTTTATTCATGGTACTTTCCATAAACTTCTAGCTAAATATGATGTCAACCATAGAATTGCATCACTGTATCATCCTCAGTCTAGTGGCCAAGTTGAATTGAGCAATCGAGAAATAAAATTAATTTTGCAAAAGGCTGTTAATAGATCTAGAAAGAATTGGTCTAAGAAACTTGATGATGCTCTATGGGCTTATAGAACTGCTTACAAAAATCCCATGGGGATGTCCCCTTATAAGATGGTCTATGGAAAAGCTTGTCATTTACCTCTTGAGTTAGAACATAAAGCTTATTGGGCCATTAAAGAACTTAATTATGGCTTTAAACTTGCGGGTGAAAAGAGGTTATTTTATATTAGTTCATTAGATGAATGGAGGACGCAAGCTTATGAAATTGCCAAGTTGTTTAAAGAAAAAGTTAAAAGATGGCATGATAAGAGAATCCAAAAACGGGAATTCAATGTAGGAGACCTAGTGCTTTTGTACAATTCTCGTTTCAGATTTTTTGCAGGTAAGCTCCTCTCCAAGTGGGAAGGCCCTTATGTTGTTGAGGAGGTCTATCGCTCCGGTGCTATAAAGATTAATAACTTCGAAGGCAAAAATCCGAGAGTGGTAAATGGGCAAAGAATTAAGCATTATATCTCAGGTACGCCCATTAATGTTGAAACTAATATTATTCAAGTGATAACACCGGAGGAGCACATAAGAAAGATCTTCCGGGACACTCCAGAAACCTGAAAAAGGAGTAGGTACGTGATAAGGTAAGTAAACCGACTCCAAAAATTC
Source organism: Elymus sibiricus (assembly GCA_039707655.1). Lineage (NCBI taxonomy): Eukaryota > Viridiplantae > Streptophyta > Magnoliopsida > Poales > Poaceae > Elymus > Elymus sibiricus. Next base: position 350,178,949 of record CM077663.1, read on the forward strand.
AAAAAAAATATGTTTTGTTGGTTTTGGTATTTTAGAAAAAAATTTAAAATATAAAGGAGTCAGCGGGACCCACGAGGGAGGCACAAGCCAACAGGGCGCGCCCACCCCCTTGGCGCGCCCTGATGGCTTGTGGGGCCCTCGTGTGCCTCCCTGAACACGTATTCTAACCCAGAAAAAATCATTATATATACTCCCGTATGTTTTGACCACCGCATCGCAAGTTTCTCCTCTATTCTTTTTTTAGGCTGTTTTTCTGACAGATTTCTTAGTGTGCAGAAGCTATGTCTTCGTCCTGCTCCAACAACATAGATGGCCAAGCCTGGCTATTACAGATGGAACTTGAGCGAGAAGGATCTGAGGAGTTTATTGACGTGGCTTGAGACTGCGTCGGTATTTCCCCAAAGAGGAAGGGTTGTCAATCTCTCCAAGGTAAAAAGATAGATTGGTTTGTATTAGATTGGATAAATAGATCGCACAAGAACACAAAATAAAAGAAGCAAATAAAAAGTGCAGCAAGGTATTTTTGGGTTTTTGGAATAATAGATCTGAAAACAAAAGCGAAAAAAGATAGATAGGAAAGCAATATGTTAAAAGGATAGACCCGGGGGCCGTAGATTTCACTAGTGGCTTCTCTCAAGAAGATAGCACACGATGGGTAAACAAATTACTGTTGGGTTGATAGAAGATCAAATAATCGTGACGATATCCAAGGCAATGATCAATATATAGGCATCACGTCCAAGATTAGTAGACCAAAATGATTATGCATCTACTAGTATTACTCTACACATCGACCGCTATCCAGCATGCATCTAGTGTATTAAGTTCATGGAAAAACGGAGTAATGCAATAAGAACGATGACATGATGTAGACAACATCTATTCATGTAGGAATAGACCCCATCTTGTTATCCTTAATAGCAACGATACATGCGTGCCTCGCTGGCCCTTCTGTCACTGGGAGAGGACACCGCAAGATCGAACCCATCACAAAGCACCTCTTCCCATGGCAATAAAAATCGATTTAGTTGGCCTAACTAAACCAAAGATTCAAAGAAGAAATACGAGGCTATAAATAATCATGCATATAAGAGATCAAAGAAGACTCAAATAATATTCATGGATAGAAACTGATCATGAACTCGAAATTCATCGGATTCCAACAAACACACCGCAAAAAGTCATTACATCAAATAGATCTCCAAGAGACCATTGTATTGAGAATCAAAAGAGAGAGAGAACGCCATCTAGCTACTGCCTACGGACCAGTAGGTCTATGGTGGACTACTCACGCATCATCAAAGAGGAACCAATGAGGATGATGAACACCTCCGTGATGGTGTTAGATTGGATCTCGCGGTTTTGGAACTTGCGGTGGCTGGAATTGTGTTTCATCGACTCCTCTAGGGTTTCTGGAATTTCTGAGGATTTATAGAGCTAAGAGGCGGTGGAAAAGACCTCTGTGGGCCCCACGATACATCAAGGCGCACCGGGGGCCTCTGGCGCGCCCTGGTGTATCGTGGGCCCCACGGGCCTCCCCCTAGGTGCTTCCTTGGGTCCCAAGTTGTCTTCTGGTCCAAAAAAATATCCAAAAAGTTTCGTGGCGATTGGAGTCCGTTTGGTACTGATATTTTGCGAAGTAAAAAACAAGCAAAAAACAGCAACTGGCACTGGGCACTATATCAATAGTTAGTCCCAAAAAATGATATAAAGTTTCTATAAAATGATTATAAAACATCCAAGAATGATAATATAACAGCATGGAACAATCAAAAATTATAGATATGTTGGAGACGTATCAGGATCCCCAAGCTTAATTCCTACTCGTCCTCGAGTAGGTAAATGATAAAAACAGAATTTTTGATGTGGAATGCTGCCTAACATGTTCATCACATATTTCTTTTCTTTTGTAGCATGGACATTTGGACTTTTAGATGGTTCAAAGCAATAGTCTAGTTTTGACATGAAGACTTTAATACTCAAGCATACCAACAAGCAACCATGTCTTTCAAAATATCAATACTAAAGAAAGTTATCCCTAGCCCATCATGTTCAATCATTGATCCATTCATGAAACACACTCAAATATTAGCTACACCCAATGCACAAGTATGATCATAGTGACCCCTAGTTAGTGCTTTATAAGAGAAGATGGAGACTCAAATAAAAGTAAAAATTGCATAAAGTAAATAGATAGGCCCTTCGCAGAGGGAAGTAGGGATTGGTAGAGGTGCCAGAGCTCAAAGCTTAAATTGAGAGAGAAAAATATTTTGGGTGGCATGCTTTTCCTGTCAACGAAAACGACCGAGTAGTTTTCAATACTTTCCATGCTAGATATATCATAGGTGGTTCCCAAACATAAAATAAAGTTTATTCCTTTTTCCACCATTCTTTCACAATCCATGGCTAGCCGTATCCACGGTTGCCTTCTATACCAACACTTTCCAAGGAATTTATTATTTCACAACATAAAGTAAATTTCTTTTTCATTTTGGGACTGGGCATCCCTATTACCGCCGTACTCTCGTGCAATGACAAGTGAATAAACCCTCATCTTGAGAATAACACATCTGGCATGGAAAAATATTGGCCACCCCCTACCGCTTCATGAGCGGTACGAGGACACAAAAAGGAAATTCATTTTGAAAATTAGAGATGGCACATACAAATTTGCTTAGAACGGCACGGAAATACCGCATATAGGTAGGTATGGTGGACTCATATGGAAAAAGTGGGTTTAAGGATTTTGGATGCACAAGTAGTATTTCTACTTAGTACAAGTGGAGGCTAGCAAATAGATTGAGAAGCAACCAACCAAGAAACGAAAATTCACATAAACGGGCATTAAGCATAACTAACACCGAATAATGCAACACAAGTAGGATGTAATTTCAATGCATAACTATTGACTTTCGTGCTTGCATAGGGAATCACAAACCTTAACACCAATATTCTTACTAAAGCATAATTACTCACCAACATGACTCACATATTACTATCATCATGTCTCAAAACTATTACAAGGAATCAAGTTTAATTTGTCCAATGATCTTCATGAAAGTTTTTATTACATCCCTCTTGAATATCTATCACTTTGGGACTAGTTTCATATATTTCCATTGCTTTTGACAAGCTCAAATAAGTTTAAGTGAAGAACATGAGCATAAAAATTTCATCTCTCAAAATAATATAAGTGAAGCATGAGAGAATTTCTTCAAAACTTACAAACTCTCAAATTAATCTAAGTGAAGCATGAGAGTATTTCTTCAAAAATTTAAAGCACACCATGCTCAAAAAGATATAAGTGAAGCACTAGAGCAATTCCATAGCTCAATTTTTTTAAGTGAAGCATATAGAGCAATTCTAACAAATCATAACATGATTTTGGCTCCCTCAAATAGGTGTGTTCAACAAGGATACTTGTGACAAACTAAAAATCAAATCATGCAAAGACTCATATAATACAAGACGCTCCAAGCAAAACTCATGATATTTGACGAATAAAAATATAGCTCCAAGTAAAATACCGATGGTCGTTAGAAGAAAGAGGGGATGTCAGTCGGGGCATCCCCAAGCTTAGTTGCTTGTTTCTCCTTGGATATTATCTTGGGGTGCCATGGGCATCCCCAAGATTAGGCTCTTTTCACTCCTTATTCCTTCATCCATCGTGATCTCACCCAAAACTTCAATCACACAAAACTTAACAAAACCTTGGTGAGATCCGTTAGTATAATAAAGCAAATAACCACTCAAAGTACTATTGCAAACCCATTCATATTTTATTATTGCATTATATCTACTGTATTCTAACTTTACCATGGCTTATACCCACCAATACAAATCATAGATTCATCAAAACAAGCACACAATGCAACGAAAACAGAATCTGTCAAAAACAGAACAGTTTGTAGTAATCTGTACTCTAACCATACTTCTGCAATTCAAATAATTTTGAAAAATTACGAAAAACGTCGGCAATTTGTATATCAATCTTGTGTAAAAAATTTAGAATTTTTCGTCACTTCTGTTATTTTTAAAAATTCTTCTACTGGACGCAAAAGTTTCTGTTTTTCAACAAGATCAAATCAACTATCACCCAACATGATCCCAAAGGCTTTACTTGGAACAAACACTAATTAAAAAATAAAAACACAATCATAACAGTAGAATAATTGTGCAAACACTCAAGAACATAAAGAAAAAGGCAAAAATAAAATTTATTCATTGGGTTGCCTCCCAACAAGCGCTATCGTTTTATGCCCCTAGCTAGGCATAATGCATAGATTCAAGTGTTGTCATCTTTAGTTTCTAACTCCTCAATCACACAACTAGATTTCTTCAAGAATTTAGCATGCACACTCTCAATAGCAATACTTCTAGGAATAAGACTGGAAAATTCATTCTTGTAAGTAGGGTCTTTTGGTATTTCAACAAAATTGGGATAAACACTAATTATTTTAAGATCTTCCTTGTGGCTATTAGATGTGGCACCTTTGTTCTTAGTGACTAGCGTAGACTTGCATGGTTTTATGGGAGTATTTTCAATAGTTTTAACAGAAGAAAAGGCCGAGCTCAAGTTACTAAAAATTTCTTCCAACTTATCAATCCGGGAGGGACTTGCTTCTATTCTTTCGTTAACTACGGCTTCCTTTTCCTTTAATAATTTAAAGACATCCTCCGCCTTTGACCCAATTTTATTAGCAAGATTATGCATTTTCTTATCCAAATTTTCAAGATGTTCTTTGGTAATCATCTTCTTTTCAATAGCATCTAGCCTTTCCATAACATGTTCAAGAGTTAAGGTTGTTTCATTAATCATGAAAGATGGTGAACCCACTAGATTTCCCATAGCATTAAAAGCATCCAAAGATGGACACATCAAGAAATTCTGACCGGTAATCGTATCAAGGACGAATCTATACCAAGTGGTGATGCCCACATAAAAACTGCGAAGAAGAACAACGGTAGATTGCTTATGAATAGATCTATTATGAGCATTGCAAATCCTATACCAAGCATCTTTTAGGTTTCCCCCTCCCCTTTGCTTAAAATTGAGAACTTCATTCTCGGGAGTACACGCAATAGAGGAAGAACTAGCCATAACAACAAGGTAGGCAAACAAGAGATCTGACGAGAAAAAGGCAAATAAAAAAGGGGGCGAATAAAACGACAAATTTTGTGAAGTGGGGGAGATGAAAACGAGAGGCAAATGGAAAATAATGTAAATTGCAAGGAGATGAGATTTGTGATTAGGAACCTGATGGATGTTGATGATGTCTTCACGGCAACGGAGCCAGAGATTGGCAAGTTGACGGGAGACTACTTTCGCACCTCCTCCCGGGCAATGACGCCAGAAATTTCTTTGACGTGGCTTGAGACTGCGTCGGTATTTCGCCAAATAGGAAGGGATGATGCAGCACAGCTACAGTAAGTATTTCCCTCAGTTATGAAACCAAGGTTATCGAACCAGGAGGAGGACCACGCAACGCTATGGAAACGGTACCTGCACACAAAGAACAAATACTTGCAACCCGACGCGTAAGAGAGGTTGTCAATCTCTCCAAGGTAAAAAGATAGATTGGTTTGTATTAGATTAGATAAATAGATCGCACAAGAACACAAAATAAAAGAAGCAAATAAAAAGTGCAGCAAGGTATTTTTGGGTTTTTGGAATAATAGATCTAAAAGCAAAAGCGGAAAAAGATAGATCGGAAAGCAATATGTTGAAAGGATAGACCCGGGGGCCATAGATTTCGCTAGTGGCTTCTCTCAAGAAGATAGCACACGGTGGGTAAACAAATTATTGTTGGGCAATTGATAGAATATCAAATAATCATGACGATATCCAAGGCAATGATCAATATATAGGCATCACGTCCAAGATTAGTAGACCGAAACGATTCTGCATCTACTACTATTACTCCACACATCGACCACTATCCAGCATGCATCTAGTGCATTAAGTTCATGGAGAAACGAAGTAATGCAATCAGAACGACGACATGATGTAGACAAGATCTATTCATGTAGGAATAGACCCATCTTGTTATCCTTAATAGCAACGATACATGCGTGCCTCGCTGCCCTTCTGTCACTTGGAGAGGACACCGCAAGATCGAACCCATCACAAAGCACCTCTTCCCATGGCAAGAAAAATTGATCTAGTTGGCCTAACTAAACCAAAGATTCGAAGAAGAAATACGAGGCTATACATAATCATGCATATAAGAGATCAAAGAAGACTCAAATAATATTCATGGGTAGAAACTAATCATGAACTCAAAATTCATCGGATCCCAACAAACACACAGCAAAAAAGTCATTACATCAAATAGATCTCCAAGAGACCATTGTATTGAGAATCAAAAGAGAGAGAGAAATCCATCTAGCTACTGCCTACGGACCCGTAGGTCTATGGTGGACTACTCACGCATCATCGGAGAGGCACCAATGAGGATGATGAACCCCTCCGTGATGGTGTTAGATTGGATCTTGCGGTTTTGGAACTTGCGGCGACTGAAATTGTGTTTTGTCGACTCCTCTAGGGTTTCTGGAATTTCTGAGGATTTATAGAGTTGAGAGGTGGTGGAAAAGACCTCCGTGGGCCCCACGATACATCAGGGCGCGCCGGGGGCCTCTGGCGCGCCCTGGTGTATCGTGGGCCCCATGGGCCTCCCCCTAGGTGCTTCCTTGGCTTCCAAGTTGTCTTCTGGTCCCAAAAAATCTCCAAAAAGTTTCGTGGCAATTGGACTCCGTTTGGTACTGATATTCTGTGAAGTAAAAAACAAGCAAAAAACAACAACTGGCACTGGGCACTATGTCAATAGGTTAGCCCCAAAAATGATATAAAGTTGCTATAAAATGATTATAAAACATCCAAGAATGATAATATAACAGCATGGAACAATCAAAAATTATAGATACATTGGAGATGTATCAATTATCTCGGGAGAGGAGCCTATGGACTCTATGGAAGTGCATGCCCTGCTTCCAAATGCGGGATGCTAGCAGGGATCTCCACTTCTCCGAACCCTTGTCCACCAATGGGGAGGAGATCTCGGCTAGCTCAAGAAGCACAAGGTGAATCTACCCCGAGGAGACCCCTCGACAGGTTACATGCAAACACACAATTTGATTCACAATTATGGAGTTGAGAATATTTCTCACTCGCATATACCGTCCAATTGGGACATCTCTCGTCCAAGTGAAAGTGATGTAGGAAAAACTCTTCGTGGCCGGAGAATAAGCATATTATGGTGTAAGTACAAAAGAACACTACAATGATTCAACATTTACTCCATGAGATGAGGGAATTAAGGGTTATCCTGCTATCCACTGCAAAGGACCAACCCACAACATCATCACCACCATCACCCAAGAAGGACATCTGAGTACATGTGTATGGGCACCACCCTTAGCTTGTTACAAGCCTGGGGGAGGTGCTCCGGTATCGTATCACCATCACCTTTTTACCATTACTATCTATCTTAGTTCAATCCTTAGCTATTTCGTGATTTAGAGAAATAAAATTTCAGATTTGCCTTGCTTAGAATTTTTGCTTTGAGATCTATCTATCCTTGTAATCGAGTGTGAGAGTTATATAATAAAGATTGGTTGAGTTTGTGTGCTTTACTCTCATGCACCTATCATCATAGCATGGCAATAAAGAGAAATTGAAAGATCACATGCTTATCTCATGAGGAGTAATGACATCACATAGAAAAAGGTATAAGTGATAGAAGATGTTGAGAATAAACAAACATAGTCTTAGTAATTGATATAATCTCTGCAAGATTATGATAGAGAAGGGGAGATTCACATATAAATACACTATCTTGGACACCTTCTATGATTGTGAGCCCCCATCAAATATTATATAATGATCGAGTGTTGATGTTGGACATGGAAGACAACATAATGATCATGATTGTTTACATTTGCATAGAAGTTATATTGTCATGGATCCTTTAACATGTGATGCTTCCTTCAAATCTTTTGCCAGCCAAAAATTTTCTGCACCAAGTAGAGATACTACGTGTGCATCAAATAATCCATTGAACCCAGTTTCTTTCCATGAGAGTCCACCATACCTACCTATGGATTGAATAAGATCCTTCAAGTAAGTTGTCATCGGTGCACAAAGCAATAAAAATTGCCCCTAAATATTGATACATCTCCAACGTATCTATAATTTTTGATTGTTCCATGCTGTTATATTATCATTCTTGGATGTTTTACAATCATTTTATAGCAACTTTATATCATTTTTTGGGACTAACCTATTGACATAGTGCCAAGTGCTAGTTGTTGTTTTTTGCTTGTTTTTTACTTCGCAGAATATCAGTACCAAACGGAGTCCAATCGTGATGAAACTTTTTGGAGATTTTTTTTGGACCAGAAGAAAGCCAGTGGGCCAAAGAAGCACCTGGGAGGAGGCCCAGGGGGCCCAGAAGACACCAGGGCGCGCCAGAGGCCCCCGGCGCGCCCTGGTGGGTTGTGGTGGCCTCGGGACTCCCCTCCACCGCCTCTGAGCTCTATAAATACCCAAATATTCCTGAAACCCTAGAGGAGTCGATGAAAAACACTTCCAGCCGCTGCAAGTTCCAGAACCGCGAGATCCAATATAACACCATCACGGAGGGGTTCATCATCCTCATTGGTGCCTCTCCGATGATGCGTGAGTAGTCCACCATAGACCTACGGGTCCGTAGGCAGTAGCTAGATGGCTTTCTCTCTCTTTTGATTCTCAATACAATGGTCTCTTGGATATCTATTTGATGTAATGACTTTTTTGCTGTGTGTTTGTTGGGATCCGATGAATTTTGAGTTCATGATTAGTTTCTACCCATGAATATTATTTGAGTCTTCTTTGATCTCTTATATGCATGATTATGTTTCTGATTGCATTACTTCATTTCTCCATGAACTTAATACACTAGATGCATGCTGGATAGCGGTTGATGTGTGGAGTAATAGTAGTAGATGCAGAATCGTTTCGGTCTACTAATCTTGGACGTGATGCCTATAAAATGATCATCGCCTTGGATATCGTCATGATTATTTGATCTTCTATCAATTGTCCAACAGTAATTTGTTTACCCACCGTGTGCTATACTCATGAGAGAAGCCACTAGTGAAACCTACGGCCCCGGGTCTACTTTTCCAACATATTGCTTTCCGATCTATCTTTTACCGCTTTTGTTTTCAGATATATTATTTCAAAAACCCAAAAATACCTTGCTGCACTTTTTATTTGCCTCTTTTATTTTGTGTTCTTGTGAGATCTATATATCCAATCTACTACACCTAATCTATCTTTTTACTGTAGAGAGATTGACAACCTCTCTTACGCGTTGGGTTGCAAGTATTTGTTCTTATTGTGCAGGTACCGTTTACATAGCGTTGCGTGGTCTTCCTCCTAGGTTCGATAACCTTGGTTTCATAACTGAGGTAAATACTTACCGTCGCTGTGCTGCATCATCCCTTCCTCTTTGGGGAAATACCGACGCAGTCTCAAGCCACGTCAAAGGAATTTCTGGCGTCGTTGCCGAGGAGGAGGTGTGAAAGTAGTCTCTCTTCAACGTGCCAATATCTGGCGCCCGGGGAGACATCATCAACATCTATCAGGTTCGTAATCACAAATCTCATCTCCTTGCAATTTACATTATTTGCCATTTGCCTCTCGTTTTCCTCTCCCCCACTTCACAAAATTTGCCATTTTATTCGTCCTCTTTTTCGTTTGCCTTTTTCTCGTTAGATCTCTTGTTTGCTTGCAATCTTGTTTGTGTAGTCACAATGACTCAAGAAAATACCAAATTCTGTGATTTTTCCAATACCAATAATAATGATTTTATTAGTACTCCAATTGCTCCTCTCGCCACTAGTGCGGAGTCTTGTGATATTAGTGCCGCTTTGTTGAATCTTGTCATGAAAGATCAATTTTCCGACACTCCTAATGAGGATGCCACGTCCCATCTAAACACATTCGTAGAATTGTGTGATATGCAAAAGAAAAAAGATGTGGACAATGATATAGTGAAGTTGAAATTATTTCCTTTCTCCTTGCGGGATCGTGCAAAATTTTGGTTTTCTTCTTTGCCTCGCAATAGTATCGATTCTTGGAATAAGTGCAAGGATACTTTTATTACTAAGTATTTTCCTCCCACGAAAATTATTTCCCTTAGAACGCAAATCATGAATTTTAAGCAACTTGAGCATGAACATGTTGCACAATCTTGGGAAATAATGAAATTGATGCTAAGAAATTGTCCTACTCATGGTTTAAATCTTTCGATGATCATACAAAACTTTTATGCGGGATTGAATTTTGTCCCTAGAAATCTTTTAGATTCCATTGCGGGTGGTACTTTTATGGAAATTACTTTGGGTGAAGCTACTAAATTGCTAGATAATATTATGGCAAATTATTCCCAATGGCATACTGAAAGAGCACCTACTAGTAAAAAGGTTAATTCGGTTGAAGAAATTAGTACTTTGAGTGAAAAAGTTGATGCTCTTATGAAGTTGGTTGCTAGTAAAAATGCTCCTATTGATCTTAATGATGTGCCTTTGTCTACTTTTATTGAGCAAAATAGTGATTCCGTAGATGTGAACTTCGTCTCGCGAAACAATTTTAATAACAATGCTTATAGAGGTAATTTTAATCCTAGGGCTTTTCCTGGAAATTCCTCTAATAATTATGGAAATTCCTATGGTAATTCTTCTTAAAATAATAATAGGAACCACTCTGATCTTGAAAGTAATATTAAAGAAATTATCAATGCTCAAAAGGTTTTCAATACTACGATAGAAGAAAAGTTGAATAAGATTGATGATATGTCTAGAAGCATTGATAGGATTTCCCATGATGTAGAAAATCTCAAGTTGAAATCTTTTGCACCTAATATTTATGAATCAATTAAAGCTTTATATGTTTCTATGGATGAAAGTAAGAAAAGAACCACTATGCTTAGAGCTAAAAGAGAATTTTTAGAAAAAGTGTTTTCTAGTGATTGCTTCCATAAAAATGATGAAGATCTTAAAGTGATTGGTGTTTCTTCTATTGATTCCTTGTTTACTAATATTAAAATTGATGATAAAGGGACTGAAGTAGAGTCAACTTTAGCTAGAAGGCGTCCCAATAATTTGGAGGGTGAAAATCTTGATGGAAAAAATGATGAAAGTGGGTTTGAAGAGGTCAAAACGTTAACTAGTGATGTGCCCACTATTTTGGATTGCAAAAATTTTATTTATGATAGTTGCTCTTTGATTGAATGTATTTCTTTGTTGCAATCCATGATAAATTCACCCCATGCTTATGAACAAAATAAAGCTTTTACTAAACATATTGTTGATGCCATGATGAAATCTTTTGAAGAAAAGTTGGAGTTAGAGATTTCAATTCCTAGAAAATTACATGATGAGTGGGAACCTACCATTAAAGTCAAGATTAAAAATTTTGAGTGCTTTGCTTTATGTGATTTGGGTGCTAGTGTTTCCACAATTCCGAAATCTCTATGTGATGTGCTTGGTCTTACCAATATTGAAGAATGTTCTTTTAATTTGCACTTGGCCGATTCTACTATTAAAAAGCCTTTGGGAAGAAATAATGATGTTCTTATTCTTGCAAATAGGAACTATGTGCCCATAGATTTTATCGTTCTTGATATTGATTGCAATCCGTCTTGTCCCATTATACTTGGTATACCGTTTTTACGCACTATAGGTGTCGTGATTGATATGAAAGAAGGCAATATTAAATTTCAATTTCCACTAAAAAAGGGTATGGAACACTTCCCTAGAACAAGAATTAAGCCACCATATGAATCAATCATGAGAGCATCCTATGGAGCAAAAACTAAAGATGACAATACTTGAATCTATGCATTATGCCTAGCTAGGGGCGTAAAACGATAGCGCTTGTTGGGAGGCAACCCAATGAATAAATTTATTTCCACATTTTTCTTTCTGTTCTTGAGTGTTGACACAATTATGCTACTGTTATGATTGTGTTTTTTATGTTTTAATTAGTGTTTGTGCGAAGTAAAGCCTTTAGGATGATTCACAAGATGAGTAGAAACAATGCTGAATCTGAAACAAAAACTTTGACTCCAGTGCAGGAATTTTCATTTTTTAATGGAACGTGATAATGAGATGAAATTTTAAAACAGTATTCCTATACAAATTCATTACGTTTTCCTAATTTTTCAGAATTTTTAGAGTTACAGAAGTATGGTTAGAGTACAGATTACTATAGACTGTTCTGTTTTGACAGATTCTGTTTTCATTGCATTGTGTGCTTGTTTTGATGAATCTATGGTTTGTATTGAAGGGTATAAGCCATGGTAAAGTTAGAATACAGTAGATATAATGCAATAATAAAATATGAATGGGTTTTCAACCTTAGAGTGGTGATTTGCTTTACTATACTAACGGATCTCACGAAGGTTTTGTTGAGTTTTGTGTGATTGAAGTTTTCAAGTTTTGGGTGAGATCACGATGGATGAAGGAATAAGGAGTGAAAAGAGCCTAATCTTGGGGATGCTATAACACCCCCAAGATAATATCCAAAGAGAAACAAGAAACTAAGCTTGGGGATGCCCCGAGTGGCATCCCCTCTTTCTTCTCACGACCATCGGTATTTTACTTGGAGCTATATTTTTATTCGTCACATATCATGAGTTTTGCTTGGAGCGTCTTGTATTATTTGAGTCTTTGCTTGATTTTCTTTTTAGTTTGTCACAAGTATCCTTGTTGGACACACCTATTTGAGAGAGCCAAAATTATGCTATGATTTGTTAGAATTGCTCTATATGCTTCACTTAAATTTTTTGAGCTATGGAATTGCTCTAGTGCTTCACTTATATCTTTTTTAGCACGGTGTGCTTTAGATTTTTGAAGAAATAGTCTCATGCTTCACTTAGATTAATTTGAGAGTTCGTAAACTTTGAATAAATTCTCTCATGCTTCACTTATATTATTTTGAGAGATGAAATTTTTATGCTCATATTCTTCACTTAAATTTATTTGAGCTTGTCAAAAGCAATGGCAATATATGAAACTAGTCCCAAAGTGATAGATATTCAAGAGGGATATAATAAAAACTTTCATGAAGATCATTGGACAAATTAAACTTAATTCCTTGTAATAGTTTTGAGACATGATGATAGTAATATGTGAGTCATGTTGGTGAGTAATTATGCTTTAGTAAGAATATTGGTGTTAAGGTTTGTGACTCCCTATGCAAGCATGAAAGTCAATAGTTATGCAATGAAATTACATCCTACTTATGGTGCATTATTCGGTGTTAGTTATGCTCAATGCCCGTTTATGTGAATTTTCGTTTCTTGGTTGGTTGCTTCTCAATCTATTTGCTAGCCTCCACTTGTACTAAGTAGAAATACTACTTGTGTATCCAAAATCCTTAAAACCAGTTTTGCCTTATGAGTCCAACATACCTACCTATATGCGGTATTTCCATGTCGTTCTAAGCAAATTTGTATGTGCCATCTCTAATTTTCAAAATGAATTTATTTTTTGTGTGCTCGTACCTCTCATGAAACGGTAGGAGGTGTCCAATATTTTTCCATGCTAGATGTGTTATTCTCAAGATGAGTGTTTATTCACTTGTCATTGCACGAGAGTACGGCGGTAATAGGGATGCCCAGTCCCGAAATGAAAAAGAAATTTACTTTATGTTGTCAAATAATAAATTCCTTGGAAAGTGTTGGTATGGAAGGCAACCGTGGATACGGCTAGCCGTGGATTGTGAAAGAATGGTGGAAAAAGGAATAAACTTTATTTTATGTTTGGGAACCGCTTATGATGTATCTAGCATGGAAAGTATTGAGAACTACTCAGTCGTTTTCGTTGACAGGAAAGGCATGCCACCCAAAATATTTTTCTCTCTCAATTTAAGCTTTGAGCTCTGGCACCTCTACAAATCCCTACTTCCCTCTGCGAAGGGCCTATCTATTTACTTTATGCATTTTATTTTTTTTATTTGAGTCTCCATCTTCTCTTATTAAGCACCAACTAGGGGGCACTATGATCATACTTGTGCATTGGGTGTAGCTAATATTTGAGTGTGTTTCATGAATGGATCAATGATTGAGCATGATGGGCTAGGGATAGCTTTCTTTAGTGTTGATATTTTGAAAGACATGGTTGCTTGTTGGCATGCTTGAGTATTAAAGTCTTCATGACAAAACTAGACTATTGCTTTGAACCATCTAAAAGTCCAAATGTCCATGCTACAAAAGAAAAGAATATGTGATGAACATGTTAGGCAGCATTCCACATCAAAAATTCTGTTTTTATCATTTACCTACTCGAGGACGAGTAGGAATTAAGCTTGGGGATGTTGATACGTCTTCAACGTATCTATAATTTTTTATTGTTCCATGTTGTTATATTATCATTCTTGGATGTTTTACAATCATTTTATAGCAACTTTATATCATTTTTTGGGACTAACCTATTGACATAGTGCCAAGTGCCAGTATCTGCTTTTTTCTTGTTTTTTACTTCTCAGAATATCAGTACCAAACGGAGTCCAATCGCGATGAAACTTTTTGGAGATTTTTTTTGGACCAGAAGAAAGCCAGTGGGCCAAAGCAGCACCTGAGAGGAGGCCCAGGGGGCCCAGAAGACACCAGGGCATGCCATAGGCCCCCGGCACGCCCTTGTGGGTTGTGGTGGCCTCGGGATTCCCCTCCACCGCCTCTGAGCTCTACAAATACCCAAATATTCCAGACACCCTAGAGGTGTCGACGAAAAACACTTCCAGCAGCCGCAAGTTCCAGAACCGCGAGATCCAATCTAACACCATCACGGAGGGGGTTATCATCCTTATTGGTGCCTCTTCGATGATGCGTGAGTAGTCCACCATAGATCTACGATCCGTAGGGAGTAGCTAGATGGCTTTCTCTCTCTCTCTCTCTCTCTCTCTCTCTCTCTTGATTCTCAATACAATGGTCTCTTGGAGATCTATTTGATGTAATGACTTTTTGCGGTGTGTTTGTTGGGATCCAATGAATTTTGAGTTCATGATCAGTTTCTATCCATGAATATTATTTGAGTCTTCTTTTGACCTCTTATATGCATGATTACTTATAGCCTCGTATTTCTTCTTCGAATCTTTGGTTTAGTTAGGCCAACTAGATCGATTTTTCTTGCCATGGGAAGAGGTGCTTTGTGATGGGTTCGATCTTGCGGTGTCCTCTCCCAGTGACAGAAGGGGCAGCGAGGCATGCATGTATCGTTGCTATTAAGGATAACAAGATGGGGTCTATTCCTACATGAATAGATCTTGTCTACATCATGTCATCGTTCTTATTGCATTACTCCATTTCTCCATGAACTTAATGCACTAGATGCATGATGGATAGCGGTCGATGTCTGGAGTAATAGTAGTAGATGCAGAATCCTTTCGGTCTACTAATCTTGGACGTGATGCCTATATAATGATCATTGCCTTGGATATCGTCATGATTATTTGATCTTCTATCAATTGCTCAACAGTAATTTGTTTACCCACCGTGTACTGTACTCATGAGAGAAGCCACTAGTGAAACCTACGGCCCCGGGTCTGCACTTTTTATTTGCTTCTTTTATTTTGTGTTCTTGTGTGATCTATTTATCCAATCTAATACAAACCAATCTATCTTTTTACCTTGGAGAGATTGACAACCTCTCTTACGCATCGGGTTGCAAGTATTTGTTCTTTGTGTGCAGGTACCGTTTACATAGCATTGCGTGGTCCACCTCCTAGGTTCGATAACCTTGGTTTCATAACTGAGGGAAATACCTACCGTCGCTATGCTGCATCATCCCTTCCTCTTTGGGGAAATACTGACGCAGTCTCAAGCCATGTCAAATATGTATGATCTTTATTGTAAGGGAAAATAAACTTTGTACGATCTTGTGATGGCGAAGAAATAAAAGGGACAGTGTGCATAATAAAGTTCGCTATCACAAGGGGCAATATAAAGTGACATTCCTTTGCATTAAGAGTTCGCACATCCAAGCAAATAAAAGCGCATGACAACCTCTGCTTCCCTCTGCGAAGGGCCTATCTTTCACCTTCTTAAAGCATTTACTTTCATGCTTGAGCCAATAATATTTATCCTTATTTCGACCTATTAACTCTTTAGCCGGCAAGCATCATGTGTTGAGGAAAGATCCAGATATATATATCCATTTGGATGTAGGTAACCATGACCCATTATTGTTGACCTTATCCTTGAGATAAATGAGTTGGGTGGCAAATAATAAAGCCCCCATCTTCCTATGTGTCCAACGAAAACATGAGCTCTAAAAATATGCAATGAGTGTCAACAATCATAGAAGGCTAAATGATAGTTGAGTATGTCAACTTGCTAGAATAAAAGCTCTTACATAGACTCTTCTCTTGAATATGATGAATTATGATTATCTCAATGACTAATAACACCGTTTGTTAGATGTCAATAAAGTTTATGCTTCATACTTCTTCAGTTGTGAATAGACTGTTACTTGTTTATGAGAAGCTATATGATGGAAAACTTGCTGCTATGCTAATATTCATGATGCTCTCATGTTCGTATTTTGTTTTTATCGACTCCTCTCTCTCAAATCATGTGGTCGTTATTTTCGAGTTTGGTTTTCGCTTGAGGACAAGCGAGGTCTAAGCTTGGGGGAGTTGATACGTCCATTTTGCATCATGATTTCTTATTGATATTTATGTTATTCTTGTCCATTATTCCTTATTATCATACAATTCTTATGCCTTTTCTCTCTGAATATGCAAGGTACATCACAAAGAGGGGAATCTCTGGAAACTGGAATTCTGGACCTGGAAACTGGAATTCTGGACCGGGAAACCAAGAAAAAGGCAGAAAAATCACCAGACTCCAAATGACCTGAAACTTCACAGAGAATTTTTATGGAATATATAAGAATTATTGGGCCAAAAATATACCTGAGGGGGGCTACCTGCTGGCCACAAGCCAACAGGGCGCCCCCTGATGGCTTGTGGGGCCCCAGCAGGTCTCCCGACCCCCCTCTTCTCCTATATGGTGTGTTTTACCCTAGAAAAAATTATAAGCAATCTTTCAGGATGAAGCGCCGCCATCTTGAGGCGGAAGCCTGGGCAGAGGCCCTTTTGCACTCCGGCAGACTGATTCTGCCGGGGAAACTTCTCTCCGGGAGGGGGTATCGAAGCCATCGTCATCACCAACGCTTCCTCCTTCGTGGGAGGATCAATCTTCATAAACATATTCACCACCACCATCTCATCTCAAACCCTAGTTCATCTCTTGTATTCAATCTCTCTCAAAACCTCAGATTGGTACATGTGGGTTGCTAGTACTGTTGATTACATCTTGTAGTTGATGCTTGTTGGTTTACTTGGTGAAAGATATTTTGTTCAGATCCTTAATCTTCATTATTATACCTCTGATCTTGAACATGTTGATAAGGTGCGAGTAGTTACTATTGTTCCTGAGGACATGGGAGAAGTCTTGTTATAAGTAATCATGTGAAGTTGGTATTCATTGGATATTTTGATGATGTGTATGTTGTTACTTCTCTTAGTGGTGTCGTGTGAACGTCGAGTACACGACACTTCACCATGTTATGGGCCTAAGGGAAGTCATTGTGGAGTAATAAGTAGATGATGGGTTGCGAGAGTGACAGAAGCTTAAACCCCAGTTTATGCATTGCTTCATAAGGGGCTGATTTGGATCCACACGTTTCATGTTATGGTTAGATTTATGTTAATTCTTCTTTCGTAGTTGCGGATGCTTGCGAGAGAGGGTAATCATAAGTGGGTTGTTTGTTCAAGTAAGAACAACACCTTAGCACCAGTCCACCCACATATCAAATTATCAAAGTAGCGAACGCGAATCAACTCAACATGATGAACATGACTAGACAATAATTCCCATGTGTCCTCGGGAGCGCTTGCTTCATATAAGAATACTTTTCGGCCTGTCCTTTGCTATAAAAAGGATTGGGCTATCTTGCTGCACCTTGGTTACTATTGTTACTTGTCACTTGTTACAAATTATCTTGCTACAAAACTATCTACTAATGTTACTCACAACACTTGCAGAGAATACCTTGCTGAAAATTGCTTATCATTTCCTTCTTCTCCTCGTTGGGTTCGACACTCTTACTTATCAAAAGGACTACGATTGATCCCCTATACTTGTGGGTCATCAGGGACCATTCTGGTTTCTTTGTGGCGGCATCTTGCAGCAACATCCCGTTTGTTGAAGAAGTGGCTACGACAGAAGCACGAAGCTTAAGAGATGGACTTCTCCTTGCAGGTGAAATGGGATGCAACAAGCTATGCGTAGAAGGCGATTGCATGGAAGTCATTGAAATCATGCGAAACAGAGGAAATTCGTTTGGACCAGCAGCAACTATTTTTTTTTGAAGAATGCTCTTTTTTAGCTCGTAATTTTATTTCTATAGTTTTTTCTCATTGTCCTAGGGAAGCCAATATGGCGGCAGATTTGCTGGCTAGGAATTCAAAGGTCTCTTGAACTATTGTCTAGAAATCGGAGCCTCCGTATTTTCTGCTAGATGTTTTGACAAACGATGTAACGTTGTTATCACATGAAATATAAACCGCCATGATGGCATTTCCCTCAAAAAATTACAATGAGTACATATGTGGTCACTCCATGAGATAAACAGAGGGCCTAGTGTCTTGGAGATCCATATGTCCAATCTAACCTTCGCCCATCGCCGATCACCACCGTCACCATGGCACCACCGGAGAAAGATGAGATCAATCTTCATACCAAGATCTGGAAGAAGTCCATTGCAGACCACGCTGCTTTGTGAACCAATTAAACAGCCCGCCGGGGGCGATGAAACCGAATCTTTGTGACACGTCGGCCATGAATTATCCCCATGTTTTCCAGATCCTGACGACGTCGTCTTCATCCAAAGTGATCGGAGAAGAAGAACATCGTCGCAAGCTGTCATCCGCAGACCACACTCCAAGACACGCACATACTCTGCACTAGCCGATGTTGTCGCCCGAAAAGACGCCAAGCAATAGCCACCACAACCTAACATGGTCAAAACCGAAGTCCGACAAGGCACAAAGGCTACCTGCTTCCCGGCGATGCCGATTATAGCATCACTAGGGTGAGAAAGAAGCAGAGCCAATTTATTAAATGCAGCATTGTTTCCACCACCAATGCAACACCTCCAAGAAAAACTAAGCCTATCCTGTCTAGTAGCCATAGCGAAGTTGTCGGGATCCCCAGTCAGTCAGGCCGCCAGAGTGACAGCTGAAGGGCACGAGGACCCGCAGCCACGCCAACAAAGAAAGGAGGAGGATAAGGTCACCTCCTGATCGCCTGTGCGAGGCGGTTCACATGCGAAAAGTTGGAATCGTTCTACATACGGCGACTCTCTCTCTCTCTCTCTCTCTCTCGCTCCCTCCCTCCCTCCCTCCCTCCCTTCCTCCCTCCCTCCCTCCCTCTCTCATGAGGCGGTAGGAGGCATGTTGGGCTTGAGGCAAATGGAGATCCTTCCTAGATTAGCGAAGGTTAAATGTTGCTTCCACTCAAAAATAAAAAAAATGTTGCTAAAAAAGGGCCAAGGCTAACTTGTCCTTGAAAAAAAGGCAACGGTAACACCCTCCCAGATTTTTTCGTGGAGATAAAATAATACCAGTCATTCAAATTACAAAAAATCTTTAGTGATAGGTTTATTGCGAGGATATATTGAAAATAAGATCTCGTGCTGATAGGTTAGGGTGAAAAAAATTGACGCACAAGTTTACTTCCCATATACTCCTATGTTAGTGTGTACTTTTCCCCTTTCCGTGCTTGAACTTCTCATATTACTATGTGTAGTTCATGTATTAGTCTATGTACTTCACACATTTAGTGTCGTCAAAATATTGGGTCCAACCAAAAAAACAAATAAGAAACATCTTTTTCAATAATATGAAAGTAGATGACTCAGCATAGCGAGACACTCTAGGTGGCACATACTACCTCTGCACCAAAATATAAGACATTTTTGCAGTTCAATTTGAACCAATTGAACTGCAAAAAATTCGTATACTTTCGTATGGAGGGAGTAGATGATGGCTAAATTCCTGTTCATGTGTGGTTTAAGGTTTCTTGAGGAACATTTGCACATCAAAACATACCACTAAAAAATGTTGCATCAGTTGTCTTTTAGAATACATATTGGCACATTGGATAAAATTCGTAAAGAAATAGAAATACATTACATATGAGGTCATACATGCCTAATGAACAATTACTCTGTATTTTTTTGTATATCATTCACTCAAAAATATGATGACCATCAAACACTCGAATTTGTATTTTTTTGCTGCATGTGGCTGAGCACACACGCTTTAGGATGAAGGGCATATGTGTGCATATAAGAGAAACATTGTGTGCAACATTTTTACCACTAAACAGTGACAGCTCATTTGCCGACGAGGGTTCTGCCGGAGCGGGTATGGTGCTCAGGGACAACATGGGTAATATCATTTTCTCGGCATGTAGGGAATTTTTTCGTGTAGAGAGGCTCTTGAAGCGAAGTTGTGTGAATGCATGGAGGGTCTCTCATTTTCATTGCACAGAAGTGATCTTCCTATATTCATAGAGATGAATTCACTTGTTGCAGTAAAGCTTATTCAAGCCAAAGAAGTTGATAGATCGGTTTATTCTTTGCTATTTACAAAAATTATACATCTTTTGAGTATTCGTGAATCTTGTATTACTCACATTTCTCATTCCAAAATAGGGTTAGTGACAGTTTAGCTAATTTTTCTCGTACCGAATGTAGAACCATGACATGGTTAAGTTTTGGTCCGGAGGAAATTGTCCAGCTAGCCGCTGAGGATTGTAATACAAGTTTTTCACCCGCAAAAAAATAACTACCCCACTTGAATTTGCATGCTTACAGATATGATGAGATATGTATCATCAAGATTCTCTTGAAACTCCAAAATTCAAAATATTTTAATTCCCAAGCTAGGAGTCAAATTTACAATCCGTCCTCACATATAGTTTTGTTTCGGCGGGGGTTTTGATACTAGATCCCGTATGTATATGTTTCAACAACAATACTTTAAAGGTTGCCACCCAGTTTTGTATGAAGTTGTCGACGATTCTGGTAGCAATATATTGGCAACTTTTTGTATCACCACAACTCATTTTTATGTTTATAGTTGAACACTAAAAAACTTCTATCTCAATTTCAAGTTAATGGATATATAGGTGATTCAACCACACATTGTTAATCATTTCTACCCAGAACAAACTAATCAATGAATAGGAACTACACGACTGAAAACAAGTTTCAAAAAGAACTAGGGTGTCACCTAGTGCTAAAAATTGCATAAAAATACTAAGATTCATTGATTTTTTTGGGGAGGAGGGGGGTCAACGGAGATTAGTTCAACCTACATAGGCAAGATACACGGAAATCACATGAGATTTGAGGGAGATGATGGCCTGCAAGACACACATGGTAGCATAGCACCTTCGTGTAAGTATCCCAATAGTTATCGTTCCTAACGAAGAGCAGAGGAGAGTATTGTGAGTGGTATTTCTGTCACGCACAAGTTGTCACCGTTCTTATGTGAAGTAGCCATCTGAGAATCCGCAGATGGATCTCGTGGAACACAATATACCAAAGTGATGAAAGAGTTTTTAGTTGTAGCGAGAATAATAAACAAATTGAAAGTAAATAACATAAAGTAAAAGATTGTTGTCTGCAATAGAGAGGTAGGCCGTAGGCGCGAAGAAACTTCGGATCATGGTGTACATCAAGTGTTTCAGTGTGATGGTAGTATTGTGATTCTAGTGTGTAGATTGTTTGTTCGGTAGGCGGATCACCCTTAAGCGGTCGAACTCTTCCACGCCAAATTTGTTCTTCCATATAGTCCTACTTCCACGTTGCCATTACATGGTCATTTCCACAATTCAGATCATGAGGCCGAACACTGCATTAGGTTCGGTGGATCACCGTTATCTCATATTGTCTTCGCTCCTCATAGATATCAACACTTGTCACCTTGAGGTTACAGATTCACTAAACAATAAGTGTTACTTGTGTAGGTCTTTGGATCATGTTGTATGTGCCCTTAAATTGGACAACATGGAGTACATGGACTACAGATAAACAACATACTGAACAATCATAGAACTATAATCACAAATGACACCATACAGAATTGTCCCATATATCTCTCACATCTAGGGGGAACTACTCACACATAGGAGGGGAATAACCAAACATCACAGAGATAAAGCCGAAGGAAATCATATCGATTATATTGCAAAGATTCACAATAAGATGAATGATTAAACAAGTCTCGATCTCAAGATGAATACAAATAGAGTTGTGAACCCTAATCTTACAACTTGGATTTCCTCTCCATATGGTGATGTTGCTAATGGAGATGGAGATGGGCGAAGGAGATGGAATCTCCGACGGTTCTTCTTCTCTAGATCTCTTCTCTCTCTGTTCTCAATGGTGTGGCGGCGCCTCTCTATCTCTGGTGTCCCTTCTTCCTTCACGGAAGTTGTTCTTATAAATGAGGAGGGGTTGGTGCTAGGTGGTACATGCAGCGGTAGGAGCGCTCGTACCATGCGCCATCTTGCGCTCTGGTGGATACGTTGACCACATCTTTTGCCCCCATGATAAATGACCTCAGCCATAAGAACTGATTGCTTGACCAAGCTCAGTTGAAATAAATTGACATTATCGGCCATCTAAAGCGGCCACCTAGGACGGTTAAGTCGGGTAAACATTCCAAAACATGCTAGATGCTAAAACAACAATGTCATCAGGTTTCAATAGTCATATAATCACCAAACACAAATTCACATAGATAATAGGTGATCTTCTCACTACAAAATAGTAAAGAACAATGTCATGAGGTTTCAGTCATCATACAATCACCAGACAGTGAGACACAGATTCACATAGATAATAAGCCATGTTCTCGCTGCAAAATAAGACAAAAGCAATCTAATTGTCATCGGCTGAAGCAACGCCATTTGTCTGAGCAAAATAACTTGCATTTTTGTGCTGGTTGTATGTTAGTTCTTCTTATATACTTGATTCGTTGTGTGATTGTATACGTGCATTTGGTTTGGTGCTTATGAGCATTCAGGCCTTTAAATATGAACCATGGTGGAACATGTTGAGTAAATAGGCAATTTTCCTAGTAAATTAATCCAAGAATAAATCATGAGCATGACATAAACAGTACTAAACACATACTGATATTTCATCATATTATTGAGTACTAGACAGATAGTAGAAACATCTTCGCAGATCACTAGTACGACTAACACAAGAATAAACAGGAGCGGGCCTCCTCGGCCGCCTTCTTCTCGGCTTCGAGCCTCTCAGCGGTTGCACGATCGGCGTCGGTCGGCGAAGATATGGTGATGACAAAGGCAACGCGGATGTAGAGGAAGTCAAACGAAGGCGAGCAGTCGCGTAGTTGCTCCCCAAAAACCTAATTTCCCCTCTCCTGTACATGATCCAGAGAGGTACGGTTTCGAAGGCCTGCTCTCCCGTCAACCATGTACGCAGTGAACGGGACGGAGTCGCCGGCAGCAGCAGCAGCAGCAAAAGGAACGAACGACAGGGCGGTGCGCGTGGAGCAGATGTGATATGATCTCGTGGATGCTAGGGTTGGCCGATACCTCACGTATATATGTGCGTCCGGGTGGAGAGGCGTGGTGAGGGATCACTAGAAGAGTGTCTAGAGGGGGGGGGGGGGGTGAATAGACTACTAGCAGGAATTTAAAACCTAACCTTTTCCCAAGTTAATTGGTTGGCAGATTTTAGCAATTATAGCAAATCTAGCACACCCTACACATGCATGTCAACAATTATAGCAGCGGAAAGTAAAGACATTGCACATGAAGTAGAGAGTTGAGATAGGAAGATCAAACGCATGAGGGACATGAAGATTTTTCCCGTGGTTCCGATAGGTGGTGCTATCGTACGTCCACGTTTATGGAGTCTTCAACCCACGGAGGGTAACGGTCTCGAGAGTCCACGGAGGGCTCCACCCATAAGGGTCCACGAAGTAGCAACCTTGACTATTCCATAACGGCTTCTGTCCACGAAGGACTAGCCTCACTATGGGTAGATCTTCACGAAGTAGGCGATCTCCTTGCCCTTACAAACTTCTTGGTTCAACTCCACAACACGAAGTAGGAGGCTCCCAAGCGACACCTAACCAATCTAGGAGGCACCACCCTCCAAAAGGTAATAGGCTCGGCAATGTCGATGAACTCCTTGCTCTTGTGCTTCAAGATGATAGACTCCTCAACACACAATCACTCTCTCACAGATTTGGCTATGGTGGAAGAGATTGATTTGGTGGAAAGCAACTTGGGGAGGCTAGAGATCAAGATTCATATGGATGGAGTGGAATGGCTTGATCTCAACACAAGGGTAGGTGGCTCTCTCTCAGAAAATTGGTTGGGGCAAGTATGGAATAGTTCTGAGTGCTTCTCCTTCGAGTGGGTGGTGGTGAAGGGGTATATATAGGCATCTCCAAAAATCCAACCGTTACACCTTAAGTGACCAACTCGGTGACACCGATGTGTGAATCTCGGTGGTACCGAAGTGACCAAAAGGTGACAACTTTTGAATCTCGGTGAGACCGATATATAAAACTCGGTGGTACCGATTAGGTGACCAACGGTCAGATTGCGCAACTTAGTGACGCCGATCCAGAAAACTTGGTGGTACCGATTTTGTGAATCGAGGTAACAGAAAGTTGGCAACCCAAACTCGGTGGCACCAAAGTGGAATCGGTTGCACCGATGTGCTAGGGTTTGGCATGGGTCTGTCTGAGTTTGGGAATCGGTGGCACCGAGTGGAAAGTGTTGGTTGCACCGATTTTGGATATTTGACTTTGGACAGACTTTTGTGGAAGAGCTTGTGGGTGTTTTTGATGACTATCACTTGTTCACGTATGAGCATTTTGTTCACCAACAGTACCTTACACCCTTTTGATAGTATTGGCTTTCCTATGGACTCAAAGTGATTTCTCACAAAGTAAAATGTAGAGTCCTCTTCCTTGAAGCTTTGCGAATCCATTTCCTTGCATCTTGGGGTATCTCCACAATCCTTTTGCCAACCCTTCTTCCTCTATGGACTTTTGTCTGAAATACACTAGGTAAAAGTACTAGTCCAAGAGACAATGTATGTTGTCATGAATTATCAAAACCACCAAAGGAGCATGTTGTGCTTTCACATGGGATGAACCCACGTCCAGGTCGGTGACAGCCCACGATCCAACGTCTCAGATCGTGGTCCGGCTGTCAAAAACTCTCCATTCCTGACCAGCAAAAATAAGCGCAGAGGTGTGAGCTCGTCTCGGCTCAATCCCGCAACCCACGGCGCGTCAAAGCGTGGCGTGGCGAGTCGGGCGACGGAGGAAGAGTGCGTGAGGGCCTCTTCTCTTCTCAAGCTCCAATAGCATATAGAAGAGAAACCCTTATAAGGAGGTCCAACTCCTTCTCCACTAGCGGGGTGGGACTAAACTTCCCACCACCCCTTGTCATGCCACCTACATGGGCCCTTAGAGATTTTTTTGAAATTGTCATATGGGCTCTAGGCCCATCTCATATTTCAACAATCCCCTACCAGATCTCGAGGGCCCATTATGCCCTCTGTTCCAATCACTGTTTTGATATACCAGCATTTCAGTGAAGACCTGTTAAGGTTGAGCTTCACCTAGAGCAAGTAGCTACACTCCTTCACAACTTAACAGTGGACTATGCCTTGAATTGTCAGTTTGGCATAAAGAAGTTTCACCACATGTCTTACTAGTACTAGGCCGTCGAAGGCTGACCCCTCGGGTGGCATATTAGTCACACTTCTGGCCTATTCACGAGCTTACTAGAGATCACTCCAATTTCATAGACTGTGACCAGCAGTCTGGCCCATATAGGTGTGTTCCTCCAAAGATAGCTCTGTAGGACATCATCTTGCTTACATATAAGCTTTAGAACACATTAAGATACTGTCATCCTACCATACAGTATCCGAGACTATTACATCTCCAACGGAGTGGGTTAGTAAAGTTACTCTCCTCAGTTAACCTGGCTTGTTTTCCCAGGTCCTACTTCAAGGGATCTCCGATCACATAGGTTGGGTTACCACCATGGCAACTCATGTGGGTCGCATACCCATCTCTCTCGATGCATTATCTATCACAACACGTGATACCCCTTTAGTAAAGGGATCTGCCAGATTCTTAGCCGTTTGGATGTAATCCAACGCTATCACTCCGGAGCTTCTTAAACGTCTGACAGCTTTCAAGCTCATTCTTATATGTTTGTTGGACTTCATGTTGTCCGTTGAACTCTTTACTTTGACAATAAATGTCTGATTATCGCAGTTCATAAGGATAGCCGGAACCGGCTTCTCAACCACCGGCAAGTCCATCAAAAGATCTCGAAGAAATTCTGCTTCGACACCAGATGTGTCTAATGCTATTAATTCTGCTTCCATTCTCGATCTCGTTAAGATCGTTTGCTTGCAAGACTTCTAGGAAACAACATCACCTCCAAGGGTAAACATATACCCAGTAGTGGCCTTCATCTCATCAGCATCAGAGATCAAATTCGCATCACTATACCCTTCACGTACTGATGGGTATCCGGTATAGTGAAGTCCGTGGTTCATAGTACCTTTCAGATAGCGCATAATTCTTTCAACAACATGCCAATGAACATCACCCGGATTGGCAACAAACCGGCTCAGTTTGCTCACAGCAAATGCGATGCCAGGCATCGTTGCGCTCGCTAGATACATTAGTGAACCAATAATTTGAGAGTATCTCAATTGATCTTTAGCCATGCCTTCGAACTTTCGAATCAGCACGCTAGGATCATATGGTGTTCGAGAAATTTTGCAGTCCGAATATCCAAAGCGACTCAAAATCTTCTCAACATAGTGGGATTGCAGAAGTGTAATCCCACCCTCACCATCTCTCAAAAGCTTGATGTTCAAGATAACATCAGCCACCCCAAGGTCCTTCATCTCAAAGTTCTGAGACAGAAAAGACTTAACCTCCTCAATCACTTTGAGGTTGGTTCCAAATATCAGTATGTCATCAACATACAAGCACAGTATAACTCCTTCGCCCCCACCATGGCGATAGTATACACATTTGTCAGCTTCATTAACCACGAAGCCAACAAATGTCAGAGTTGTATTGAACTTCTCATGACATTGCTTAGGTGCTTGTCTCAGGCCATATAAAGATTTTAGCAACTTACACACCTTTCCTTCCCGACCATCTATTACAAAGTCATCTGGCTGTTGCATATAGATTTCCTGGTCTAACTCTCCGTTTAGGAAGGCCATCTTAACATCCATTTGATGGACGAGAAGACCATGCGAGGCCGCCAATGAGAGTAGTACTCGAATGGTGGTCAGTATGGCCACAGGTGAATAAGTATCGAAGAAATATCCTTCTTCTTTCTGGGCATAACCCTTGGCCACAAGCCTAGCCTTGTACTTTTTAATCGTACCGTCAGGCCTAAGGTTCTTTTTGAGCACCCACTTATAGCCCAATGGTTTGCAACCATAGGGACGCTCAGTAATCTTCCAAGTCCCGTTAGACATGATGGAATCCATCTCGCTACGGACCGCATCTTTCCAGTAGTCAGCATCTGGAGATGCACACGCTTCTGAAATAGAAGTGGGATTATCATCCACGAGGTACACGAGGAAACCATCACCAAAGATCTTTGTGGTCCTTTGTCTCTTGCCCCTATCAAGGGTTTCCTCATCATCATCCTCAGAATTTTCATCATGTGTTTGTTCATAATATTCCATAGGAATGGCAGGCTCAGGAGTCACCTTAGATTGCTGTCTAGAAGTGCTTTGCATATCTCTCATGGGGAAAATATCCTCAAAGAATGTAGCATCCTTAGACTCCATAACTGTACCGACCATCACGTCAGGTACCTCAGATTTCACTACTAGAAATCTATAGCCAACGCTATTCTTCGCGTAGCCCAAATTAACGCAGTCCACGGTCTTTGGTCCAAGCTTACGCTTTTTGGGGATCGACACATTGACTTTTGCCAAACAGCCCCAAGTACGTGAGTAGGAGAGCGTCGTTCTTCTCTTCGATCAATGCTCATAGGGAGTGACCTCATTATATTTTGTCGAAACCTTATTCAGGACATGACATGAAGTCAATATAGCCCCCCCCCCCACCATGCCTTGGATAAACCCGATGTATCTAACATGGCGTTAACCAAATCAGTTAGAGTACGGTTTATCCGTTCGGCAACCCCGCTTGACTGGGGTGAATAGGGAGGCGTCCTCTCATGAATAATGTCGTGTTCTGCACAAAAAGAATCAAACTCATTTGAGAAGTACTCCCCACCACGATCAGACCGGACTCGTTTAATTTTCTTTTCAAGTTGGTTCTCAACTTCTGCCTTATAGATTTTAAAGTAGTGTAGAGCCTCATCCTTAGTGTTTAACAGATACACATAGCAATATCTAGTGGAATCATCTATCAATGTCATGAAATATTTCTTTCCACCTTTAGTCAACACACCATTCATCTCACAAAGACGAGAATGTATGAGTTATAATGGTGCCAAGTGTCTCTCCTCCGCAGCCTTGTGAGACTTGCGAGGTTGCTTTGCTTGCACACACGAATGACACTTAGAACCTTTGGCTAATGTAAAACTCGAGATTAAATTCAGTTTTGCTAGCCGCGACATAATACCGAAATTAATGTGACAAAGACGTGCATGCCAAACTTCAGATTCATTAACACTCGAATGAATATTTTTCACGACTTTATTACAAAAATCTTCAAGGGAAAGGCGGAACAGACCTCCGCATTCATAACATTTTCCAACAAAAAGTCCATATTTCGTAACAACTACTTTATTAGACTCGAAGACCAACTTAAACCCTTCTCTACACAGAAGGGAGCCACTAATGAGATTCTTCTTGATGGCGGGGACATGCTGCACATTCTTCGGCTGCACGATCATTCTCGAAGTAAACTTCAGATCGACCGTGCCAACACCAAGAACAAAAGCACTCGTGCCATTCACCATCAATACAGATCCATGCCATGTGGCCTGGTAAGAAGAGAACAATGAAATGTTAGCACACACATGAATATTTGCACCTGTGTCCACCCACCAATCGATGGATTGACAAACTGAAAATACATTAAATAAATTACCGTACCCAGATGCACCACTTTCATTGTTGACCACAATCATATTGGCAGACTTCGAGTCCGACCATGGCTTCTTATACTTGTTTGGGTACTTGTTGGCCCAATGTTCCTCTGAACCACAAGCGAAGCAGTCATCTCCCTTCTTGTTTTTCTCGAAGGTCTTCTTTCCCTTCTTCTTAAAGTCGGTATTCTATTGGACAAAATTCTTTCCCTTGGACTTGTGAGAATTGAAGTTCTTCTAATGTACTCCCTCCGTCCCATAATATAAGAGCGTTTTTGACACTACACTAGTGTAAAAAACGCTCTTATATTATGGGACGGAGGGAGTACCATATTGGCGACGGAAGAACTTTCAGTCCCTTTTCCATGCGAGTCTTTTGCTCTCGAGTTCTGCTCAACACTCTGATGGCCGATGACATCCTCTACCGAGAATTCACACCTCTGATGTTTCAGAGTGGTAGCAAAATTCCTCCAGGAATTAGGGAGCTTAGTGATTATGCACCCTGCGACAAATTTGCCCGGTAAATAGCACTTAAGAAGCTCAAGCTCCTTAGCGATGCATACTATCTCATAAGCCTGTTCCAATACAGAACGGTTCTCGGCCATTTTGTAATTGTGGAACTGCTCCATAATATACATCTCACTCCCAGCATCGGTGGCCCCGAATTTAGATTCGAGCGCCTCCCACAAGTCCTTGGCAACCCACACATGTAAATATGCGTCAACCAACTTATCTCCGATCACGCTCAGAACTACTCCAAGAAAGTAGACAGTGGCCTCTTTAAACGCCTTCTCTGTTCAGGAGTGATTGTTCCCGTAGAATTAACACCGGCTACCCAGAACACGTTCATAGCCGTGAGCTATGAGGTAGTTTTGGTCTGCCAACGCTTCAAGTATGTACCGATAAACTTATCCGGTTTCAGTGCAGCAGCAAAACCATTACTCGAAAAATTCCTACACAGATTAGGTTTTTGGATTGTTGAGTAAATAGGCAATTTTCTGAGTAAATTAATCCAAGAATAAATCATGAGCATGACGTAAACAGTACTAAACACATACTGATATTTGATCATATTATTGCGTACTAGACAGATAGTAGAAACATCTACGCAGATCACTAGTACGACTAACACATGAATAAACAAGAGCGGGATAAACGTGTTATACCCTCTGATAGGCGAGTTGGCCGTAGCCGCGGCACTGGCGGAGGCAGCCTCCTCGGTCGCCTTCTTCTCGGCTTCGAGCCTCTCAGCGGTTGCACGATCGGCGTAGACATGGTGATAACGAAGGCGACGCGGATGTAGAGGAAGTCAAACGAAGGCGAGCAGTAGCATAGTCGCCCCCCAAAAACCTAATCGCCCCTCTCCCATACATGATCCAGAGAGGCGGGGTTTTGGAGGCATGCTCTCCCGTCAACCGTGTACGCGGTGAACAGGTCGGAGTCACCGGCGGCAGCAGCAGCAAAAGGAACGAACGACAAGGCGGTGCGCGTGGAGCAGATGTGATCTGATCTCGTGGCTGCTAGGGTTGGCCAAGACCTCACGTATATTTGCGCGTCCGGGTGGAGATCGAGACGAGGGCTGGACCCACGTCCGGGTCGGTGACAGCCCACGATCCGACGTCTCAGATCGTGCCCCGGCTGTCAAAAACTCTCCGTTCCTGACTGGCAAAAATAAGCGCAGAGGTGTGAGCTCGGCTCGGCTCAATCTCGTGTCGCGGCGAGGCGGGCGGCGGAGGAGGAGTGCGCGAGGGCATCTTCTCTTCTCAAGCTCCAATAGCATGTAGAAAAGAAACCCTTATAAGGAGGTCCAACTCCTTCTCCACTAGCGAGGTGGGACTAAACTTCCCACCATCCCTTGTCATGCCACCTACATGGGCCCTTAAAGATTTTTCTGAAATTGTCATATGGGCTCTAGGCCCATCTCATATTTCAAGAGAACAACCGGTTGGGAATAGAGTTGTTAATTAGGGTCGTAGGTTCAATGGTTTTGCTGACTCTGGGGCATGGTTAGGGTTGGTTCATCCTCGATGTTGGTTGCCTGGTTGGTCTTGTCGTTTTTATGCGGGTTGGATGCCCACGAGGGTGGCCAGTTGATGTAGTTGTCTGCCCAGGGTTTGAATGTCTAGGTACTACACGTGAATTCATGGTTAAGAATTTTTTAGTGATGAGTGTTATTTTTACACTCTTTTATTCTGAGTTTAAACCAAAATATCTTATTAAAACTGAGATATTCACTCCGATATTGCTACTAATGATCACGGCCGGCCTGGGGGGAGGGCCCGGGCCCCGCAAAATACAGGGACCCCTCCCAGGTACTAGGTATGTATAGAAAAGGCAGATACAGGTAGCCTATCACGCAGCGCAGCAGTCGCACGTACCCAAACGTCGTCCAGTTTTTCTTTTCCCAATCGCTAGCTAGTGGCCCAAGGTAGATTATCTACGTGAGGAGGCCTGCCATTGGACTTGGCCCAAGTAATGCCAGGCACGTAGCAGCATCTGATGCATCGGCATAACGTACGCGTTGACTGGGATATAGGTATTTGAGCCAGGCATCACACGTCTAACATGCGCCGCCTTTCACCTAGACCGCGGCAGATGAACTAGAAGAGCTCTGCTCGAGGAGGCAGCCTAGATTGCAACAGATCAGATATGGCTGTGCGGCAAAGCCAGCGACGCTCCGATGCCGCGAGCCGTCTGTGGATGTGAGTGTTGCTCGTCTGTTGACGTCTTCAGAAGTATGTATTGATAACCATCAGCTTTTTTGCATTTTGAGCATGTTATTCCCGTGGTACAAATCTGAGAGAGATAAAAAGTAAGAGTGGTGTTCTATACAGTGATCTTGGGGAGGAGTTTTCAAATGAATTTTGCAATCACGTCATAAATAGGGTAATTTATTTATTCATTTGCACATGTAAGCAAGAGTAACTTTGCACTAATATAGTATTGTTTATTTCTTTTTTTTTGACACACGAAGAACATTTTAAAACCATTCATATGAA
Source organism: Elymus sibiricus (assembly GCA_039707655.1). Lineage (NCBI taxonomy): Eukaryota > Viridiplantae > Streptophyta > Magnoliopsida > Poales > Poaceae > Elymus > Elymus sibiricus. The sequence continues at coordinate 350,211,179 of CM077663.1, forward strand.
TTTGTTCATCGATCTTAAATTCTTGGATACTTCTATTTAGAATAACAATCATATCATTAGTTAGTCCAAAAACTACTCTGAATTTTGGATGCAAATTTCTTTTACAACTATTCATGGAGTCGCATGTCTCTTAACCTTCTGGTACCTCAAACATATAATGTTCTCCTATAGTTGTACTATAGCCTGAAGCTAAACATGGCTTTGAATTTTCAAGCATGTGATAGACACGTACATACCTATTTGGCTACTCGCGAGATCACAATGATACAAATCCAAGTGTTTATCGGTAACATTTCATATATAGAACATTGATTCTTATTTTTACGATGTTTATACTAAGGACCCCGAATTTGAGTTTCGCCTCGTCCCCCCAAAACCTCAGGACAGGCCTTATTGCCGCCGCCTTCGCAACTCCAATCGGCCATGGTTGTCCGTTGGACCGATGAATTGAGTTTGGATCATGTGGGTTACACGAGCCCCATGCGACTCACGACCTGCACGCTCATCAAGCCCCTGAATCATTTGGCCGATTGCGTCGCTGCTGGACGGCGCACGATGCGACGGGGCGGCTGCAGCCTTCTTTGCATCAGCAAGGCCGATTTTGAGGCCCTCGTTGCTGGGATCAAGAGCGACTGAACGAGCTCCTTGCCCTTCTCGTAGGCCGTGACGGCGCTTGCTGTGTTGCATAGGTCGAGGTGGCCGCCTGCGCGTGATCCCGTCGCCAACCTCCTCACCTCTAGTATCTCGATGGTCTTCGCATCTTTAGCATGCCGATTCTTCTTCGCTGCAGTCGACCAAATCCGGCCGTGCCACGCATCATCCACGTCGCTCCATATCGACGTAGTTGTCATGATAGATGCACGACCATCCTCTTGGACTGCTCTGCTGGCTGCATCTTCCGTTACGGGCCAGCTAGTGTTTCTCGTGCTGTCGAGATCGAGGCCTCAGAGAACAGCCGAGCAGTGGTTCCTCTCGGCAGCACAAGACACTCACAAAGCTAGATGAGATGTTGTTCAATACATGCTAGATTTAATAAAAGGCTGGTGTCTATGTTCAATACCTATCTTGAAAACAACTGAACCCAGATAAAACCTCACGTGCGGGAGGAACGACGGAAACAAAAAAGCAAATGTATGAGAGGAGGAGAGGGACGCTCGAAGCGGCTCGTCAACTGCGGGTTGATTCTAAAATAGCCAAGGGCTTTTCTACAAAATATATGATGTATCGCAAGAAGCAATAACCATTTTATTATTAGGTAAAGATTGCAATTATGCGGAGGCAAGTTGGAGCTATGAGAACGGCAGCATGCATCCAGTACATACGACTAAGCCTATGGAGATCAAAAGCATCAATCTAAAACAATTAGTGAGAACCCGTGAGCTAGGCAACGGGAGCGGAGTCACAATGCAAGCAACGCTGCCGACGAGCGACAGAGTGCCACAGGACGTTGCGTCCAGCACAACCAAACGAGGCTTAAGTAAACAAAATTTGATGGGAATAAGCTTGTATTCCACTTAATCTTGGACTGCCATCTCGACAGTCACCACAACAGAGACATTGCCCAAACAAAGAGGGGCACATCGGCACCCATGCATATTGTGCCAAGACATGTGCAACATTATTATAGTCACTAGGACAAAACATAAACTCATAACGCTCAAAAGAGATGTAGCATAAACTCCTTGCTTCTCTGAAAAGAACCCCCAGCTCCGCAGCATCAAGCGCTATTTTGATACAGCGTGAATGCTATATCTCGTTTATAGCATTCCTCTCGCCTGAAGGCGCCACATATCGGGCCGGCTCATTAGCGTTTAGGTTGCTTGTTCACGCTCACGTTGATCTCTCATGCTTGTTCGAATGTTCAAAGTAGTGGTTTGGTTCATTTCTTTTTCGTTTTCTTTTGATTTTTTTACTAGTTTATCTTTTTTCCCTTTTTCTGGTTTTCTTTATTTCTTTCATGGTTTTTTAGTTTCTTTCATGGCTTACTGGTGTTCCTTTCTTCATTTATCCGGTCTTTATGTTTTTAATTTTTCCCGTTTTCTTTTGTTTGGCTTTCATATTTCTTCTCTGATTTTCTTTGGTTTTTTTATCTTTATACTTTGTTTTTTTTGTTTTTCTTTGTTTTCTCTTTTATTTCTCATTGTTTTCATTTGTTTTCCTTTTTTTCTTCCTTTTTTCCTTTTACTTTTTTCTTTTTTTCATGGGTTTCAATGTTTTTTTTATATTTTTCTTTGTTTCTTTATTGGTTTTCATTACTTTTCATTATTTATGCACTTGTTTCTTGTTTTATTTTTTCCTTTCCATCTTTCTTTCATTTCTTCTGTTACCTTTTTTATTTTCATTTTTTAGTTTTATTTGTTTCTTTTGGTTTTCATTCTATATTTATCATATACATCACAACTATTTAATACACATATATTATTTTTTAAATACAAGTTTAATATTTTTCAAATACATGGTCAAAAAAATTGTATACACATTTTTAACTTTTTAAAAATGCTTGATTAACAATTTTCATATACAATATTAATATTTTTTAATATATGGTCAACAATTTTGTACACATTTTAACGTTTTCAAAGGCTTGATTAACATTTTTCAAATACAATATAGAAAAACAATACATGGTCAACATTTTTTATACACATTTAACATCTTTAAATGCTTCTTTAAGATTTTTCAAATGATTGAATCACATTTTTCAAATACATGTTCAATATTTTTTCAAATGCTTGATTACATTTTCTAAATGAATGATCAACTTTTTTGACATCACATTGTGCAATTTTTATATACATTTTTCGTATACATGAGAAACATTTTCTTTATACACTTTTAACAATTTTCAAATGGTTGGTTAACATTTTTTGAATACATGGTCAATGTTTTTCTCTACACATTTTAACATTTTTCAAATGCATGAGTAACATTTTTCAGATACAAGATTAACATTTCAAATACAACACTAATAGTTTTTTAATACAAGGTCTACTTTTTTTCTGTACACATTTTATCATTTTCAAATGGGTTATGAACATTTTTCAAATAATAGTTTGACATTTTTTAATAAATCGTCAACATCTTTTCTATACACATTTAACATTTTTCAAATGCTTGATTCACATTTTTCAAACACTTGTGTAACGTTTTTTTCATAAATTTTATTAACGTTTTTAAATACACGTTCAAAATTTTCACACATATTGTATATTTTTTGTATACATTTCTCATATTCACGAGAAACATTTTGTTTATACGCATTTATCATTTTTCAAATGCTTGGTTAACATATTTTTCAAATGTTTATGTAAAGGTTTTGTAGTATATTTTTAGAATATTTGAAAGTATAAAAAAAGTAAAAAAATAAACAAAAAAATGAAAACAGAAAACCTAAAGAAAAAAAAACATGGCCGTGGCCTCCCGCTCGACTGGACCGGGCCATTTAAAGAGTTACCTGACGCAAGAGCACGCTAGGTCTCGCTATAAGCGAGACATAGCGCCGCCCCTGATAAAGCAAGCTCGACGCTTATCAGGCCCGCCCCACACTGACTGTTTTAGAGTGGGCCGAGCCCGCGCAACCACAATCTCACGTTTGTTTTTCCACCCCGTAATAGAACGGTTGGTTTGTACAGTAAAAATGTATATACTGCCTCTGTAGTCGTGTACAGCCTTGTTGTACTTGTATGTACAACTGATTAGAAATACTTGTACTTGTACTTGTACTTGTACAATGTATGTAAAAATACAGATGTAAATAACAAAAACTTTTTTTTTTCATCTTCATGTGTTCTAGTGCTATATTTTACCCCATCTGGCCATAAGTACACCACTGCTTCATACAGTACTTACATGCAAATAGCAGCAGTTGACACCCCAACAGCCCATCACTCCCCTGAAATAATAATAGAAGAAATAACGGGCTGAATTGACACCTGGACATAGTCTTTGAGCTTAGGTATTTTAAAAAGGGAAAATAAAAACTCAATCATGCGCGTACCTTCATCCATTACATGCAATACACCTGATAACTCAGTCTCAGTTTCCCCTTCAGAAAACATACTGTATTTGTTAACTCCTTGTTGGATTTCTTCCAAATTTTCCATGCAAGAACGGCCAAATATTTGTTAACTAATGACACGAAAAGAAAAGGACGTGCTACACCCACAGTGTCACACGACAACCAACCGTGTTCCCTTTTCCCATCTGAAGCCAATATCTTCCTTCATCGGTCTTTCCAGGAAAATGCCAGTGACCGGTTCCTTCGCTTGGTTCACATAAGGAAGCAAGATTTTATGCGTAACAACGAGGAATAGGCAAAATGTTCCCTCTGATGGCTTGGCTGCATAGGAGATGAAATCAGTAGTCATGCTTCAGTTAATAAAATCAAAGTGAAAAATCAATCAAGATACAAAAAGTTATGTGTTCAGTAGATAAATTCTTCAAAGAAAAAGTGTTACTTAGACACTGTGGTCGAATTGAGTATTACATATGCAGAAGGCACTATTGTGATGATTGCTTTTAAAACTGCAAGGCGGGACCAAATGCTTCGATTCAACAGGTCAGTGGAGGAAAAACAAGAATTCTGAAAAGTATATCCTACTCAGCTTCAGCCGGTATGACGAGCAACGACTTGGAGTCAATGGCAAAGCAATAACAGAGCGTGCCCCCCAACCCCCACACACACAATCCTCCTCACACCTATCGTTCCAGACTTCCAGTTTGCATCTCTAGGAGACTGCAAACAACCAAAAACCATGCTGATCGGAGAAGCTGTTCTGTCTGCCTTCATGCAGGCACTCTTCGAGAAAGTGATTGCTACCGCTATTGGTGAGCTGAAATTACCTCAAGATGTGGCTGCGGAGCTGGAGAAACTATCTAGCAGTCTGTCGACCATTGAAGCTCACGTTGAAGAGGCCGAGGAGCAGCAGCTGAAGGATAAGGCGGCAAGAACCTGGCTTGCCAAGCTCAAGGATGCCGCATATGAGATGAATGACTTGCTCGATGATTATGCAGCTGAGGCCCTTCGATCCAAACTAGAAGGCCCATCCAACGACAACCATTTGAACAAGGTTAGGAGCTGTTTCTGCTGCTTTTGGTTCAACACTTGTTTATTTAACCACCAGATACTGCAAGACATAAGGAAGGTCAAGGAGAAGCTAAATAGGCTTGTCAAGGAAAGACAGATCATTGGTCCAAACATGATTAGTGCAACAGACAGGAAAGAGATAAAAGAGAGGCCCAAGGCCAGTTCAATAATCGATCACTCAAGTGTGTTTGGAAGATAAGAAGATAAGGAGACCATTGTGAAGATGTTGCTTGATCAGAATAACTCCAACCATTCTAACCTTTCTATTCTTCCCATAGTGGGTATGGGCGGACCAGGGAAGACGACCCTAACACAGCTTGTCTACAATGATACAAGAATAAAGGAGCATTTTCAGTTAAGGGTCTGGCTATGTGTTTCTGAACATTTTTATCAGATGAAGCTTACCAAGGAAACCATTGAATCAGTTACCAGTGAGTTTGAATCAACCATCAGTGGGGTCTCATCAGTCACGACCAACATGAACATGCTCCAAGAAGAGCTCTCAAAAAAGTTAAAAGGTAAAAGGTTTCTTCTAGTACTTGATGATGTATGGAACGAGGACCTGAAAAGTGGGTACATATCGCCGTGCTCTACTTACTGGAGGAAAGGGAAGCAGAATAGTAGTAACCACAAGGAACAAAAACATAGGGAAACTAATGGGTGGGATGACTCCATACTATCTAAATCAGTTATCCGACAATGATTGCTGGTCTTTGTTCAGGAGCTATGCATTTGTGGATGATAACTCCAATGCACACCCAAATTTGGAAATGATAGGCATGGAAATTGTGAAGAAGTTGAAAGGCTTACCACTGGCTGCAAAAGCAATAGGCAGCTTACTGTGTTCCCAGGAGAATGAGGATGACTGGAAAAATGTATTAAGGAGTGAAATATGGGAACTGCCATCAGATAAGAACAATATATTACCAGCTCTGAGATTGAGTTACAATCATTTGCCTGCCATACTGAAGAGATGTTTTGCATTTTGCTCAGTCTTTCACAAAGACTATGTGTTTGAGACAGACAGGTTGGTCCAGATATAGATGGCCCTTGGGTTTATTCAGCCTCAGCGGAGGAGAAGAATGGAAGAGATTGGAAGTAGCTATTTTGATGAATTACTAAGCAGGTCTTTCTTCCAACATCACAAAGGTGGATATGTGATGCATGATGGTACGCATGACCTAGCACAGTCGGTTTCAATTCATGAATGTATCAGACTAGATGACCTTCCAAACAACAGCACCTCTGCAAGAAGTGCTAGGCACCTCTCATTCTCTTGTGACAATAGAAGCCAGACTTCATTTCAAGCCTTTCTTGGATTTAACAGAGCACGTACACTTCTACTGCTAAGCGGATATAAACCAATGACAAGGTCTATTCCCAGTGATCTGTTCCTCAAGTTAAGATACATCCATGTGCTCAATTTGAACCGGCGAGACATTACTGAGTTGCCAGATTCTATTGGAAGCTTAAAAATGCTTCGATGTTTGAATCTCTCAGGCACTGGCATAGCAATGTTGCGTTCATCAATCGGTAGGCTCTTCAGCTTGCAAATACTTAAGTTGAAAAACTGCCATGAATTAGACTATCGCCCACAAAGCATAACCAATCTTGTAAATCTGGCTAGAAGCAAGAACAGAGTTAGTCACAAGCATGGCTAGAATAGGTAACTTAACATGTCTTCAACAGTTGGATGAATTTGTGGTCCATACAGATAAAGGATACAAGATTAGTGAATTGAAGGCAATGAAGGAAATCAGAGGACATATTTGTATTAAGAATATCGAGTGTGTGGCTAGCACAGAGGAAGCAATTGAAGCTTGTCTAAGCGAGAAGGCATTCATCAACATCCTATACCTTATCTGGTCCGATAACAGGAACGTAACATCCGAAGAAGTAAATCGAGACAAAGAGATACTTGAAGTCCTCCGTCCACATTATGAACTGAACGAGCTAACTGTCAAGGCATTTGCAGGCTCCTCTTTCCCAAATTGGTTTAGTAGTCTTTCTCACTTGCAAACCCTCCACCTGTTTGATTGTACGAAATGTTCAATTCTATCAGCACTGGTGAAAGCACAACATGCTCCCTTGGTGGTTTTGATAATTCATGACAACATACATTGTCTCTTGGACTAATGCTTTTACCTAGTGTATTTCAGGTGAAAGTCCATAGAGAGAGATGGGTTGGCAAAAAGGATTGTGTGGAAATACCCCAAGATGCAAGGAAATGGATTGGCAAAGCTTCAAGCAAGAGGACTCTACATTTTACTTTGTGAGAAATCACTTTGAATCCATAAGAAAGCCAATACTATTAAAAGGGGGTAAGGTACTGTTGGTGAACGAAATGCTCATACGTGCACAAGTGATAGTCACCAAAAACACCCACAAGCTCTTCCACAAAAGTCTGTCCAAAGTCAAATATCCAAAATCGGTGCAACCAACACTTTCCACTCGGTGCCACCGATTCCCAAACTCAGACAGAACCATGCCAAACCCTAGCACATCCGTGCAACCGATTCCACTTCGGTGCCACCGAGTTTGGGTTGCCAACTTTCTGTTACCTCGATTCATAAAATCGGTACCACCGAGTTTTCTGGATCGGCGTCACCGAGTTGCGCAATCTGACCGTTGGTCACCTAATCGGTACCACCGAGATTTATATATCGGTCTCACCGAGATTCAAAAATTGTCACCTTTTGGTCACTTCGGTACCACCGAGATTCACACATCGGTGTCACCGAGTTGGTCACTTTAGGTGTAACGGTTGGATTTTTGGGGATGCCTATATATACCCCTTCACCACCACCCACTCGAAAGAGAAGCACTCAGAACTATTCCATATTTGCCCCATCCTATTTTCTGAGAGAGAGCCACCTACCCTTGTGTTGAGATCAAGCCTTTCCACTCCATCCATATGAATCTTGATCTCTAGCCTCCCCAAGTTGCTTTCCACCAAATTAATCTCTTCCACCATAGCCAAATCTGTGAGAGAGTGATTGTGTGTTGAGGAGTCTATCATCTTGAAGCACAAGAGCAAGGAGTTCATCAACATTGCCAAGCCTATTACCTTTTGGAGGGTGGTGCCTCCTAGATTGGTTAGGTGTCGCTTGGGAGCCTCCTATTTCGTGTTGTGGAGTTGAACCAAGAAGTTTGTAAGGGCAAGGAGATCGCCTACTTCGTGAAGATCTACCCATAGTGAGGCTAGTCCTTCGTGGACGGAAGCCGTTATGGAATAGTCAAGGTTGCTACTTCGTGGACCCTTATGGGTGGTGCCCTCCGTGGACTCTCGCGACCGTTACCCTCCGTGGGTTGAAGACTCTATAAACGTGGACGTACGATAGCACCACCTATCGGAACCACGGAAAAAATCTTCGTGCCCCTCATGCGTTTGATCTTCCTATCTCAACTCTTTACTTCATGTGCAATGTCTTTACTTTCCGCTGCCATACTTGTTGACATGCATGTGTAGGGTGTGCTAGACTTGCTATAATTGCTAAAATCTGCCAACCAATTAACTTGGGAAAATGTTAGGTTTTAAATTCCTGCTAGTAGTCTATTCACCCCCCCTCTAGACACCCTTCTAGTGATCCCTCAATTGGTATCAGAGCATTGGTCTCCATTTCTTTGGTCTAATCACCATGGAGGAAGATGGATGTGTCTAGTATAGGGAGTTTGAGTTGTAGAGTGCCTATTCTTGATGGAGAGTACTATAGTCAATGGAAAACTTTGATGCTTGAGCTATTTAATGAATTTCAACTGAGCAAGTATGTTAAGAACCCCTATGTACCTCCCATTGATCCTTTACATCCCACACATGAAGAGGAAATTGATATGCTATGCAATCTTAGAACTGTTAATCTCATCGTTAGAGGATTGCCTAGAAATGTGCTTAATCAAATGAAGAATTTTGAATGTGCTTATACTTTGTGGAATGACTTGGAGAAACGATATCCAAGTTATTCATTGAGTAATCTTGATGAAATTCTCCATAAAACTATTGCCTTTCACAAAATGACGCCTAGTGATCCCAAGTTTGATGATTATCTATTTGAGCTTAGAGACCTCATGCGTGCTAAAGGAGATGTCATAACTATCAACAACATCATTGTAGAAGCCATTCGAATTCACAAGTTTGAACATTGTCATGATCACAACACTAACGAATCTCTTGTTCCTTGTGACGGGGATTTCCCACTTGATGATGACAATGAGGAACATGGCTACTATGAGGAAGATGAGCTGTGCAACATCGAGTATGAGAAGATCATGAAGAATCTAAGTCTCATGGCAAACTTCAAGGATTACATGTCCGGAGGAAAAGAGTGGATTCTCGATAGCGGATGCACCGATCATATGACCGGAGATACAGACATGTTTGAAGAGATCACACCAAACCATGGACCGCGAAGGTACGTAACGTTTGGAGACAACTCCAAGGGTAAGGTACTTGGTCTTGGTAAGGTGGCCATATCCCATGATAGCTCTATTCAAAATGTCATGCTTGTTGAATCCCTTGGCTACAATCTTCTTTCCGTATCTAGATTCGCCGACTTTGGTTTTAATGTGCTATTCACGAAAGTAGATTGACAAGTGTTTCGTCAAGATAATCATAAAATGGTCTTTACCGGTTTCCGTAGAGGTGATCTATACATTGTCGATTTCACTAAGAGATCCAAACCTCGTACTTGTCTTATCGCAAAATCTTCTAAAGGTTGGCTTTGGCATAGAAGACTAGGACATGTTGGCATGCGTAATCTAGACAAGTTTATCAAAGGTGATCATATACTTGGTGTTAAAGGTGTTATCTTTGACAAAGATAGACTTTGTAGTGCTTGTCAAGCTGGAAAGCAAGTAGGTGAAGTCATCCCGTTAAGAATATCATGACTACTAGGAGACCACTCGAGTTACTTCACATGGATCTTTTTGGTCCCAATGCTTATAAGAGTCTCGGTGGAAATTCCTATGGTTTAGTTATAGTTGATGATTTTTCCAGATTTACGTGGGTATTCTTTCTTGATGATAAGTCGCAGGTGCAAAAGATCTTCAAGAACTTCGTTCACAAAGCGCAAAATCAGTTTGAAGTGAAGATCAAGAAGGTTCGGAGCGATAATGGATCGGAGTTCAAGAACACCCATGTGGATACCTTTCTTGACGAAGAAGGTGTTTCACATGAGTTCTCGGCTACGTACACGCCTCAACAAAATGGAGTTGTTGAGAGGAAGAACCGAACTCTTATTGAGATGGCAAAAACGATGCTTGACGAATACAAGACGCCAAGACACTTTTGGGCAGAAGCCGTGGAAACAGCATGTCATGCCACAAACCGACTCTACTTGCACAAGCTTCTCGGTAAAACGGCATACGAGCTACTCACCGGTAACAAACCCCAAGTTGGATACTTTCGGGTATTCGGCTCAAAGTGCTACATTCTTGATAAGCATCGTCGTACTAAATTTGCTCCCAAATCTCATGAAGGTTTCCTACTCGATTACGGATCGAAGTCTCACACTTACCGTGTCTACAACAACTTCACTCGAAAAGTTGAAGAGACGGTAGATGTGAAGTTTGATGAATCTAATGGTTCGCAAGTCGAACAATTCCCAAATGATGTAGGAGATAAGGATCCTTCGGAAGCTATCCAAGATTTGTCCATCGGCAAGATTCGTCCCATGGAGGTGAAGGAAAGTACCTCATCAACTCAAGTGGAAGCCCCTACTTCACGTCAAGGCGAACCTCAACATGACATGGAGGCATCCACAAGCGGTACAAGACGAGATGATGAAGAGGAGGAAGTACATCATGAAGATCCACCACAACCTCCTTCACCACCACCCCAAGGAAACGACACCTTCAACAACAACGAAGATGAAGTAGATGATGATGATGAAGAAGCTCCACCATCCAACAAGCCTAAGCTACCCCGAGTTCGAGCAAGAGTGACCAAGAACCATCCCCTAAACCAAATCTTTGGTGACATACAAACCGGACGAATCACTCGCTCTAAAACTCGCTTGGCTAACTTTTGTGAGCATTATTCTTTCATCCCTAGCATTGAACCCTTGAAGGTAGAACAAGCTCTTGAAGACCCGGATTGGGTGAGTGCGATGCATGAAGAGCTTCACAACTTCGAGAGGAACGAAGTGTGGACACTCGTGGAGAAGCCCGAGGACGAGCACAACATCATCGGAACCAAATGGGTGTTTCGAAACAAGCAAAACGAAGACGGTCAAGTCGTACGCAACAAGGCACGTCTCGTAGCCCAAGGATATACGCAAGTCGAAGGTATGGACTACGGTGAGACCTATGCTCCCGTCGCTAGACTTGAAGCTATCCGCATTCTTTTTGCTTATGCTAATCACCATGATATCACGCTTTATCAAATGGACATTAAAAGTGCCTTTTTAAATGGTGAGATTGAAGAAGAGGTTTATGTTAAGCAACCACCTTGTTTTGTGAATCCCAAGAAACCTAATCATGTTTACAAGCTTCGTAAAGCCTTATATGGTCTTAAGCAAGCTCCTCGTGCTTGGTACAAATGCTTAACGAAGTTTCTTATTGAAAAGGGTTTTGAAATTGGTAAAATTGACGCAACCTTATTCACTAAGAGAGTGAATGGTGAACTATTTGTGTGCCAAATCTATGTGGATGATATTATCTTTGGATCTACTAACCCACAATTTAGTGAAAGATTTGTAAGGTTGATGTCCGAGAAGTACGAGATGTCCATGATGTGTGAGCTGAAATTCTTTCTTGGTTTGCAAATCAAGCAAACAAGAGAAGGAACTTTCATCTCTCAAACTAAGTATACCAAGGACTTGATCAAGAAGTTCAGAATGCAAGAGTGCAAAGGTATGAAAACTCCCATGCCTACTAGTGGACATGTTGATCTTACCAAGGAGGACGAACCGGTTGATCAAAAGGTTTATCGATCTATGATTGGTTCATTGCTATATCTATGTGCCTCCCGTCCCGATATTATGCTTAGTGTTTGCATGTGTGCTAGATATCAAGCTGCACCTAAAGCGTGTCATCTTTTGGCCGTGAAACGTATTGTGAGATATTTGATACAAACACCAAACTTTGGCATTTGGTATCCCAAGGGATCTTCTTTTAACCTTATTGGCTATTCCGACTCGGACTATGCCAGTGACAAGGTTGATAGAAAATCCACCTCGGGTACTTGTCAATTTCTTGGTAGATCCCTTGTGTCTTGGTCTTCCAAGAAACAAAACTCGGTATCTCTATCTACTGCCGAAGCTGAGTATATTGCTGCTGGATCGTGTTGTGCACAATTACTATGGATGACACAAACGCTTAAAGATTATGGAATTAATGTTAAAAATGTTCCATTACTTTGTGACAATGAAAGTGCTATTAAAATTGGTCATAATCCTGTGCAACATTCTCGAACTAAACATATTCAAGTTAGACATCATTTCATTCGTGATCATGTTTCCAAAGGAGATATTGATCTTAAACATGTTCGCACTAACAAGCAATTGGCCGATATCTTTACTAAGCCACTTGATGAGAAAACGTTTTGTCACTTGAGGAGTGACTTGAACATCATTGATGCTTCAAACTTGAGCTAGACTCACTCGATTGCATGCAAGGGCATGAGCCTTCTTGATATTTCCATGATACTCATAACATGCTATCTTATACCATGGAATTCTATGCTCCCTTGTATTGCATCTAACCCTTTGTAGGTACTTGGAAGAACTTCATTCCACAAGATTGCCATCAACTCCAATTATAAGCAATCTTGTCATAACCAAGTATCCACAAGCTCTCTTGATGTTGGAAAGAAGAAGACAACACACTATATCCTTGACACATATTTGCATTTCATATTTGGAATCGTGTCATATCATGTTCTTCCTTGCTTGACTAACCTATATAGGTGACAAGTGTACTAAAACGAGAAGGATTGCTCCCAACTCAAGATGATCTTCATCAACCTCGAGCATCCTCAACAAGTTCACCTACAAGCCACGTCATCAACATCACTCAAAGGTATGTACTCATATCCTTGAAAAAAGCTTTACTCCAAGTCATGAGCTAAAGCAACTCAAGTGATATGAAAACATTAAAATGCTTAATCGAAAAATGATAACCCCATTTTGAGCTTAACGATGAGTATGACCTATGATCAAGTATTCTTGCTTGGCTCCTAAGTCAATATACTCTAATATAGGTGACCTAGTCACCGTCCATCATCTAGTTAAGAATTGTGTTTGGTTCATTCTCTATTTTGCAAGATTTCTTGGAACCACTCAAACCTTCTCTAGTTGATATCTCTTTGTAAAGTCTTTTGCATTTTCTTGAAAATCTCTTGTTAACACTTTGTTACAAGTTGTCCAAAATAATTTGCAAGTTTCTCAAACATTGCCAAGTTTCTGTTTCTGCCTCGGAGCCGCCGATACAAATAACTCGGTTCTACCGAATTAGCAGAACAGCTGCAAAACATCATCTCAGTACCACCGATTTGTTTGTCTCGGAGTCACCGATTGATTTCTTCTCTTATTTTTGTTCATAATTGCAAATCCTTGTTTCCTTAGAGATCCTATTGTGATATTTTCAATTCTTCGATGATCCCTTCTATTAAAAAAAATTAGGGGGAGATATTCTTTATTCAAGGATCCCTAACTTAAAGGAGGAGAAGTCTTACCAGTTCTCAGATCAGTCAAAGGGAGAGAAATTATTTTCCATGATTCCCTCAGTTTTTAATGCTATCTATGATTCTCATTTCTGTGAACCCTACGTTCTATGACCCTTGTTCTCAAGGATCCCTTCTTAATTAATGATCCCTGTATCTGACCCTATGTATGACCTTTTTGGAAATTAATGTCAAAGGGGGAGAAATACCAAAGCTTCAAAGCAAAAAGGGGGAGATACATGCTTATGCAAAGGGGGAGATATAATTAAGAGGGAGAATATCAAAGTTTATACTTATATGGACAACGGGAGAATACCATAGTAGGGGGAGAAAAATATGTTGTGGAGAAAACTGTGTTTATTTCATTTCACTACTCATGTTAGAATTTTCTTTACTATCTTCTATATGTTCTTCATATCTTGGTACCATTGAGCTCTATTGCTTTTGATTAGTAGAATACTCTTGTGTTTCCTAACATTGTTTACTCAAGAGTGTTTCTACTACAAGAATGCTCAAGAACTCAAAGTAAGTATATGCATCATATCTTTGATCAAGATGATCTCTTGCTTCTTGCACATATTGTTTGCAAGGGTGAAGTCTTGAACAAGGATACATCTTATTCACATATACTTGATGCATATAGCCAAGATACACATGACTCCTTATATCTCTTCTACTATATGTGTGTCCATGCATTCCAAAGCAATTGTCCTTTAAAGGGATTGCACACATTTAGGGGGAGCAAGTCTAAGTCATGTGTCTCTCAAAGTCTTCATTATCTCCATGCATATCTTTATTTGAAGCTTTGATTGTATGTTGTCATCAATTACCAAAAGTCTGTCCAAAGTCAAATATCCAAAATCGGTGCAACCAACACTTTCCACTCGGTGCCACCGATTCCTAAACTCAGACAGACCCATGCCAAACCCTAGCATATCGGTGCAACCGATTCCACTTTGGTGCCACCAAGTTTGGGTTGCCAACTTTCTATTACCTCGATTCATAAAATCGGTACCATCGAGTTTTCTGGATCGGCGTCACCGAGTTGCGCAATCTGACCGTTGGTCACCTAATCGGTACCACCGAGATTTATATATCGGTCTCACCGAGATTCAAAAGTTGTCACCTTTTGGTCACTTCGGTACCACCGAGATTCACACATCGGTGTCACCGAGTTGGTCACTTTAGGTGTAACGGTTGGATTTTTGGGGATGCCTATATATACCCCTTCACCACCACCCACTCGAAAGAGAAGCACTCAGAACTATTCCATATTTGTCCCATCCTATTTTTTGAGAGAGAGCCACCTACCCTTGTGTTGAGATCAAGTCTTTCCACTCCATCCATATGAATCTTGATCTCTAGCCTCCCCAAGTTGCTTTCCACCAAATTAATCTCTTCCACCATAGCCAAATCTGTGAGAGAGTGATTGTGTGTTGAGGAGTCTATCATCTTGAAGCACAAGAGCAAGGAGTTCATCCACATTGCCGAGCCTATTATCTTTTGGAGGGTGGTGCCTCTTAGATTGGTTAGGTGTCGCTTGGGAGCCTCCTACTTCGTGTTGTGGAGTTGAACCAAGAAGTTTGTAAGGGCAAGAAGATCGCCTACTTCGTGAAGATCTACCCATAGTGAGGCTAGTCCTTCGTGGATGGAAGCCGTTATGGAATAGTCAAGGTTGCTACTTCGTGGACCCTTATGGGTGGTGCCCTCCGTGGACTCTCGCGACCGTTACCCTCCGTGGGTTGAAGACTCCATAAACGTGGACGTACGATAGCACCACCTATCGGAACCACGGGAAAAATCTTCGTGTCCCTCATGCGTTTGATCTTCCTATCTCAACTCTTTACTTCATGTGCAATGTCTTTACTTTCTGCTGCTATACTTGTTGACATGCATGTGTAGGGTGTGCTAGACTTGCTATAATTGTTAAAATCTGCCAACCAATTAACTTGGGAAAAGGTTAGGTTTTAAATTCCTGCTAGTAGTCTATTCACCCCCCCCTCTAGACACCCTTCTAGTGATCCCTTAACTGGGAGAGCTTCCTCAACTCAAGTACTTGAATATTGGTGGTTCTCCAGCCATTATTCAAATCAGCCAATGTTTTTCAGGTACCAATGAAGTCAAGGGGTTTCCAGCACTGAAAGAGCTCGTATTTGAAGACATGAGTAATTTCAAAAGGTGGGCTTGCGTACAAGATGGTGAATTTCTTCCGTCCCTCACAGAACTTGTAGTGATGGGCTGCCCAAAAGTAACAGAATTCCCACCCCTCCCATCAATGCTAGTGAAGCTCAAAATTTCTGAAACGGGGTTCGCTGTTCTTCCAGAAGTCCATATTCCAAACTCCCAGTTTCCATCGTCGTTAGAATGCTTACAGATTCATCAGTGCCCAAACCTCACATCCTTAATGAAGGTCTGCTTAGCCAGTAATTATTGGCTCTCCAGCAGTTAACCATCACTCACTGTTTAGATATAATTGACCTGCCAATTGAAGGATTCAGATCCCTAACTGCTCTTAAGAGTCTTCACATCTATGACTGTCCAAGGCTGGCACCATCAGGACAGCATAGCTTGCTGCCCAACAAGGTTGAAGACTTGCGCATCAGCTCATGCTCCGACCTTATTAACACTCATCTTCAAGAGCTTAATGCGCTCTCCTCGCTGACACATCTCGCCACCGCTGACTGTGCTAGCCTTCAGTCTTTTCCAGTAAAGCTCCCTGCCACACTGCAAAAACTGGAGATCCTCAATTGCAGTAATCTGATATACTTGCCTGCTGGTCTAGAAGATGCATCGTGCCTAACAGCCATAATCATCTTGAAATGTCCTCTCATACCATGCTTGCCAGGGCGGCTTACGAAGTCACTGAAAGAACTGTACATCAAAGAATGCCTGTTTCTATCAGAGAGTTGCCAAGAAAACAGTGGAAGAGATTGGCGTAAAGTTGCGCATGTACCAATCATTGAGATCGATGATGATACCAACATACCCATCAACAGCATACGAAGAAGATTATCATGAATGCCTCACAGAAATGCTACATAAATGGTATGAACTAGATATATGTTTCTGCTTGTATTGCATAAGCATTTTTTGTCTAACTGTAAACTGCATAGTAGAACCAATCCTCTATAGGTGATTTTGCATTCATTTTTGCACATATTTTGCATGTTAGCACATAAACATACTTATAATCAAATGTTTTGTAACACCAAATCGCAAGCAATAACCATACTCTAGGAAATTACTGTAAACATCAGCTGCAACACTGTATAGTCAAGCCTTGTATTCAAAGAAACATGAACAGATTTTAATAGAAAGGTCAAACTAATGGGATTGCCAATTTGAGACTGAGTAATAACAATGCAACGAAAAATAAACCATCAAAAGATTCATTATCTACCTCATGTATCCTAGAAACATCTAGGTATTTCATGTATTCAGAAAGTTCCATATCGACAAGTGCGCCACAGATCATCCACCATGATCAAGTCATATAGCTGTCCATTCAGCAAACAAAAGCCAAACCTTCAGCTGTGATACGAGCAAGTTTGTTCGTGCGTGTGAGCATGAATAGTATCTGGTCAACATTTACAAAATATGGTTGCATTAGCTTCTAAGTAGCAAACTCCAGATTAATAATTCTATACTGCCAGTGACAATTTTCACAAAATAGACATAATAATTTCCTAACTCGTGGTTATTAAAAGTTAGTGTGGCTCTCTGTTGCATATGCCTGTCTAATGTCTACAGAATGCAGTTCAAAGCAAAACCTAAAAGAAGATCATGTACTCACTTGTACACTTTCTTTTATCTACTTTCAGATTATCGTATGGATTCTGGAAATAATTTTGGACGGAGGTGATATTTCAAGAGCACCTTACACTTTAAGTCCACCTCCATCAGAAGACTAATCTAGTCCAAGTGCAAAACTCAAATGAACCGAAAAGTAATTTTGAAGAAAACAGAGCTAGTACTTTCGGCAGAGGAAGTGGCCAAGACATTACTGTATTTATTATATATGCCTTATCATTGTCATAAAAATAAGATAAGTGTGGCTCTTTGTGTTTGTGTAATTTTGTAATCTCTCTTCTCGAATACATTTCATTCTATGATTTTGAGACACCTTAATTTCTTCCCCCTTGCTCTATATGACCCTCTCATTCAATAGCAAAGTCTATTTTTCCAAGATCATCTACTACAATGTAATACAGTAACAAATGGAGTGCCATCAAGAGTATGCATGCCTTGTTTGTTGTGCGAAATTCTAAATGAAACCTATTTAGTAAAGAAGGGAGTTTAAAAACGGTGGGAACCTGACCTTCCCTTCTGTCAGTAATTGACATCATATCGAAGTCTGATGCCTCAATCCGGCATAGCCAACAGATTGCATCTTCCTTCTCCACTGCATTCCAGAGACAGGATATCCCAAGGTACTCAGTTGCTCAAAAGTGTCACTGCAATTTTCAGTAGTTAAGTCACTGGTTTGCAATGGGGCGAAGGCAACTACAGATATGAGAACGGCCGCATGCATCTAGTACATATCATAGGGCAAATCCCCAAAACATATGGAGTTAAGCATCGATCTGAAACAATTCGTCGAGATCCATGAACTTACAGTATCAAAAACAATGGCCGCGTTGCCAATTCGCTCTGCGCGCGCTCTCTCTATCTCTCTCTTCTCCTCCTCCCGCGCCATTGGTCTGAGGCGGTGCAGCAGGCGGGCGGCGCGGCGGCCAGCCGGCGACGCGATAGGTGTGGGCTGGGGCAGCGGGAGCTTTGCTATAGTCGAGGGACGGCGGCGCCGGGGGTGCCACGGGAGGGTTGCGTCCAGCCCATCATTTTTTTGCCAGAAACAGCGGGATGAGCACCAGGGCCCCAGTTTGCATTTTTTTTTGAGACAAGCCCAAGTTCGCATTTGGTCCTTCTGATCAACCTGTGAGTCTAACAGGCCCACCAAGGCCAGTGCTTTTTTTTAGGGGTGCCAAGGCCAGTGCTAGGAACCTTCCCTGAACCGGTGTTTTCTATTTTCATTGTTTTTTCTTCCGGTTTATTCTTCCTTTTTCCTTTTTAGTTTTTCATTTTTATTTTCGTTTTTCTATTTTTTATCCATCTTTTTTTACGTGTTGCGAATAACTTTTCAAATTGTGAATATTTTTTAGAATTCACAAACATATTTTTCAGATTCATGATCATTTTTTGAATTTGCGAACATTTTTTGTGAAACCGTGAACATTTTTCAAATTTACGAACATGTTTTTAAATCTAGAACATTTTTTTAAAACTTGTGAACATTGTTTCGGAATCAATGAACATTTTCCGGATCAGTGAACTTTTTTGAATCGATGAACATTTTTCAAAATTCACGATAATTTTTTGTGAACATTTTTAAAGAAAACATGAAGATTTTTTGAATTCACAAAAAATTGTTCAAACTCACGTTTTTTTTAATATGCTAACATTTTTTTAAAAAAAACATGAACAATTTTTTAATCCATGCACATTTTATGATTTCAGGAACATTTTCCCAAAATTCACATTTTTGAAATAGGCCGACCCAATAGGGGGCGCGGAAGGGGTGGACGTGCATGCCGGCACGTTCGCTAGCGCGTCACACACGGTATAGGAGATCCCCTAGGAATTAGCCGGATGATCCTGTGCGGGGATCAGCCGCCTCCCTAGCCACTTGATTGGCATGATCATGACTTTCAGGTTTCAATTCATTCCTTTTCTTTCACTCCTCACAACCACGCGTGCGCTCACATTCTCGAAGGAGTTATTTGTGACGCGTTTGGTTACCTGCACCATTTTTTGAAGGTTGCGTGGAAAAATGGGCCAGGTTGAGTAGAGCCTGGTTGAGAAGATATATGGCAAAAAACGTCATTTGCATGTTGATTTTGCCTACATATAGGTTACGTGCATCATGGAAGCATTTTTTATCCGGTGTTTGGTTTCATACATGCATCGTGATTAGGAGTTAACAACTACACTGAACAGAGAGGTTAAAGTAGAATGCTCATTGTCACTACGGTCGTATTGCAAATATGCCCTAGAAGCAATAATAAATTAGTTATTATCATATTTCCTTGTTTATGATAATCGTTTATTATCCATGCTATAATTGTATTGATTGGAAACTTAAATACATGTGTGGGTACATAGACAACACTGTGTCCCTGGTATGC
The DNA here is from genome assembly GCA_039707655.1 of Elymus sibiricus. Classification (NCBI taxonomy): domain Eukaryota; kingdom Viridiplantae; phylum Streptophyta; class Magnoliopsida; order Poales; family Poaceae; genus Elymus; species Elymus sibiricus. The sequence goes on from CM077663.1 coordinate 350,231,106, forward strand.
CTCTAATAGACTAGCTCGTTGATCAAAGATGGTCAAGGTTTCCTAGCCATAGACATGAGATGTCATTTGATAACGGGATCACGTCATTAGGAGAATGATGTGATGGACAAGACCCAAACTATGAACGTAGCATATGATCGTGTCAGTTTATTGCTATAGTTTTCTGCATGTCAAGTATCTATTCCTATGATCATGAGATCGTGCAACTCACTGACACCGGAGGAATACCTTGTGTGTATCAAACGTCGCAACGTAACTGGGTGACTATAAAGATGCTCTACAGGTATCTCCGAAGGTGTCTGTTAAGTTGGCATGGATCGAGACTGGGATTTGTTACTCCGTGTGACGGAGAGGTATCTCAGGGCCCACTCAGTAATACAACATCACAATAAACCTTGCAAGCAAAGTGACTAAAGAGTTAGCCACGGGATCTTGTATTACGGAACGAGTAAAGAGACTTGCCGGTAACGAGATTGAACTAGGTATAGAGATACCGATGATCGAATCTCGGACAAGTAACATATCGAAGAATAAAAGGAACAACATACGGGATTAACTGAATCCTTGACATAGAGGTTCAACCGATAAAGATCTTCGTAGAATATGTAGGAACCAATATGGGCATCTAGGTCCCGCTATTGGTTATTGACCGTAGAGGTGTCTCGGTCATGTCTACATAGTTCTCGAACCCGCAGGGTCTGCACACTTAACGTTCGGTGACGTTTCGGTAGTATTGAGATATATGTGTTGGTGACCGAAGGTTGTTCAGAGTCCCGGATGAGATCCCGGACGTCACGAGGAGCTCCGGAATGGTCCGGAGGTAAAGATTTATATATAGGAAAGTGGTATTTGGGTTCCGGAAAAGTTTCGGGTATTTCCGGTAGTGTGCCGGGAGTGACGAATGGGTTCCGGGGGTCCACCGAGTGGGGCACATCCACCCCGGGGGGCCACATGGGCCCAAGAGGTGGCGCACCAGCCCCTAATGGGCTGGGGAACCGACCCCATAAGGGCCCATATGCCCAAGAGGAAAAAAGGTGGATATAGGAAGGAATATGACTCCTTCCTAATATGAATCCACTTCCTAGTAGGAAGTGGATTGGACTCCTCCTTGCCCTGGTTCGGCCGACCCCGAGGGGAAACCCTAGGGAGGCTTGATCCTCCCTCTCCCTCCTATATATACTAGAGGAATAGAGCCCCAAAACACACGGCCACGTGCTAGTTCTCTATTCTCTAATTCCTCCACCAAATAGATTCTGGTAGTGCTTAGGCGAAGCCCTGCCGGGATAACTTCACCATCACCACCACCACGCCGTCATGCTGCTGGAGATCTCATCTACCTCTCCGCCCCTTCTTGCTGGATCAAGAAGGCGGAGATCGTCATCGAGCTGTACGTGTGCTGAACGCGGAGGTGCCGTCCGTTCGGCGCTAGATCGGGACGGATCGTGATTGGATCGCGGGATGGCTAGCGATTTGGACCGCGAAGACGTTCGACTACATCAACCGCGTTTCTTAACGCTTCCCGCTTAGCGATCTACAAGGGTACGTAGATCCACTCTCCCTCTCGTAGATGCTCATCACCATGGATAGATCTTGCGTGTGCGTAGAAATTTTTTTGTTTCCCATGCAACGTTCCCCAACAGTGATATCATGAGCTAGGTCTATGCGTAGATGAGATCACGAGTATAACACAAAAGAGTTTGTGGGCGTTGATGCTCAGATTGCTTCCTCCCTTTGTCTTTTCTTGATTCGGCGGTATTGTGGGATGAAGCGGCCCGGACCAACCTTACTCGTACGCTTACGAGAGACCGGTTCCATCAACTGACATGTGACTTTGTTGCATAAAGATGGCTGGCGGGTGTCTGTCTCTCCCACTTTAGTTGGATCAGATTCGACAAAGGTGGTCCTTGAGAAGGTTGAATAGCAATTTGTGTATCACCGTTGTGGTTTTTGCTTAGGTAAGAATCGTTCTTGCTAGATACCCGTAGCAGCCACGTAAAACATGCAACAACAATTAGAGGACGTCTAACTTGTTTTTGCAGGGTATGTTGTGATGTGATATGGCCAATTACATGATGAGATATATGTGATGTATGAAATGATCATGTTTTGTATAGAATATCACGACTTGCATGTCGATGAGTACGGCAACTGGCAGGAGCCATAGGGTTGTCTTTAATTTATTTTCGCCGTTTTTGCTTTACTTTATCGCTATGAGTTAGCAATAGTCGTAGAAGCAACAGTTGGCGCGACAACCTCATGGCGACACGTTGATGGAGATCAAGATGATGGAGATCATGGTGTCATGCCGGTGACGATGGAGATCATGCCGGTGCTTTGGAGATGGAGATCAAAAGCACAAGATCATGGCCATATCATGTCACTTATGATTTGCATGTGATGTTAATCCTTTTATGCATCTTATTATGCTTAGGACGACGGTAGCATTATAAGGTGATCCCTCACTAAAATTTCAAGATAAAATTGTGTTCTCCCCGAGTGTGCAACATTGCGAAAGTTCGTCGTTTCAAGACACCACGTGATGATCGGGTGTGATAGACTCTAAGTTCGCATACAACGGGTGCAAGCCAGTGTTGCACATGCGGAACACTCGGGTTAAACTTGACGAGCCTAGCATGTACAGACATGGCCTCGGAACACAAGAGACCGAAAGGTCGAACATGAGTCATATAGTAGATATGATCAACATGGAGATGTTCACCATTGAAACCACCTCATCTCACGTGATGACCGGACTTGGGTTGGTGGATTTGGATCATGTCACACTTAGACAACCTGAGGGATGTTGATTTGAGTGGGAGTTCTTAAGTAATATGATTAATTGAACTCATTATCATGAACATAGTCAAAGTGACTTTGCAAATTATGTTGTAGATCAATAGCTCGCGCTGTAGCTCCCTTGTTTTTATACGTTCCTAGAGAAAATAGAATTGAAAGATGATGGTAGCAATAATGCGGACTGGGTTCGTTATCTGAGGATTGTCCTCTTTGCTGCACAGAAGGCTTATGTCCTTAATGCACCGCTCGGTGCGCCACCCCCTCAAGCGTCGTTTGTAGATGTTGTGAACATCTGACAGGCACGTTCTGATGACTACTTGATAGTTCAGTGCGTCATGCGTTACGGCTTAGAATTGAGGCTCCAAAACGTTTTTGAACGTCACGGAACATATGAGATGTTCTAAGAGCTAAAATTGGGATCTCAGGCTCATGCCCGTGTTGAGAGGTATGAGACCTCCTACAAGATTCTTTACCCGCAAGATGAAGGAGAATAGCTCAATCGGTGAGCATGTGCTCAGATTGTCTGGGTGCTACAATCGCTTGAATCGAGTGGGAGTTGATCTTCCAGATAAGATAGTGGTTGATATAGTTCTCCAAGTCACTGTCACAAAGCTACTAGAGCTTCGTGATGAACTATGAAATGCCAGGGATAGAAATAATGATCCCCGAGCTATTCGCGATGTTTGACACTGCGAAGGTAGAAATCAAGAAGGAGCATCAAGTGTTGATGGTTAGTAAAACCACTAGTTTCTAGAAGGGCAAGGTCTAGGAGGGAAACTTCATGGATGGCAAGCCAGTTGCTGCTCCAGTAAAGAAACCCAAGGTTGAACCCAAACCCGAGACCGAGTGCTTCTATTATGAGGAGAACGGTCGCTGAAGCGGAACAACCCTAGATACTTGGTAGATAAGAAGGCTGGCAACGTCAACAGAAGTATATTTGATATACGTTTTATTCATGTGTACCTTGCTAGCACTCCTAGTAGCACCTGGGTATTAGATACCGGTTCAGTTGCTAAATGTTGATAACTCGAAATAAAAGCTACGGAATAAACGGAGACTAGCTAAGGGCGAGGTGACGATGTGTGTTGGAAGTGTTTCCAAGGTTGATGTGATCACCATCGCACGCTCTCTCTTCGGGATTAGTGATGAACCTAAATAAATGTTATTTGGTGTTTGCGTTGAGCATGAACGTGATTAGATCATGTTTATTGCAATACGGTTATTCATTTAAGTTAGAGAATAATGGTTATTCTGTTTACATGAATAATACCTTCAATGGTCATGCACCCAATGTGAATGGATCATTGAATCTCGATCGTAGTAATACACATGTTCATTGATGCCAAAAGATGCAAAGTTAATAATGATAGTACCACATACTTGTGGCACTGCCGCCAAGGTCATATTGGTGTAAAGCGCATGAAGAAACTCCATGATGATGGATCTTTTGACTCACTCTATTTCGAATCGGTTGAGACATGCGGACCATGCCTCATGGGCAAGATGACTAAAACCCCGTTTTCCGGCTTGATGGAGCGGGCAAGTGAATTATTGGAAATGATACATGTTGATGTATGCGGTCCAATGAGTGTTGAAGCGTGCGGTTGATATCACTATTTTCTTACCTTCACTGATGATTTGAGTAGATATGGGGATATTTACTTAATGAAACACAAGTCTGAAACGTTTGAAAAGTTCAAACAAATTCAGAGTGAAGTTTGAGATCATCGTGACAAGATGATAAAATGTCTACGATATGATCATGGAGGTAAATATCTGAGTTACAAGTTTGGTATACAACTCAAGACAATGTGGAAGTTGTTTCACAACTCACGCCACCTGGAACACCATAGTGTGATGGTGTGTCCGAACGTCATAGTCGTGCTCTATTGGAAATGGTGCGTACTATGATGTCTCTTATCGATTTGCCACTATCGTTTTGGGGTTATGCATTAGAGACAACTACATTCACTTTAAATAGGGCACCATCTAAGTCCGTTGAGATGACACCGTATGAATTTTGGTTTGGCAGAAACCTAAGCTGTCAGAGTTTGGGAATGTGACGCTTATGTCTGATAAGCTCGATCCCAAAGCGGAAAAATGCATCTTCATAGGATACCCTAAGGAAACAGTTGGGTATACCTTCTATCTCAGATCCAAGGGCAAAGAGTTTGTTGCTCAAAACGGGTCCTTTCTCGAGAAAGAGTTTCTCTCGAAAGAATTGAGTGGGAAGAAAAGTAGATCTTGATGAGGTTATTGACCGTAACTTCAGTTGGATGGTAGCATGGCACAGAAAGATGTTTCTGCGGCGCCTACACCAAATTGAAGAGGAAGCTAATGATGATGATCATGAAACTTCGGATCAAGTTACTACCGAATCTTGTAGGTTGACAAGGACACATACTGCCCTGAGTGGTACGGCAATCCTGTCTTGGAAATCATGTTGTTAGACAACGATGAGCCTACATACTATGAAGAAGCGATGGTGGGCCCGGATTCCAACAAATGACTAGGAGCCATGAAATCCGAGAAAGGATCCATGTATGAAAACCAAGTATGGACTTTGGTAGACTTGCTCGTTGAACGGAAGGCCGTTGAGTACAAATGGACCTTTAAGAAGAAGACAGACGCTGATGGTAAAAGTCACCATTTATAAAGCTCGACTTGTCGCAAAGAAGTTTACGACAAGTTTAATGAGTTGACTACAATGAGACTTTCTCACCCGTAGCGATGCTAAAAGTCTGTTGGAATTATGTTAGCAATTGCTGCATTTTTCGATTATGAAATCTGGCAGATGAATGTCAAAACATCGTTTCCTTAACAGTTTCCTTGAGGAAAGGTTGTATGTGATACAACTGGAAGGTTTTGTCAGTCCTAAGGATGCCAAAATGTATGCAAGCTCCAGCGATCCTTCTATGGACTAGAGCAAGCATCTCGGAGTTCGAATATACGCTTTGATGAGGTGATCAAAGTTTTTGGGTCTATACAAAGTTTATGAGAAACTTGTATTACAATAAAGTGAGTGGGAGCACTATAGAATTTCTGATAAGTATATGTGGATGACATATTGTTGATCGGAAATGATGTAGAATTTCTGGAAAGCATAAAGGGTTGTTTGAAATGAGTTTTTCAAAGGAAAACCTGGAATGAAGCTACTTAAATATTGGGCATCAGGATCTATAGAGATAGATCAAGACGTTTGATAAGACTTTCAATGAGTACATATGACAAGATTTTGAAAGAATTCAAAATGGATCAGTCAAAGAAAGAGTTCTTGCCTGATTTGTAGGGTGTGGAGTTGAGTGAGACTCAAAGCTCGACCACGGCAAAGAAAGAGAAAGGACGAAGGTCGTCCCCTATGCCTTATCCATAGGCTCTGTATAATATGCCATGCTGTGTACCGCACCTGGTGTGTGCCTTGCCATGAGTCTGTCAAGGGGTACAAGAGTGGTCCAGGAGTGGATCACTGGACAGCGGTCAAAATTATCCTTAGTAACTAAAGGACTAAGGAAATGTTTCTCGATTATGGAGGTAATAAATAGTTTGTCGTAAAGGGTTACGTTGATCCAAGCTTTGACACCAATCCGGATAACTCTGAGTAGCAATCCGGATACGTATAGTGGAGCAGTCATTTGGAATATCTCCAAGTGGAGCGTGGTAGAAGCATCTACAGTATGACATAGAGATTTGCAAAGAACACACGGATCTGAATGTTGCAGACCGTTGACTAGAACCTCTCTCACATGCAAAACATGATCGAACCCCAGCACTCATTGGGTGTTAGATTCATTACAATGTTAATCACATGGTGATGTGAGCTAGATTATTGACTCTAGTGCAAGTGGGAGACTATTGGAAATATGCCCTAGAGGCAATAATAAATTAGTTATTATCATATTTCCTTGTTTATGATGATCATTTATTATCCATGCTATAATTGTATTGATTGGAAACTTAAATACATGTGTGGGTACATAGACAACACTGTGTCCCTGCACTACTAGGAGAAAGCCTACTAGTAGTGCTTGAAAAACCTATAGTAGTAGTGCTGGGTCCAGCGCTACTGCTAACGCGCTACAGCTAAGTTGTAGCAGTAGCGCTGGTTGGTGCAGCGCTACTACTAAGTATGGTTAGCAGTAGCGCTGCTCTGGCCAGCGCTACTGCTAACTATCTGTAGCGCTGCAGAAAGGCAAGCGCTGCTGCTAGATGCCTTCCAGCGCTGCTGCTAGTATTCCTGCTTTCACAGATTCATACACCTCTACGTATTTGTGATGTATTTATACAGGCTCTATACAGTAGTTTCATCACATCACAATAAACATACACTATTCTCATCATATCATACACATACAGTAGTCTCGTCATACCATCATCATCATCATTCAACACAAATATCATCACATCTCGAAAATAACGATACACAAGTCATGTCATGTCTCGAATAAGTGCAACTGCATGGTCATGGCACACACACAAGTTTCATCATCTCTATCTAAACCATGATGTAGAAGAGAAGAGCGATCAGCATGAGCAAGATCGCGAATATGTAGTACTTGAGGCACCGACGGTTCCGCCCCCGCTCTTCCCGGAGCGTCCACCTCAAGTAACTACTTTCCGCTTTGGCTCTGTTGTCGAACCCTCTGTGGCTAGCACCCAGGTACTTGTCCACCTGGGCCTGAGCGTCTGGCCAGTGGTCGTAGACTCCTGGAACCCTCCCAACGAACACGGCGTTGCAGTCCTTCGCCATCTCTGATCTATGTACCTGCATCGTCAGTTGATATGAACTGAACGATAATATGCAACATAATGTACTTAAGAAAACAAAGAGGCATAATTAGCAAAATACAAGCAACCTATAGTAAACATAAATGACGAAGTTCCTCATACCCAAACTAATTAACTAGAGCGATCTACGCTAGTTCAGGACCACGGTTTAATTACATCACATAGTTTCATCTGGACGCTAGTGACACATATATTGTCAACGACAATCAGTCCTCCATGTCGGCGGTCCAATCTTCATAGTCAGGGAGGAAGCACCCGAGCTTCTTGAAAGGCTTCAGGTCCAGACGCTGAGCGATTAGCAGTGCTCGGACATCATCCTGCGTGATTAGCCCATGGTAGAACATCCCTGTTGATTCAAGGACCTGCTTCATGATCACTTGGGCAAGTTCACATTGTACGTGATAAAACTCAGCTCGGATTCGATGATCCGGTGTCTTTCATATGCTTGTGGCCCAGTTGACAATCTCGGCATTGTTGGTAGTAGCTGACATGCGAAGGCGTTGATTATCCCTTCTGAACTCGAGCAGGTGATGCATGAGGTAGAATCCATCAGCCTTACTGATGTGCGGTTGCTGGATGCAGCAGAAGTTGGTCTTATGGCTGAAAACCAGCCCGTTCTTCCTGTGCTTTTTCACCTTGATATATCCACCAGACAGGCTGAAGGTTAACAGGGCACTATCGAGAACACTCTTTATGTGCTTGTAATCCTTTTTCTTGATGTTCTTCGATGAGTCCAAGTATATAGCATGGGAGTATTCTGGGTACAGAACGATGAGGACGGCGCCCCCCCCCCCGCTGCGCAAATTAAGTACACCTCAAATTAGCCTCCATGCTTGCAAAGGAATGATTAACACTTACGAAAGGATATGCGCGGATGACTTACGTGGGATGATAAGGCAGGAGAATCGCTTCCTTGTCCTTATTAGCGATCATGAAGCCGCCGATGTACTTGCTCGCATAGTCACGGTGCTCTTTGCAGACATCCAAGGAGCTCTCGTGCATATGGTACGGGTCCGCGACATAGATATATTTTATGTTCTCGATCCTGATGATGTAGTTGAGATACAGCGCATACATGCGGATGAACTGGAAATCCAGCTTGGTCATGTGGAACATGTCGTAGATGTAGTCAAATCGCAGGATGAACTTATCCGCGGGCCATCCCTCGACGTACAACTTCCCACCCGGCACCTAAGCCGCATAAAGCGGGTAACCTAGTTTTTCCGAGATGAGAAGGCTTTTCTCTCTGGCCAGCACATTATCATGAAGTCTCCTTAGATCATTGTTCAGTATGTCCTCTAGCGCTTTCTGAGGTAGGATCGGGTGGACGGTGACATGGAAACGCTCCGCACCTACGACAGGTATTCTGTCTACCTCCCGGGGCTTCAGAGGCGGCTGGCTGCTTGAAGCAGCTCTGGCGCCTTTAGGGCCTTTCCTCTCCGGTCTCCTCCTTTGCTTCTTGGCGGGTGGCGGTAGTGAGCCCACCATACCTTCCCTAACCACCACCCCCAGTGTCGTCGGGCTAATCAGTGGACGGCCCTCGGGTTGTTGCTGGGTAGAGGCGGCATCTGGAGGTGTCTCCTGCAAGGATCGCTTGAAGAGAGACTTTTTGCATTCCGCCTTAGGACGTTCCGGCTCCGGCAAATCAGGCAGCATCAAGTCATCATCTCCATGCTCATAGCCTGAGTTTTCGTCGTCCTGAGCCATCAATCCTCCATCATCATAGGCGGTATTGAAATACTTGTCTGGGTCATCATCAGCATTTGCTTCTTCGACAACGGGGGCGACGTCATCTGGCACTAATGGAGGCTCTCCCTCGCGTCGTCCGCTATCACCCGCCACGACAGGTGCAGGTAATTTGGTAGGTGGGGTGGTGTTCATACCTTCTTGAGAAGCTGTCGTTGGTGTGATACTGGGCGCCTCGACACGAAGAAGAGTCTTCGGCCAAGGCAAGAACCAGCTCTTGCATGCGCCAATCCATTGAGGGGTCTCCTCGTCATCGACTGGTACCGGAGGAGGCAAATCCTCGAAGCCCGCTAAGACACTGGCCACGTTAACCTTGAAGACGCCATCGGGCATCTCTCAGTTGTGGAACATGCGGTCCTTCGGCTTCACGATCGTTGCCTTTCCCACGGCCACCTTCTGGCCCTTGATGTCGTACAGTAGGGTGCACGGGGTATCGTTAGCCTACGAAGACATGTCTGCGATGTCAAACATCCGAAAGGCAACTGAAACGGAAGACTATATAGACATGCTGGTGAAAAGGGTATGACGCGTAATTACCGTGAGGGCATCGAGCTCAGCCATAGACGAAGGCCCGCCGAGTAGGCCAGAGACGGAGGACGGGCTGCTATGAACAGGAGCGGGAGCATGTGCGGTGGCGTGAGCAGGTGCTGGTGGTGCGATGTTCACCGAATTGCTCCCGACGTAGCTGGGAAGGGGAAAGTCCGCTGGCCCTTTATCTGGATTTTTCTTCGTCCATTCAAAAAATGCCGGAAGCAAGCTGGAAATGGAAGATGTGAAGTCAGCCGTGACGCCAGCTACCGCTGCACTGACCCTTGCATCGACTATCTGTTCCAACTCTGCTTTGGTCTCAGCTTTGGACTTATTGATCGCAAGCGCGACCTTCTGGTCGATGGTCTGTTGAGTAAGCAACTTTCTCTTCCTTCTTTCCTCTAGCTCCTCGCGGTAGCACGTCTTCCACGAGGCGCCATCTCCGACGCCGTGCACACGTCCATAGGATGGCGGTGTGTCCTTCGGGACCTTTTTCAGTATGTTCAGGGCCCGGTTGAAATGGGTGTCCCACTTGGGCCTCGCCGACGACTGTGATGACTCGTCGCTTTCGGCTGCCTTTTGGTGCTACTCTTTCTGCAAAAGGAACGTGGATGGTTTACTAATAATGTGACAAAACTTGTAGTCGAATTGATTGGAAGCTAATATGATAATGTGGTAATATAACAATTACCAGAAGTCTCATGAACTCCCTCGTGTTCGGGTCCATGTAAAAGGTCTTCTTGACGCGGTCCCACTTGTACCGGGCCCTGATCCAGTCACGCTCTAGCGGGTCGGTGAACTCCGCCAAGGGGTCTGGGATTCCATGACTTTCACGTTCGGCGTCCTCCTTGGCCCATACGTGCCTCTTCCCCTCGTAACCACAGCTTTCGAGGCGGTGGGGAGGCGTGTTCCTGGCCTGGAGCGCCTTCATTTTCTCTGACTTTTTCTTGGTTTCATCTTTAGCGCAAGTCTCTTTGAATATTTCAAAGTCCTCTTCCGTAAGTGTCGGATTTTCAGCATGAATCTTGGACCACGGTTCATTCTTATCAATCGCTTTTTTCACCCGAACTTTCCAGGCGGACAAGTCGTTGGTGAACGTCACCATCGCCTTGTTGTTTATCTTTGTCATGGCGTCGTCGTCCCACGGTTCTTTGCTTTCTGTGCGGCCGGGGAACAGGAACCTATTGTGCAACTTCTTTAGGAGCATGTGCTCCATATGTGGTATCTTCTTCAACTTCTCGTCGTTGATGTTGGCGGTTTCCCTGAGGATGCATCCTAGTTGATTGCCCCAGCACGAGCGCGCTTCATCCGGTGCCGTTGGCTCTAATTTCTTGGGGTGCATCTCCGTGACCACAATTTGTCCGATGCCGAGCTCGTTTGGTCTTCGTGACCTCTTCTGCTTCGGTGCTTTACCGGCTACGACAGCATCGTTGCTGGTCTCGGGGGTGGTGTAGGTGCCGGTGCCAGTGCTGGTGCCGGTGTTGGCGTCGGTGTCGGGGTTGGTGCCACTGCCGCCACCATGCACCCCCATCTGGTGTTCGTCCAGGTAATCGAAATAGTGATTCGCTGCCTCGATGGGGTCTTCTTCGGGGCGAGCAGAACCCCTGGCTGAGGCGTGGCTAGACATGTTTCCTATTCAACAATTGTAAATAAAAGATATAATGAAGAGAAAAAAGGGGCCTATATTTGGTCGGAATGTTGATTCATTCCCCTTCCGGCAAATCCCGGGCACTCCATATGTCCTAGTTTCTAGCACAAGTCATGCCGAAAATCACGGAAATTTTCGGCATGACCTTTGCTAAAAAGTGGACATATGGAGCGCCTGAAATTTGCCGGAACGGAAATGAATCAACATTCCGGCAAAACATAGGCCACTCGGATATTCTTCGGCATTCAACCAACATTGCAAACATTTTGCAACCAACATCAATTTGCAACATTTTGCAACAAACATTTTGCAACCAACATCAATTTGCAACAAACATTTTGCAACCAATAGGAGCACATATATAACATCAGTTTTTTATTTATAGCTACAAAAATTAATTAATTCCTACTGTCTTCTATTACTAAGTAGCAACAATTCTGTTTTTAACCCTAGATTTTTTTTCCTAATTGACTAGAGAGAGGGGGAGGTGGGGGGAGGGGGGGGTACCTGAAGGGCGGCGACGCAGAGAGAGGGTGAGGTCGACGGCGGCGGCGCAGACGAGGAGGCCGGAGCGGGCAGGGGCGATGGCCGGCGGCGACAGAATAGTTGTCAGAGCGGGCAGGGGCGGCGGCGGCGAGGTCGAGGGCTGGCCCGCGTGGCGATGGTGAGGTCGAGGGAGGGCTCGGGCGTCCGCGCGGACGAGGAGGAGGTCGGAGCGGCGGGCAGGGGCGACGGCGGCGGGCAGGGGTGACGGCGGCGCGCGACAGAGAGGAGGGGGAGAGGTGGGAGAGTGGGGGGGGGGATGGGAGTTGGCAAAATTTGAGCACGCGTGGCGGTTAACTCAAAATAGTAGTAGCGCTGGGTTAGGAATAGCGCTATAGCTAAAATAGCTATAGCGCTGTGTGGTAATCCAGCGCTACTGCTAACTGTTTTAATTTTCAGTTTTTTTAATTCTAAAATACACATAGTAGTAGCGCTGTGTTAGGATCCAGCGCTATAACTATATTAGCTATAGCACTGGTTCATAATCCAGCGCTACTGATATGTTTTCTTTTCTTTTTATTATTTTCCTTTTCTTTTCTGTTTACTTTTCTTTTTCTTTTGTATTACTTTCTCCCTTTTGTTTTTGTTTTTTTGTATTGCTTTCTCCCTTTTGTATTTCTTTTGTATTGCTTTCTTCCTTTCTGTTTACGACGGCGTCTCCCTCCCACACTGCGCGAATATCACCGGAACCATGCTTGTGGTGGTAACATATATATCAGTTGACCGATAACGGTTACTTAAGTGCGTACACAAAATAGATACATATATATAAATGATGGTTTCTCAGCTGCGTCGACGACGTTTCACATTGAGCTTCTTCCCTTTCTTGTTCGTTGCCGAATAATTGAGCCCCTCCTTGTGACTTTTCCGGAACCATGGAGTACTATCTTTCTTACGTAATGTAGTATTGATTCTTCTTTTCACGTATGCTTCATCGTCATCGTCATCTTCCCTCATCAGGTTGCCATATTGGTCGTAGTCTTCCTCGTTGGCGACTCCATCCATTCCGACGATGCTCCTTTTGCCTCTCCTCATGACAACACGGTTGGGATTGGTCGGGTCGGTTATGAAGAAGCATTGTGTCACGTGCTTAGCGTGTACCCATGGCTCAGTTTTGGCGATGACGTTAACGTTCACGGTTGCGCTCTTCGCATCGGGTATAGACATGGTAGTGAAATACTTGTTTTCTCTTACGACGTCCTTAGCCCATCTGACATGGAACATCGTCGCATCGTGCATTCCAGCATAGTCAAGCTCCCAGATCTCTTCGACCCTTTCGTAGAATCTTTCAGTTGTGTCGTTGGCGTCGGTCATGCATTCAATCATCACCCCAGCGTTCTGGTAATCACTGTCCATGTCTTTGGCCTCCGTGTAGAATGTGTACCCGTTGAAATCGTATGACTGATAGGTCGTGAGTTTGGGCGCGAGGCCATGTGCTAAGGTGTGTATGAGCAATCCGTCCGAATTGCCCTCTTCCGGGGGATTTTCAAGAACTTGCTCTTTGAACCAACACAAGAAAGTGGCGTTGTGCTCTACAGTAACTTCGTCGTCCGTCTTGAGCATCTTCTTAACACGGTACTTATTTGCGATGGTTTCTTTGTGCCGTGCCACATAATCATCTACCACATCTAGGTGTTGTAGCACTACTAAGTTAGCCCTGTCAAAGTCGTTCCGTCGATCCGAGTAGTCCACGTGCAATTCCCTCCAGCCGTTGTTGTGACCTTCTCCTCCGAGCCTCCCATCGTGCTTCTTGATGGGCAAACCAACAACAGGGTCTCCGACACCTATATAATTCTCGCAAAAGGAGATGCACTCATGCATCAGATACCCGTGGACGATGCTCCCATCGGGACGGGACATGTTACGAACGAATCCTTTGATGACCCCATTCATCCTCTCGAACGGCATCATGCTGTGAAGGAATGTCGGCCCGAGGTCGATGATGTCGTCCACGATGTGGACACACAGATGCACCATGACGTCAAAGAATGCGGGCGGGAAGTACATCTCAAGCTCACATAGTATGACAACAATCTCTTCCTGTAGCCTTCGGAGCTACTTCACACTTATGGACTTTCGAGAGATAACGTCGAAGAAGTTGCAGAGACCAGTAAGCATGTCACGGACGTGCTTGTCCATTATCCCTCTAATGGCAACCGGGAGTATCTGCATCATCATCACGTGACAGTCATGAGACTTCATCGCGCTGAACCTTTTCTTCTTGGGGTCTAGAAATCTGCTTATCTTCCCACAGTAACCGGAACTGACTTTGATTCCCATAAGGCACTTGATGAATTGATCGATCTCCTTTGCACTTAAGGTGAAGCAAGAAGGGGGGCAATAATTCTCCTCCTTCTTGTTGACTTTTCTGCCCCTTTCCCCCTCCTCCGTCTCCGTCTCCGTCTCCTCCGTCGACTTTTTACGGTGGAGATCTTTCCTGATCTTCAAATCTTCCAAGTCTTTCCTTGCCTTCGGCCCGTCCTTGGTCTTCTCCGGCATGTTCATCAGTGTGCCAAGCAAGCTCTCGAGGACATTCTTCGTGATATGCATTTGATCAAGGCAATGAGGCGTGTCGTGATTGGGCCAGTACTCCAAGTCCCATAAAACATACCTCGTTTTCCATACCTTCAGTAGCGGCTCCGGCGCCTTTTTCATCGTTCCCGGCGCGGGGCACTGTTCCCAGTTTTTCAACAGCTCGTTGATTTCGGCGCCGCTCCTCTTACGTGGAGGTCCTCGATGCTCAGCCAACCCATTGAATAGATCTCCATGCTTTCTCCACGGGTCATCCTTCTCGAGCCATCTACGATGCCCCATGTACACGATTTTCCCGGACCCGCCATCTTTCGTTGACGTAAGCTGCTGAGACGTTGTATCATCCATGCACCTCGTGCATTGATAACCCACAAGTATAGGGGATCGCAACAGTTTTCGAGGGTAGAGTATTCAACCCAAATTTATTGATTCGACACAAGGGGAGCCAAAGAATATTCTCGAGTATTACCAGTTGAGTTGTCAATTAAACCACACCTGAAAGACTTAGTATCTGCAGCAAAGTATTCAGTAGCAAAGTAGTATGTAAGTAACGGTAACGATGGCAAGTGACAGTAGCAGTATTGTGTTGGAAATATGCCCTAGAGGCAATAATAAATTGGTTATTATTATATTTCCTTGTTCATGATAATCGTTTATTATCCATGCTATAATTGTATTGATTGGAAACTCAAATACATGTGTGGGTACATAGACAACACTGTGTCCCTAGTAAGCCTCTAGTTAACTAGCTCGTTGATCAAAAGATGGTGAAGGTTTCCTAGCCATGGACATGAGATGTCATTTGATAACGGGATCACATCATTAGGAGAATGATGTGATGGACAAGACCCAAACTACGAACATAGCATATGATCGTGTCAGTTTATTGCTATTGTTTTCTGCATGTCAAGTATCTGTTCCTATGACCATGAGATCATGCAATTCACTCACACCGTAGGAGTGCCTTGTGTGTATCAAACGTCGCAACGTAACTGGGTGACTATAAAGGTGCTCTACAGGTATCTCCGAGGGTGTCTGTTGGGTTGGCATGGATCAAGACTGGGATTTGTTACTCCGTGTGACGGAGAGGTATCTCAGGGCCCACTCGGTAATACAACATCACAATGAGCCTTGCAAGCAATGTGACTAAAGTGTTAGCCACGAGATCTTGTATTACGGAACGAGTAAAGAGACTTGCCGATAACGAGATTGAACTAGGTATAGAGATACCGACGATCGAATCTCGGGCAAGTAACATACCGAAGAACAAAGGGAACAACATACGGGATTAACTGAATCCTTGACATAGAGGTTCGACCGATATAGATCTTCGTAGAATATGTAGGAACCAATATGGGCATCCAGGTCCCGCTATTGGTTATTGACCGTAGAGGTGTCTCGGTCATGTCTACATAGTTCTCGAACCCGCAGGGTCTACACACTTAACGTTTGGTGACGATTAGTATAGTTGAGTTATTGTGTTGGTGACCGAAGGTTGTTCGGAGTCCCGGATAAGATCCCGGACATGACAAGGATCTCCGGAAGAGTCCGGAGGTAAAGATTGATATATGTGATAATAGTGTTTTGATCTCCGGAAGGGTTCCGGAATTCACCGGAAGGGGTTCCGGGTGTTTACCGAAGTGTTCGGGTGCAGCAACACTTTATATGGGCCAAAGGGGTAAATCCCACGAGGTATTGGAAAGTGCAAAAGGAAGTTTTGCTGCTGCCTTAAGCGGTACTACCGCTGGTAAGGCAGTACTACCGCGTAAGCGGTACTACCGCTTGTGTGAAGCGGTACTACCACGTAAGCGGTACTACCGCTTGTGTGAAGCGGTACTACCGCTCGTGAGCGGTACTACCGCTTGTACGCGGTACTGCTGGAATCCGAGTGGGACTCTTTCCGTGCGGGCCAAACCGACCTTGTGCGGGCAAAACCGACCTTGTGGAGGCTTTCTCTCCAAGTTTAGACCCCAGGGCTCAACATATAAATAGAGGGGCAGGGCTAGCACACGGGACACATCAAGATTCCCCAAGCCGTGTGCCGGCAACCCTAACCCTCTAGTTCCTCCCATCATAATCTCCGTAGTGCTTGGCGAAGCCCTGCAGAGATTGTTCCTCACCACCATCACCACGCCGTCGTGCTACCGGAACTCATCCACTACTTCACCATCGCTCGCTGGATCGAGGAGGTGAAGGCGTCATCAAGCCGTACGTGTGTTGAACGCGGAGGTGCCGTCCGTTCGGCGCTAGATCGTGTTTGGATCGAGGGACGACTTGCGATTTGGATCGTGAAGACGTTCGACTACATCAACCGCGTTTCTTAATGCTTCCGCTTAGCGATCTACAAGGGTATGTAGATTCACTCTCCCTCTCGTAGATGCTCATCACCATGGATAGATCTTGCGTGTGCGTAGGAAATTTTTTGTTTCTCATGCGACGTTCCCCAACAGTGGCATCTGAGCTAGGTCTATGCGTAGATGAGATCTCGAGTAGAACATAAAAGGGTTTTGTGGGCGTTGATATTCAGATTGCTTCCTCCCTTGGTCTTTTCTTGTTTCGGCGGTATTGTGGGATGAAGCGGCTCGGACCAACATTACTCGTACGCTTACGAGAGACCGGTTCCTTCAACTGACATGTAACTTCGTTGCATAAAGATGGCTAGCGGGTGTCTGTTTCTCCCACTTTAGTCGGATCGGATTTGACAAAGGCGGTCCTTGAGAAGGTTGAAAAGCAATTTTTATATCACCGTTGTGGTTTTTGCGTAGGTAAGAATCGTTCTTGCTAGATACCCGTAGCAGCCACGTAAAACTTGCAACAACAATTAGAGGACGTCTAACTTGTTTTTGCAGGGTATGTTGTGATGTGATATGGCCAATTACATGATGAGATATATGTGATGTATGAGATGATCATGTGTTGTATAGAATATCACGACTTGCATGTCGATGAGTACGGCAACTGGCAGGAGCCACAGAGTTGTCTTTAATTATTTTTGCCGTTTTTGCTTTACTTTATCGCTATGAGTTAGCTATAGTCGTGGAAGCAACAGTCGGCGCGACAACCTCATGGCGACACGTTGATGGAGATCAAGATGATGGAGATCATGGTGTCATGCCGGTGACGATGGAGATCATGCCGGTGCTTTGGAGATGGAGATCAAAAGCACAAGTTCATGGCCATATCATGTCACTTATGATTTGCATGTGATGTTAATCCTTTTATGCATCTTGTTTTGCTTAGGACGACGATAACATTATAAGGTGATCCCTCACTTAAATTTCAAGATAAATTGTGTTCTCCCCGAGTGTGCATCGTTGCGAAAGTTCGTCGTTTCGAGACACCACGTGATGATCGGGTGTGATAGACTCTACATTCACATACAACGGGTGCAAGCCAGTGTTGCACATGCGGAACACTCGGGTTAAACTTGACGAGCCTAGCATGTACAGACATGGCCTCGGAACACAAGAGACCGAAAGGTCGAACATGAGTCATATAGTAGATATGATCAACATGAAGATGTTCACCATTGAAACCACCTCAACTCACGTGATGATCGGACTTGAGTTGGTGGATTTGGATCATGTTACACTCGAATGACCGGAGGGATGTCAATCTGAGTGGGAGTTTTAAGTAATATGATTAACTAAACTCATTATCTTGAACAATAGTTTAAATTGTCTTTGCAATATTTATGTTGTAGATCATGGCTCGCGCAGTAGCACCCCTAAATTTTAATGCATTCCTAGAGAAAGCTAAGTTGAATGATGATGGAAGTAACTTTGTGGACTGGGCCCGTAATCTAAGGATTATCCTTACGGCTTCCCAGAAGGCTTATGTCCTTGATGCACCGCTTGGTGATCCACCCGCTCTAGTTGAGTCTCTAGACGTTGTGAACGCCTGGCAGGCTCGTTCTGAAGATTACTCAATAGTTCAATGTGCAATATTGTATGACTTAGAACCGGGACTTCAAAGACGTTTTGAACGTCATGGAGCATATGAGATGTTCCAGGAGTTGAAGTTTATCTTTCAGAAGAATGCCCGGATCGGGAGGTATGAGATCTCCGATAAGTTCTATGCTTGCAAGATGGAGGAGAACGGGTCTATCAGTGATCACATACTCAGAATGTCTGGGTACTCCACCCGTCTGGCTGAATTGGGGATGCCCCTTCCGCCAGAGGCTATCACTGACAGAGTTCTTCAATCATTGCCACCTAGCTACAAGAGCTTCGTGTTGAACTATAACATGCACGGGATGAACAAGTCAGTCGCCGAGCTGTTTGCGATGCTGAAAGCCGCTGAGTCTGAAATTCAGAAGGAGCATCAAGTGTTGATGGTCAATAAAACCACTAGTTTCAAGAAAAATGGCAAGGGTAAGAAGGGTAACTCCAAGAAGAGTGGCAAAGAAGTTGCTCCTCCCGTGAAGAAACCCAAGGCTGGACCCAAACCAGAAACTGTGTGCTTTCATTGCAAGGGAACTGGGCACTGGAAGCGGAACTGCCCCAAGTATTTGGCTAACAAGAAGGCGGCCAACAACAAACAAGGTATATATGATATACATGTTATTGATGTGTACCTTACCAACTCTCGTTGTAGTGCCTGGGTATTTGATACCGGTGCGGTTGCTCATATTTGCAACTCAAAACAGGAACTGCGGAATAGACGGAGGTTGGCAAAGGACGAAGTGACGATGCGCGTGGGAAATGGTTTCAAGGTTGATGTGATCGCCGTCGGCACGCTCGCTCTTCGATTACCATCGGGATTAGTGATGAACCTGAATAAATGTTATTTGGTGCCTGCGTTAAGCATGAACATTATATCTGGATCTTGTTTATTACGAGACGGTTACTCATTTAAATCAGAGAATAATGGTTGTTCTATTTATATGAGTAATATCTTTTATGGTCATGCACCCGATGTGAGGGGTTTATTCTTATTGAATCTCGATAGTAATGATACACATGTTCATAACATTGATGCCAAAAGATGTAGAATTGATAATGATAATACCACTTTCTTGTGGCACTGCCGTTTAGGTCATATTGGCGTAAAACGCATGAGGAAGCTCCATGCTGATGGACTTTTGGAGTCACTTGATTTTGAATCACTTGACACATGTGAGCCATGCCTCATGGGCAAGATGACTAAAACGCCGTTCTCTGGAACAATGGAACGGGCAAGTGACTTGTTGGAAATCATACATACTGATGTGTGCGGTCCGATGAGCATTGAGGCGCGCGGTGGTTATCGTTACTTTCTCACCTTCACTGATGACTTAAGTAGATATGGGTATATTTACTTAATGAAACACAAGTCTGAAACGTTTGAAAAGTTCAAACAATTTCAGAGTGAAGTTGAGAATCATCGTAACAAGAAGATTAAATTCCTACGATCTGATCGAGGAGGAGAATATCTGAGTTATGAGTTTGGCAGTCACTTAAGACAATGTGGAATTGTTTCACAACTGACACCGCCTGGAACACCACATCGTAATGTTGTGTCCGAACGTCGTAATCGAACCTTATTGGATATGGTGCGATCTATGATGTCTCTTGCCGATTTGCCACTATCGTTTTGGGGTTATGCATTAGAGACAGCTGCATTCACTTTAAATAGGGCACCATCGAAATCCGTTGAGACGACGCCATATGAACTTTGGTTTGGCAAGAAGCCAAAGCTGTCGTTTCTTAAAGTTTGGGGATGTGATGCTTATGTCAAAAAGCTTCAGCCTGAAAAGCTGGAACCCAAAGCGGAGAAATGCGTCTTCATAGGATACCCAAAAGAGACAGTTGGGTATACCTCAGATCCAAAGGCAAAGTGTTTGTCACTAAAAACGGAACATTTCTTGAGAAAGAGTTTCTCTCGAAAGAATTGAGTGGGAGGAAGATAGAACTTGATGAGGTTATTGAACCTTTACTTCAACCTGAGAGTAGCACAGTACAGAAAGATGTTTCTATAGAGCCTGCATCAATTGAAGAGGAAGTTAATGATGATGATCATGAACCTTCGAACCAAGTTGCTATCGAACCTCGTAGGTCGACAAGGACACGTACTGCTCCTGAGTGGTACAGCAACCCTGTCTTAGAAGTCATGTTGTTAGACAACGATGAACCTACAAGCTATGGAGAAGCGATGATGGGCCCGGATTCCAAGAAGTGGTTAGAGGCCATGAAATCCGAGATGGGATCCATGTATGAAAACAAAGTATGGACTTTGGAAGTATTACCTGAAGGGCGTAAGGCCATTCAGAACAAATGGATCTTTAAGAGGAAGACGGACGCAGACGGTAATGTCACCGTCTATAAAGCTCGACTTGTGGCAAAAGGTTTTTCACAAGTTCAAGGAGTTGACTACGATGAGACCTTCTCACCCGTAGCGATGCTTAAGTCCGTCAGAATCATGTTAGCAATAGCTGCCTTTTTCGATTATGAAATTTGGCAGATGGATGTCAGAACAGCGTTCCTTAACGGTTTCCTTAAGGAAGAGTTGTATATGATGCAACCAGAAGGTTTTGTCGATCCAGAGAATGCTGACAAAGTTTGCAAACTCCAGCGATCCATTTATGGACTGGTGCAAGCATCTCGGAGTTGGAATCTTCGCTTTGATGAGGTGATCAAAGCGTTCGAGTTTATACAAGTTTACGGAGAAGCTTGTATTTACAAGAAAGTGAGTGGGAGCTCTATAGCGTTTCTAATATTATATGTGGATGACATATTACTGATTGGAAACAATATAGAAATGTTGGAAAGCGTGAAGGAATATTTGACCAAGAGTTTTTCAATGAAGGACCTAGGAGAAGCTGCTTTCATATTAGGCATCAAGATCTATAGAGATAGATCAAGACGTTTAATAGGACTTTCACAAAGCACATACCTTGATAAGATTTTGAAGAAGTTCAAAATGGATCAGTCCAAGAAGGGGTTCTTGCCTGTTTTGCAAGGTGTGAAGTTGAGTAAGACTCAATGCCCAGTGACTGCAGAAGATAGAGAAACGATGAATGTCATCCCCTATGCTTCAGCCATAGGCTCTATCATGTATGCAATGCTGTGCACAAGACCCGATGTCAGCCTTGCCATAAGTATGGTCGGAAGGTTTCAAAGTGATCCAGGAATGGAACACTGGACGGCGGTCAAGAATATCCTGAAGTACCTGAAAAGGACTAAGGACATGTTTCTCGTTTATGGAGGTGATCAAGAGCTCGTCGTAAAGGGTTACGTCGATGCAAGCTTTGACACTGATCCGGATGACTCTAAGTCACAAACCGGATACGTATTTATTCTTAATGGGGGTGCGGTTAGCTGGTGCAGTTCCAAGCAAAGCGTGGTAGCTGATTCTACATGCGAAGCGGAGTACATCGCTGCCTCGGAGGCGGCGAAGGAAGGTGTCTGGATGAAGGAGTTCATGACAGATCTTGGAGTAGTGTCTAGTGCGCTTAACCCAATGACTCTGTTTTGTGATAATACTGGTGCCATTGCTCTAGCCAAGGAACCAAGATTTCACAAGAGGACCAGACACATAAAGCGACGTTTCAATTCCATCCGCGATTACATCAAGGAGGACGACATAAATATTTGCAAAGTACACACGGATCTGAATGTTGCAGATCCGATGACTAAACCTCTTCCAAGGGCTAAACATGAACAATACCAGAACTGCATGGGTATTCGATTCATTACAATGTAAATCACATAGTGATGTGAACTAGATTATTGACTCTAGTGCAAGTGGGAGACTGTTGGAAATATGCCCTAGAGCCAATAATAAATTGGTTATTATTATATTTCCTTGTTCATGATAATCGTTTATTATCCATGCTATAATTGTATTGATTGGAAACTCAAATACATGTGTGGGTACATAGACAACACTGTGTCCCTAGTAAGCCTCTAGTTAACTAGCTCGTTGATCAAAAGATGGTGAAGGTTTCCTAGCCATGGACATGAGATGTCATTTGATAACGGGATCACATCATTAGGAGAATGATGTGATGGACAAGACCCAAACTATGAACATAGCATATGATCGTGTCAGTTTATTGCTATTGTTTTCTGCATGTCAAGTATCTGTTCCTATGACCATGAGATCATGCAATTCACTCACACCGTAGGAGTGCCTTGTGTGTATCAAACGTCGCAACGTAACTGGGTGACTATAAAGGTGCTCTACAGGTATCTCCGAGGGTGTCTGTTGGGTTGGCATGGATCAAGACTGGGATTTGTTACTCCGTGTGACGAAGAGGTATCTCAGGGCCCACTCGGTAATACAACATCACAATGAGCCTTGCAAGCAATGTGACTAAAGTGTTAGCCACGAGATCTTGTATTACGGAACGAGTAAAGAGACTTGCCGATAATGAGATTGAACTAGGTATAGAGATACCGACGATCGAATCTCGGGCAAGTAACATACCGAAGAACAAAGGGAACAGCATACGGGATTAACTGAATCCTTGACATAGAGGTTCGACCGATATAGATCTTCGTAGAATATGTAGGAACCAATATGGGCATCCAGGTCCCGCTATTGGTTATTGACCGTAGAGGTGTCTCGGTCATGTCTACATAGTTCTCGAACCCGCAGGGTCTACACACTTAATGTTTGGTGACGATTAGTATAGTTGAGTTATTGTGTTGGTGACCGAAGGTTGTTCGGAGTCCCGGATAAGATCCCGGACATGACAAGGATCTCCGGAAGACTCCGGAGGTAAAGATTGATATATGTGATAATAGTGTTTTGATCTCCGGAAGGGTTCCGGAATTCACCGGAAGGGGTTCCGGGTGTTTACCGAAGTGTTTGGGTGCAACAACACTTTATATGGGCCAAAGGGGTAAATCCCACGAGGTATTGGAAAGTGCAAAAGGAAGTTTTGCTGCTGCCTTAAGCGGTACTACCGCTGGTAAGGCAGTACTACCGCGTAAGCGGTACTACCGCTTGTGTGAAGCGGTACTACCGCTTGTGTGAAGCGGTACTACCGCTCGTGAGCGGTACTACCGCTTGTACGCGGTACTGCTGGAATCCGAGTGGGACTCTTTCCGTGCGGGCCAAACCGACCTTGTGCGGGCAAAACCGACCTTGTGGAGGCTTTCTCTCCAAGTTTAGACCCCAGGGCTCAACATATAAATAGAGGGGCAGGGCTAGCACACGGGACACATCAAGATTTCCCAAGCCGTGTGCCGGCAACCCTAACCCTCTAGTTCCTCCCGTCATAATATCCGTAGTGCTTGGCGAAGCCCTGCAGAGATTGTTCCTCACCACCAACACCACGCCGTCGTGCTGCCGGAACTCATCCACTACTTCACCATCGCTCGCTGGATCGAGGAGGTGAAGGCATCATCAAGCCGTATGTGTGTTGAACGCGGAGGTGCCGTCCGTTCGGCGCTAGATCGTGTTTGGATCGAGGGACGACTTGCGATTTGGATCGCGAAGACGTTCGACTACATCAACCGCGTTTCTTAACGCTTCCGCTTAGCGATCTACAAGGGTATGTAGATTCACTCTCCCTCTCGTAGATGCTCATCACCATGGATAGATCTTGCGTGTGCGTAGGAAATTTTTTGTTTCCCATGCGATGTTCCCCAACATATTGCAGTGATTGTAACAGTAGCAACGGAAAAGTAACTTTGCAAAGATCAATATGCGAAAAGCTCGTAGGCAATGGATCAGTGATGGATAATTATGTCGGATGGTATTCATCATGCAATAGGTATAACATAGAGTGACACAGAACTAGCTCCAATTCATCAATGTAATGTAGGCATGTATTCCATATATAGTCATACGTGCTTATGGAAAAGAACTTGCATGACATCTTTTGTCCTACCCTCCCGTGGCAGCGGGGTCCTAATGGAAACTAAGGGATATTAAGGCCTCCTTTTAATAGAGAACCGGACCAAAGCATTAGCACTTAGTGAATACATGAACTCCTCAAACTACGGTAATCACCGGAAAGAATCCCAGTTATTGTTACCCTGGGGGATGCGGATCATAACTCGTAATAGGTGTCTACAACTTGCAAGATAGGATCAAGAACACATATATATTCATGAAAACATAATAGGTTCAGATCTGAAATCATGGCACTCAGGCCCTAGTGACAAGCATTAAGCATAGCAAAGTCATAGCAACATCAATCTCAGAATATAGTGGATACTAGGGATCAAACCCTAACCAAACTAACTCAATTACATGGTAAATCTCATCCAACCCCTCACCGTCCAGCAATCCTATGATGGAATTACTCACAAACGGCGGAGAGCATCATGAAATTGGAGATGAAGGATGGTTGGTGATGACGACGGCGTCGATTTCCCCTCTCCGGAGCCCAAATCAGGCTCCAGATCTGTCTTCCCGAGGAAGAACAGGAGGTGGCGGCGGCTCCGTATCGTAAAACGCGATGAACTCTTCTCCTTGATTTTTTTCTCCACAAATAGGAATATATAGGAGTGGAAACGAGGTCGAAGGAGCAACAGGGGCCCCACAAGACAGGGGGGCGCGCCCTAGGGGGGGGCCCTGGCTTGTGACCAGGTGGTGGCCCCTCTCCGGTTGATTCTTTCGCCAATATTTTTTATTAATTCCAAATATGTTCTCCGTAAATTTTTAGGTCAATCCGAGAACTTTTATTTCTGCACAAAAATAACACCAAGGCAATTCTGCTGAAAACAGCGTCAGTCCGGGTTAGTTCCATTCAAATCATGCAAATTAGAGTCCAAAACAAGGGCAAAAGAGTTTGGAAAAGTAGATACGTTGGAGACGTATCAACTCCCCCAAGCTTAAACCTTTGCTTGTCCTCAAGCAATTCAGTTGATAAACTGAAAGTGATAAAGAAAAACTTTTACAAACTCTGTTTGATCTTGCTGTTGTAAATATGTCTAACTGATGTTCAGGTTTTCAGCAAAGATTATAAACTAATCACATTCACAATAACATTTAGGTCTCACATTTACTCATATCAATGGCATAATCAACTAGCGAGCAATAATAATAAGTCTCGGATGACAACAATTTTATCAAAACAATCATGATACAATATGACATAATGGTATCTCGCTAGCCCTTTCTGAGACCGCAAAACATAAATGCAGAGCACCACTGAAGAACGAGGACTGACTAGACATTGTAATTCATGGTAAAAGAGATCCAGTCACACTCATACTCAATATCAATTAATAGCAAAGCATACAAATGACGGATGTGCTCTCTAACTGGTGCTCTTTATAGGAGGAGGATGACTCAACAAGAAATAAAATAGATAGGCCCTTCGCAGAGGGAAGCATTGATTTACAGAGGTGCCAGAGCTCGAGCTTTTAAAACAGAGATGAATAATGATTTTGGGTGGTATGCTTTCATTGTCAACATAACAACCAAGAGATCTCAATATCTTCCATGCTAGATACAT
Organism: Elymus sibiricus; assembly: GCA_039707655.1. NCBI lineage: Eukaryota > Viridiplantae > Streptophyta > Magnoliopsida > Poales > Poaceae > Elymus > Elymus sibiricus. The sequence goes on from CM077663.1 coordinate 350,257,079, forward strand.
TATAGGCGGTTCCCAAACAGAATAGTAAAGTTTTTACTCCCCCTCCACCAATCGATCACACTCCACGGCGGGCCGAATCCACGGGTACCGTCCATACAAACAACAATCCTGGGGGAGTTTTGTTTCATTATACTTTGATTTGATTTTTTTGAGCATGGAACTAGGCATCCCGAATACCAGCCACTTTCTCGTGAATGATAGTGAATCAACACATATCGTGAGAATAACCCACCTAGCATGGAAGATATTGACAGCCCCTAGTCGCTACATGAGCGATTCGGGCATACAAAATGGAATATTTATTTGAAGGTTTAGAGTATGGCACATGCAAATTTACTTGGAACGGCAGGTAAATACCGCATATAGGTAGGTATGGTGGACTCATATGGAACAACTTTGGGTTTATGGAGATGGATGCACAAGCAGTATTCCCGCTTAGTACAAGTGAAGGCTAGCAAAAGACTGGGAAGCGACCAACTAGAGAGCGACAACAGTCACAAACATGCTTTGAGATTAACCAACATTGAATGCAAGCATGAGTAGGATATAAATCACCCTGAACATAAACATCGTGGAGGCTATGTTGGTTTTGTTTCAACTACATGCGTGAACATGTGCCAAGTCAAGCCACTCGAATCATTCAAAGGAGGATACCATTCTATCATACTACATCACAATCATTTTAATATGCATGTTGGCACTCAAGACAAACCATTATACACTCTTAGCTAATTAAGCATGGCATGAATAACTATAGTCTCTAATTGTCATTGCAAACATGTTCAATCCATAACGAGCTGAATCTAGAACGATGAGCTAGTCATATTTACAAAAACAAAATAAGTCGAGTTCATACCAGCTTTTCTCCATCTCAATCATTTCATCATATATCGTCATTATTGCCTTTCACTTGCACGACCGAACGGTGTGATAAATAATAAGAGTGCACGTGCATTGGACTAAGCTGGAATCTGCAAGCAATAACTCAAAGAAGAAGACGAGGTAATATGGGCTCTCTGCAAGATAAACAATACTGCATATGAGAGCCACTCAACATTTTCATCGTGGCCTTCTCCTTACGACCCAAAGAAAAGAAAAGAAAACTATTTGCACGGGAAAGCTCCCAACAAGCAAAAGAAGAACGAGAAATCTTTTTGGGTTTTCTTTTAGTACTACACTAAACAAACTTGAAAGTAAAGCTAGAACTAATTTTTTTGGATTTTCTCAAGGTTAATTAAACACATAAGAAGAAAGCAAAAAGAAGAAATAAACTACCATGGATGGTACAATGAAAAAGTATGAACACCGACAACTGGAACGAATGTGTGAACATGAATGTAATGTCGGTGAGAAATACGTACTCCCCCAAGCTTAGGCTTTTGGCCTAAGTTGGTCTAGGGCCACGGCTGGAAATAACCCTCTCCTGGATACTCCGGAGGACACTGAGGGTTCCACTGATTTGCGAGCTCCTGTGGCTCCCACTGAAAAACTGGAGCCTGATACGAATCAAGGGCTGGTGTAGGCTCAGGTGCTGGGGGTTGCGACAGGCCCCAATATCTGTAAATGTCTCTGGGCATAATAGTGTACCTGCCTGAATGGATATCGAACAAAGAAGAAGCAGGCAAAGCAATAATCTCACAAGTTCCTTGACTAAATACTAAGTTGTAAAGCAGCCTCTTATCATTATCTTTCTTAATAAAATCATGTGCTACCATACTATCATAATCTAAATATCTTGTAGGAAGCAGCATTTCGTCTTTCTCGTCAAGCCTAATAGGTATCTCAAAGTGTTTAGCTAAGCGAGATGCATAGATACCTCCGAATATGGGGCCCTTCGAACGGTTTACGTTCAACCGTTGGGCCACTATTGCGCCTAGACTAAAAGTTCTATCAACAAGTAAAGCGTGGCGCAGAATGGCGAGGTCGGGAGCGCTAAGGCTTCCACTCTCGCCGCGACCAACTAAACATCTCCCCGCAAATAATGAATAATAGCGTAAAACAGGAAAATGTACACTAGCCGCTCTTGCCTTTGACACCCCTCTCTCTTCCCCTACAGTGATTGCGGCAATAAATCCTCCATGTCTCTAGGGCGTGGTTCACTGATGCTGCCTTCATGAGGTATTTTGCAAACATTGCAAAAATCGTAAAGTGACATTTCCTTAGGCACATCATATAAATGAAATTCTACCATGGGAGGATTCTTCCTAGGATAATAATGAAAATTTTGCACGAAAGTATTAGTAAGTAGGAGATACTAGTCACACTTATCATTGAGAAAGTCGGTGATGCCTGCATTTTCTGCTAGATAATAGAAATCTTCATAAATTCCGTCCGCCTTAAAAAATGCTTCACTTGGCCATTCATAGGGCCGAACCTCCGCGGTGCGAGGAATATTGTATCTAGGCTTCTCATTTTCATTTTCCTTAAAACCCCGACTTGAAGAGCCTCTCAACAATCTCCTCATCATTTCTTTTTCTGAACAATAAATCTGAAAATTATTAGTGACTCCAAATAAAAGTGAACAAAACTCAACAAAACTTATAGCAACTACTCCCACAAGTGCCTAGAGGCTATATCATGCATCAAAACTACTTGGGACCATACAAATTTGACATGCAAGCTCAAGAACAAGGTCACCATAGCAGCAAAAATTTGCAATATATAAAGCACTAGAACAAAAACTAATTGGACCATTGGAGGAGTCCCATACCGATGAACAATCCCCTAAAACAGTTTTGTAAATGGAGCTTTGAGCAAGGAGATCGAAAATGGCAGCAAGATGAGCTAGAACACGGGTTTGAGCAATGGTGGGATTTTTTCTGGAGGAAGACGAAGTGGATGGGGGCTGGAATAAGTGAGGGGGCCCCACGTGGGACCCACAAGCCAGGGGGCGCGCCCAGGGGGGTGGGCGCGCCCTACAGGCTTGTGGCCCACTAGTGCAGCCCCCTGATGTATACTCAGTGCCAAAAATTCTTAAATATTCCAGAAAAAATCATACTAAATTTTCAGGGAATTCTGAGAACTTTTATTTTCAGGTCATTTTTCTATTGCACGGATAAATCAGAAAGCGAAGAAATAATGGCATTTTTACTAAATTGAAACTAAAGAACAGAGAATAAAAGTTGGGTACAGAAGGTTGTGCTTTCTAAATTCATCCATCTCATGCTCATCAAAAAGAATCCATCAATAAGGTTGATCAAGTCTTATTGACAAACTTTTTCCGAAGGACATGGAACCGGAGAATTTTCGAATAACACTAGGTTACCTCAATGGGGATATGCATGTCCCCAACAATAAGTATATCATATTTCTTTTTGGCAGTAGGAAGAGGGAATTCAAAGTCTCCAATAATAATCGTTGAAATCTTTTCAATGGAGTTGATACTATGAACTTGAGGTTGTTTCTTCGGAAAGTGTACCGTATGCTCATTACCATTAACATGAAAAGTGACATTGCCCTTGTTGCAATCAATAACAGCCCCTGCAGTATTCAAAAAGGGTCTACCAAGGATGATTGACATACTGTCATCCTCAGGAATATCAAGAATAACAAAGTCCGTTAAAATAGTAACATTTGCAACCACAACAGGCACATCCTTGCAAATACCGATGGGTAAAGCAGTTGATTTATCTGCCATTTGCAAAGAGATTTCAGTAGGTGTCAACTTATTCAAATCAAGTCTACGATATAAAGAGAAAGGCATAACACTAACACCAGCTCCAAGGTCACATAAAGCGGTTTTAACATAATTTCCTTTAATAGAGCATGGTATAGTAGGTACTCCGGGATCTCCTAGTTTCTTCGGTATTCCACCTTTAAAAGTATAATTAGCAAGCATGGTGGAAATCTCATCTTCAGGTATCTTTCTTTTATTTGTCACGATATCTTTCATATACTTAGCATAAGGAGACATTTTCAGAATATCAGTCAAGCGCATACGCAAAAAGACAGGTCTAAGCATTTCAACAAAGCGCTCAAAATCCTCATCATCCTTCTTCTTAGATGGTTTAGGAGGAAAGGGCATGGGTTTCTGAACCCATGGTTCTCTTTCTCTACCATGCTTCCTAGCAACAAAGTCTCTTTTATCATATCTCTTATTCTTAGGTTGTGGGTTATCAAGATCAACAGCAAGTTCAATCTCCACATCATTATCATTACTAGGTTGAGCATCAACATGAACATCATCATTAATATCATCACTAGGCTCATGTTCATTACCAGATTGTGTCTCAGCATCAGAAATAGAAATATCATTTGGGTTTTCATGTGAATCAATGACAGGTTCACTAGCAGCATGCAAAGTCCTATCGTCATTCCTTTTCCTTCTATTACTAGAATGACTAGGTGCATCAGTATTAACTCTCTGAGAATCTTGCTCAATTCTCTTAGGGTGGCCCTCAGGATACAAAGGTTCCTGAGTCATTCTACCACCTCTAGTCACAACTCTAACAGAATGATCATTGTTCTTACTAATCATCTCATTAAGCAAATCATTATGTGCCTTAAGTACTTGTTCTACTTGAGTAGTCACCATGGAAGCATGTTTACTAATAAGCTTAAGATCATTAACAGTTCTACTCATATAATCACCCAAGTGATCAAGCATGTAAGCATTATGTTTCAATTGTCTACTAACATAAGCATTGAAATTTTCTTGCTTAACAATAAAGTTATCAAACTCATCCAAGCATTGGCTAGCAGACTTATTATAAGGAATATCACCTTCATCAAATCTACAGAGGGAATTTACCTCTACTACCTGTGTCGGGTTATCAAGACCATGTATTTCTTCAATAGGTGGTAGATTCTTAACATCTTCAGCTTTAATACCCTTTTGTTTCATAGATTTCTTTGCCTCTTGCATATCTTCAGGACTGAGAAATAGAATACCTCTTTTCTTCGGAGTTGGCTTTGGAGGAGGTTCGGGAATAGTCCAATCATTATCATTACTCAATATATTATTCAATAGTAGTTCAGCTTGTTCAACAGTTCGTTCCCTGAAAACACAACCAGCACAACTATCTAGGTGGTCCCTAGAAGCATCAGTTAGTCCATTATAAAAGATATCGAGTATCTCGTTTTTCTTGAGAGGATGATCAGGCAAAGCATTAAGTAATTGGAGAAGCCTCCCCCAAGCTTGTGGGAGACTCTCTTCTTCAATTTGCACAAAGTTAAATATTTCCTGCAGGGCAGCTTGTTTCTTATGGGCAGGAAAATATTTTTCACAGAAGTAATATATCATATCCTGGGGACTATGCACGCAACCAGGAGCAAGAGAATTAAACCATATCTTAGCATCACCCTTTAATGAGAAAGGAAACAACTTAAGAATATAGTAATAGCGAATTTTTTCCTCATGAGTGAATAGGGTGGCTATATCATTCAATTTAGTAAGATGTGCCACAACAGTTTCAGATTCATAACCATGGAAAGGATCGGATTCTACCAAAGTAATTAACTCAGGATCGACAGAGAATTCATAATCCTTATCAGTAACAAAGATAGGTGAAGTAGCAAACTTGGGATCATATTGCATTCTAGCATTCAAAGATTTTTCTTTCCACTTGCGTAGCAATTTCTTAAGATCATCTCTATCCTTACAAGCAAGAAAGTCCCTAGCTACCTCTCCTTCCATAACATAACCCTCAGGTATATCAGGCAATTCATATCTAGGAGAGCTAGGTCTAGCAGGTGTATCATAGTGTTCAGTTTCAATAATTTCATCAGATTCAGAGACATCATCAGTTTCAGCATTCACTCTAGCAATTTGTTCATCAAGGAATTCACCCAGTGGCACAGTAGTATCAAGCAAAGTATCATCATAAGCATCATGCATAGCAGAAGTAGCATCATCAATTACTTGCGACATATCAGAATTACTAGCAGGTGGTGGTGTCGCAAATTTACTCATAACAGAAGGTGAATCAAGTGCAGAGCTAGATGGCAGTTCCTTACCTTTCCTCATAGTTGAGGGGTAGATCTTAGTTTTAGCGTCTTTCAGATTCTTCATAGTGATCAACAGATATAAATCCCAAGTGACTTAGAGAATAGAGCTATGCTCCCCGGCAACGGCGCCAGAAAAAGGTCTTGATAACCCACAAGTATAGGGGATCGCAACCGTTTTCGAGGGTAGAGTATTCAACCCAAATTTATTGATTTGACACAAGGGGAGCCAAAGAATATTCTCGAGTATTAGCAGCTGAGTTGTCAATTCAACCACACCTGAAAGACTTAGTATCTGCAGCAAAGTATTCAGTAGCAAAGTAGTATGGAAGTAACGGTAACGATGGCAAGTGACAGTAGCAGTATTGCAGTGATTGTAACAGTAGCAACGGAAAAGTAACTTAGCAAAGATCAATATGCGAAAAGCTCGTAGGCAATGGATCAGTGATGGATAATTATGTCGGATGGTATTCATCATGCAACGGTTATAACATAGGGTGACACAGAACTAGCTCCAATTCATCAATGTAATGTAGGCATGTATTCCATATATAGTCATACGTGCTTATGGAAAAGAACTTGCATGACATCTTTTGTCCTACCCTCCCGTGGCAGCGGGGTCCTAATGGAAACTAAGGGATATTAAGGCCTCCTTTAATAGAGAACCGGACCAAAGCATTAGCACTTAGTGAATACATGAACTCCTCAAACTACGGTAATCACCGGAAAGAATCCTAGTTATTGTCACCCTGGGGGATGTGGATCATAACTCGTAATAGGTGTCTACAACTTGCAAGATAGGATCAAGAACACATATATATTCATGAAAACATAATAGGTTCAGATCTGAAATCATGGCACTCGGGCCCTAGTGACAAGCATTAAGCACAGCAAAGTCATAGCAACATCAATCTCAGAACATAGTGGATACTAGGGATCAAACCCTAACCAAACTAACTCGATTACATGGTAAATCTCATCCAACCCCTCACCGTCCAGCAAGCCTACGATGGAATTACTCACGAACGGCGGAGAGCATCATGAAATTGGTGATGAAGGATGGTTGGTGATGACGACGGCGTCGATTTCCCCTCTCCGGAGCCCAAATCAAGCTCCAGATCTGTCCTCCCGAGGAAGAACAGGAGGTGGCGGCGGCTCCGTATCGTAAAACGCGATGAACTCTTCTCCTTGATTTTTTTCTCCACAAATAGGAATATATAGGAGTGGAAACGAGGTCGGAGAAGCAACAGGGGCCCCACAAGACAGGGGGCGCGCCCTAGGGGGGGGCGCCCCCTGGCTTGTGACCAGGTGGTGGCCCCTCTCCGGTTGATTCTTTCGCCAATATTTTTTATTAATTCCAAATATGTTCTCCGTAAATTTTCAGGTCAATCCGAGAACTTTTATTTTTGCACAAAAATAACACCAAGGCAATTCTGCTGAAAACAGCGTCAGCCCGGGTTAGTTCCATTCAAATCATGCAAATTAGAGTCCAAAACAAGGGCAAAAGAGTTTGGAAAAGTAGATACGTTGGAGACGTATCATGCATCCACAGTATCCGTGGCACACCTGGCCCGAGGTGTACCCGTAACCGAGATAGTCATGCACCGTCGTCATCAGCGCGGCTCTCATATAGAAATTCTCTCCCTTGCTGGCGTCCCATGTCCATGCCGGTGTTTTCCATAACATGTCTAGCTCCTCTTTCAGAAGCCCCATATACAGGTTAATATTATTTCCCGGTTGTTTCGGCCCTTGAATCAGCATGCTCATGTGTATGTACTTTGTCTTCATGCACTTCCATGGGGGGAGGTTGTACATCCATACAAAGACGGGCCATTTGCTGTGGTTGGTGTTTTGGTTTCCAAACGGATTCATGCCATCGGTACTCGCACCAAGCACGATGTTCCTTGGATCTTCTGCAGCAAATCCATATACGGTGTTGAATGCTCTCCACTGGCTACCATCTACGAGGTGTCTCAGCTTCGGATCATCTCCATTGTCGGGCTTCTTCCTCTCCGCGTGCCAGCGCATGAGCTTTGCTTCCTTAGGATCTACGAAATACCGCTGCAGACGGGGAGTGATCGGAAAGTGCCATACAACTTTCTAAGGAGCTTTCTTTCCTGCCTTCTTGTATCGAGAAGCATTGCACACTGGATAGCTGGTTTTTTCCGCGTGCTCCCCCCGATAAATGATGCAATCGTTGATGCATGCGTGGTACCTAATGTGCGGAAAATCAAAAGGGCAAACGCTTTTCTTGGCCTCATCGACACTAGTAGGACACAGGTTCCCCGCGGGAAGAACTTTATTATGTAGATACTTCAAATGCTCATCGAGGCTTTTGTCTGTCCATTTGTTTTTGGCCTTCGTCTTTAGAAGTTCGAGCGTGAAACTCAAGCGGGTCACCTCGGGATCGCAACCGTCATACAATGGAGTCTTCGAGTCTACTTCAAGTTGCGCCAGCTTGGCCTCCTCTCTAGAAGCAGCTCTCTCGCTAGTCGTACTCTTGCGAAGGAGGTCTCGAACATGAGGGTCCTGCACGACTGCACTTAGTAGTGTCGAAGACTACGGCGTGACCGCCGCCTCTTCTCCGCCATGTCCGGACTCTTCTTCGCCGTGTCCGGACTCTTCTTCGCCGTGTCCGGAATCTTCTCCGCCGCCGTCATTTAACTCTTCCCCGCCGCCATGTCCGGCGCCATCGTCTTCGTGTCGATCGGTCATCTCTTCGTCTAGCCCCATGTCGTTATTCCCTGCCATGTGGACGTCCTCATCATCATCATCTTCACTTATCCACCGAGTATAGCCATCCATGAAACCATTCATCAGCAGGTGCGCCTTCAACCTGCCACGATCAAAAGGGTCCAAAAGGACTCCTTCTTTGCATCTTGTACACGGACATCTAATCCTAGTCCGATTATTTGCATGCATGTCCATCACCGCGGATTGCATGTATCGCTCCACCTTCCATCCACTCACCTTCATGACCGACTGCATGCACGGTATAACAAGCAAAAGGGTTATAAACAAAATGCATGCATGCATCAAAGTCATATAAAAATTTGGCATGACCTTGCCTAAAAATAGGACATATCGAGTTTGCTCGAAATTCACCGAAACGGAAATAAATCGACATTTCGGCAAAACATAAGCAACTCGGGGGCATGTCACTCGCACAAATCTCTCCATATCCCAAACACACATATTCCCATTCTTGAAATGAACAACTTTTTACTCACCTATCTCCCGAGAGAGACCGATCGACCGGATGAGGCCTTTCGCTACCTATAGGGATCGAAAGTGTGGATGGCTAAATAGCTAGCTAGATCTAGTTGTTGGGGAGGAGAGATGACTCTAGGTAACTAATGGAGAGGGAGAGAGATGAGCTAGCTAGATCTATATCTAATGGAATGGAGGGAGAGCCAAATAAATGAGGTAGGGGGCATTTATGGAGCTAGCTAGAGATGAGAAGGCCATTTATGGAGGAGAGTTATGGTGGAAGGGGGCATTAATGGGGAGAGAAGAGAGGTAGGAGGAAGAGAGAAGAAGGGCAACAATGGTGAGGGGAGAGGGGAAAGGAGGGGGAGAGAGGGCAAAGGGGGGAGGAGGGGGAGGGGGGTGAAAAGGTGGCACCAGCCACGAATAGCAGTAGCGCTGTTTTTCAGAAAGCGCTACTGCTATGTTAGTTAGTAGTAGCGCTTTGAAGAAAGAGCGCTACTATTAGGTGGGGCCCATTAGCAGTAGCGGTTCCACGAAAAAAGTGCTACTACTAAAATCTTAGTAGTAGCGTTGTATTCTGGACAGCGCTGCTACTACCAATAGTGTCGGTGGGCTCGTCGGGTCCCGCTTAGCAGTAGCGATCTTATTGTTTCCAGCGCTACTGCTAAGTCTTTACTTGTAGCGCTGCCGAAATCCAGCGCTACTGGTAATTACCAGCAGCGCCTGTTACTTTCCAGCGCTACTGATAGTGTCCTGCCTATAAGGTTTCTCCTAGGAGTGCTGGTATGCCTCTAATAGACTAGCTCGTTGATCAAAGATGGTCAAGGTTTCCTAGCCATAGACATGAGATGTCATTTGATAACGGGATCACGTCATTAGGAGAATGATGTGATGGACAAGACCCAAACTATGAACATAGCATATGATCGTGTCAGTTTATTGCTATAGTTTTCTGCATGTCAAGTATCTGTTCCTATGACCATGAGATCATGCAACTCACTGACACCAGAGGAATACCTTGTGTGTATCAAACGTCGGAACGTAACTGGGTGACTATAAAGATGCTCTACAGGTATCTCCGAAGGTGTCTGTTAAGTTGGCATGGATCGAGACTGGGATTTGTTACTCCGTGTGACGGAGAGGTATCTCAGGGCCCACTCGGTAATACAACATCACAATAAGCCTTGCAAGCAAAGTGACTAAAGAGTTAGCCACGGGATCTTGTATTACGGAACGAGTAAAGAGACTTGCCGGTAACGAGATTGAACTAGGTATAGAGATACCGACGATCGAATCTCGGGCAAGTAACATACCGAAGAACAAAAGGAACAACATACGGGATTAACTGAATCCTTGACATAGAGGTTCAACCGATAAAGATCTTCGTAGAATATGTAGGAACCAATATGGGCATCCAGGTCCTGCTATTGGTTATTGACCGTAGAGGTGTCTCGGTCATGTCTACATAGTTCTCGAGCCCGCGGGGTCTGCACACTTAACGTTCGGTGACGTTTCGGTAGTATTGAGATATATGTGTTGGTGACCGAAGGTTGTTCGGAGTCCCGGATGAGATCCCGGACGTCACGAGGAGCTTCGGAATGGTCCGAAGGTAAAGATTTATATATAGGAAAGTGGTATTTGGGTTCCGGAAAAGTTTCGGGTATTTCCGGTAGTGTGCCGGGAGTGACGAATGGGTTCCGAGGGTCCACCGGGTGGGGCCCACCCACCCTGGGGGGCCACATGGGCCCAAGAGGTGGCGCACCAGCCCCTAATGGGCTGGGGAACTGACCCCATAAGGGCCCATATGCCCAAGAGGAAAAAAGGTGGAGATGGGAAGGAATAGGACTCCTTCCTAATATGAATCCACTTCCTAGTAGGAAGTGGATTGGACTCCTCCTTGCCCTGGTTTGGCCGACCCCTAGGGGAAACCCTAGGGAGGCTTGCTCCTCCCTCTCCCCCCTATATATACTAGAGGAATAGAGCCCCAAAACACACGGCCACGTGCTAGTTCTCTATTCTCTAGTTCCTCCACCAAATAGATTCCGGTAGTGCTTAGGCGAAGCCCTGCCGGGATAACTCCACCATCACCACCACCACGCCGTCGTGCTGCTGGAGATCTCATCTACCTCTCCGCCCCCTCTTGCTGGATCAAGAAGGCGGAGATCGTCATCGAGCTGTACGTGTGCTGAACGCGGAGGTGCCGTCCGTTCGGCGCTAGATCGGGACGGATCGTGATTGGATCGCGGGACGGCTAGCGATTTGGATCGCGAAGACGTTCGACTACATCAACCGCGTTTCTTAACGCTTCCCGCTTAGCGATCTACAAGGGTACGTAGATCCACTCTCCCTCTCGTAGATGCTCATCACCATGGATAGATTTTGCGTGTGCGTAGGAAAATTTTTGTTTCCCATGCAACGTTTCCCAATAGGTCGGAACCGAGTCTGCTCTCTTGTGCCTCCTCCTCCACCAGCTCCCTGGAGCTCTGGCGCCATCCACCCCATCTCCTTGCTGGTCTCCCTCGCGAGCACAACGAGCGCCAGGGGTTCTCCTCCACAAGCACGGCGAGCACGACGGGCTGGAGCACGACAAGCAACCGACGCGAGCGCGGCAAGCGCGATGAGCGACACGATGGCGGTTGCGGCCCCTGCGAGCAGCGAGCGGCAGGGCGCGGTTGCGCGGGAAAGCACGGCTGCAGCCCCGGCGCATGAGCAGACAGGGTGCCAGTGCGTGGGTGGGCACGGCGGCGGCCTCGACGCGCGGGCAGGCAGGGCGCTAGCATGGGCGAGCTCAGCTGATGCGGTAGGGCGCGACCGCGCGCGCAGGTGGCTACGACGGCGGTCGCGCGAGCGAGCGCGGCGGCTCGCTGGCGGCCAGCGCACGCAAGCAGCGACTGCTAGCTAGTAGCTAGCAAGCACGCACGCAGGCAGACGACGGCTGCTAGCTAGTACTCTCTCTGTCCGGAATTACTTGTCGCCAAAATTGAAAGGAATGGATGTATCTAGAACTAAAATACGTCTAGATACATCCATTTTTATGACAAGTAATTCCGGACGAAGGGAGTAGCTAGCAAGCACGCACGCGGGTAGCTAGCACGCATCGGCTCATAAATTAGACGCGGACGCGGATGCGCGCGCGGGCTCCTCTCTGACCGCGGATGCGTGCACGGGCTCCTCTCCTACCGTGGATGCGCGACAGCATGTAGCGGGCACCACCATGCACGCGAGCTCGGGGGCGGCCATGGGAGCTTTGGCCACCAGCGTGCGAGCACGGTGGCCGTGACCATGGGAGCTTCTTCTGGAGGTTGCGGCGGCTGGCGCGCAGGCAGAGAGCGCGATGGCCGTGGCCATGCGGGCTTCTTCCGATGGCTGTGGCGGCTAGTGCGCTGCAGCCCCGGCGCAGCGGGCGGCGCAGCAAGGCGCGGCGGGCAGCTGGGATGAAGGAGATTAAAGAGGTGTTTAGAAGAAAATACCTGCAAACATGTCTCGCCAAAGCCACCCACGTGGGCTCGAGAGCATCGCTTGAGCCTGGCTCGCTGGAAACGTCGATTTGAGCGTTTCCAGCGATACATGCCCAGAGGTGCTTTAAGAACCGTGCTATGCAGGCCCAGCCATGTTTGCATATAATCAAGCAGCGCAACACCGAAAAATGCTGCATACAGCGAGCCTGGTTGAACTTTTGTGGGCAACCAAACACATCCTTGGTTAGATGCATCTATTTTTGGCATTTTGCATCTGCGACCTGACTCAGCCAGGCTGAGTGAATGCAGGTTAGTTTGTTTGCGTGCATCCCCTCTAGCCTTGGCTGACTAGCAACATAGGCATTTGTGTTTGGTTACCTACATGTTCTAGTCAAGATGCAAAGTATTCTTGTTTGGTTACATACAACACAAGTGTTATGATAATCTCTTCTACGAGTGATGAGGTTACCAGCAAACACACACACACACACACACAATATCATAATATTCGCAAACATAAACCGTTAGCACAAGATAAACTATTACCATACTTTACCATAGCAGGACTAATAGGCGGGTTCATAATAGTATAACACTAGCACAAAGTCTTCAAACAGGACTAACAAAGCAGAGCTAAGATAGCAGAGATAAACCCTAATCACCCTCAACATCCATATCAAATTCTTTGTGGTGCGGCTCACATTTGGCCACCACCTCAATGCCCTCATCGGTGTGTACAATCACCTTCAAGACCGTGGGACTCAACAGTTTGAAGGTGAGAAGGCACCCGATCTTGACCTCGTGAGCTACACAAAAGGTCGCCCAACCCTTATCAAGGGTGATACTGTCGGCGATCATCCGGGTCTGACCTTCTAGGTGCATCCGGTGTCCTCGTTAGCAGGGACGGTGCGAGGTGGTTGTTGAAGGGAGGGGGCATTTGTAGATACTCCAATTTAGGTGCGAAGATGATCTTGCAGAGGTGTGTTGGGTCCGTGTTCTCATGGTAATGGTCGTATTTCTTAACCCTCCTCAGGGTGCCGTCGATCTCCACCACCTCCTTGCTCTTCGTGTCTGATACAACCCTCTTGCCCTCGTGTCCAGGGCGACCTCCTTACCCTTCGTGTATGAGGTGATCTCCTTGTCATTGCCGCCCATGACGAGCTTCTCAATCTGCATTGAACATACACATATAAACTAGTGCTCCAATCAAAACGTATTTACATGTATGAAAAAGATTAATGACGGCTACAAAGATGCATTGTTTGACCACAATCTTAGCTGCTATTCTGAATGCAACATTAACTCATCCCACCCAGGTGCCAAATTCACTCTCAATCCACATTTAGCCATCATCATTCTGGACGACTCCGAAGGGGAGGAGTACCAGGCGATGGAGATGGTGGCGAGGGTTCCTCAGCGGCAGAGTGGCTGCTACATAGAGGACTGGCGCATTGTAAGCCGAGGCGACGATGTTGCTCTTCCCAATAACTTTTCATGGGATACTGGTTTATAGATATAAGGGCGTAATGCCTAGATGAAATCATGACATGTATGATCACATGATAAACATTGCAATTTAATCGACACACAATTGTAATTCATTCACCACACCTATACCTTATGGAGACATGCCACTAGTGAAGTTATGGATCCCTACCCTTTATTCACCATAGTAACAACCTCAAACACTTTATTTATGTTCTTCTATATTTTGAACATTTACTTTCATTGTCTACAAAAATCAATTCCAACCACAAGATACATTGATACGTGTAACGTGGAAAGGTAGTGAGATTGATAACGCCACAATAAGTGTTAGGGACGAAGTGAAGTGTTTAATTTATGTGATGGTACTGATCATTGCCTCGATGTTATAACTCCATGGATTATACATTGATTCTTCATGATTGTTTCATACCACAAACCCTTGCTCTTCAAGGCCCAACGTGATATTCACCAAGCATAAAAACCCATCGGGATATCAGTAGCACACACCATTGTGTCTCATAGCTCCACCACTGCTTCAAGCAGAGATGTTGTTCTCCATGTCACCAATCTCCTTCGGTTGCCTTCACGTCGTCACCATCTCCTGATCTAACTACTCCACCCATGTGTCTCCTAACAAACTAAACAAGTTACCACCCACAATGATAAAACCTTAGGTCCACTCTATGTGCATCATTAAAGTGGATTTCTATTTCAGTGAAAGGCAAAATGTCTTTCGTTGATTGCGAGCCATCCCTGGTGAATTTACAATCTTGAAGCCACACAACTTAAATATTAAGTAGGTGGTGTATGTGTGTGTGTGGTGTCATCTACCTCCTCACATGAGGTCCTCGGGGACAACGGTGACCTCCCGAATGGTGTGGTGTCGGTCCCTACATCCGCAACAGCATGAGATCACCCCCTTCACTCACGGTGGCGCAATGGAGGTCCCCTCCATTCCCTGCCTCACCTCGCTCAATCTGGCAATGGCACATTGTCCCCACCTCCATCATTTTTATCGCCTTGCTTGATCTGTGATGCCCTGTGGCGGCCGGTTCTTGTTGTATTGTGATTAGGACCTCCTTAGACGGATTTTTAAGGTGTAAAGTAAAAAACGTCAGATCTTCATTGGTCCAATACTGCTCTTCCAAATAACTTCTCATGGGTTGCATGAATTATTTTTTGGGTCTATAATTCACCAGGGCATTGGCATGAATACCCTCTCCTAAATAGGGCTTAAAGGTTTTGGACCCCGATAAATCCCGAACGTTCGGATTTTAAGCATGTCATCCTGAACATTTTTTCATGGCAACTTTAGTTGACGCGAGGTGGCAACTTTAGTTGTTAAAACATGGCAACTTTGTCCCAGTTCGTTTTTTTATCAGAAAATTGCCATGTTTGCCAAACTCGCATGAACTAAAGTTGCCATGAAAAACGTTCGGATTGCCATGCTTAAAATCCAAACGTTCGGGATCTATCATTTCCGAAGGTTTGTAATGTACACATGTGTATCTTACATGTTGCACTTTCATCCAAGGTGAGCCATAGTCAAAATGCCATGTGCATACAGAAAAAGGTATGTAATCCTATCTGGGAGTACATCTTTATCCCGATGGAACTCCAAAAAGTAATAAATTCACTCTATCCTTGAATTATGGCAAGCTAACCACGCTTCACGGCATGCGCATGCGCGTGCGTGCGCGTCTGTGTATATATTAGCGCCCCTTCTCGATTATAACTCCTAGTGAGAATTTCCATGTTTTGCCTCTATTCTTCTTCTCATCTTACTCCTGATGGTGCATGAGCTCATGGTAATTATTCATTCAATATTGTTATTATCTTATTATCAAATGCTCTTATTGGTGAAAGATCCTATATGTTGGTTTGACTGCAATTTGTTGGGTATTTGGATGTCTAGTCAGAAAGCAACCTTTGAGAAGAAACTAATCAAATCTCCTTCTAAAACTGTGTTTCCCGCCTGCTCTCTTCTCTTGTACTGGGCAGGGCTTCAGAGCTCAAGACCGAGGCTGAGGGTCTCAAGACCAATCATGTTACTTTGCTAGGTCTCTTCCAAGGATCCATTCAGGGCGTCTGGTTGATGAAGTTGTTGGTTGCTGTTGAAGTACGGATTACTTGTAGTTGTTGGGTCCTGGTGGTCTCCTTTCGTTGTTAGTACTAGTAATTGTGTATGTGCAATGCACATAGATTTTAGATATGATATTATTTGTACGTGTATATTAGGTAGGGTATTGATTGCACGTGTATATTATGTATGATATGCATGTTGATAATTGGTAGGATATTAATTGTGCCACAGATATGTTGGCATGACGTTGAGTTTAACATTTTATAACCATTGGCAGTGGTGAGTAATTAAAGCATTATAAACGTGTTTGGTGCTCAACATTGTAGCGATTTGAACCGCTAGATCGCATGATTTGATGTCTGAGATGATTTGGATTTGCCCCTTTAATTTGTATCCTCTTATATGAATATAGATAGATATAGATATAGATATAGGTGTGTTTTCTTCTGTTCAGTCCCAGTGCATAGAGTCCCATCTGTGTTTTTCTTAGATTGTTGCTGGTATTGATCGGAGTATCAGGTTTTCTATCTGTACCATTGTCTGCTGTATTGTTATATTTTCGTTATGAAAAGTAATGGAAAGGGGGAGCCCAGTTCGAAATAAAATTAAAATAACCATTTCTTCGAATCTCATTTGATTGATTTCACTTTTTTGTGCAGCATAGCATGTTGAACAGGAGGCGATTTTCCCCCTTCGTGTCTCCGGGTTTTCCGCTGGACATGCATGCAGCTCCGTGCGAAACAGAACATGGAGGCCAGGGAGAGAAGAGCAAGCGTTTGCTTGCCGTCCGATGGAACACACGCGCTGCGCATCCGCCGTGGTTCAGCGAACACCACACCCAACGCATGCAGGAGGACTTGCAGATCCACGTTCGAGCACAAAGACAGAAAGTAGTAGTAGAAAATAATAAACACCTACCATAACTGGCGGCGTCGTCCAGCTAGCCGAGCCCGAGAGAGAGCGCCGCGCCACCGCGTTTTTCTTTCCTGTTCCGTCCTCCACATCGCCGTTGTCGTCCGGCTAGCCCAGAGCAACACCGCGTGCCCAGCCATACATATACCCCGATGCAAACCCTAGCTTCTATTTCTAGTCCTAGGCCCTAGCAATAGCATCCGCGCGCCGCCACCCCACCCCCTGCCCCCGTTTCGCACCGATGGCCTCCATGTCCTCCAACCTTCGCCGCCGACCGTCGTTGGCCCCTGCACCGCGCACCGGCGCCCCCGACTGGTACGTTTCTCCCGTCTCTCTCTCTCTTTCTGGTTTACGTATCTAGCTAGCTCGCGGTAATGAACAATTCTGTGCGCATGCGTGTGTGTAGGAGGGACTGGGCGGGCATCTACAAGCCCATGGCGAAGCGGATCGCGGGGCACGCGCTGGCGAACGACGTCGCGGACTACCTTCAGTTCCTCGCGGCGTGCGCAGCGTGGAGGGAACACACCGATGAGGATGACCCCAAGCAGCACAGCGTGCTCGACCAGCACTTCCACCCGCGCCGCTGGATCCTGCTGCCGAATGGGAGCAGCACCTATGTCGCCGACGACGACAGCCGCAACCGGCACAGCATGGTGAACCTGTCCAGCCGGACCAAGATCACCGTGGACCTGCCTCACCTCCAGGGCCACACCGTCGCCATCGGGTCTGGCGGCTCGCCCGGCGGCGTCCTCGTCCTCGTACACGTGGAGACCCTCGTCGTGCGGCTTCTGAACCCGCTCACCGGGCAGCGCGTCGACCTCGCTTCCGTCGCTCCCGTGCTGAGCGGCCACCGCATGGGACACCGCGACAAGGAATTCTCGCGCAGGTGCAAAGTGCTAGGAGCCGGGTTCGCGGGCGACTCCACGGTGGTGCTCCATTTCGGGTGGGACAACAAACTCGTCTCCTGCAACCTCGGCGGCGACCACTGGGAGGTTATCAGCGAAGGCGATTTGTACTGCTCAGCCTTCCCGTTCCGCGGCAAGGTCTACTTCGCCGACCAGGGGAGGGAAGGGCTTATGGTCGTGGACGCCGAGGCCACACCACCCAATCTGGTGCTAGCCGCAAGATGGCCGACGGAGAGGTTCAAGTTCAGCTTCGCGTACATGGCCGACAGCTCCGGCATGCTTCTGGTGCTGACCAACAAGGTCAATTACCAGGGGGGACAGGGACTGGATGACGATTACACGGTGAAGTTCCAGTTATTCCGGCTGGACGCGGACGCCGGGGTGCTGATCCGGGTGAAGGACCTCGGCCAGCGCGCCATGTTCGTCGGCGATTACTCCGGTGTGATCATCGTGTCCGCCAAAGGTAACGTCGTCCCCAACGCCATCTACTTCCAGCACGACCTGCACAAGAAACTTTTAGTGCGTGGTGTATCTGATGGAACAACCAGGCCGATGACTGAAGCTGAGGGCGGTTTCATCGACTATCTGACTTCTTATGTGCGTTGGAACGGGAGCAACAAGGAATGCTGATCGGTGATTGCGGTCGTTTCTGCAACCGCGATATTATAGTACCTCTGAAATGCTGTTGTGTCTTCTTAAAAGAACCTATAATTAAGTTCATGTTTCTGTTGTGGTATGTGTGCCTAAACTTTGATGACAAGTTTTTGTCCTTGCTATAAGTGAATTGCTTCGAAATTTTAAGTATGATTGGGCATAATGTGCTACTCGAGTTTTCTAGTTGTTGCTATAAGTGAATTGTTCAAGTTTATATTTTCTAATAACTGATATTGTTTCATTCTCGCTCGTGTGTTGCCATGTGCTACGAGCTAGTAGCAAACAGTGCATACGTGAATTCTAGGATCAGCACTTTATTGTACCGGATGAATTTCCTCTTCTTGTGCTAGACAAGAAGAAGAAAATTCATTGTGCTTATGTAGGTAGAGATAGAATTTGCTGCCTAGGGATAGTTGTCCCCAAAGGTGTCTACCGTTCGTACTAGCTTCATTTTTATATACTCTGCATATTAGTTATGACCCAAGTTAAAGTTTATAAAATTTGACCAAGTTTACAGAAAACCATACAAACTTTTACAATAACAAATTTATATGATGTAAAAATATATTCAATGATGATTCTAATGTTATTGATTTGGACATATGGGTGCTAATAACTTTGTGTAACCTTGACCAAACTTTACAAAATTTGACTTGAAACAAAACTAATATGCAGAGTAAGTACTAGAAGCGAAGGGAGTACTTATGTTGGGGTTTGTGCCTAGACGTTGTTTGCTTTGCTTGCAACGTGTGTTAATTGGTCGTTGTCTATCCTTCTTCAGCTTCTCCTCCCTATCATGAAACACCATCCATGTTTGGTCTCCCGCGTTGACACAACACAAAACACAAACAAGGTTACAATGGACAGGTTGCGCTAGTTAACTAATAGGTACTCGTAAATACGCATTCCAATCCATGGCCAAAGTCCATGCCATGATGGAAGGGGAAGAGAAGATGTGAAGCTTGTAAAATGTTGTCATTGCACAAGACAAAAAAAAGACTAAAGTCTCATCTATACTAGCTAGCCTTGTTGATGTTACGAGTGAATAGACAACATGGCACCAATCGTGCCAAAAACAATTTGCTCTTTGTGCTTCTCTAGCTATATTAGTTGATACTCAATTATATGAGATACCGAGTAAGCAATAAGCACAAATCTCCGCATCTAACAACAATAAGGTTAGGGGCGGTCACCCCCCCGCCCCCCAAGCGCAGATGTATTTTATTGATATTTACTAGGCTAGTTCAAAGTCAGGGGATTAACTATGTCAAATAAACCAGTTTGCCATGTACTTCATTGGGGCATATAATTTACTCTTAACACATGACTTCTTTGATTCAAAGAATTTTCATAGAATTTTTGGGGATTGGATTCTTAGGAATTCTTTATGTGTAGGTTGTTTCGTTTGCAATTGCAATCCTTTGCGAATTTCCAAAGGAATCTTTTGCACTCTATTTTGGAAGAAAATTCAACCCACTCGAACTTCTTGTCACAATTCCATTATTTTCATGTGGTCTCAAACCGTCTTCAAAGCAAATTACTACCATTCTCCAATCCTATAGGATTGAGTAGGACATAAGACTATAATTTTCTTGTGTTTCAAGATTTCTGTTAATCAAAGAGTCTCTTAATATATGATGGTCACTTGATAGGCCCTCTTTGATTTAAATAATTTTTGGAGGATTTTACGTTAGTGATTTTTCCTACATGGGTTATTTGATTTTTAGGGATTTTTTCATCCTTAGGATTTATTTTCACTTGATTTCATAGGAAAGTATACATGCTCTCCAACTTCTTTGAATGATCACAACGCTTTTTCTTGCGCGCAATCAAACATCATTTCAAGCCATAATACACAACATGGCATGACTCTCTATTTGTGTGTTTTTCTTATTCATGCATTTTAACAACCCGTGCGATGTAAACCAAAGATGCCCAAAAAGCAAGTTCATTTGTATAAAGTAAACTAAATATTTTTTAAATAATAAGTGAGTAAATCATCTTATAGCGTGACTTTGAAGATATGAGTTATCAAAAAAAAAGTTTACGCCACTTTAACACTAATGTATGCATTTCATGTCAATTCAACATACACGTATTAGACATTATAAGTCAAAAAATCAGCTATGATGAAAAATTTCCACTCTGGATTCTAGGGATTTCAAAGTTTATTTTTTTACGATTCCAATCCTTAGGAAACTTCTTTCTATACATCTCCTTTGGATCAAAGGAATGGTGTCACCAAAATTGTTATGGATTGGTTTCCTATTACTCTATTACATACAAGTGGTAACCATACATGAGTGACAAACACGATTTTGCACTCGTTAGTGATTGCTTGCCAGTGATACAAAATACCACTGAAGGGCCTCCCTTGTCCATCACATGTAACGACATCCGAAAGCAAACAAAGATACCATGAGTCGGACCTTGTGTCGAGCTGGCTGGCAGGTTATGAGGTTTGCCACGCTCCTCTCCACATACTAACCCACCACTAGACCAATCATGGATATTATATTCGGGTAGTGGAATTTCAACATCTCACGTCCAATATAATGTTTGCACTCATATGTGTAGGATTCATACTCTTTTTATTTGTTTTTCATGCATTCTATCTCGATGATTATTCCTATAGTTTTCCTCTGTTTTGCAGTTGCAAATATTCCTTCTTTTTTGCACCTATGTTTGTGATCATGAGATCCAACGAGTCCCTATAGGGCCCTGGAGAAAACAATTTGTAGAATTATAGGATCTCTAATCAATTAATTGTCTAGTTCTGCTCAAATTAATGCATGTGTTTTCATGCCATCATGTTGTTCAAGCTTGATTTGCTACTCTCGCCCACCATTTTTGCCTTGTTAGTTACTCCCTCCGTCACAAAATATAGCACTTATTAGTTTTTTTTATAGTTTTTCCATGTGTAACGTGTATTGGGAAATCAAAGCGCGGTAAGCCATTGCGTGTAGTATCACTTATGACCAATAGCACAATGAGCCAGTGCATGAAGCCTTAATGACATCTCTTAACTCCCCCCATGCTAGTTTGAAATAATGCATTCATATTGCGGGGCATAGGAAGTAATGCAGAGGCCAAAATAGCATCTAAGCATTCTGTATGCCATGTTGCACTGGTTTAGTCACCTAACCTTAGGCTTTGTTTAGCAAAAAGTAGCTACAAGCATGGTAAACTGGCGTAGTCCTATAGTATAGGAACCAAAATATTTATTCATTACTTATCCTTTTTAGGAGCCAAACTGATTCACTAGCAAGTCACTAAAATGTCCATGCAATGTAAGACTGGAGGCAATATTATCATGACTATCATATTAATGGGCTATGTGAGTTGTGCATCAGTAGTGACATCTTATGCATTGAAACTAGCAATAGTGTGTTGATGATTTTGATGAACTAGCCCTTGAGGTTTATTTTACCAAACTATTATGGCAACATGCTAATAACCCATATATGGTTTCTGAAACAGACGTGTAATTTTTAATTGCCTTGTTAGGCTCAAAATTTACTCACGAGCGTCTCATTAATAACCAGTTTTGTTATGTTGTGATCTGATTTACACATTCTTAATGCCAAGCATGTCATCCTTCAGGAGGTGTGCATTGTTGTTGCACATATTTTGATGCTTAACTTTATGACTACTTTACCAAAGTAATAGTAAAAAAAGCTATAGCTTTCGTATATGAATTGAATAGGTACTTCATACGTAACATATTTATACATTAGAAAGTTGCTAAAAACGAGTAACTTAGATGGTAGGATCATTGCTATACACACAACAAAAATGTGTCATACTTCCAAATTTCACATAGTTTTAATTGAGTTAATGGAACAAATGATTATAACATATCTACTGCCGATCGAAATAGGCAACCGTGCGTCAATGGCAACCTAGAAGTCCCAAAGAACCGCCAACCCTGTGGCTATTCCCTGAGACCGAGCAACAATGGATGTACTATTAGTTGCACTTGTGTCCACACACCCTTTTGTTGCAAATGTGCATGCATGTACTCTCACCAAATGCACGCACCATTAAACATGATCTCAAATATAATACATTGTGTTCGATCCTATTTAATTTGTATGTTGGATTCTAAGTTGTGAATGGGCACTCTACTACCCAAGCTGGTGGAAGAGATGGTGCACTGCTTGTTGGAAAACAACGTGACCTATCTGATTATGTTCCTCCTAGCTAGCAAGTTGTGGAAGAAGACATCCAACTTCGGCCCAACACGATTGGCTCATGGATCGGTCACCACTCCCACCTCTGCAGGTAGACCACTTCTCAAGAACAATAATGACAATACACTCCGCACGCTCATCAGCGATGGTTCATCTTCTCCCATATCCACGAGACTCTGAGAAGAGCCGCTACTTCCCCGAAACCTAACCCCCTACGAGATGATTTCCATGCCGACCACGTATGAGGTGGTCTTCGCATGAGGAGGCCATTGTGAAGGTGATGCCAGTGCACAAGGTGCTTGGATTTGAGGCCTCCCATGGAAAATCTTGGATCCATGATATTCCCGTCCTACTAATGCTCAGCAAATCATTATTACCTTAAGCTTGTGACCCCGTAGGTTTGGTAACTCATAGACATGAACGAAACTCCTTCGTCCAATGACCGATAGCGGAACCATGGACATCCATATCGATCCCTAAGAGTACACGAATGATATTTGAATGAACCATCAGTTACCATGTGGCATTCCCTTTGATTCACAATACTTTACAAGACCTAGAATCATCGGTATCCTCTTGATTCATCCGCATGCTCGTTATACCATTATTCTCGTTACCGGTTTTGTTCTTCTTTCTCGTTAATGTGTTCCGGCATCCCCGTGACCTAGTCACCTGTGTCTGGCCAGACGATGACGGATGTCGTCACACCGAGAGGGCCCTAATAATATCTCTCCATCATCGGAGGAGCAAATGCCACCCTCGAGCTATCTAGTCCCTTGTCAAACTTTCCAATGAACCTGTAACTTGCTGTTATGATCACCTAGTTACAGATTACGTTTTAGCAAACCCAAAGCTCATCGTATGGTAAGAAGTGCCGACGACACTCTCATGGTCTAATGAACATAAAACACATGCTAACACTCTGTGTTATAACTATTAATCTCAGACGATATTATCTCAAATTATAACAAACAAGTTTGGGTCGATTCAATATGATCGTTCTTCTAATGTCGTATTCTCAACATTGTTTTAGGACCATCGTTACACTTAACGATATCCTAAGATCTGGAAAACATGATCAGTAATAACACTTGAGCTAGTCATAGAGGCAAGACTAGGAATCTTTGTTTTGCCGTTTATCATTCCACACATGCATATGAGTTTTCCACTGAATCACATATTACATAATCATAGCAGTTATAGCATAGAATGTAAACTCACAATTATGAATGTGGAAATATAATAATAAAATATTATTGCCTCTAGGGCACATTTCCAACAGTCTCCCACTTGCACTAGAGTCAATAATCTAGTTGCGTGGTTTGTTAGCACCTATGGCTTATCTGGTGTTGCTCATGCTTTGCTTTAGTGGTAGAGCCTTCGTCACCGGTTTTGAAAAAATCGAAAATATATAATATGTATGTCAAATATGTCTGTTTTTGTAGGATCCTTAATTCCTTTTGCTTTGAATAATGTCACTATTATTCATAATATAGTGGCATTGGTTTCATTGCATTTTGGATCATTTTATGTGTATCAAGACACTTCTTGAATACTTTATATCAAGACACTTCTTGCATATATCAAGACAATTCTTGATCCAAACATTTATTGAAACATCTAATGTTTTCAATATACACTCTTAATGTTATGGAATCCACAATATTTTTTATGCTTGAAAACTATTCAAAACAACATAATTTCAGCCAATGCAAATTTATACCAGTCATGAAGCTAATGTTGCTTGTAACCATTTACAACAATATGCTACATCTCCTCTATTTGAGTAGGAACGATTTCTTTTTCATCTCAGAGGTACTTAACAATATCAACATATACCTAGTTAACTAATCATCCAAGATCACTTTGGTATTTGTTACTAACACTAGTGCAGCCGCGTGCTATACAAACGGTTTTTAACCCCTTTCCATGACGTAGTCTTAAACCGTCGCCTTGCATGTGTGGGCGATAGGGGGGCTTATCCCACACGACAGGGAAAACCCGTCGGCGATGCCTGCACCCGGTCACACGATGGGCAAAAATATATCGTTTGCGATTCGAAGGGCCATCACAAACAGACATATTGGGGAAGACGTGTGAGATGAGCTTATCATCCCACACAGGGAATCCCAAGGTTACGTCTCCGTTCGTATTGCAGATCACACACAATTTTCTGCATAACATTGTTTGTGATAGGGCTGGTCATCACACACGATAGTTATAATTCTGTCATTTGCGTTATTCAAAACATCACTCATGGTGTCTGGAAGAAACTGTTTGGCATTGGGCTGTCAATCACACACACTTGCTTTCTGAAAACATTTGTGATTGGGTGTCCTAATGCACACAGTTGTCGACCATAATTCGTGTGTGATTGCTCACCGATCCAACACGCCAACTTTTTAGAAACCTGATACGTCTCCAACGTATCGATAATTTATGAAGTATTCATGCCATATTCACCTATGTTTACAATACTTTTATATGTTTTTGATGCACTTTATATGATTTATTTAGAACTAACTCGGACTGACGTTGTTTTCAGCAGAACTACCGTGGTGTTGTTTTTGTGCAGAAAATGAAAGTTCTCGGAATCACCCAAAACTTTTTGACGGTTTTTTTTTTGGAACAAAAGAGGCACTAGACACTTCGTGGGAGTGCCAGAAGAGCCATGAGGTGGGCACAACCCACCAGGGTGCGCCAGGCCCCTCCGGTGCGCCCTGGTGTATCGTGCCCACCTCGTGGCCCATCTTCGCGTGAAACCGACGCTCAAAAATCCTATAAATACAGAAACCATCAGAAATAACCCTAGACTCTCCGCTCTGCCGCCGCAACTCTCTGTATCGACGAAAAACCAATCTGGAGACGTTCCAGTTGTTGGAAATATGCCCTAGAGGCAATAATAAATTGATTATTAGTATATTTCCTTATTCATGATAATCGTTTATTATCAATGCTATAATTGTATTGACTGGAAACAAAAATACATGTGTGGGTACATAGACAACAATGTGTCCCTAGTAAGCCTCTATTGGACTAGCTCGTTGATCAAAGATGGCTATGGTTTCCTAGTCATGGACAAGAGTTGTCATTTGATAACGGGATCACATCATTCTCCTAATGATGTGATGGACAAGACCCAACCGTAAGCATAGCAGTTGATCGTGTCAGTTTATTGCTACTGCTTTATCCATGTCAAGTATCTGTTCCTACGACCATGAGATCATGCAACTCCCGGACACCGGAGGAATGCCTTGTGTGTATCAAACGTCACAACGTAACTGGGTGGCTATAAAGGTGCTCTACAGGTATCTCCAAGGGTGTCTGTTGGATTCGCATGGATCGAGACTGGGATTTGTCACTCCATATGACGGAGTGGTATCTCTGGGCCCACTCGGTAATACAACATCAAAAGAAGCTTGCAAGCAATGTGACTAAGGAGTTGTCACGGGATCTTGTATTACGGAACGAGTAAAGAGACTTGCCGGTAACGAGATTGAACTAGGTATGGAGATATCGACGATCGAATCTTGGGCAAGTAACATACCGATGGACAAAGGGAACTGCATACGGGATTGTCTGAATCCTTGACATCGTGGTTCGACCGAGAAAGATCTTCGTAGAATATGTAGGAACCAATATGGGCATCCAGGTCCCGCTATTGGTTATTGACCATAGAGGTGTCTCGGTCATGTCTACATAGTTCTCGAACCCGCAGGGTCTGCACACTTAAGGTTCGGTGACGTTTCGGTAGCATTGAGTTATGTATGGTGGTGACCGAAGGTTGTTCGGAGTCCCGGATGAGATCCCGGACGTCACGAGGAGCTCCGGAATGGTCCGGAGGTAAAGATTGATATATAGGAAGTCCCGTTTTGGCCACCGGAAAAGTTTCGGGTATTTCCGGTAATGTACCGGGAGTGCCGGAGGGCCATCGGGAGGGACCACCGACGCCGGGAGGCCACATGGGCCTTAAGGGTGTTGCACTAGCCCTTGGTGGGCAGGGAAAACCATCCCTACAAGGCCCATGCGGCTAGGAAAGAGTGGGAAAGGAAAAACCCCAAGTGGGGGAAGGAAAATCCAAATTAGGAAGGAGTCATAATAGGATTCCACCTCCCTTGTGGGAGGTGGATTCCTCCCTTGTTTGGTTCGGCCGAACCTGCTTGGAGTAGGGGCCAAGGCTGCCTCCTCCCCCCTTCCTCCTATATATATTGAGGGATTTTTAGGGCAGCCCCTAACCCTAATTGCCACGTGCTGCCCTCTTCTTCCTCTAGATCTGTTCTCCTCTAGATCTGTTCGGTATAGCTTAGCGAAGCTCTGCCGGATCAGCTCCACCACCACTGCCAGCACACCATTGTGCTGCCGGAGAAATCATCTACCTCTCCACCCTCGCTTGCTGGATCAAGGAGGTGGAGATCGTCATCGAGCTGTACGTGTGCTGAACGCGGAGGTGCCGTCTGTTCGGCGCTAGATCGGAAGGACCGTGATTGGATCGCGGGACGGCTTGCGATTTGGATCGCGAAGACGTTCGACTACATCAACCGCGTTTCTTAACGCTTCCCTCTTAGTGATCTACAAGGGTATGTAGATCCACTCTCCCTCTCGTAGATGCTCATCACCATGGATAGATCTTGCGTGTGCGTAAGAATTTTTTTGTTTCCCATGCAACATTCCCCAACAGTGGCATCAAGAGCTAGGTCTATGCGTAGATGAGATCACGAGTAGAACACAAAGGAGTTTGTGGGCGTTGATGCTCAGATTGCTTCCTCCCTTGGTCTTTTCTTGATTCAGCGGTATTGTGGGATGAAGTGGCCCGGACCAACATTACTCGTACGCTTACGAGAGACCGGTTCCATCAACTGACATGTAACTTCGTTGCATAAAGATGGTTGGCGGGTGTCTGTCTCTCCCACTTTAGTTGGATCGGATTCGACAAAGGCGGTCCTTGAGAAGGTTGAATAGCAATTTGTGTATCACCGTTGTGGTTTTTGCGTAGGTAAGAATCGTTCTTGCTAGATACCCGTAGCAGCCACGTAAAACATGCAACAACAATTAGAGGACGTCTAACTTGTTTTTGCAGGGTATGTTGTGATGTGATATGGCCAATAACATGATGAGATATATGTGATGTATGAGATGATCATGTTTTGTATAGATTATCACGACTTGCATGTCGATGAGTACGGCAACCGGCAGGAGCCATAGGGTTGTCTTTAATTTGTTTTCGCCATTTTTTGCTTTACTTTATCGCTATGAGTTAGCAGTAGTTGTAGAAGAAATAGTTGGCGCGACAACCTCATGGCGACACGTTGATGGAGATCAAGATGATGGAGATCATGGTGTCATGCCGGTGACGATGGAGATCATGCCGGTGCTTTAGAGACGGAGATCAAAAGCACAAGATCATGGCCATATCATGTCACTTATGATTTGCATGTGATGTTAATCCTTTTATGCATCCTATTATGCTTAGGACGATGGTAGCATTATAAGGTGATCCCTCACTAAAATTTCAAGATAAAATTGTGTTCTCCCCGAGTGTGCACCGTTGCGAAAGTTCATCGTTTCGAGACACCACATGATGATCGGGTGTGATAGACTCTACGTTCACATACAACGGGTGCAAGCCAGTGTTGCACATGCGGAACACTCGGGTTAAACTTGACGAGCCTAGCATGTATAGACATGGCCTCGGAACACAAGAGACCGAAAGGTCGAACATGAGTCATATAGTAGATATGATCAACATGGAGATGTTCACCATTGAAACCACCTCAACTCACGTGATGATCGGACTTGAGTTGGTGAATTTGGATCATGTGACACTCAAATGACCAGAGGGATGTCAATTTGAGTGGGAGTTCTTAAGTAATATGATTAATTGAACTCATTGTCATGAACATAGTCAAAGTGACTTTGCAAATTATATTGTAGATTACTAGCTCGCACTGTAGCTCCCTTGAAATTTATATGTTCCTAGAGAAATAGAGTTGAAAGATGATGGTAGCAATAATGCGGATTGGGTCCGTGATCTGAGGATTGTCCTCATTGCTGCACAGAAGGCTTATGTCCTTAATGCACCGCTCGGTGCGCCACCCCCTCAAGCATCGTCTGTAGATTTTGTGAACATCTAACAGGCACGTTCTGATGACTACTTGATAGTTCAGTGCGTCATGCATTACGGCTTAGAATTGAGGCTCCAAAACGTTTTGAACGTCACGGAACATATGAGATGTTCTAAGAGCTGAAATTGGGATCTCAGGCTCGTGCCCGTGTTGAGAGGTATGAGACCTCCAACAAGATTCTTTGCCTGCAAGATGAAGGAGAATAGCTCAATCGGTGAGCATGTGCTCAGATTGTCTGGGTGCTACAATCGCTTGAATCGAGTGGGAGTTGATCTTCCAGATAAGATAGTGATTGATATAGTTCTCCAAGTCACTGTCACTAAGCTACTAGAACTTCGTGGTGAACTATAAAAGCCAGGGATGGAAGTAATGATCCCTGAGCTATTCACGATGTGTGACACCGCGAAGGTAGAAATCAAGAAGGAGCATCAAGTGTTGATGGTTAGTAAAACCGCTAGTTTCGAGAAGGGCAAGGGCAAGGAGGGAAACTTCATGGATGGCAAGTCAGTTGCTGCTCCAGTGAAGAAACCCAAGGTTGAACCCAAACCCGAGACTATGTGCTTCTATTATGAGGAGAACGGTCGCTGAAGCGGAACAACCCTAGATACTTGGTAGATAAGAAGGCTGGCAACGTCGACATGAGTATATTTGATATACGTGTTATTGATGTGTACCTTACTAGTACTCCTAGTAGCACCTGGGTATTGGATACCGGTTCGGTTGCTAAATGTTAGTAACTCGAAATAAAAGCTACGGAATAAACGGAGGCTAGCTAAGGGTGAGGTGACGATGAGTGTTGGAAGTGTTTCCAAGGTTGATGTGATCATCATCGCACGCTCTCTATACCTTCGGGATTAGTGATGAACCTAAATAAATGTTATTTGGTGTTTGCGTTGAGCATGAACGTGATTAGATCATGTTTATTGCAATACGGTTATTCATTTAAGTTAGAGAATAATGGTTATTCTGTTTACATGAATAAAACCTTCAATGGTCATGCACCCAATGAGAATGGTTTATTGAATCTTGATCATAGTGATACACATGTTCATAATATTGATGCCAAAAGATACAAAGTTAATAATGATAGTACCACATACTTGTGGCACTGCCGCTAAATGTCATATTGGTGTAAAACGCATGAAGAAACTCCATGCTGATGGATCTTTGGACTCATTCGATTTCGAATCGGTTGAGACATGCGGACCATGCCTCATGGGCAAGATGACTCAGACCCCGTTTTCCGGTATGATGGATCGGGCAAGTAACTTATTGGAAATAATACATGTTGATGCATTCGGTCCAATGAGTGTTGTAGCGTGCAGTGGATATCATTATTTTCCTACCTTCACTGATGATTTGAGTAGATATGGGGATATTTACTTGATGAAACACAAGTCTGAAACGTTTGAAAAGTTCAAACAAAATCAGAGTGAAGTTTGAGATCATCGTGACAAGAAGATAAAATGTCTACGATATGATCTTGGAGGTAAATATCTGAGTTACGAGTTTGGTATACAACTTAAGACAATGTGGAAGTTGTTTCACAACTCATGCCACCTGGAACACCATAGTGTGATGGTGTGTCCGAACGTCGTAGTCGTGCTCTATTGGATATGGTGCGAACTATGATGTCTCTTATCGATTTGCCACTATCGTTTTGGGGTTATGCATTAGAGACAACTACATTCACTTTAAAAGGGGCACCATCTAAGTCCGTTGAGATGACACCGTATGAATTTTGGTTTGGCGGAAACCTAAGCTGTCAGTTCTTAATGTTTGGGGCTGCGACGCTTATGTGAAAAAGGGTTTTCACCTAATGAGCTCGAACCCAAAGCGGACAAATGCATCTTCATAGAATACCCTAACATAACAGTTGGGTAAACCTTCTAACTTAGATCCAAGCACAAAGTGTTTGTTGCTAAAACGGGTCCTTTCTCGAGAAAGAGTTTCTCTCGAAAGAATTGAGTGGGAGGAAGATATAACTTGATGAGGTTGTTGAACCTTTGTTTCAACCAGAGAATAGCGCAGCGCAGAAAGTTGTTTCTGTGGAGCCTACGTTAGTTGAAGAGGAAGTTAATGATGATGATCATGAAGCTTCGGATCAAGTTACTATCGAACCTCGTAGGTCGACAAGGACGCGTACTGCTCCTGAGTGGTACGACAACCCTGTCTTAGAGGTCATGTTGTTGGACAACGATGAACCTACGAGCTATGGAGAAGCGATGATGGGCCCGGATTCTGAGAAATGCTTAGAGGCCATGAAATCCGAGATGGGATCCATGTATGAAAACAAAGTATGGGCTTTGGAAGTATTACCTGAAGGGCGAAAGGCCATTCAGAACAAATGGATCTTTGAAAGGAAGACGGACGCGGACGGTAATGTCACCGTCTATAAAGCTCGACTTGTGGCAAAGGGTTTTTCACAAGTTCAAGGAGTTGACTACGATGAGACTTTCTCACCCGTAGCGATGCTGAAGTCTGTTGGAATTATGTTAGCAGTTGCTACATTTTTCAATTATGAAATCTGGCAGATGGATGTCAAAACAGAGTTTCCTTAACGGTTTCCGTAAGAGGAAAGGTTGTATGTGATACAACCAGAAGGTTTTATCAGTCCTAAGGATGCTAAAATGTATGCAAACTCCAGCGATCCTTCTATGGACTGGAGCAAGCATCTCAGAGTTGGAATATACGCTTTGATGAGGTGATCAAAGTTTTTGGGTCTATACAAGGTTTATGAGAAACTTGTATTTACAATAAAGTGAGTGGGAGCACTATAGAATTTCTGATAAGTATATGTGGATGACATATTGTTGATCGGAAATGATGTAGAATTTTTGGAAAGAATAAAGGGTTGTTTGAAAAGGAGTTTTTCAAAGGAAAACCTGGAAAGAAGCTACTTAAATGTTGGGCATCAGGATCTATAGAGATAGATCAAGACGTCTGATAAAACTTTCAATGAGTACACACCTTGACAAGATTTTGAAAGAGTTCAAAATGGATCAGTCAAAGAAAGAGTTCTTGCCTGATTTGTAAGGTGTGGAGTTGAGTAAGACTCAAAGCTCGACCACGGCAGAAGAAAGAGAAAGGACGAAGGTCGTCCCCTATGCCTTAACCATAGACTCTATATAGTATGCCATGCTGTGTACCGCACTTGTGTGTGCCTTGCCATGAGTCTGTCAAGGGGTACAAGAGTGATCCAGGAGTGGATCACTGGACAGCGGTCAAAGTTATCCTTAGTAACTAGAGGACTAAGGAAATATTTCTCGATTATGGAGGTGATAAAGAGTTCGTCGTAAAGGGTTACGTCGATGCAAGCTTTAACACCTATCTGGATGACTCTGAGTAGCAATACGGATACGTATAGTGGAGCAGCCATTTAGAAATGGAGTGTGGTAGCATCTGAAGTATGACATATAGATTTTCAAAGAACACACGGATCTAAATGTTGCAGACCGTTGACTAAAGACCTCTCTCACATGCAAAGCATGATCGAACCCCAGAACTCATTGGGTGTTTAACAATGTAAATCACATAGTGATGTGAACTACATTATTGACTCTAGTGCAAGTGGGAGACTGTTGGAAATATGCCCTAGAGGCAATAATAAATTGATTATTAGTATATTTCCTTGTTCATGATAATCGTTTATTATCCATTTGTGATTGGGTGTCCTAACGCACACAGTTGTCGACCAGAATTCGTGTGTGATTGCTCACCGATCCAACACCCCAACTTGCAACGTATCGATAATTTATGAAGTATTCATGCCATATTCACCTATGTTTACAATACTTTTATATGTTTTTGATGCACTTTATATGATTTATTTAGAACTAACTCGGACTGACGTTGTTTTCAGCAGAACTACCGTGGTGTTGTTTTTGTGGACAAAATGAAAGTTCTCGGAATCACCCAAAACTTTTTGACAATTTTTTTGGAACAAAAGAGGCACTAGACACTTCGTGGGAGTGCCAGAAGAGCCATGAGGTGGGCACAACCCACCAAGGCGCGCCAGGCCCCTCCGGTGCGCCCTGGTGTATCGTGCCCACCTCGTGGCCCATCTTCGCGTGAAACCGACGCTTAAAAGTCCTATAAATACAGAAACCATCAGAAATAACCCTAGACTCTCCGCTCCGCCGCCGCAACTCTCTGTATCGACGAAAAACAAATCTGGAGACGTTCTAGTTGTTGGAAATATGCCCTAGAGGCAATAATAAATTGATTATTAGTATATTTCCTTGTTCATGATAATCGTTTATTATCCATGCTATAATTGTATTGACTGGAAACGCAAATACATGTGTGGGTACATAGACAACAATGTGTCCCTAGTAAGCCTCTATTGGACTAGCTCGTTGATCAAAGATGGCTATGGTTTCCTAGTCATGGACAAGAGTTGTCATTTGATAACGGGATCACATCATTAGGAGAATGATGTGATGGACAAGACCCAACCATAAGCATAGCAGTTGATCGTGTCAGTTTATTGCTACTGCTTTATCCATGTCAAGTATCTGTTCCTACGACCATGAGATCATGCAACTCCCGGACACCGGAGGAATGCCTTGTGTGTATCAAACGTCACAACGTAACTGGGTGGCTATAAAGGTGCTCTACAGGTATCTCCAAGGGTGTCTGTTGGGTTGGCATGGATCGAGACTGGGATTTGTCACTCTGTATGACGGAGAGGTATCTCTGGGCCCACTCGGTAATACAACATCACAAGAAGCTTGCAAGCAATGTGACTAAGGAGTTGTCACGGGATCTTGTATTACGGAACGAGTAAAGAGACTTGCCGGTAACAAGATTGAACTAGGTATGGAGATATCGACGATCGAATCTCGGGCAAGTAACATACCGATGGACAAAGGGAACTGCATACGGGATTGTCTGAATCCTTGACATCGTGGTTCGACCGATAAAGATCTTCGTAGAATATGTAGGAACCAATATGGGCATCCAGGTCCCGCTATTGGTTATTGACCGTAGAGGTGTCTCGGTCATGTCTACATAGTTCTCGAACCCGCAGGGTCTGCACACTTAAAGTTCGGTGACTTTTCGGTAGCATTGAGTTATGTATGGTGGTGACCGAAGGTTGTTCGGAGTCCCGGATGAGATCCCGGACGTCACGAGGAGCTCCGGAATGGTCCGGAGGTAAAGATTGATATATAGGAAGTCCCGTTTTGGCCACCGGAAAAGTTTCGGGTATTTTCGGTAGTGTACCGGGAGTGCCGGAGGGCCGTCGGGAGGGGCCACCCACGCCGGGAGGCCACATGGGCCTTAAGGGTGTTGCACCAGCCCTTAGTGGGCTGGGAAAACCAGCCCTACAAGGCCCATGCGGCTAGGAAAGAGTGGGAAAGGAAAAACCCCAAGTGGGGGAAGGAAAATCCAAATTAGGAAGGAGTCCTAATAGGATTCCACCTCCCTTGTTTGGTTAGGCCGAACCTGCTTGGAGTAGGGGCCAAGGCTGCCTCCTCCTCCCTTCCTCCTATATATATTGAGGGATTTTTAGGGCAGCCCCTAACCCTAATTGCCACGTGCCGCCCTCTTCTTCCTCTAGATCTGTTCTCCTCTAGATCTGTTCGGTATAGCTTAGCGAAGCTCTGCCGGATCAGCTTCACCACCACCGCCACCACGCCGTTGTGCTGCCAGAGAACTCATCTACCTCTCCACCCTCGCTTGCTGGATCAAGGAGGTGGAGATCGTCATCGAGCTGTACGTGTGCTGAACGCGGAGGTGCCATCCGTTCGGCGCTAGAATGGAAGGACCGTGATTGGATCGCGGGACGGATCGTGATTGGATCGCGGGACGGCTTGCGATTTGGATCGTGAAGACGTTCAACTACATCAACCGCGTTTCTTAATGCTTCCCGCTTAGTGATCTACAAGGGTATGTAGATCCACTCTCCCTCTCGTAGATGCTCATCACCATGGATAGATCTTGCGTGTGCGTAGGAAAGTTTTTGTTTCCCATGCAACGTTCCCCAACACCAGTACCCTGCAGGAGAGGGGAATCCATCTCCGGTGGCCATCTTCATCATCCCGGTGGAGGCCATGACGAGGAGGGAGTAGTCCACAATCGGGGCTGAGGGTATGTACCAGTAGCTATGTGTTCAATCTCTCTCGCTCGTGTTCTTGAGATGTCACGATCTTGATGTATCACGGGCTTTGTTAATATATTCGGATCATATGATGTTATTCCCTTGCTATCATGTTGTGATGAATTGAATCTTTCCCTTTGAGATATCGTTATGTTGGATTGAATATTGGATTTGAGAACACTTGATATATGTCTTGCATATGGATACCCGTGGTGACAATGGGGTGTTCTATTGATTCACTTGATTTATGTTTTGGTACTCAACTTGCGGATTCCCGAGGTGACATTGGGGTAATCTATGCATAGGGGTTGATGCACGTTCTTGTCCTACATTCTCCGATAGAAATCTTGGGGCACTCTTTGAGGTTCTTTGTGTTGGATTGAGTATTATGAATCTGAAATTGTTTGATGCGTATCGTATAATTAACTCATGGATACTTGTGGTGGCATTGGAGTATCTAGGTGACATTAGAGTTGGTTGATGCGTATCATATGGTATTATTTTAGTACGAACTCTAGATAGATTGATCGGAAAGGATAACTTGGTGTTATTTTAGTAGGAACTCTTGGATAGATCGATCGGAAAGGATAACTTTAAGGTGGTTTCATACCCTACAAACAATTTCTTCTTATGTTCTCCGCTAGATAAGAACTTTGGAGTGATTCTTCGTTGCACGTTGAGGGATGGTTATGTGATCCAATTATATTAGCATTGTTGAGAGATTGCACTAGCGAAAGTACGGTCCCTAGGCCTTGTTTTCAAGCATTGCAATACCATTTGTGCTCACTTTTGTTACTTGCTACCTTGCTGTTTTTATATTTTCAGATTACAAAAACCTATATCTATCATCCATATTTCACTTGTATCACCATCTCTTCGCCGAACTAGTGCACCTATACAATTTGCCATTGTATTGGGTGTGTTGGGGACACAAGAGACTTTTTGTTATTTGATTACAGGGTTGTTTGAGAGAGACCATCTTCATCCTACACCTCCCACGGATTGATAAACCTTAGGTCATCCACTTGAGGGAAAATTGCTACTGTCCTACAAAACTCTGCGCTTGGAGGCCCAACAAAGTCTACAAGAATAAAGTTGTGTAGTAGACATCAAAACAGTGTGGGTTTGTTGAGGTCATCGCACACGGTGTAGTCTTAGAAACCGTATGCAATGGGAACCCCAATAATCAGCTTGATTGCTCTATTATTTATAATCCATTTAGTAATCAAATTAACATTTCATATCAAGCACAGAATATATTTCTTATTTGTAGTACGGCAACCAGGATTTGATAATTGAATTACATCAGGGTACAACATCATATAGGCATATACTGCCTAGCTACCCAATTGCACAACTGGACAAAGTTTCAAATGCAACATCTAAAACCTTTGGAAATTAAGTATCATCATAGACAGTAAATAGACAGATGAGTCTCATCTAGAAAACTGTTAAAGCGGAAGGCAAATATTGAGCCTTCAATGATGTTGAAGGTCCTCACAACTTTAGGCCAGTGCATGTGGATGATTGCCCGCCCATCCTTCGTCCTCTTGAGGAAGACTTCAAGATTATACCGTGGGTGCTGTATGAATACCTTCCTCGCCTCTTGATCATACAGGTGGTTTGAGACGTAATCATCGATAAACTGCCTTGAGAAGGACTAAAAAACATACACATAAATATCTTTTCTAAAATTTGAAATGGCGCGAAGGGAAAAGGACTAGGTGAAAGAGATGGTACCATCCTATAGTTGACTGATGTCTTCTTCATTGTGCAGACAAACATCTTGTTGTTTTTCGTAGCTAGTTTCTTTATCTTAACAATCTTTCTGAGTTTCTTGATTTGACTGTTATTCAAGGACACCTCATTTCCCCCACATGCAAAAAGGGTCGAAGAGTGGGCCTAAACCTCTTACAGCAGGACCTACATGTGCAACAACAAATTATTAAAGACATTAATATTACAATGGTTCCTGAAATTGCACAATAATGTGCTATTAGCCAAACGACCATGGATGTGCAAACTTAGATGGTAAACTTCAGTGTCCCCCATTGTTTCCCCCTGCAACATATTTAAGACAAATATTGACCAGGTTATAAGTGATATTTGGCATACTATCAGTGAAATATGTTAATGGAAAATAAACACATTGTGGAGCCAACAGATAATTTGAGCCACATGGAAAAGCCAGTTATCTAAACCAAGTGTGCTAAGAACTAGGAAATATAGAAATTATATATGTTTCACATGTATTTAGTACATCTAGATTCGATTTATTCATCACATGCATAACAATACAAAATTGTACCAACAACAATCGAACATCACATTGCAGAATTGAACTAAATAGTTAAATGATCACCACAACAAATGAACGAAACAGTTAACTAAGCACCACATTGCACAATAGAACATACTAGAAGGTCGGGTTGCAGTAGCATTACATTGGACATTTCACTAGAATTTCTAAATGAAAGGCAGTAGCGGCACATGCAACAGGTAAACGAAACATGCTTAACCGGCGTAGGTAGGTGAACATAGGTCCTTAGTGATAAATCTAAGAAAAACAAGCTATTCCTCATCGTCGGAGATATCTGTGATAATGGGCTCCTTCAACTTGGAAGAGGGCCAGGCCTCCACACCATGGGTGCACCCCTCGTAATGGTGAGTGGCCTGATCCTGCCCCGGCACCAACATGGCGGCTCTGGAGTTGAGGTAAGCACGTGCACACTGAGAAAACACATCGAAGTCTTCGTCGAACGCTGTGGGATCACAAGAAGGGTTGTCTAGAGCGGGGTGAATAGACTACTTGACAAAATAAAAACCTGACCTTTTCCCAAGTTAATTGGTTGGCAAATTTTAGCAATTTTAACAAGTCTAGTGCACCCTACACATGCTAGTCAACAAGTATGGCAGCGGAAAGTAAAGACAAGCATATGTAAGAGAGTAGAGATAGGAAGATCAAACGTAATAGATGACACGGAGATTTTTCCCATGGTTCCGATAGGTGGTGCTATCGTACGTCCATGCTGATGGAGACTTCAACCAACGGAGGGTAGCGGTCGCGAGAGTCCACGGAGGGCTCCACCCGTTAGGGTCCACGATGTAGCAACCTCGTCTATTCCATCAAGGCTTACGTCCACGAAGGACTAGCCTCACTATGGGTAGATCTTCACGAAGTAGGCGATCTCCTTGCCCTTACAAACTCCTTGGTTCAACTCCAGAATCACGAAGAAGGAGGCTTCCAAGCGACACCTAACCAATCTAGGAGGCACCACCCTCCAAAAGGTAATAGATGTGGTAGTATGATGAACTCCTTGCTCTTGTGCTTCAAAATATAGTCTCCTCAACACTCAATCACTCTCTCACAGATTTGGCATGGGTAGAAGAGATTGATTGGATGGAAAGCAACTTGGGGAGGCTAGAAATCAAGATCCATATGGTTGGAGTGTATGATCTTGACCTCAACACAAGGGTAGGTGGTTCTCTCTCAGAAATTGGATATGGCAAGTGGGTGTATGTTCTGAGTGCTTCTCTTGCGAGTGAGAGGTGGTGGAGGGGTATATATAGGATTCTGCAAAAATCCAACCGTTACAACATTATTGCCCAACTCGGTGAAACCGAAGTGAAAACTTGGTTGCACCGACTAGTGCAAAATGTGGCAACTTCGGCGTTTTCGGTGAGACCGATATATGAATCTCGGTGGTACCGATATGGGTGTCCTAGGCAGTTACACAAACTCGGTGAGACCGATTCCTCAAACTCGGTGGGACCGATTTTAAGAAATTGGTTAACAGAATGTTGGTCACTGGTTTCAGTTGCACTGAATGGAATGTTGGTAGTACTGAGATGCTAGGGTTTGGTTTGGCTTCTGTCTAGGGTAAAACTCGGTGGATCCAAATGGGAAATGTTAGTGTCACCGAATTTTGACTTATGGCTTTGGATAGAAGATTTGTGTGGGAAAGTGGGCGAGTATTTTTGGTGGCTAATCTCTAAGCACTTGAGCAACCAGATCATCATATTTACCTCATCCCCTTTTAATAGTATTGGCTTTCCTATGGACTCAAAAGTGATTTCTCACAAAATGTAAAATGTAGAGTCCTCATTCTTGAAGCATGGCCAATTCTATTCCTTCCTTTCCTTGGTGAGTTTTTCCACACAATCCTTTAGCCAATCCTCTCTGTGGACTAAACCTGAAATAAACTAGATAGAACTATTAGTCCAAGAGACAATGTATGTTGTCATGAATTATCAAAACCACCAAGGGAGCATATGTGCTTTCAATCTCCCCCTTTTTGGTCATTGATGACAACATACAATCAAAGCTTCAAATTAAGATCTGCTGGAATATGTGATAGCTTTGAAGTATACATAACCAATACAAGCTCCACCTAAATGTGTGCAATCCATTTTAAAGGATAGTTGCTTTGGAATGCATGAACACACACATAGTAGACAGGACATGAGAAGTCATGTATATCTTGGCTATATGCATCAAATATATGTGAATGAGGTGTTTCCATGTTCAAGACTTCACCCTTGCAAACAATATGAGCAAGAAGCAAGAGATCATCTTGACCAAGGATATGATGCAAATACTTACCTTGAAGTTCTTGAGGATTTTAACAGTAGGAACACACTTGAGAAAATAATGTTAGGAAACACAAGAGTATTCTACTTATTCAAATGAAAAAATATTCAAGAGTACAAGATATGGAAGACATATGAAAAATAGAGTTTCTTAAGATTGATATGTCTCCAAAACACATTTAGAACTTTCTCCCCTAAGTATGGATTTGTAAATCTTCTTCTCCCCCTGAATCTTAGCATGTAGATATTGGGAGTAGGTAGGGTGAGATAAGTCTAACATAAAAACATATGCACTCTCTCCTTAAATTAAGTAGTATGAATTTGGTCTTCTCTCTCTCCCTTGAACAGATATTTCTCCCACTTTGGGTAAGCATAAGCTTAGATGTTCTTAGATATTCTCCCCCTTGATATATTCTCCCCTTATTTATATTCCCCCCCTTTATATTCTCCCCTTATTTACAAGCATAAGCTTTGATATTCTCCACCTTTGGCGTTAATTTCCAAAAAGGGTCAGAGGGTAAGGGTCATAGAAAGTAGGGATCCTTGAGAGTAAGGGTCTTTGAGAGCATTTGAGCCTAAGGGATCCTTGAAGATAGTTTCTCCCCCTACTAGCATCTGAAAAACTTTAAGGTTTCTCCCATTTTGTCAAAGGGATCCTTGAATAATTTAGATTTTGCTAATTTTGACACAGAACACAGAGGATAGCAAAATCGATAGCTCCGAGGCAGAATTAGTCAGTGGAACCGATATGAGGTTTTGCAGCCTATCTGTATGATCGGTGACACCGAGTTATCTGGATCGGAGGGTCCAAAATGCAAAACATAAACTTGGCAAAGTTTGTCAAAAGCAATTTTTTAGAAAGTCTTAATATAATAAAAATGATTTGAAGTGAATTTTCAGAAGGACTTGCAATGAATTTTTAGAAGGTTTTGCAATGAATTTTCAACTAGATGGAAATTGAGTGGTTCCAAGGAAGCATGCAACTATAAGATGAACCAAACAAGATACTTCATTTAGATGATGGGCGGTGACTAGGTCACCTATATTAGAGTATATTGACTTAAGGAGCCAAGCAAGAATACTTGATCATAGGTCATACTCTACGTTAAGCTCAAAATGGGGTTACCATTTTTCGATTAAGCATTTTAATGTTTTCATATCACTTGAGTTGCTTTATCTCATGACTTGGAGTAAAGCTTCTTCAAGGATATGATCACATACCTTTGAGTGATGTTGATGACGTAGCATGTAGGAGAACTTGTTATGGATGCTCATTGTTGATGAAGATCATCTTGAGTTGAGAGCTATCCTTGATCGTTTTGGTTCTCTTTTCACCTACATGGGTTAGTCATGCAAGGAAGAACAAGATATATCCAAATGACAAGAATGAAATTTGTTTATCAAGTGGTTGTCAAGGATATGGTTTGGATTGTCTTTTTTCCTTCCATCATCAAAGAAGAGTTGTGGATAATTGGCCATGTCAAGATTGCTTGTGATGTGAGTTGATGGCAATATTGTGGAGTGTACTTCTTCCAAGTACCTACAACAAGGTTAGATGCAATACAAGGGAGCATATATTTCCAAGGTATCAGATAGTGTCATATCAAGTGTAACATGGAATAGTCATGTAAGCTCATGCACTTGCATGCATCCGAGTGAGTATAGCTCAAGTTTGAAGCATCAATGATGTTCAACTCACTCCTCAAGTGACAAAACACTTTCTCATCAAGTGTCTTAGTAAAGATATTGGCCAATTGGTTGTTAGTGCGAACATGTTTGAGATTAATGTCCCCTTTGGCAACATGATCACGAATGAAATGATGACGAACTTGAATATGTTTAGTTCAAGAATGTTGCGCGAGATTATGAGAAATCTTAATAGAACTCTCATTGTCACACAAAAATGGAACATGTCTCACATGGATTCCATAATCCTTAAGAGTTTGAGTCATCCATAGCAATTGCGCACAACATGATCCGGCGGCAATGTATTCTGCTTCGGCGGTGGATAGAGATACCGAGTTTTGTTTCTTGGATGACCAAGACACAAGAGATCTACCGAGAAATTGACATGTACCCGAGGTGGATTTTTTATCAACCTTATCTCCGGCATAGTCCGAGTCGGAATAGTCAACAAGGTTAAAAGAAGATCCCTTGGGATACCAAATGCCAAAGTTTGGTGTATGTATCAAGTGTCTCACAATTCTTTTCACGGCCTTAAGATGACACTCTTTAGGAGCGGCTTGATATCTATCACACATGCACACACACTAAGCATAATATCGGGACGGGAGGCACATAGATATAGCAATGAACCAATCATTGATCGATAAACCTTTTGATCAACCGGTTTGTCCTCCTTGGTGAGGTCAACATGTCCACTAGTAGGCATAGGAGTTTTCATACCTTTACACTCTTGCATGTTGAACTTCTTGATCAAGTCCTTGGTATACTTGGTTTGAGAGATGAAAGTTCCTTCTCTCGTTTGCTTGATTTGCAAACCAAGGAAAAAATTTCAGCTCACACATCATGGACATCTCATACTTCTCAGACATCAACCTCCAAATTTCTCACTAAATTGTGGGTTAGTAGATCCAAAGATAATAGCATCCACATAAATTTGGCACACAAATAATTCACCATTAACTCTCTTAGTGAATAAGGTTGCGTCAATTTTACCAATTTCAAAACCTTTTTCGATAAGAAACTTCGTTAAGCATTTGTACCAAGCTCGTGGAGCTTGCTTAAGACCGTAGAGAGCTTTACGAAGTTTGTAGACGTGATTAGGTTTCTTAGTGTTCACAAAACCAGGGGGTTGTTTAACATAGACCTCTTCCTCAATCTCACCATTTAAAAATGCACTTTTAATATCCATTTGATAATGATTAGCATAAGGAAGAAGTATACGTATAGCTTCAAGTCTAGCAATGGGGGCATAGGTCTCACCGTAGTCCATACCTTTGACTTGGGTGTAGCCTTGAGCCACGAGACGCGCCTTGTTGTGTACGACTTGACCGTCTTCGTCTTGTTTGTTCTGAAACACCCATTTGGTTACGATGATATTTTGTTCATCCTTGGGCTTCTCCACTAGTGTCCACACTTCGTTCCTTTCGAAGTTGTGTTGCTCCTCGTGCATAGCATTCACCCAAACCGGGTCCTGAAGAGCTTCTTCTACCTTCAAAGGCTCAATACTAGAGATGAATGAATAATGCTCAAAAAAGTTAGCCAATCGAGTTTTAGAGCGAGTTATTCTCCCGGTTTGTATGTCACCGAAGATTTTCTCTAAAGGATGATTTTTGTTCACTCTTGCTCGAACTCGAGGTAGCTTTTGCTTGTTGGACGGTGGAGCTTCCTCATCATATTCTTATTCTTCATTGTTGTTGAAGGTGTTGTTGCCTTGACGTGGTGGTGAAGGTGGTTGCAGTGGATCATCATGATGAACTTCTTCCTCCTCTTCATCTTGTCGTGTACCGCTTGTGGATTCCTCCATGTCGTGTTGAGTTTCGCCTTGACGCGAAGTAGGGGCTTCCACTTGGGTCAATGAAGTACTTTCCTTCACCTCCATGGAACGGATCTTGCCGATGGACAAGTCTTGGATGGCTTCTGAAGGTTCCTTATCTCCTACATCATTTGGCAACTGTTTGACTTGCGAACCATTATATTCATCAAACTTCACATCTATCGTCTCTTCAACTTTTCGAGTGAAGTTGTTGTAGATACGGTAAGTGTGAGGGTTTGATCCGTAACCGAGTAGGAAACCTTCATGAGATTTAGGAGCAAATTTAGAACGACGATGCTTATCAAGAATGTAACACTCGGAGCCGAATACTCGAAAGTATCCAACTTGGGGCTTGTTACCGGTGAGTAGCTCGTATGCCGTTTTACCGAGAAGCTTGTGAAGGTAGAGTCGGTTCGTAGCATGACAAGTTGTTTCCATAGCTTCTGCCCAAAAGTGTCTTGGCATCTTGTATTCATCGAGCATCGTTCTAGCCATCTCTATAAGAGTCCGGTTCTTCCTGTCAACAACTCCATTTTGTTCAGGCATGTACGTAGCCGAGAACTCATGTGAAATCCCTTCTTCGTCAAGAAAGGAATCCACATTTGTGTTCTTGAACTCCGATCCGTTGTCGCTTTGAACTTTCTTGATCTTCACTTCAAATTGATTTTGCACTTTGCGAGCGAAGTTCTTGAAGATCTTTTGCACCTGCGACTTATCATCAAGAAAGAATACCCACGTAAATCTGGAAAAATCATCAACTATAACTAGACCAAAGGAATTTCCACCGAGGCTCTTGTAAGCATTGGGACCAAAGAGATCCATATAAAGCAACTCGAGTGGTCTCCTAGTAGTCATGATTTTCTTTACGGGATGACTTCCACCTACTTGCTTTCCAGCTTGACAAGCACTACAAAGTCTATATTTTTCAAAGATAACATCTTTAACACCAAGTATATGATCACCATTGATGAGCTTGTCTAGATTACGCATACCAACATGTCCTAGTCTTCTATGCCAAAGCCAACCTTTAGAAGATTTTGCAATAAGACAAGTGCGAGGTTTAGATCTCTTAGTGAAATCAACAATGTATAGATCACCTCTATGGAAATAGGTAAAGACAATGCTATGATTGTCTTGACAAAACACTTGGCAATCTACTTTGGTAAATAGCACATTAAAACCGAAATCGGCAAGTCTAGATACGGAAAGAAGATTGTAGCTGAGGGATTCAACAAGCATGACATTTTGAATGGAGCTATCATGAGATATGGCCACCTTACCAAGACCGAGTAACTTACCCTTGGAGTTGTCTCCAAAAGTCACATACCTTCGCAGTCCATGGTTTGGTGTGATCTCTTGAAACATGTCTCTATCTCCGGTCATATGATCAGTGCATCCACTATCGAGAATCCACTCTTTTCCTCCGGACATGTAATCCTTGAAGTTTCCCATGAGACTTAGATTCTTCATAGTCTTCTCATACTCGATGTCGAACAATTCATCTTCATAATAGTAGCCATGTTCCACATTATCAT
This sequence comes from Elymus sibiricus, assembly GCA_039707655.1. Classification (NCBI taxonomy): domain Eukaryota; kingdom Viridiplantae; phylum Streptophyta; class Magnoliopsida; order Poales; family Poaceae; genus Elymus; species Elymus sibiricus. The sequence goes on from CM077663.1 coordinate 350,301,774, forward strand.
CATCAAGTGGGAAATCCTCGTCATAAGAAACAAGAGATTCGTTAGAGTTGGTATCATGACAATGTTCAAGATTATGAATGTGAATGGCTTCAACAATGATGTTGTTGATAGTTATGACATCTCCTTTAGCACGCATGAGGTCTCTAAGCTCAAATAGATAATCATCAAACTTAGGATCACTAGGCATCATTTTTTGAAAAGCAATAGATTTATGAAGAATTTCATCAAGATTACTCAATGAATAATTTGGATATCGTTTCTCCAAATCATTCCACAAAGTATAAGCACATTCAAAATTCTTCATTTGATCAAACACAATTCTAGGCAATCCTCTAATGATAAGATTAACAGTTCTAAGGTTACGAAGCATATCAATTTCCTCTTCGTGTGTGGGATGTAAAGGATCAATGGGAGGTACATAGGGGTTCTTAACATAATTGCTGAAATGGAATTCATTGAATAACTCAAGCATCTCATATTTCCATTGACTATAGTACTCCCCATCAAGAATGGGAACTCTACAACTAAGACTCCCCAAACTAGACACATCCATCTTGCTCCAAAGGTGATGAAACCGAAGCTATGGAGACCAAAGCTCTGATACCAATTGTGGGATCACAAGAAGGGATGTCTAGAGGGGGGGGTGAATAGACTACTTGACAAATTAAAAACCTAACCTTTTCCCAAGTTAATTGGTTGGCAGATTTTAGCAATTTTAACAAGTCTAGTGCACCCTACACATGCTAGTCAACAAGTATGGCAGCGGAAAGTAAAGACAATCATATGTAAGAGAGTAGAGATAGGAAGATCAAACGCAATAGATGACACGAAGATTTTTCCCGTGGTTCCGATAGGTGTTGCTATCGTACGTCCACGCTGATGGAGACTTCAACCCACGGAGGGTAGCGGCCGCGAGAGTCCATGGAGGGCTCCACCCGTTAGGGTCCATGAAGTAGCAACCTCGTCTATTCCATCACGGCTTCCGTCCACGAAGGACTAGCCTCACTATGTGTAGATCTTCACGAAGTAGGCGATCTCCTTGCCCTTATAAACTCCTTGGTTCAACTCCACAATCACGAAGAAGGAGGCTCCCAAGCGACACCTAACCAATCTAGGAGGCACCACCCTCCAAAAGGTAATAGATGTGGTAGTATGATGAACTCCTTGCTCTTGTGCTTCAAAAGATAGTCTCCTCAACACTCAATCACTCTCTCACAGGTTTGGCATGGGTAGAAGAGATTGATTGGATGGAAAGCAACTTGGGGAGGCTAGAAATCAAGATCCATATGGTTGGAGTGGATGATCTTGACCTCAACAAAGGGGTAGGTGGTTCTCTCTCAGAAAATTGGATATGGCAAGTGGGTGTATGTTCTGAGTGCTTCTCTTGCGAGTGAGAGGTGGTGGAGGGGTATATATAGGCTTCTCCAAAAATCCAACCGTTACAACATTATTGCCTAACTCGGTGAAACCGAAGTGAAAACTCGGTTGCACCGACTAGTGCAAAATGTGGCAACTTTGGCGTTTTCGGTGAGACCGATATATGAATCTCGGTGGTACCGATATGGGTGTCCTAGGCAGTTACACAAATTCGGTGAGACCGATTCCTCAAACTCGGTGGGACTGATTTTAAGAAATTGGTTAACAGAATGTTGGTCACTGGTTTCGGTTACACCTAATGGAATGTTGGTAGTATCGAGATGCTAGGGTTTGGTTTTGCTTCTGTCTAGGGTAAAACTCGGTGGGTCCGAGTGGGAAATGTTAGTGTCACCGAATTTTGACTTATGGCTTTGGACAGAAGATTTGTGTGGGAAAGTGGGTGAGTATTTTTGGTGGCTAATCTCTAAGCACTTGAGCAACCAGATCATCATATTTACCTCATCCCCTTTTAATAGTATTGGCTTTCCTATGGACTCAAAAGTGATTTCTCACAAAATGTAAAATGTAGAGTCCTCATTCTTGAAGCATGGCCAATTCTATTCCTTCCTTTCCTTGGTGAGGTTTTCCACACAATCCTTTAGCCAATCCTCTCTGTGGACTAAACCTGAAATAAACTAGATAGAACTATTAGTCCAAGAGACAATGTATGTTGTCATGAATTATCAAAACCACCATGGGAGCATATGTGCTTTCAAACGCACCAGCGGTGCCCTCGAGAAAAGACCACAAGCCGTAGTTTATAGCAGCCAACCGTGTGGCTGCGTCAGCGCGCGAGGCGTCGACGGTGGCCTCGACGGCGAGGTGCTCCTCCAAGATCTGGGGGTCGGCACGCATGGAATCCATAGCTGCCTCATTTGCGCGTGCAGCCACGATTTGCTTCTCTGCTACCAAATGCTCTTTGAGATCCTGGCTATACTGCGTGCACCATGGCTTTTGGCGGCGATTATTTGGAGGATGGGGCGGTGATTTGGGTGGAAGGTGTCGCGCCGGTGGTCGGGCCATGTGGGATGGAGGAGGAGGGGGTGATGGGGTATTGGGGTGGTGTCAATTACCTGACTAGATGGACGAGGCTGAGCAGCAGGAAGGAGCATCGCCGACAAGGAGGCGGCGCTGCAAGAAAGCAGTGAAGGTTTGAACTAGGAAAGGTAGAAGAAAAGGGGGAAATGTGGCTTTTGATTGGTACCGGAGGCGAGGGAGGTAGATATTTCCGCGGCAGCCAAAATTTTCATTTGGTGCAGTGAAAAACTGGCGCGGAAAGCACCATCGGACACAGTACCTTATTCAGAACCGTGCGTGATATCGAAACATCACAAACGAAGCCTGTGTTATACCCCGTGTGTGATGAACTTGTACGTGCAAAATTTTCAGAATAGTTCTCGATATCAACACATCACAAACGAAGCCTGCGCTATACCCCGTGTGTGATGAACTTGGATGTGCCAATGTTTGTCTCCAAGCTTCCGACGTAAGATTGGGTACTACATATCACACGGTTCGTGCCAAAAAATTGTGTGTGATGAACTTCAATTTCATTTTCAATTGGAAGATGGAATGGGGATATGGCGGCAAATTTTTGGTCCGAATTTCCCTGGTTACAGTGGTCATCCTGTTGCGGAACGTTGCATGGGAAACAAAAAATTTGCTACGCTTCACCAAGATCAATCTAGGAGATGACCATCTACGAGAGGAGAGATTGCATCTACATACCCTTGTAGATCGCTAAGCGGAAGCGTTAAGAAACGCGGTTAATGTAGTCAAACGTCTTCGCGATCCAATCATGATCCGTCCCGCGAATTCCCGATGAAGTGCCGAACGAACGGCACCTCCGCGTTCAGCGCACGTACAACTTGATGACGTTCTCCACCTCCTTGATCCAGTAAGCGAGGGCGGAGAGGTAGATGAGTTCTCCGGCAGCACGACGGCGTGGTGGCGGTGGTGGTGGAGCTGATCCGGCACGGCTTCGCCAGGCATTACCGGAATCAATCTAGAGGAGAAAAATGATCTATGAGGGAGGGAGAGGCTGTGCCATGGCTTAGGGTGTTGCAGCCCTCCCTCCCCTCACATATATATAGGGGGGGAGAGGAGGGGCCGGCCGCTGACGTGGTTTGAGACTGCGTCGGTATTTCCCCAAAGAGGAAGGGATGATGTAGCACAACGACGGTAAGTATTTCCCTAAGTTATGAAACCAAGGTTATCGAACCAGTAGGAGGATCACCACCACCCAATAAGCAGCACCTACACACAAACAACAAATACTTGCAACCCGACGCGAAAGAGAGGTTGTCAATCTCTCTACGGTAAAAAGATAGATTAGGTAGTGATAGATAAGAGAGATAGATCTCTCAAGAGCACAAAATAAAAAGAGCAAATAAAATATGCAGCAATATGTTTTTGGGTTTTTGGTTTTGTAGATCTGAAAACAAAGAGGCAAAAAGATAGATCGGAAAGCAATATGTTGGAAAAGTAAACCCGAGGGCCGTAGGGTTCACTGGTGGCTTCTCTCATGAGTATAGCGCACGGTGGGTGAACAAATTACTATTGGGCAATTGATAGAAGATCAAATAATCATGACGATATCCAAGGTGATGATCATTATATAGGCATCACGTCCAAGATAAGTAGACCGACTCCTGCCTGCATCTACCACTATTACTCCACACATCGATCGCTATCCAGCATGCATCTAGTGTATTAAGTTCATGGAAAAATGGAGTAATGCAATAAGAATGATGACATGATCTAGACAAGATATATTCATGTAGGAATAGACCCCATCTTCCTTAATGGCAATGATACATGTGTGCCTTGCTGCCCCTTCTGTCACTGGGAAAGGACACCGCAAGATCGAACCCATCACAAAGCACCTCTTCCCATGGCAAGAAAAATCGATCTAGTCGCCCTAACTAAACCAAAGATTCGAAGAAGAAATACGAGGCTATAAGTAATCATGCATATAAGAGATCAAAGAAGACTCAAATAACATTCATGGATAGAAACTGATCATGAACTCAAAATTCATCGGATCCCAACAAACACACCGCAAAAGTTTACATCAAATAGATCTCCAAGAGACCATTGTATTGAGAATCATAAGAGAGAGAGAGAGAGGAAGCCATCTAGCTACTGCCTACGGACCCGTAGGTCTATGGTGGACTACTCACGCATCATCGGAGAGGCACCTGTAAAGAAGATGAACCCCTCCGTGATGGTGTTTAGATTGGATCTTGAGGTTCTGGAACTTGCAGCGGCTGGAATTGTGTTTCGTCGACTCCCCTAGGGTTTTTGGAATATTTGGGAATTTATAGGCATCAGAGGCGGTGGAGAGGGGCCACGAGGAGGGCACAACCCATCAGGGCGCGCCGGGGCCCCCCTGGCGCGCCCTGGTGGGTTGTGGTCTCCATGGCCCACCTCTCCGGCACTTCTTTGGCCCACTGGATGTCTTCTGGTCCAGAAAAAATCTCCAAAAATTTTCGTCGCGATTGGACTCCGTTTGGTATTGATATTCTGCGAAGTAAAAAACAAGAACAACTAGCACTTTGGCACTATGTCAATAGGTTAGTCCCAAAAAATGATATAAAGTTGCTATAAAATGATTGTTAAACATCCAAGAATGATAATATAACAGCATGGAACAAGCAAAAATTATAGATACGTTGGAGACGTATCAGCATCCCCAAGCTTAATTCCTACTCGTCCTCGAGTAGGTAAATGATAAAAACAGAATTTTTGATGTGGAATGCTGCCTAACATGTTCATCATATTCTTTTCTTTTGTATAGCATGGACATTTGGACTTGTAAATGATTTAAAGAAATAGTCTAGTTTTAACATAATGACTTCAATACTCAACCATGTCAACAAGCAACCATGTCTTTCAAAATATCAACACTAAAGAAAGTTATCCCTCGCCCATCATGGTCAATCATTGATCCATTCATGAAACACACTCAAATATTAGCTATACCCAATGCTCAAGTACGATCATAGTGCCCCCTAGTTGGTGCTTTATAAGAGATGATGGAGACTCAAAGTAAAAAATAAAAATTGCATAAAGTAAATAGATAGGCCCTTCGTAGAGGGAAGTAGGGATTTGTAGAGGTGCCAGAGCTCAAAGTTTAAATTGAGAGAGAAAAAATATTTTGGGTGGCATGTTTTTCCTGTCAACGAAAATGACAAAGTAGATCACAATACTTTCCATGCTAGATATATCATAGGCGGTTCCCAAATAGAAAATAAAGTTTATTCCTTTTTCCACCAAACTTTCACTTTCCATGGCGGGCCGTATCCACGGTTGCCTTCCATACCAACACTTTCCAAGGAATTTATTATTTGACAACATAAAGTAAATATTTTTTTCTTTTTTCATTTCGGGAATGGGCATCCCTATTACCGCCGCACTCTCGTGCAATGACAAGTGAATAAACACTCATCTTGAGAATAACACATCTAGCATGGAAAAATATTGGACACTCCCCACCGTTTCATGAGCGGTACGAGCACACAAAAGAGAAAATTCATCTTGAAATTTAGAGATGGCACATACAAATTTGCTTGGAACAGCATGGAAATACCGCATATAGGTAGGTATGGTGGACTCATAAGGCAAAACTAGGTTTAAGGATTTTGGATGCACAAGTAGTATTTCTACTTAGTACAAATGGAGGCTAGCAAATAGATTGAGAAGCAACCAAACCAAGAAACGAAAATTCACATAAGTGAGCATTGAGCATAACTAACACCGAATAATGCACCATAAGTAGGATGTAACTTCATTGCATAACTATTGACTTTCGTGCATGCATAGGGAATCACAAACCTTAACACCAATATTCCTACTAAAGCATAATTACTCACTAACATGACTCACATATTACTATCATCATGTTTCAAAACTATTACAAAGAATCAAGTTTAATTTGCCCAATGATCTTCATGAAAGTTTTTATTATATCCTCCTTGGATATCTATCACTTTGGGACTAGTTTCATATATTGCCATTGCTTTTTGGCAGGCTCAAACAAATTTAAGTGAAGCACATGAGCATAAAGATTTCATCTCTCAAAAAGGTATAAGTGAAGAATGAGAGGATTTCTTCAAAATTTACTAACTCTAAAATTAATCTAAGTGAAGCATGAGAGTATTTCTACAAAAAATTCCAAGCACACCGTGCTCAAAAAGATATAAGTGAAGCACTAGAGCAATTCTATAGCTCAACAAGTTTAAGTGAAGCACATAGAGAAATTCTAACAAATCATAGCATAATTTTGGCTTTCTCAAATAGGTGTGTCCAGCAAGGATACAAGTGACAAAATAACAAACAAAGCAAGCAAAGATACAAGACACTCCAAGCAAAACTCATGATATGTGACGAATAAAAATATAGCTCCAAGTAAAATACCGATGGTTGTTAGAAGAAAGAGGGGATGCCACTCGGGGGCATCCCCAAGCTTTGTTGCTTTTTTATCTTTGGATATATCTTGGGGGTGCAGTAGCATCCCCAAGCTTAGGCTCTTTTCACTCCTTATTCCTTCATCCATCATGATCTCACCCAAAACTTGAAAACTTCAATCACACAAAACTCAACAAAATCTTCGTGAGATCCGTTAGTATAATAAAGCAAATCACTACTTTAGGTGCTGTTGCAAACCCATTCATATTTTATTATTGCATTATACCTACTGTATTTTAACTTTACCACATACCCTTCAATATAACCCATAGATTCATCAAAACAAGCACACAATGCAACGAAAACAGAATCTGTCTTAAACAGAACAGTCTGTAGTAATCTGTACTCTAACCATACTTCTGTAACTATAAAAATTCTGAAAAATTAGGACAACGTAAGGAATTTGTATAGAAACACTGTGTTAGAATTTCAGCTCAAGATCACGTTCCAGCAAAAAATGAAAATTCATATACTGGAGGCAAAGTTTCTGTTTCAGATTCAGCATCGCTTCTGCTCATCCTATGAATCATCCTAAAGACTTTACTTGGCACAAACACTAAATAAACCATAAAAACCCAATCATAACAGAGGCATAATTGTCTCAACACTCAAAAACAGAAAGAAAAAAAGCAAAAATTTATTTATTCATTGGGTTGCCTCCCAACAAGCGCTACCTTTTTACGCCCCTAGCTAGGCATAATGATTTCAATGATGCTCACATAAAAAGTAGTAATTGAAATATACATGAGAGCATCATGAATATCATGACAAGCACATTTAAGTCTAACCCACTTCCTATGCATAAGTATTTTGTGAGCAAACAAATTATGGGAACAAGAATCAACTAGCATAGGAAGGCAAAACAAGCATAACTTCAAAACTTTGAACACATAGAGAGGAAACTTGATATTATTGCAATTCCTACAAGCATATGTTCCTCCCTCAAAATAAATTTCAGTAGCATCATGAAGGAATTCAACAATATAACTATCGCATAAATCATTCTTTTCATGATGCACAAGCATAGAATTTTCATTACTCTCCACATAAGCAAATTCATTATCATCCATGGTAGTGGGAGCAAACTCAACAAAATAACTATCATAAGACACTTGATTGACATAACCAAAAAAACCATGATGATAAGTTTCATGGTTATCATTACTCATTATAGCATACGTGTCATCACCATCATCATAAATAGGAGGCATGCAATCGTCATAATAAATTTGCTCATCAAAACTTGGGGGACTAGAAATATCATCTTCATCAAGCATAGAATCCCCAAGCTTGTGGCTTTGCATATCATTAGCATCATGGATATTTAGAGAATTCATACTAGCAACATTGCAATCATGCTCATCATTCAAGGAACTATCATGAATCACCATATAAATTTCTTCTTTCAACACTTCATCAAAATTTCCAGATTCATGATTTTCAAACAAAAACTTCATAGAGATAATCAAGTGCACTCAACTCACTAGCAATTGGTTCATCATAATTTGGCCTTTTGAAAAGATTAGCAAGTGGATGAGGATCCATATCAATAGATTTTTAGCAAGCAAAGATGCAAGCAAATAGAAGGCAGATGGTAACACAAGCAAAGATAGCAAACAAGCAAAAAGGCAAACGGAAAAGAGGGCGAAGAAAATGGCAAATTGGGTGAAGTGGGGGAGAGGAAAACGAGAGGCAAATGGCAAATAATGTAATTGCAAGGAGATGAGATTTGTGATTAGGAACCTGGTAGATGATGATGGAGTCCCCTCGGCGCCTACGATAGGCACGTAGAAGAGACCGCTTCCTCCCCGGCAACGGCGCTAGAAATTCCTTTGACGTGGCTTGAGACTGCGTCGGTATTTCCCCAAAGAGGAAGGGATGATGCAGCACAGCGACGGAAAGTATTTCCCTCAGTTATGAAACCAAGGTTATCGAACCAGTAGGAGGATCACCAACACCCAATAAGCAGCACCTGCACACAAACAACAAATACTTGCAACCCGACGCGAAAGAGAGGTTGTCAATCTCTCTACGGTAAAAAGATAGATTAGGTAGTGATAGATAGGAGAGATAGATCTCTCAAGAGCACAAAATAAAAAGAGCAAATAAAATATGCAGCAATATGTTTTTGGGTTTTTGGTTTTGTAGATATGAAAACAAAGAGGCAAAAAGATAGATCGGAAAGCAATATGTTGGAAAAGTAGACACGGGGGCCGTAGGGTTCACTAGTGGCTTCTCTCATGAGTATAGTGATACGTCTCTGTCGTATCTATAATTTTTGATTGTTTCATGCCAATATTATACAACTTTCACATACTTTTGGCAACAATTTATATGATTTATTGGACTAACCTATTGATCCAGTTCCCAGTGCCAGTTCCTGTTTTTGTTGCATGTTTTTTGTTTCGCAGAATTACCATATCAAACGAAGTCCAAACGCGATAAAAATTTACGGAGATTTTTTTTGGGATATTTATGAATTTTGAGAAGTGGAATCAACGCAATCGGAGGCCAACAGCCCCCACAAGACACCAGGGCGTGGCCAGGAGGCCCAAGTGCGCCCTGGTGAGTTGTGCTCACCTCGTATGTCGGTTGGACCTATCCTTTGGCAGCAAGGAAGCTAATTTTTGGATAAAAATCCCCTCAAAATTTCAGCCCGATCGGAGTTACGGATCTCCGGGAATATAAGAAACGGTTTTCGGCCAGAAAACAGGAACGTGAAACAGAAGAGAACAGAGAGGGAGATCCAATCTAGGAGGGGCTCCTGCTCCTCCGCCGCCATGACGTCCATGGACCAGAGGGGGAACTCTCCTCCCATCTAGGGGGGGGGCCAAGGAAGAAGAAGAAGGGGGGGGCTCTCTCCCCCTCTCTCCCGGTGGCGCCGGAACGCCGCCGGGGCAAGCATCGTGACGACGATCTACTCCAACAACTTCGCCGCCGTCAACACCAACTCTCTCCCCCTCTATGCAGCGGTGTAACTCCCCTTCTTCCCGCTGTAATCTCTACTTAAACATGGTGCTCAACTCCATATACTATTTCCCAATGATATATGGCTATCCTATGATGTTTGAGTAGATCCGCTTTGTCCTATGGGCTAATTGATGATCGTGGTTGGTATGATTGTATATTTTATTATGGTGCTGTCCTATGGTGCCCTCCGTCTCCCGCAAACGTGGGGGATCCTCGCTGTAGGGTTTTGCAATGTGTTCATGATTTGCCTATGGTGGGTGGCGTGAGTGACAGAATACACAGACCCGAGTAGGTGGGTTGTTGCATATGGGAGTAAAGAGGACTTGGTACTTAATGCTATGGTTGGGTTTTACCTTAATGATCTTTAGTAGTTGCGGATGCTTGCTAGAGTTCCAATCATAAGTGCATATGATCCAAGTATAGAAAGTATGTTAGCTCATGCCTCTCCCTCATTTAAAATTGCAAGAATGATTACCGGTCTAGTTATCAATTGCCTAGGGACAAATAACCTTCTTGTTTGACAAAAGATTTCTACTAAACAACTAACTTTTATTATCTTGCTTTTTACTCGTAGTTTTATTCCCGCTAAGTACTCCTAGTTTTATTCGTGCAAACTATCCTATCACCTACAAAATAGTTTCATACTTGTTCTAGGTAAAGCAAACGTTAAAGTGTGCGTAGAGTTGTATCGGTGGTCGATAGAACTTGAGGGAATATTTGTTCTACCTTTAGCTCCTCGTTGGGTTCGACACTCTTACTTATCGAAAAAGGCTACAAACGATCCCCTACACTTGTGGGTTATCAAGATCTTTTTCTGGCGCCGTTGGCGGGGAGCAATAGCGTGGGGTGAATATTCTCGTGTGTGCTTGTTTGCTTTATCACTAAGTAATTTTTATTTTCTGTTATTAGTTGTTTTATATCTTTAGTTATGGGTAGGAAACGCAAAATACCAAAAAAATAGATGTACTTGCTGCTTCAAAAGTTGAGGAACCACTAGTGTTCCGTACTACCGAAGAATATTACTTGGATAATCTTCGATCCATTTGTGCTCGTGCTGAAAACCCAACTAGCTTAGTTGAGGGAAAATCATTAAATGAGCATGCTTATTATGTGCGACACCGCATATCTCAAAAAGGGAAACTCTTGTGGCATCAAATTAATACTTTGTGTTGCTATGCTTGGAATTTATGTGAATTACATGGTTTTACTTGTTGTTCTGAAGAAACTAAAAAGCACCTTCCCTACCAATGTGTGTTTAATGATAATGAAATACTATCTTTTTATGCCAAGGAAGCCTATTGTTATTTTGATGTTGAACAAATTGAAGAATTTGTTGCTTTTAAGGGTGCTTATGAAATTGCTTCTTTGATTGAAAAGTATGATGCTACTCTTAACAAATCTGAAAATTTTGCCATACTTAAATATTGCTATGAAAACTATGCTTCTAATGCTTATGTTAAAGAATTTATTGAAAGAATGACCGCTGCCTTGGAAGAGACTAATATTTTGCAGGAATCTATGGAAGAAGAAATTGCTGAAATTGTGAGCTCATTAGATGAAAAAGATGAGGAGGAGAGCAAAGAACAAAAGGAGGAAGAGTGGATTAGCTACCCGTGCCCACCTTCTAATGAGAGTAACTCTTCAACTCATTATTTAATTACCCTTCGCACATACCGAAGGATGAATGCCATGATGAATGCTATGATAATTGCTATGATCCCTTGGATTCATTTGAAATATCCCTTTTTGATGAACTTGATGCTTGCTATGCTTGTGGCCATGATGCCAATATGAATTATGCTTATGAAGATGAACTTGCTATAGTTCCTTATGTTAAGCATGAAATTGTTTCTATTGCACCCACACATGATAGTCCTATTATCTTTTTGAATTCTCCCAACTACACTATATCGGAGAAGTTTGCTCTTGTTAAGGATTATATTGATGGGTTGCATTAAGCTACTACACATGATGATTTTGACGAATATAATATGCATGTGCTAGCTGCTCCTACTTGCAATTATTTTGAGAGAGGAACTACATCTTCACCTCTCTATGTTTCCAATACTATAAAATTGCGAGAAACCGTTTATACTATGCATTGGCCTTTACTTAATGTGCATGAATTGTACTTGTATGACATGCCGATGCATAGGAAGAGAGTTAGACTTCATTGTCACATGATATATATCACTTTGTGCTCACTAATAAATTACAAATCATTGTTGATTAAAATTGGATTTGATATACCTTGGGATCCGGGTGGATCCATTACTTGAGCACTTTATGCCTAGCTTAATGGCTTTAAAGAAAGCGCTGCCAGGGAGACAACCCGGAAGTTTTAGAGAGTCATTTTATTCTGTTGTGTGCTTTTATAAAGTTTAAAAACAAAACAAATATAGGGGGGAACCTAAAACTTCACAAAAGGAAAGGTGAAAGTGAGAGAGATGATGAGCATCGTTGAAGTGGGGGACGTCCTTGAACTTTTTTTCATGCCCATGGAAACTTTGTGAATCTTGAATCACGGAAACTTTTCCAACAAAAATAATTATCCCCTTGTACAAATCCATTGTATTATAAAAATAATGTGCCAAGATTTGCCTTTAGGATGATTAGATTGCTTGTTGGTATGTGCGGTGTAAAAACAGAAACTTTGGCTGTAGTGCATGAATTTTCATTTTTTACTAGAAAGTCAAAAGTTTCGGAATTTTTTACAAAGTATTTCTATACAAAATGTTTAATTTGTCCTAATTTTCAGAATTTTTGGAGTTACAGAAGTATGGTCAAAGTTCAGATTACTACAGACTGTCCTGTTTAAGACAGATTCTGTTTTTGATGCATTGTTTTGCTTGTTTTTATGAAACTATCGATTTTATCGGTGGTGTAATCCATAGAAAAGTTATAATACAGAAGGGATAATGCAAATATAAAATATGAATTCATTTGCAACAATACTTAAAGTAGTATTTTGCTTTATTATACTAACGGATCTTACCAGTCTTCTGTTAAGTTTTGTGTGGATGAAGTGTTCGAAGATCGAGGAGGTCTCGATATGAGGAGAAGAAGGAGAGGAAAGAGTTCAAGCTTGGGGATGCCCAAGGCATCCCAAGTAAATATCCAAGGAGACTCAAGCGTCTAAGCTTGGGGATGCCCCGGAAGGCATCCCGTCTTTCTTCAACAAGTATCAGTATGTTTTCGGATTCGTTTCATTCATGTGATATGTGCAAATCTTGGAGCGTCTTTTGTGTTTATTTTTCACTTTTATTTTATGCACCATGCTGGTATGAGATAGTCCATGGTTGATTTATAGAATGCTCATTGCACTTCACTTATATCTTTTGAGTATGGCTTTATAGAATGCTTCATGTGCTTCACTTATATCATTTGAAGTTTGGATTGCATGTTTCTCTTCACATAGAAAACCGTTATTCATAGAATGCTCTTTTGCTTCACTTATATTTATTCCCAAAGCATGCACGTATAGTCTCCCGTTATGCTAGGAAGTTGGAGCACAATTTATCCTTGATTGTCTATCTTTGTGTGAAGGTCGGGGGCGCGCGATGGTTAACTCCTACCAACCTTCCCCATAGGAGCATGCGTAGTAATACTTTGCTTCGAGGACTAATAAACTTTGCAATAAGTATGTGAGTTCTTTATGACTAATGTGAGTCCATGGATTATACGCACTCTTACCTTTCCGCAATTTGCTAGCCTCTACGGTACCGTGCATTGCCCTTTCTCACCTCGAGAGTCGGTGCAAACTTCGCCGGTGCATGCAAACCCCATGATATGATACGCTCAATCACACATAAGCCTTATTATATCTTCATCAAAACAGCCACCATACCTACCTATTATGGCATTTCCATAGCCATTCCGAGATATATTGCCATGCAGCTTCCACCGCCTCCGTTTTGATTACTTGAGCATTCATTGTCATATTGCATTACATAATCGTAAGATAGCTAGCATGATGTTTTCATGGCTTGTCCGTTTTTTGATATCTTTGCTACGCTAGATCATTGCATTCATATAGGGTCATACCTTGTTCTACTATCGTTGTAGTATTGAGTTGTAAGTAAATAGAAGTGTGATGATCATCATTATTCATTATTAGAGCATGCCCCAGTGATGAAAGGATGATGGAAACTATGATTCCCCCACAAGTCGGGATGAGGCTCCGGACAAAGAAAGAAAAAAAAAAGAAAAAAAAGAAAAAAAAGGGAAAAGAAAGAAAGAAAAAAAAATGAAAGAAGAAGGAATAGGGGCATGCTAATTCCACACTTGTGCTTCAAAGTAGCACCATGTTTTTCATATAGAGAGTCTCCTCTGTTGTCACTTCCATATACTAGTGGGAATTTTTCATATAGTTAGATGCATACCCACTTAGTTTTCATATTGAGCTTTCATACACTTATAGCTCTTAGTGCATCCGTTGCAAGGCAATCCCTACTCCTCGCATTGATATCTATTGATGGGCATATCCAAAGCCCGTTGATACGCTGAGTTGATGTGAGCATTTCTTCTCCACTTTTACCCCTTTGAAACCTACCACCATATTTGTAACAGCCCGAGACCGACGCTCCAGAAGATTCCCCTTTTATTTCCATTCTCGTCGTGTGATTCGTTTTATTGTCGCATTCATCATCGCATCATTCGCATCATCCGCATTGCATCGGCACTCCGTTGATGTCATGTTTTCAAAACTTGCATCCGCTAGTAGTTGCCGGTTCTCCCCGTTGACCGTTTCAAGACCAACCACACTTGCATGCGCCCATGGCATCGTAAAATATTATTTTCAAAAGTGTGTGTAAAACTTTCTCGGATTGGGTCGAAAGTTGGCATGCGGGCTTGTTATATTGTAGGTAGACCGCCTGCCAAATTTTGTCGCAATCGGAGGTCGTTTGATACTCGAACGGTCAACCGTAGCGGCACCGTCATCGGTATTTATCGCACGTTTCGGTGTTTTAAAATTTCGTGCCGGGCCGCAAACCTCCCTCTCTTCTTGGCTCAACCACCTCTACACAGCCCAAAGCCCAACTAGCTTGCCCCTCCATTCGTGGCCATCGGATCGCGAACGGACGGGCGAGATCCAACCCACCCTAGTCCATTTCCTATATATAAAACCACCCCATGGAGAGACTCCCTCTCACTCACTAGGGTTTTCCCCTTGCCAATTTACAGCCACCCCCCTAGAAAACCCCACCTGCTAGCTCCACCTCCCTCCAATCCCACAGCCCTAGCCACCCAGCCAAATCTGGCCCTCAGATCTGAAATCTGGGGCTCAGATTCACCCAAAATCCCACCTACCGGACATTGTCCGCCGCCACCCGGACAATGTCCGCTCGACCACAGCCGCAGCCGCCCGCGAGCCGCGCTGGAGCTCCCGTGCCCGAGCCCCTCTCCCCAACCCCGCGGCCCCGAGCCAGCCCCGCCGCCTGCCTCGCCTTCCCCTGCTCCGGGCCGGCCGCCGCCGCCTCGACCCCGACCATAGGCCTCGCGGTTCCGGGCGTCGTACGCCTCCATGGCCGCCTCCCCGAGCTCCCTCGCCGGATCTCCGTCCTCGTGCGTCGCCGCCGACCACCGCTGCCGGATCCGGGGTCCTCATGCCCGGATCTACCAGTTCCGGCCAGCTCTGGCCCTCCCCGCCTCCCGGAGCTTCGCCGCCGTCGCCCCTTGCCATGGCCTCGCCCCTGCCTCCTGCTCAAGCACGGGAGCGAGGAGGAGGACGACGCCCTGCTCCTGGGCCACCGCGCGCGCCAGCCAGGCCGGCCACGCCGACTTGGCCCACTCCGCCTCTACCTCCCCTACTGACGGGCCTCGGGCCCATGAGGTGAGACCCCAGCCTGCTCCTGTTGCTCTATGTGCCGCCCTGTGAGCAGTATAGTTATCTGTCGCCCATGCACACATTCGGCCCGGTAGCAGATTCGGCCCATAGTCGGTTTTTTTGGTGTCTGCGGATTTATCTATTTAACCATGACATTTTAAATTACAGTAAAAGCCCTCATTTTTGCATTGCTAATAAATAAATAATCGTGCACCGGATCAAAATACTTTATATATGGAAAATGTGTAGAATATTGTGTAGATTAATTATATCTCATTTTGTTATAAATGTTTAAAATGTTTAACATGACATTTTCTGTTAATTCGCATTATTGTCATGAATTGCATTGCGCATATATTAGTTACCCGTGCATCGGAATTAAACAAACCATATATGTAAAATGTGTAGATTATTTATATCGCATTTTCATGCATTCTAAAAATGTTTGATGTGGTGGTTGCATTTATTTTTCATACGTGACGTGCTAAAACGGTTTATGTCCTATTCTCGCATAAATGTTGTGTCATTTGTTTTATAATAAAAACCCACATATTATACATGTTTTCGGGGTAGAAAAATCCATAGAATTTACCTGTGCAATTAGTTTTGTCATTTGAGCATTTTTGTGTGCATGATTATTTTGCTATGATGCCCTTTTGATATTTTCGTGTGATTTAATCCATGCACATTTTGGAATAGTTGCAAACATCAGATATGCCCTTGGACATGTGTGCTATGCCCTGGTCATTTTGGTTGCTATAGAAATCCATGTTTAGGTATTATTTTCTTGTTGCCAACATGCTATAAAAAATGTGCTGTTTTGAGGATCCAAAATATTTCTAAGTCTGAAATCTGTGTTATTTTGTTGCTGTCTTGCCATGTGGTTTGCTATTGATCTATAGCTCTTTTGGTGAGGCCACAATGGGATGTATTGTTAAGCATGTTATACTCTATCATATTGTGCCAATAGTTCGCTTGAATATGTTTAGCATCATATTTAATTCTGTTGTCCAATATGTCAATCTGTTAAAAAACTGCTGCACATGTCTACTCTAATTTTCACTAAGTCTGAGAATCTGTTTTCTTCATAATGCCATATTGTGTCGATGCTAGCAATGATTCTATGCATAATTAGATCTTGCCACCATGGAATGAATTGTAGTGCATCATGTCTACTACCATGCTATTAAGTTTCATGCCAATATATTACCTGTAGCATATAGTTTTACTGCTGCCAATATGCCTCCGTGAAAATCTGCTCTGCTAAAAACCTGTGATTTTCACTAAGTCCTAATCTGCTATATTGTTGCCATGTTGTGAGCTTCCTACCATGTGATCTATGCCTCTTTTGAGTATGATATGTGAAGATGAAATGATGTGTGTGTCATATGCTACTGCCCCATGCTTAGTTTGTGCATTTTAGAATCTTGTAGCTTGTTGTTTTAATGTGTGCAATATGCTATCTTGCTGTTTTGGACAGATTTGAACTAAAACTTGTATTGGTGATTGTGGTTGAACCGTAACTCCGTTTTGAGCATGTCCTATATGAAACTTTCTTAGAATCTCATGTAGTTTCATAATATCTTGTTGAATCCATGATTTGAGATGGTTATGGTTGATGTTTTCATGCATTTTGCATTCATGGCATATAATCTTGTGATTGTCATATCTTTTAGACCGTAGCTCCGTTTGAGATGTTCCATATATGTAAATCGACTAGAATGACGTGTAAAATTGCATGGTATACTTTATTTTACTGTTTAATAAATATAAAACATGATTAGTTCAGATCTGGACCAATTTAGAAATTAACATATGGGGTCGTTTCGGAAATGCTATATGTTGTTTCCGGCCTCATTTAAACTTGCCTCGATGTGTAGTTTACTTATGCTTCACCTCTTGCCATGTTTAACAACATTTAATATTGCCGTGTACCTAACCGAGAGTGAACTAAATATTCGAATGTGGAGTTTCGTCAATATGCAACTCGTTGCATATTGAGCTTCACTTAATGTGTAGAAGTTGATTGTTGTGCTTGCCATCTCATGCATAACATGCATCATATTTGAAGTGCATCATGTCATGCATATGTTGTGGTGTTGATGATGTGTTGATTGTTGTTTTTGGATTGCTTCTTCTCGATAGAGTTCTGAAAGCGTTCGGAGTGTGAGGATTTGTTTGACTACGTTGGTTCGTCTTCTTCATGGACTCGATCTTCTTCCAAGCGGGATCTCAGGCAAGATGATCATTTCCCTGGATACCATTACTATCATTGCCATGCTAGATGTCTCGTTTCTATCGCTATCTCGCTACCTACCACTTGTATGTCAAGCCTCCCAAATGCCATGATAAGCCTCTAACCCCTCCACATCCCAGCAAACATTGTTTGGCTATGTTACCGCTTGCTCAGCCCTTCTTATAGCGTTGCTAGTTGCAGGTGCAATTGTTTCCATGTGCCAACATGGATATCCTTTTGATATATTACAATATTATTGCTATTTAATTTAATGCACATATATACTTGGTAAAGGGTGGAAGGCTTGGCCTTTTGCTCGGTGTTTTGTTCCACTCTTGCCGCTCTAGTAACTTGTGTACCGGTGTTATGTTCCATAATTAAGCGCTCCTAAATGCTCGGGGTTGTTATGGGGACCCCCTTGATTTTCATTTTTGGATAAAACTTGTCTGGCAAGGCCCAACATTGGTACTACATTTGCCTAATAACTAATAAACCTGCATAGGGAGTAATTAACCCGAGGATCTTTAATCAACAACCCGGGCCAGTGCTCCTCATGAGTGTTGGTCCAAACTAGAGCCGTGTGCGGGGCCAACCCGGGGCAACTCGGGAGATGTCTATCAGGCCACTGTACGCTGTGCTTATCCGGTCGTGTCCTGAGAACGAGATACGCGGCTCCTATCGAGTTCGTCGACACGTCGGGCGGTCTTGCTGGACTTGTTTTACCTTTCTCGAATGTCTTGCGCGAGGAATTCCGATAATACTTCGGGCTATCTCGAGGTTGCGGTTTTCCAGTGGAATTGCCTAGGAAGATCACAAGATTCGTGGTCGAGGTTATTCCCGCGGCGTGTGGTTAGTTTGTGATGGATGAGTTGGAGCACCCCCTGCGGGGTTAAATCTTTCAAAAAGCCATGCCCGCGGTTACGTGGCAACTTGGAAACTTTGTTTAACACCCGGTCATAGCAAACTTGAAGTAAACTCAAATAAAATCCACCAACCGTGTGCGTAACCGTGACTGTCTCTTCTCGTGAGTCCTTATCCGGGAGAGAACACGGTGGGGTTATGTTTGACGTATGTAGGTGTTCAGGATCTCTTACAGATCATTACTAGTTCACGACCGTTTATTCGACAATCTTCCCCCTTTATTCTTGTACTCGTAAGTTAGCCACTCAATAAATGCTTAGTGCTTGCTGCAGCCTCACCACTTAACCTTACCTCACCCATTAAGCTTTAATAGTCTTGATACCCTTGGAAATGAGATTGCTGAGTCCCTGTGGCTCACAGATTACTACAACAACAGTTGCAGGTACAGGTAATGCGATGTTTTGACGTGAGAGCGATGCTTGTTTGATTTGGAGTTCTTCTTCTTCATCGTCGATCATAGGATGGGTTCTAGGCGGCAGCCTGGGATAGCAAGGATGGATGTCATTTTATCGTTTGATTTCGTCCATAGTCGGACCCTGCTCTTCTGTATGATGATTGTATATGTTGTTGTATTGATGTGATCTTGATTTAGCTTGTGGCGAGTGTAAGCCAATTCCATATACTCATCTCTTCTTTACATGTACTTGTAATGATATCCATTCTTGCGAAACGACAAGATGCGCTTCTATCCCTGTCGAGGCCCTCGTGCCAAAATAAGGATAGGATCGCATCTTGGGCGTGACAAGTTGGTATCAGAGCCTGTACCGACCTAGGAGCCCCCTTGATTGATCGAACTTGGCCGAGTCGAGTCTATCGAAAAACTATTTTGAGTCTACTTATATCGGAGAATAGGATTCTTTTTACTCATCTTCTATGCTCTGGTGAGGTATTCGACTTAGGAATTTTGATTCTACCCCTCTTCTGGCTCAAAAAAATTTAGGATCACGCGGGTATTTTGGAAACTATATGATGCCGATGTGAATGAATTTTGTCTTGGTGCCTCCTATTATCGAGGAGTAGAGCTCTGAGGGATTTTTGCACATCGTTATCGTTCAGTTTCCTTAGTATCTCAGGACGGAGGATGTTCGAAATTGCTTCAATACTTTTCGTGGCGAGATAAGTTTGGAGTCACCCAGTACTGGGGAGAGCATACAGGGTACTGCCATGTTTAGTATTGTTGTGATTACGAGTGTCTGAGGTAGACGAGTTTGCGGAGTTTCTTGGATTATGGTGTGGAAGGTTGCGGGTGCAGTTGTAGCTGATTACCTTGGGTACGTTCCTGGGTCCGCAACCCGAATCGCATAAACAAGAAAGACTTCGGAAATTCTTAGGTGGGAATTCAAGTAGTTACCTAGGGTTATCCTTCCAGCAAATGCAATGGGTTATGTGTTTGTTTCTGGCTTAATTCTCAAGCCCCATCCTTTGTTTAGTTGGAGTATGGTAATTCGAGTTGCTTCGATGTCAAGTGGTGATTTCATATCTTTCCTAACCGGTGTGCTTCCCTTCAAGATAATTCATCCCTCTCCAATTTTTGCAAGATCTATCCTCATCCTTCCTTTTCCCGGAGTTCATTCCATCCGTCCCAAGTTGTATTTGTTTTTTCCCACCCTCCCACCCTTTTTCTTCAATAATTAAATTCTCATTAGAGTGCCTTTTCTATTCATGTGATGCTTCCGCTATCTTCTCTTCTGTGATGTATCCGGTGATTCGTGGTGAAGATGCTCAAGTGCTCAAGTTCATCATTTCTTAGTCTTCATCTTTGTTTCTTGTCCGGTGGATTCAATTCAAGTTTTCGGTGCTCATCATATCCTTTTCATTCTCTAAATGCTCTCCCATGTTGGAAATTCTTAATCAAGCCTCTCTTGTTTATTCATCCCTCTCTCTTTTCCATCCGGAGTGGCAAAGATATCTCAGAAGATTCTTGTTTCCATTCAAAATATTTTCAATTATTTCGAGGTTCTCACCTCATCAAGTTTTCAATTGTACCGGTGCAATATCTTTCTAAGCAATTGTTTCAACGGTGGTTTTCCTTGAGTGGGCCCATAACCCACAGGTTTTTCCCCAGGATCTTACCTGGCTCTTCTGATCTTTCCGGAGATCTCAAGTTCTTTTCAATTATGACGTAAGAATGAATCTCATCAGTCATAGTCCTTCTCCAAGATCGCTTAGAATTATTTTCATCGCTGTCTCAACATTTTTCTTTATTCTTGTTCCGGAGTGACTCAGTAATTCTTTGTGGTGTTTCTCGTCATCCTCCTCATCGTTGAAGACCGAAGGAGAGTTTCTCTTAAATCTTTATCCGTTCTTGTGAGGATTCGTGGTTCAAGCTTGTTGCTATCATCTTAAATTGCTTTCGATCATGAGCAATTCCTTCCTTATCTATCTGGAGCATTTCAGAGTTGTTTTCGTTTCTCAATTCTCCGAAGGCCATCATTTCAGAAGATTTCTTCGTTCTTAGCTTTCAGCTTCGTTCTCC
Source organism: Elymus sibiricus (assembly GCA_039707655.1). Lineage (NCBI taxonomy): Eukaryota > Viridiplantae > Streptophyta > Magnoliopsida > Poales > Poaceae > Elymus > Elymus sibiricus. The sequence continues at coordinate 350,323,089 of CM077663.1, forward strand.
AATTCTTCTCAATTGTTGTCTCTTCATTCGTATCTCAGTTATTCCGGTGCCTTGTTGAAGTTTTCTGTTAGTCGGATCATGATCTCGTCGTTCTCTTGTATCTCCATTCATTCGTAGTTCCTCATTCCTTTGTGAATTCTTACCGGTGGTTCGTTCAGAAATTCTTCAAGTTTGTGCTCATATCACTCTTCAATCTTATCAAGAAGAATAAGTGCTATGCTAAATCCGTTGCTTGTCATCAATTTAACTTGATGAAGGATAAGCATAACATAATTCTTATTCTTATTGCATCAAAGTGATTTCAATCCATCTTCCGCAGGTTGTTCATGATATCAATTCCCGATTCTAAGTTGTTCATCCTTTCTTTCCGGAGTTCCAAGTTTTCTCAAGTATCTCATCGCGAAGCTTCATCTAAATCTTTGCAAGGCTTCTATCTTGTTTTTGTGCAACCTTCAATTCTTTGCTATCATCATTTGTTTCCAAAGTTCTCCAAGATGTTCTTCATGGTGGTTCTTCAAGGATTCAATGCATTCTCGAAGGTTCTTCAAGATTCTTGTGGAAGTACCTCAAGTATTCTTATCTTGTTTTTCAAGATGCAATTCATTCTCCCTTATCCTTGAGGTGGTGTTATAGCATTCTTGTTTCAGGAGGAGTCTCGAAGAGAATTTGTAAAGAATGAGATTTGTAAACCCATCATTTCTTCCTAGGAGTTATCTTGGATTGGAGTTCACCTAAAGTATTTCCTAAGGATTGTTGCTATCATGGTGCTTATCAATGATCCAAGTTCTCAATGTATCCTCTTGGTGTAAGAGGTTATGCATATCTTGTTGCTCCCAATCTATCAATTGTTTTCCATTGTGGCCGGTTGTCACCTCATAATTTTGAGATATTTTCCATAAGCCCACAACAAGCTAAGTCTTTCGTTGTTGTTTTTCCAACAACTTTGTTCAATCCTTCTTCTAAGGATGCTTTTCTAATTCAATGGTGGTAGAAGTTGTCATTTTCTTCTCCGTTCTCTTCTCGCTAAAGATCTAGCTTCTATTCTTTTGTTCCGGAGGCATTGTGATGTTGCTATCTTTGAATCTTCATCTCGTGTTATCAAGATCATGTTTTTTCCTCCCTTATCCATCTAACCGGAGTCTTGTGCCTCTTTTCAAGATCTCTCCATCTTATCAAGTTTTGCCTCTCTTTTCTACCGAAGTGCTGCCCAAATTTCTTTTGAATTCTTGCTTGTTCCTCATGTCATTCTTCATTCCCTTGCAACCTTTAAGGATCGTGGTTTCACTTGTTTGTCAAAGAAGCAACTAAGTTTTACCTCTTCCTCTTCTCTTTCTCTTCCCCTTCTCATTCTAAGATCTCGGGGCGAGATCTCTTGTAAGTGGAGGAGAGTTGTAACAGCCCGAGACCGACGCTCCAGAAGATTCCCCTTTTATTTCCATTCTTGTCGTGTGATTCGTTTTATTGTCGCATTCATCATCGCATCATTCGCATCATCCGCATTGCATCGGCTCTCCGTTGACGTCATGTTTTCAAAACTTCATCCGCTAGTAGTTGCCGGTTCTCCCCATTGACCGTTTCGAGACCAACCACACTCGCACGCGCCCGTGGCATCGTAAAATATTGTTTTCAAAAGTGTGTGTAAAACTTTCTCGGATTGGGTCGAAAGTTGGCATGCGGGCTTGTTATATTGTAGGTAGACCGCCTGCCAAATTTCGTCGCAATCGGAGGTCGTTTGATACTCGAACGGTCAACCGTAACGGCACCGTCATCGGTATTTATCGGACGTTTCGGTGTTTTAAAACTTCGTGCCGGGCCGCAAACCTCCCTCTCTTCTTGGTCCAACCTCCTCTACACAGCCCAAAGCCCAACTAGCTTGCCCCTCCATTCGTGGCCATCGGATCGCGAATGGACGGGCGAGATCCAACCCACCCTACTCCATTTCCTATATATAAAACCACCCCATGAAGAGACTCCCTCTCACTCACTAGGGTTTTCCCCTTGCCAATTTACAGCCACCCCCCTAGAAAACCCCATCTGCTAGCTCCACCTCCCTCCAATCCCGCAGCCCTAGCCACCCAGCCAAATCTGGCCCTCAGATCTGAAATCTGGGGCTCAGATTCACCCAAAATCCCACCTAGCAGACATTGTCCGCCGCCACCCGGACAATTTCCGCTCGACCACAGCCGCCGCCGCCCGCGAGCCGCGCTGGAGCTCCCGTGCCCGAGCCCCTCTCCCCGACCCCGCGGCCCCGAGCCAGCCCCGTCGCCTGCCTCGCCTTCCCCTGCTCCGGGCCGGCCGCCGCCGCCTCGACCCCGACCGTAGGCCTCACGGTTCCGGGCGTCGTGCGCCTCCATGGCCGCCTCCCCGAGCTCCCTCGCCGGATCTCCGTCCTCGCGCGTCGCCGTCGACCACCGCTGCCGGATCCGGGGTCCTCATGCCCGGATCTACCGGTTCCGGCCAGCTCTGGCCCTCCCCGCCTCCCGGAGCTTCGCCGCCGTCGCCCCTTGCCATGGCCTCGCCCCTGCCTCCTGCTCAAGCACGGGAGCGAGGAGGAGGACGACGCCCTGCTCCTGGGCCACCGCGCCCGCCAGCCGGGCCGGCCACGCCAACTTGGCCCACTCCGCCTCTGCCTCCCCTACCGACGGGCCTTGGGCCCATGAGGTGAGACCCCAGCCTGCTCATGTTGCTCTATGTGCCGCCCTGTGAGCAGTATAGTTATCTGTCGCCCATGCACACGTTCGGCCCGGTAGCAGATTCGGCCCATAGTCGTTTTTTTTGTGTCTGCGGATTTATCTATTTAACCATGACATTTTAAATTACAGTAAAAGCCCTCATTTTTGCATTGCTAATAAATAAATAATCGTGCACCGGATTAAAATACTTTATATATGGAAAATGTGTAGAATATTGTGTAGATTAATTATATCTCATTTTGTTATAAATGTTTAAAATGTTTAACATGACATTTTCTGTTAATTCGCATTATTGTCATGAATTGCATTGCGCATATATTAGTTACCCGTGCATCGGAATTAAACAAACTATATATGTAAAATGTGTAGATAATTTATATCGCATTTTTATGCATGCTGAAAATGTTTGATGTGGTGGTTGCATTTATTTTTCATACGTGACGTGCTAAAACGGTTTATGTCCCACTCTCGCATAAATGTTGTGTCATTTGTTTTATAATAAAAACCTACATATTATATATGTTTTCGTGGTAGAAAAATCCATAGAATTTATCTGTGCAATTAGTTTTGTCATTTGAGCATTTTTGTGTGCATGATTATTTTGCTATGATGCCCTTTTGATATTTTCATGTGATTTAATCCTTGCACATTTTGGAATAGTTGCAAACATGAGATATGCCCTTGGACATGTGTGCTAGGCCCTGGTCATTTTGGTTGCTATAGAAATTCATGTTTAGGTGTTATTTTCTTGTTGCCAACATGCTATAAAAAATGTGCTGTTTTGAGGATCCAAAATATTTCCAAGTCTGAAATCTTTGTTATTTTGTTGCTGTCTTGCCATGTGGTTTGTTATTGATCTATAACTCTTTTGGTGAGGCCACAATGGGATGTATTGTTAAGCATGTTATGCTCTATCATATTTTGCCAATAGTTCGCATGAATATGTTTAGCATCATAATTAATTCTGTTGTCCAATATGTCAATCTGTTAAAAAACTGCTGCACATGTCTACTCTAATTTTCACTAAGTCTGAGAATCTGTTTTCTTCATAATGCCATATTGTGTCGATTTGAGATGGTTATGGTTGATGTTTTCATGCATTTTGCATTCATGGCATATAATCTTGTGATTGTCATATCTTTTAGACCGTAGCTCCGTTTGAGATGTTCCATATATGTAAATCGACTAGAATGACGTGTAGAATTGCATGGTATACTTTATTTTCCGGTTTAATAAATATAAAACATGATTAGTTCAGATCTGGACCAATTTTGAAATTAACATATGGGTCGTTTTCGAAATGCTATATGTTGTTTCCGGCCTCATTTAAGCTTGCCTATATGTGTAGTTTACTTATGCTTCACCTCTTGCCATGTTTAACAACATTTAATATTGTCGTGTACCTAACCGAGAGTGAACTAAATATTCGAATGTGGAGTTTCGTCAATATGCAACTCGTTGCATATTCGAATGTGAAGTTGATTGTTGTGCTTGCCATGTCATGCATAACATGCATCATATTTGAAGTGCATCATGTCATGCATATGTTGTGGTGTTGATTGTTGTTTTCGGATTGCTTCTTCTCGATAGAGTTCCGAAAGCGTTCAGAGTGTGAGGATTTGTTCGACTACGTTGGTTCGTCTTCTTCATAGACTCGATCTTCTTCCAAGCGGGATCTCAGGCAAGATGATCATTTCCCTGGATACTATTACTATCATTGCCATGCTAGATGTCTCGTTTCTATCGCTGTCTCGCTACCTACCACTTGTATGTCAAGCCTCCCAAATGCCATGATAAGCCTCTAACCCCTTCACATCCCAGCAAACATTGTTTGGCTATGTTCCCGCTTGCTCAGCCCTTCTTATAGCGTTGGTAGTTGCAGGTGCAATTGTTTCCATGTGCCAACATGGATATCCTTTTGATATATCATGATTTTATTGCTATTTAATTTAATGCACATATATACTTGGTAAAGGGTGGAAGGCTTGGCCTTTTGCTCGGTGTTTTGTTCCACTCTTGCCGCCCTAGTAACTTGTGTACCGGTGTTATGTTCCATAATTAAGCGCTCCTAACATGCTCGGGGTTGTTATGGGGACCCCCTTGATTTTCGTTTTTGGATAAAACTTGTCTGGCAAGGCCCAACATTGGTACTACATTTGCCTAATAACTAATAAACCTGCATAGGGGGTAATTAATCCGAGGATCTTTAACCAACAACCCGGGCCAGTGCTCCTCATGAGTGTTGGTCCAAACTAGAGCCGTGTGCGGGGCCAACCCGGGGCAACTCGGGAGATGTCTATCAGGCCACTGTATGTTGTGCTTATCCGGTCGTGTCCTGAGAACGAGATACGCGGCTCCTATCGGGTTCGTCGACACGTCGGGCGGTCTTGCTGGACTTGTTTTACCTTTCTTGAATGTCTTGCGCGAGGAATTCCGATAATACTTCGGGCTATCTCGAGGTTGCGGTTTTCCAGTGGAATTGCTTAGGAAGATCACGAGGTTCGTGGTCGAGGTTATTACCGCGGCGTGTGGTTAGTTTGTGATGGATGAGTTGGAGCACCCCCTGCAGGGTTAAATCTTTCGGAAAGTCGTGCCCGTGGTTACGTGGCAACTTGGAAACTTTGTTTAACACCCGGTCATAGCAAACTTGAAGTAAACTCAAATAAAATCCACCAACCGTGTGCGTAACCATGACTGTCTCTTCTCGTGAGTCCTTATCCGGGAGAGAACACGGTGGGGTTATGTTTGACGTATGTAGGTGTTCAGGATCTCTTACAGATCATTACTAGTTCATGACCGTTTATTCGACAATCTTCCCCCTTTATTCTTGTACTCGTAAGTTAGCCACTCAATAAATGCTTAGTGCTTGCTGCAGCCTCACCACTTAACCTTACCTCACCCATTAAGCTTTAATAGTCTTGATACCCTTGGAAATGAGATTGCTGAGTCCCTGTGGCTCACAGATTACTACAACAACAGTTGCAGGTACAGGTAATGCGATGTTTTGACGTGAGAGCGATGCTTGTTTGATTTGGAGTTCTTCTTCTTGATCGTCGATCATAGGATGGGTTCCAGGCGGCAGCCTGGGATAGCAAGGATGGATGTCATTTTATCGTTTGATTTCGTCCGTAGTCGGACCCTGCTCTTCTGTATGATGATTGTATATGTTGTTGTATTGATGTGATCTTGATTTAGCTTGTGGCGAGTGTAAGCCAATTCCATATACTCATCTCTTCTTTACATGTACTTGTAATGATATCCATTCTTGCGAAACGACGAGATGCGCTTCTATCCCTGTCGAGGCCCTCGTGCCAAAATAAGGATAGGATCGCATCTTGGGCGTGACAATATTCTATTCCACCCATAGTGCTATATCCATGGCTTGCGCTCATGTATTGCGTGAGAGTTGAAAATGCTGAAGCGCGTTAAAAAGTATGAACCAATTGCTTGGCTAACACCGGGGTAGTACATGATTTATACTTTGTGTTAAGAAGACAGAGCATGACAAGGCTATATGATTTTGTAGGGATAGTGTTCTTTAGCCTTGATATTTTGAAAGACATGATTGTTTGTTGGGATGCATGAGTATTAATGTCTTTATGTCAAAACTAGACTATTGCTTTGAATCACTTATGTCTTAATATTCATGCCATGATTAGATATATGATCAAGATTATGCTAGGTAGCATTCCACATCAAAAATTATCTTTTTTATCATTTAACTACTCGAGGACGAGCAGGAATTAAGCTTGGGGATGCTGATACGTCTCCGTCGTATCTATAATTTTTTATTGTTTCATGCCAATATTATTCAACTTTCACATACTTGTGGCAACAATTTATATGATTTATTGGACTAACCTATTGATCCAGTGCTCAGTGCCAGTTCCTGTTTGTTGCATGTTTTTTGTTTCGCAGAATTACCATATCAAACGAAGTCCAAACGCGATAAAAATTTACGAAGATTTTTTTTGGAATATTTATGAATTTTGAGAAGTTGAATCAACGCAAACGGAGGCCCACAGCCCCCAAGAGACACCAGGGCGCCCCCAGAAGGCCCAGGCGCGGGGTGGTGGGTTGTGCCCACCTCATACGTCGGTTGGAGCTCTCCTTCGGGCGCAAGGAAGCTAATTTTTGGATAAAAATCCCTCAAAATTTCAGCCCGATCGGAGTTACGGATCTCCGGAAATATAAGAAACGGTTTTCGACCAGAAAATAAGAACGTGAAACAGAAGAGAACAGAGAGGGATTTCCAATCTAGGAGGGGCTCCTGCCCCTCCGCCGCCATGGCGGCCATGGACCAGAGGGGGAACTCTCCTCCCATCTAGGGGGCGGCCAAGGATGAAGAAGAAGGAGGGGCTCTCTCCCCCTCTCTCCCGGTGGCGCCGAAACGCCACCGGGGCAAGCATCATGACGGCGATCTACCCCAACAATTTCGCCGCCGTCAACACCAACTCTCTCCCCCTCTATGCAGCGGTGTAACTCCCCTTCTCCTCGCTGTAATCTCTACTTAAACATGGTGCTCAACTCCATATACTATTTCCCAATGATATATGGCTATCCTATGATGTTTGAGTATATCCGCTTTGTCCTATGGGCTAATTGATGATCGTGGTTGGTATGATTGTATATTTTATTATGGTGCTGTCCTATGGTGCCCTCCGTCTCGCGCAAACGTGAGGGATTCTCGCTGTAGGGTGTTGCAATGTGTTCATGATTTGCCTATGGTGGGTGGCGTGAGTGACAGAATACACATACCCGAGTAGGTGGGTTGTTGCATATGGGAGTATGGTTGGGTTTTACCTTAATGCACTTTAGTAGTTGCGGATGCTTGCTAGAGTGCCAATCATAAGTGCATATGATCCAAGTAGAGAAAGTATGTTAGCTCATGCCTCTCCCTCATGTAAAATTGCAAGAATGATTACCGGTCTAGTTATCAATTGCCTAGGGACAAATAACCTTCTTGTTTGACAAAAGATTTCTACTAAACAACTAACTTTTATTATCTTGCTTTTTACTCGTAGTTTTATTCCCGCTAAGTACTCCTAGTTTTATTCGTGCAAACTATCCTATCACCTACAAAATAGTTTCATACTTGTTCTAGGTAAAGCAAACGTTAAAGTGTGCGTAGAGTTGTATCGGTGGTCGATAAAACTTGAGGGAATATTTGTTCTACCTTTAGCTCCTCGTTGGGTTCGACACTCTTACTTATCAAAATAGGCTACAAACAATCCCCTACAATTGTGGGTTATCATATAGCGCACGGTGGGTGAACAAATTACGGTTGGGCAATTGATAGAAGATCAAATAATCATGACGATATCCAAGGCGATGATCATTATATTGGCATCACGTCCTAGATAAGTAGACCGACTCCTGCCTGCATCTACCACTATTACTCCACACATCGACCGCTATCCAGCATGCATCTAGTGTATTAAGTTCATGTAAAAACGGAGTAATGCAATAAGAACGATGAAATGATGTAGACAAGATCTATTCATGTAGGAATAGACCCCATCTTGTTATCCTTAATGGCAACGATACATGCGTGCCTTGCTGCCCCTTCTGTCACTGGGAAAGAACACCACAAGATCGAACCCATCACAAAGCACCTCTTCCCATGGCAAGAAAAATCGATCTAGTCGGCCTAACTAAACCAAAGATTCGAAGAAGAAATACGAGGCTATAAGTAATCATGCATATAAGAGATCAAAGAAGACTCAAATAATATTCATGGATAGAAACTGATCATGAACTCAAAATTCATCGGATCCCAACAAACACACCGCAAAAGTTTACATCAAATAGATCTCCAAGAGACCATTGTATTGAGAATCATAAGAGAGAGAGAGAGAGAGGAAGCCATCTAGCTACTGCCTACGGACCCATAGGTCTATGGTGGACTACTCACGCATCATCGGAGAGGCACCTATGAAGAAGATGAACCCCACTGTGATGGTGTTTAGATTGGATCTCAAGGTTCTAGAACTTGCGGCGGCTGGAATTGTGTTTCGTCGACTCCCCTAGGGTTTTTGGAATATTTGGGAATTTATAGGCATCAGAGGCGGTGGAGAGGGGCCCCGAGGAGGGCACAACCCATCAGGGCGCGCCGGGGCCCCCTGGCGCGCCCTGGTGGGTTGTGGTCTCCACGGCCCACCTCTCCGACACTTCTTTGGCCCACTGGGTGTCTTCTAGTCTAGAAAAAATCTCCAAAAAGTTTCATCGCGATTGGACTCCATTTGGTATTGATATTCTGCGAAGTAAAAAACAAGCAAAAACAGCAACTGGCACTTTGGCACTATGTCAATAGGTTAGTCCCAAAAAATGATATAAAGTTGCTATAAAATGATTGTAAAACATCCAAGAATGATAATATAACAGCATGGAACAAGCAAAAATTATAGATACGTTGGAGACGTATCAGTCGCCCTAGGGTTTCCCCTAGGGTTTGGTGCGGCGGCCTAGGGGGTGCCTTGCCACCCAAGGCAAGGGGTGGCGGCCCCCTTTGGGCTTGGCCCCCCACCTCCAGCCGCATGAGCCTATGTGGGAGGGGCGGCGAGCCCACCAAGGGCTGGTGCGCACCCTCTCACAGCCCATGGAGCCCTTCGGGGCATGTGGGCCCCTTCTGGTGGCCCTCGGAACCCTTCGGCACCCCTGGTACACTGCCGGTGACGCTCGAATTCTTTCCGGTGACCAACACGGTACTTCCCATATATCAATCTTTACCTCCGGACCATTCCGAAACTCCTCGTGACGTCCGGGATCTCATCCGGGACTCCGAACAACTTTCGGTCACCAACATATATAACTCAACAATACCTAATCGTCACCAAACGTTAAGTGTGCAGACCCTGCGGGTTCGGGAACTATGCAGACATGACAGAGACACCTCTACGGTCAATAACCAATAGCGGGACCTGGATGCCCATATTGGTTCCCACACATTCTACGAAGATCTTTATTGGTCAAACCATGATGTGAAGGATTCTGTTAATCCCGTACTCCGTTCCCTTTGTTCATCGGTATGTTACTTGCCCGAGATTCGATCGTCGGTATCACCATACCTAGTTCAATCTCGTTACCGGCAAGTCTCTTTACTCGTTCCGTAATACAAGATCCCGTGGCTAAATCTTTAGTCACTTTGCTTGCAAGCTCACTATGATGTTGTATTACTAAGTGGGCCCTGAGATACCTCTCCATCACACGGAGTAACAAATCCCAGTCTTGATCCATGCCAACTCAACAGACACCCTCGGAGATACCTATAGAGCATCTTTATAGTCACCCAGTTACGTTGCGACGTTTGATACACACAAGGTACTCCTCCGGTGTCAGTGAGTTGCATGATCTCATGGTCATGGGAACAGATACTTGACATGCAGAAAACAATAGCAATAAACTTGACATGATCATATGCTACGTTCATAGTTTGGGTCTTGTCCATCACATCATTCTCCTAATGATGTGATCCCGTTATCCAATGACAACTCATGTCTATGGCCAGGAAACCTTGACCATCTTTGATCCATGAGTTAGTCCTGTAGAGGCTCACTAGGGACACGGTGTTGTCTATGTATCCACACATGTATTTGAGTTTCCAATAAATACAATTATAGCATGGACGATAAACGATTATCATGAACAAGGAAATATAATAATAATCACTTTATTATTGCCTCTAGGGCATATTTCCAACAGTCTCCCACTAGCACTAGAGTCAATAATCTAGCTCACATCACTATGTGATTTACATTGTAATGAATCTAACACCCATACAGTTCTGGTGTTTATCATGCTTTGCTCGTGGAAGAGGCTTAGTCAACGGGTCTGCGACATTCAGATCCGTGTGCACTTTGCAAATATTTATGTCCTCTTTGATGTAATCGCGGATGGAATTGAAGCATTGCTTTATGTGTCTGGTCCTCTTGTGAAACCTTGGTTCCTTGGCTAGAGCAATGGCACCAGTGCTGTCACAGAACATAGTCATTGGGTCCAGTGCACTGGGCACAACCCCAAGATCTGTCATGAACTGCTTCATCCAGACACCTTCCTTTGCTGCCTCCGAGGCAGCTATGTACTCTGCTTCGCATGTAGAATCAGCTACCACGCTTTGCTTGGAGCTGCACCAGCTTACCGCTCCCCCATTGAGAATAAATACGTATCCGGTTTGAGACTTAGAGTCATCCGGATCAGTGTCAAAGCTTGCATCGACGTAACCCTTTACGACGAGCTCTTGATCACCTCCATAAACGAGAAACATTTCCTTAGTCCTTTTCAGGTACTTAAGGATATTCTTGACCGCCGTCCAGTGTTCCACTCCTGGATCACTTTGAAACGTTCCGGTCATACTTATGGCAAGGCTGACATCTGGTCTTGTGCACAACATTGCATACATGATAGAGCCTATGGCAGAAGCATAGGGGATGACACTCATCTTTTCTCTATCCTCTGCAGTCACTGGGCATTGAGTCTTACTCAACTTCACACCTTGTAACACAGGCAAGAACCCCTTATTGGACTGATCCATTTTGAACTTCTTCAAAACTTTATCAAGGTATGTGCTCTGTGAAAGTCCTATTAAGCGTCTTGATCTATCTCTATAGATCTTGATGCCTAATATGAAAGCAGCTTCTCCTAGGTCCTTCATTGAAAAACTCTTGTTCAAATATTCCTTCACGCTTTCCAGAAATTCTATATTGTTTCCAATCAGCAATATGTCATCCACATATAATATTAGAAACGCTATAGATCTCCCACTCACTTTCTTGTAAATACAAGCTTCTCCGTAAACTTGTATAAACCCAAACGCTTTGATCACCTCATCAAAGCGAAGATTCCAACTCCGAGATGCTTGCACCAGTCCATAAATGGATCGCTGGAGTTTGCAAACTTTGTCAGCATTCTCTGGATCATCAAAACCTTCTGGTTGCATCATATACAACTCTTCCTTGAGGAAACCGTTAAGGAACGCCGTTTTGACATCCATCTGCCAAATTTCATAATCAAAAAATGCAGCTATTGCTAACATGATTCTGACGGACTTATGCATCGCTACGGGTGAGAAAGTCTCATCATAGTCAAGTCCTTGAACTTGTGAAAAACCCTTTGCCACAAGTCGAGCTTTATAGATGGTGACATTGCCATCCGCGTTCGTCTTCTTCTTAAAGATCCATTTATTCTGAATGGCCTTTCGCCGTTCAGGTAATACTTCCAAAGTCCACACTTTACTTTCATACATGGATCCTATCTCGGATTTCATGGCCTCTAACCATCTGTCAGAATCCAGGCCCACCATTGCTTCTCCATAGCTCGTAGGTTCATCGTTGTCCAACAACATGACCTCTAAGACAGGGTTACCGTACCATTCAGGAGTAGTACGTGTCCTTGTCGACCTACGAGGCTCGATAGTAACTTCATCTCAAGCTTCATGATCACCATCATTAACTTCCTCTTCAACTTACGTAGGCTCCACGGAAACATCTTTCTGCGCTGTGCTACTCTCTGGTTAAAGCGAAGGTTCAACAACCTCATCAAGTTCTATCTTCCTCCCACTCAATTCTTTCGAGAGAAACTCTTTCTCGAGAAACGATCTGTTTTTAGCGAGAAACACTTTGCCTTCGTATCTGAGATAGAAGGTGTACCCAACTGTCTCTTTTGGGTATCCTATGAAGACGCATTTGTCCGCTTTGGGTTCGAGCTTTTCTGGCTGAAGCCTTTTGACATAAGCATCGCATTCCCAAACTTTAAGAAACGAAAACTTTGGTTTCTTGCCAAACCATAGTTCATACGGCGTTGATACGTCTCCGTCATATCTATAATTTTTTATTGTTTCATGCCAATATTATACAACTTTCACATATTTTTGGCAACATTTTATATGATTTATTGGACTAACATATTGATCTAGTGCCCAGTGCCAGTTCATGTTTGTTGCATGTTTTTTGTTTCGCAGAATATCCATATCAAACGAAGTCCAAATGCGATAAAAATTTACGGAGATTTTTTTGGCATATTTGTGAATTTTGAGAAGTTGAATCAACGCAAACGGAGGCCCACAGCCCCCAAGAGACACCAGGGCGTGCCCAGAAGGCCCAGGCGCGGGGTGGTGGGTTGTGCCCACCTTGTACGTTGGTTGGATCTCTCCTTCGGGCGCAAGGAAGCTAATTTTTGGATAAAAATCCCTCAAAATTTCAGCCCGATCGGAGTTACGGATCTCCGGGGATTTAAGAAACGGTTTTCGGCCAGAAAACAGGAACGCGAAACAGAAGAGAACAGAAAGGGAGATCGAATCTAGGAGGGGCTCCTGCCCCTCCGCCACCATGGAGGCCATGGACTAGAGGGGGAACTCTCCTCCCATCTAGGGGGGAGGCCAAGGAAGAAGAAGAAGGAGGGGGCTCTCTCCCCCTCTCTCTCGGTTGCGCCGGAACACCTCCGGGGCAATCATCGTGACGGCGATCTACTCCAACAACTTCGCCGCCATCAACACCAACTCTCTCCTCCTCTATGCAGCGGTGTAACACCTCTCTTCCCTGATGTAATCTCTACTTAAACATGGTGCTCAACTCCATATATTATTTCCCAATGATATTTGGCTATCCTATGATGTTTGAGTAGATCTCTTTTGTCCTATGGGTTAATTGTGGTATGATGTTATGGATGTGAGTTGTATGTTGATATGGTGTTGTCCTATGGTGCCCTCCATGTCGCGCAAACGTGAGAGATCCCCGCTGTAGGGTGTTGCAATATGTTCATGATTTGCCTATGGTGGGTTGCTTGAGTGACAGAAACATAAACCCGAGTAGGTGGGTTGTTGCGTATGGGAGTAAAGGGGGCTTGATACTTAATGCTATGGTTGAGTTTTACCTTAATGAACTTTGGTAGTTGCGGATGCTTGCTAGAGTTCCAATCATAAGTGCATATGATCCAAGTACGGAAAGTGTGTTAGCGTATGCCTCTCCCTCATTGCATATAACAAGTATCTATCATATTATATTCAATTGCCTAGGGACAATCTTTCTCTTGCGTTACACAAAAAGCTTTCTACTAAGTTATTTACTCTTTTTGTTCTTTTATTAAAACAACACCTAACTTTTATTTCCACGTTCTTTATTATCTTGCAAAGTACTTCTAGTTTTATTCCCGCAAAGTAGTTTCATACTTGTTCTAGGTAAAGCAAGCATTAGCGTGCGTAGAGTTGTATCGGTGGTCGATAGAACTTGAGGGAATATTTGTTCTACCTTTAGCTCCTCGTTGGGTTTGACACTCTTACTTATCGAAAAAGGCTACAAACGATCCCCTACACTTGTGGGTTATCAAGACCTTTTTCTGGCGCCGTTGCCGGGGAGCAATAGCGTGGGGTGAATATTCTCGTGTGTGCTTGTTTGCTTTATCACTAAGTAATTTTTATTTTCTGTTATTAGTTATTTTATATCTTTAGTTATGGATATGGAACGCGAAACACCAAAAAAAATTAGTGGTACTTGCTACTCATGGAGATGGGGAACCTCCTAAAACCCTCGATGCTAGTTATGTGAAACACGTTAATTACTCCTTTGATAATCCCGAGAAATCCTCATCGAACTTTATAATGGGAGACACGTTGGATCAACATGAGTACTTTAGGATTATCGCTTGTCTCAAAAAGGGAAACACTTATGGGATCAAATTAGAATATTGCAATGGTTTGCTTGGGATGCATGCTCGAGATGTGATTTTACTTGTTACTCTAAGATAGAAGCTCGACACCTTCCCTTTCAATGTAAATTCAACGATAATGAAACCTTGGCTTCATATGCTAAAGGTATTTATGATTACTATGATGTGGAACGAATAGAAGAATTTTTTGCTTTTAAAGGTGCTTATGAAATTGCTTCTTTGCTTGAAAAGTATGATGATGATGTTCCTTACGAATCTGAAAATTTATCCATACTTAAATATTGCTATGAGAATTATGAATACAATGCTGATATTATTGAATTTATTGAGAGAATGTCCGCTGCCTTGGAAGAGACTAATATTTTGCAGGGACCTATGGAAGAAGAAGTTGCTGAAATTGTGACCTCATTAGATGAAAAAGATGAGGAGGAGAGCGAAGAACAAAAGGAGGAAGAGCAGATTGATCACCCGTGCCCACCTTCTAATGAGAGTAACTCTTCAACTCATACATTGTTTAATTACCCTTCGTGCTTACCGAAGGATGAATGCTATGATGATTGCTATGATCCCTTGGATTCATTTGAAATATCCCTTTTTGATGAACTTGATGCTTGCTATGCTTGTGGCCAAGATGCCAATATGAACTATGCTTATGAAGATGAACTTGCTATAGTTCCTTATGTTAAGCACGAAATTGTTGCTATTGCACCCACACATGATAGTCCTATTATCTTTTTGAATTCTCCCAACTACATTATATCGGAGAAGTTCGCACTTATTAAGGATTATATTGATGGGTTGCATTTTACCACTACACATGATGATTTTGATGAATATAATATGCATGTGCTTGCTGCTCCTACTTGCAATTATTACGAGAGAGGAACTACATCTCCACCTCTTTATGTTTCCAATACTATCAAATTGTAAGAAACTGTTTATACTATGCATTGGCCTTTACTTAATGTGCATGAATTGTTCTTGTACGACATGCCGATGCATAGGAAGAGAGTTAGACTTCGTTGTCACATGATATATATCACTTTGTGCTCACTACTAAATTACAAATCATTGTTAATTAAAATTGGCTTTGATATACCTTGGGATCCGGGTGGATCCATTACTTGAGCACTTTATGCCTAGCTTAATGGCTTTAAAGAAAGCGCTGCCAGGGAGACAACCCGGAAGTTTTAGAGAGTCATTTATTTATGTTGTGTGCTTCTATAAAGTTTAAAAAAAATATAGAGGGGAACCTAAAACTTCACAAAAGGAAAGGTGAAAGTGAGAGACATGATGAGCATCGTTGAAGTGGGGGATATCCTTGAATTTGTTCATGCCCATGGAAACTTTGTGAGTCTTGAATCACGGAAACTTTTCTAACAAAAATAATTATCCCCTTGTATAAATCCATTGTATTATAAAAATATTGTGCCAAGATTTGCCTTTAGTATGATTAGATTGCTTGTTGGTATGTGCGGTGTAAAAACAGAAACTTTGGCTGTAGTACGTGAATTTTCATTTTTTAGTGAAACGTCAAAAGTTTCTGAAATTTTTACACAGTATTGCTATACAAAATGCTTATTTCTTCCTAATTTTGAAGAATTTTTGGAGTTATAGAAGTATGGTCAAAGTTCATATTACTACAGACTGTCCTGTTTAAGACAGATTCTGTTTTTGATGCATTGTTTTGCTTGTTTTGATGAAACTATCGATTTATCGGTGGTGTAAGCCATGGAAATGTTATAATACAGCAGGGATAATGTAAATATAAAATATGAATGGGTTTGCAACAGTACTTAAAGTAGGAATTTGCTTTATTATACTAACGGATCTCACCAGTCTTCTCTTAAGTTTTGTGTGGATGAAGTGTTCTTACATCGAGGAGGTCTCGATATGAGGAGAAGGAGGAGAGGCAAGAGTTCAAGCTTGGGGATGCCCAAGGCACCCCAAGTAAATATCCAAGGAGGCTCAAGCGTCTAAGCTTGGGGATGCCCCAGAAGGCATCCCATATTTCTTCAACAAGTATCGATATGTTTTCGTTTTCGTTTCGTTCATGTGATATGTGTAAATCTTGGAGCGTCTTTTGTGTTTAGTTTTCACTTTTCTTTTATGCACCATGCTGGTATGATATAGTCCATGGTCGATTTATAGAATGCTCATTGCACTTCACTTATATCTTTTGAGTATGGCTTTATAGAATGCTTCATGTGCTTCACTTATATCATTTGAAGTTTGGATTGCATGTTTCTCTTCACATAGAAAAACGTTATTCGTAGAATGCTCTTTTGCTTCACTTATATTTATTAGAGCATGGTATTTTGTAGAAAGAATTAAACTCTCTTGCTTCACTTATATCTATTTAGAGATTCAACAGGAATTGGTCATTTGCATGGTTTGTCATAAAATCCTACATAAAACTTATGGATCACTGAATATGATATGTTTGATTCCTTGCAATAGTTTTGCAATATAGAGATGATAATATGTGGGAGGTACTAGTGTATGATCGTGTTTAGTAAGATATTGGTGTTAAGGTTTGTGATTCCCAAAGCATGCACGTATAGTCTCCCTTTATGCTAGAAAGTTGGAGCACAATTTATTCTTGATTGTCTATGTTTGTGTGAAGGTCGGGGGCGCGCGAGGTTAACTCCTACCAACCTCCCCCCTAGGATCATGCGTAGTAATACTTTGCTTTGAGGGCTAATAAACTTTTGCAATAAGTATGTGAGTTCTTTATGACTAATGTGAGTCCATGGATTATACGCACTCTTACCTTTCCACAATTTGCTAGCCTCTACGGTACCGTGCATTGCCCTTTCTCACCCGGAGAGTCGGTGAAAACTTCGCCGGTGCATCCAAACCCCGTGATATGATACGCTCTATCACACATAAGCCTTATTATATCTTCCTCAAAACAGCCACCATACCTACCTATTATGGCATTTCCATAGCCATTCTGAGATATATTGCCATGCAACTTCCACCGCTTCCGTTTTGATGACTTGAGCATTCATTGTCATATTGCATTACATGATCATAAGATAGGTAGCATGATGTTTCCATGGCTTGTCCATTTTTTTATATCTTTGCTACGCTAGATCATTGCATTCATATAGACTCATACTTTGTTCTACTATCGTTGTAATATTGAGTTGTAAGTAAATAGAAGTGTGATGATCATCATTATTCATTATTAGAGCATGTCCTAGTGATGAAAGGATGATGGAAACTATGATTCCCCCACAAGTCGGGATGAGGCTCCGGATAAAGAAAAAAAGAAAAAGAGAAAAAGAAAGAAAAAAAAAGAAAAAGAGAAAAAAAGAAACAAAAGAAAAAAAGAAAAAAAAGGAAAGAAAAAATACGAAAGAAGTAGAAGGGGCATGCTAATTCCACACTTGTGCTTCAAAGTAGCATCATGTTTTTCATATAGAGAGTCTCCTATGTTGTCACTTTCATATACTAGTGGGAATTTTTCATTATAGAGTTAGATGCATATCCACTTAGTTTTCATATTTAGCTTTCATACACTTATAGCTCTTAGTGCATCCGTTGCATGGCAATCCCTACTCCTCGCATTGATATCTATTGATGGGCATCTCCATAGCCCGTTGATACACTGAGTTGATGCGCGACTTTCTTCTCCACTTTTACCCCTTTGAAACCTACCACAATATTCTATTCCACCCATAGTGCTATATCCATGGTTTGCGCTCATGTATTGCGTGAAAGTTGAAAATGCTGAAGCGCGTTAAAAAGTATGAACCAATTGCTTGGCTGACACCGGGGTAGTACATGATTTATACTTTGTGTTAAGAAGACAGAGCATGACAAGGCTATATGATTTTGTAGGGATAGCGTTCTTTAGCCTTGATATTTTGAAAGACATGATTCTTTGTTGGGATGCCTGAGTATTAATGTCTTTATGTCAAAACTAGACTATTGCTTTGAATCACTTGTGTCTTAATATTCATGCCATGATTAGATATATGATCAAGATTATGCTAGGTAGCATTCCACATCAAAAATTATCTTTTTTATGATTTAACTACTCGAGGACGAGCAAGAATTAAGCTTGGGGATGCTGATACGTCTCTGTCGTATCTATAATTTTTGATTGTTTCATGCCAATATTATACAACTTTCACATATTTTTGGCAACATTTTATATGATTTATTGGACTAACATATTGATCCAGTGCCCAGTGCCAGTTCCTGTTTGTTGCATGTTTTTTGTTTCGCAGAATATCCATATCAAACGAAGTCCAAACGTGATAAAAATTTACGGATATTTTTTTTGGAATATTTGTGAATTTTGAGAACTTGAGTCAACACAAACGGAGGCCCACAACCCCCAAGAGAAACTAGGACGCACCCAGAAGGCCCGGGCGCGGGGTGGTGGGTTGTGCCCACCTCGTACGTTGGTTGGAGCTCTCCTTCGGGCGCAAGGAAGCTAATTTTTGGATAAAAATCCCTCAAAATTTCAGCCCGATCAGAGTTACGGATCTCCGGGAATATAAGAAACGGTTTTCGGCCAGAAAACAGGAACGCGAAACAGAAGAGAACAGAGAGGGAGATCCAATCTAGGAGGGGCTCCTGCCCCTCCGTCACCATGGAGGCCATGAACCAGAGGGGGAACTCTCCTCCCATCTAGTGGGGAGGCCAAGGAAGAAGAAGAAGGAGGGAGGCTCTCTCCCCCTCTCTCCCGGTGGCGCCGGAACACCGTCGGGGCAATCATCATGACAGCGATCTACTCCAACAACTTCGCCGCCGTCAACACCAACTCTCTGCCCCTCTATGCAGCGGTGTAAGACCTCTCTTCCCCACTGTAATCTCTACTTAAACATGGTGCTCAACTCCATATATTATTTCCCAATGATATTTGGCTATCCTATGATGTTTGAGTAGATCTCTTTTGTCCTATGGGTTAATTGTGGTATGATGTTATGGTTGTGAGTTGTGTGTTGATATGGTACTGTCCTATGGTGCCCTCCGTGTCGCGCAAATGTGAGGGATCCCCGATGTAGGGTGTTGCAATATGTTCATGATTTGCCTATGGTGGGTTGCTTGAGTGACAGAAACATAAAACCGAGTAGGTGGGTTGTTGCGTATGGGAGTAAAGGGGGCTTGATACTTAATGCTATGGTTGGGTTTTACCTTAATGAACTTTGGTAGTTGCGGATGCTTGCTAGAGTTCCAATCATAAGTGCATATGATCCAAGTACGGAAAGTGTGTTAGCGTATGCCTCTCCCTCATTGCATATAACAAGTATCTATCATATTATATTCAATTGCCTAGGGACAATCTTTCTCTTGCGTTACACAAAAAGCTTTCTACTAAGTTATTTACTCTTTTTGTTCTTTTATTAAAACAGCACCTAACTTTTATTTCCACGTTCTTTATTATCTTGCAAAGTACTTCTAGTTTTATTCCCGCAAAGTAGTTTCAAACTTGTTCTAGGTAAAGCAAGCATTAGCGTGCGTAGAGTTGTATCGGTGGTCGATAGAACTTGAGGGAATATTTGTTCTACCTTTAGCACCTCATTGGGTTCGACACTCTTACTTATCGAAAAAGGATACAAACGATCCCCTACACTTGTGGGATATCAGGCGTCGTCTCAACGGATTTAGATGGTGCCCTATTTAAAGTGAATGCAGTTATCACTAACGCATAACCCCAAAATGATAGTGGCAAATCGGCAAGAGACATCATAGAACGCACCATATCCAATAAGGTTCAATTACGACGTTCGAACACACCATTACGCTGTGATGTTCCAGGTGGCGTCAACTGTGAAACAATTCCACATTGTCTTAAGTGATTGCCAAACTCATAACTCAGATATTCTCCTCCTCGATCAGATCGTAGGAATTTAATCTTCTTGTTATGATGATTCTCAACTTCACTCTGAAATTGCTTGAACTTTTCAAACGTCTCAGACTTGTGCTTCATTAAGTAAATATACCCATATCTACTTAAGTCATCGGTGAAGGTGAGAAAGTAAAGATATCCACCACGCGCCTCAATGCTTATAGGACTACACACATCAGTATGTATGATTTCCAACAAGTCACTTGCCCGTTCCATTGTTCCAGAGAACGGGGTCTTAGTCATCTTGCCCATGAGGCATGGTTCACATGTGTCAAGTGATTCAAAATCAAGTGACTCTAAAAGTCCATCAGCATGGATCTTCTTCATGCGTTTTACACCAATATGACCTAAGCGGCAGTGCCACAAGAAAGTGGTACTATCATTATCAACTCTACATCTCTTGGCATCAATGTTATATACATGTGTATCATCACTATCGAGATTCAATAAGAATAAACCCCTCACATTGGGTGCATGACCGTAAAAGATATTACCCATATAAATAGAACAATTGTTATTCTATGATTTAAATGAGTAACCGTCTCGCATTACACAAGATCCAGATATAATGTTCATGCTCAACGCAGGCACTAAATAACAATTATTCAGGTTCATCACTAATCCCGATGGTAATCGAAGAGCGAGCGTGCCGACGGCGATCACATCAACCTTGGAACCATTTCCCACGTGCATCGTCACTTCGTCCTTTGCCAGCCTCCGTCTATTCTGTAGTTCCTGCTTTGAGTTGCAAATTTGAGCAACCAAACTGGTATCAAATACCCAGGCACTACAACGAGAGTTGGTAAGGTACACATCAATAACATGTATATCATATATACCTTGTTTGGTGTTGGCTGCCTTCTTGTCGGCCAGATACTTGGGGCAATTCCGCTTCCAGTGGCCAGTTCCCTTGCAATGAAAGCACTCAGTTTCCGGCTTGGGTCTAGCCTTGGGTTTCTTCACGGGAGGGGCAACTGCTTTGCCACTCTTCTTGGAGTTACCCTTCTTGCCCTTGCCATTCTTCTTGAAACTAGTGGTTTTATTGACCATCAACACTTGATGCTCCTTCTGGATTTCTGACTCAGCGACTTTCAGCATCGCAAATAGCTCAGCGACTGATTTGTTCATCCCTTGCATGTTATAGTTCAACACAAAGCTTTTGTAGCTAGGTGGCAGTGATTGAAGAACTCTGTCAGTGATCGCCTCTGGCGGGAGAGTAATTCCCAGCTTAGCTAGACGGTTGGAATACCCAGACATTCTGAGTATGTGCTCACTAACAGACCCGTTCTCCTCCATCTTGCAAGCATAGAACTTATCGGATGTCTCATACCTCTCAATCTGGGCATTTTTCTCAAAAATAAACTTCAACTCCTGGAACATCTCATATGCTGCATGACGTTCAAAATGTCTTTGAAGTCCCGAATCTAATCCATACAACATAGCACATTGAACTATTGAGTAGTCATCAGAACGCGTCTGCCAGGCGTTCGCAATGTCTGCAGACGACAGTGGAGTGAGTGGCACACCGAGCGGTGCATCAAGGACATAAGCCTTTTGGGAAGCCGTGAGGATAATCCTCGGATTATGGGCCCAGTCTACAAAGTTACTTCCATCATCTTTCAGCTTGGCTTTCTCTAGGAATGCATTGAAATTCAGGGGAGCTACTGCGCGAGCCATTGATCTACAACATAAATTTGCAAAGATTACTTAGACTATTGTTCAAGATGGTGAGTTTAGTTAATCATATTACTTAAAACTCCCACTCAAATTGACATCCCTCTGGTCATCCGAGTGTTACATGATCCAAATTCACCAACCCAAGTCTGATCATCACGTGAGATGAGGTGGTTTCAATGGTGAACATCTCCATGTTGATCATATCTACTATATGACTGATGCTCGACCTTTTGGTCTCTTGTGTTCCGAGGCCATGTCTGTACATGCTAGGCTCGTCAAGTTTAACCTGAGTGTTCCGCATGTGCAAAACTGGCTTGCACCCGTTGTATGCGAACGTAGAGTCTATCACACCCGATCATCACGTGGTGCTTCGAAACGACGAACTTTCGCAACGGTGCACACTTGGGGAGAACACAATTTTATCTTGAAATTTTAGTGAGGGGTCACCTTAAAATGCTACCATCGTCCTAAGCAAAATAAGATGCATAAAAGGATTAACATCACATGCAAATCATTAGTGACATGATATGGCCATGAACTTGTTCTTTTGATCTCCATCTCCAAAGCACCGGCATGATCTCCATCGTCACTGGCATGACACCATGATCTCCATCATCGTGTTTCCATCGGGGTTGTCGTGCCAACCATACTTCTACTACCATTGCTACCGCTTAGCGATAAAGTAAAGCATTACATAGCGCTTAATGAGTGACACGCATGCCCCATAATAATTAAAGACAACCCTATGGCTCCTGCCGGTTGCGGTATCAACATGCAAGTCGATATAAACTATTACAAAACATGATCATCTCATACATCAAATATATATCATCATGTCTTTGGCCATATCATATCACAACATACCCTGCAAAAACAAGTTAGACGTCCTCTAATTTGTTGTTGCATGTTTTACGTGGCTGCTATGGGTATCTAGCAAGAACGATTCTTACCTACGCAAAACCACAACGGTGATATACAAGTAGCTATTTAACCTTCTACAAGGACCGCCTTTATCGAATCCGATTCAACTAAGGTGGGAGAGACAGACACCCGCCAGCCATCTTATGCAACAAAGTTACATGTCAGTCAATGGAACCGGTCTCATGTACATGGACATGTAAAGTTGGTCCGGGCCGCTTCATCCCACAATACCTCTGAATCAAAATAAGACTGAGGAAGAAAGCACTCTGAATATCAATGCCCACAAACTCCTTTGTGTTCTACTCATGATGTCATCTACGCATAGACCTAGCTCATGATGCCACTGTTAGGGAACGTTGCATGGGAAACAAAAAATTTCCTACGCTTCACCAAGATCAATCTAGGAGATGACCATCTACGAGAGGAGAGATTGCATCTACATACCCTTGTAGATCGCTAAGCGGAAGCGTTAAGAAACGCGGTTGATGTAGTCGAACGTCTTCACGATCCAATCACGATCCGTCCCGTGAATTCCCGATCAAGTGCCGAACGGACGGCACCTCCGCGTTCAGCACACATACAGCTCGATGACGTTCTCCACCTCCTTGATCCAGCAAGCAAGGGCGGAGAGGTAGATGAGTTCTCCGGCAGCACCACGGCGTGGTGTCGGTGGTGGTGGAGCTGATCCGGCAGGGCTTCACCAGGCACTACCGGAATCAATCTAGAGGAGAAAAACAATCTATGAGGGAGGGAGAGGCTGCGCCGTGGCTTAGGGTGTTGAAGCCCTCCCTCCCCTCACATATATATAGGGGGAGAGGAGGGGTCGGCCGCCCTAGGGTTTCCCCTAGGGTTTGGTGCGGCGGCCTAGGGGGTGCCTTGCCACCAAGGCAAGGGGTGGCGGCCCCCTTTGGGCTTGCCCCCCCACCTCCAGCCGCATGGGCCTATGTGGGAGGGGCGTCCAGCCCACCAGGGGCTGGTGCGCACCCTCTCACAGCCCGTGGAGCCCTCCAGGGCATGTGGGCCCCTTCCGGTGGACCCTCGGAACCCTTCGGCAAACCCCTGGTACACTGCCAGTGAAGCCCGAACTCTTTCCGGTGACCAACACGGTACTTCCCATATATCAATCTTTACCTCCGGACCATTTCGGAACTCCTCGTGACGTCCGGGATCTCATCAGGGACTCCGAACAACTTTCGGTCACCAACATATATAACTCAACAATACCTAATCATCACCGAACTATGCAGACATGATCCTGCGGGTTCGAGAACTATGCAGACATGATCGGGACACCTCTACGGTCAATAACCAATAGCGGGACCCTGCGGGTTCGAGAACTATGCAGACATGATCGGGACACCTCTACGGTCAATAACCAATAGCGGGACCTGGATGCCCATATTGGTTCCCACACATTCTACGAAGATCTTTATCGGTCGAACCACGATGTCAAGGATTTAGTTAATCCCGTACCCTGTTCCCTTTGTTCATCGGTATGTAACTTGCCCAAGATAGGATCGTCGGTATCTCCATACCTAGTTCAATCTCGTTACCGGCAAGTCTCTTTACTCGTTCCGTAATACAAGATCCCGTGGCTAACTCTTTAGTCACTTTGCTTGCAAGCTCATTATGATGTTGTATTACTGAGTTGGACCTAAGATACCTCTCCGTCACACGGAGTATCAAATCCCAGTCTTGATCCATGCCAACTCAACAGACACCCTCGGAGATACCTGTAGAGCATCTTTATAGTCACCCAATTACGTTGAGACGTTTGATACACACAAGGTACTCCTTCTGTGTCAGTGAGTTGCATGATCTCATGGTCATGGGAACAGATACTTGACATGCAGAAAACAATAGCAATAAACTTGACACGATCATATGCTACGTTCATAGTTTGGGTCTTGTCCATCACATCATTCTCCTAATGATGTGATCCCATTATCCAATGACAACTCATGTCTAGGGCCGGGAAACCTTGACCATCTTTGATCAACGAGCTAGTCCTGTAGAGGCTCACTAGGGACATGGTGTTGTCTATGTATCCACACATGTATTTGAGTTTCCAATAAATACAATTATAGCATGGACCATAAACGATTATCATGAACAAGGAAATATAATAATAATCACTTTATTATTGGCTCTAGGGCATATTTCCAACACATCCACGTCGTCGCATAATTTAACATCAATTGCTAATTTGGGTACTACACAAAAGAGACTACACCACAGCCCGCACTTACTTAATCGAGCAATTAAACAAAGCTGGTTGACCTAAACATTACTCTAACAAAAGACCAGCGGTCTAAACAAAGACTAATGTGATGGAAATATGCCCTAGAGGTAATAATAAAGTTGTTATTATTTTGTTTTTCCTTGTTCATGATAAAGGTTTATTATTCATGCTAGAATTGTATTGACCGGAAACTTAAATACATGTGTGAATACATAAACAAATACCGTGTCCCTAGTGAGCCTCTACTAGACTAGCTCGTTGATCAAAGATGGTTAAGGTTTCCTAACCATAGACATGAGTTGTCATTTGATAACGGGATCACATCATTAGGAGAATGATATGATGGACAAGACCCATCCGTTAGCTTAGCATATGATCGTTCTGTTTATTGCTACTGCTTTCTTGAATGTCAAATACATGTTCCTCAGACCATGAGATCATGCAACTCCCGGATACCGGAGGAATACCTTGTGTGCTATCAAATGTCACAACGTAACTGGGTGATCATAAAGATGCTCTACAGGTATCTCCGAAGGTGTCCGTTGAGTTGGCATGGATCGAGACTGGGATTTGTCACTCCGTGTTTCGGAGAGGTATCTCTGGGCCCTCTCGGTAATGCACATCATAAGAAGCTTGCAAGCAAAGTGACTAAGGAGTTAGTTACGGGATGATGTATTACGGAACGAGTAAAGAGACTTGCCGGTAACGAGATTGAACTAGGTATGGAGATACCGACGATCGAATCTCGAGCAAGTAACATACCGATGGACAAAGAGAATTACTTATGTTGTCATTGTGGTTCGACCGATAAGATCTTCGTGGAATATGTAGGAACCAATATGAGCATCCAGGTTCCGCTATTGGTTATTGACCGGAGAGGCGTCTCAGTCATGTCTACATCATTCCCGAACCCGTAGGGTCCGCACGCTTAACGTTCGTTGACGATATAGTGTTATATGAGTTATGTGAATTGGTAACCGAATGTTGTTCGGAGTCCCGGATTTGAGCCCGGACGTCACGAGGAGTCTCGGAATGGTCGAGAGGTAAAGATTTATATATGGGAAGTCATATTTTGGGTTCCGGAAAAAGGTGCAGTTTTTTCGGTATTGTACCGGGAAGCTTCGAGAAGGTTCCGGAGGAGTCCGGAAGTCCACAAGTGGGTCCACCACGTCCCAAGGGCTGGCATGGGCTAAGGGGAGGCGCCCTGGCCTTATTGGGCCAAGCGCACCAAGTCCTCAAAAGCCCACGCAGCTAGGGAAGGAAAAAAGGGAGAGTCCTAGTAGGAATAGGATTGGACTTTGGAGTCCAAGTCCACGTGTGTACTATTCACGATTACTGTTCACGTGGCACTATTCCTTCTACTCCAAGCCCCTACACATATATAAATAGAGGAGAGGGGCGCCCCAAAGGATACAACATTGTCTTAGCCGTGTGCGGCGCCCCCCTCCACAGTTCCGTTCCTCGGACATATTTTTGCACTGCTTGGGCGAAGCCCTGCGGAGATAGCATCACCATCACCGTCACCACGCCGTCGTGCTGCCGGAACTCATCCACTACCTCGCCGTCTTGCTGGATCAAGAAGTCGAGGACGTCACTGAGCTGAACGTGTGCTGAACGCGGAGGTGCCGTACGTTCGGTGCTCGGTCGGTTGGATCGTGAAGTTGTTCGACGACATCAACCGCGTTGTTCTAACGCTTCCGCTTTCGGTCTACGAGGGTACGTAGACACACTCCCCCTCTCATAGCTATGCATCTCCATGGATAGATCTTGCGTGTGCGTAGAATTTTTTTTTGTTTTCCATGCAACGTTCCCCAACAATGGCATCATGAGCCAGGTCTATGCGTAGGTGATATGCACGAGTAGAACACAAAGAGTTGTGGGCGGTGATCGTCATACTGCTTACCACCAACGTCTTATTTTGATTCGGCGGTATTGTAAGATGAAGCGGCCCGGACCAACCTTACATGTCCACGTACATGAGACCGGTTCCACCGACAGACATGCAACTTGTTTTGCATAAAGGTGGCTGGCGGGTGTCTGTTTCTCCTGCTTTAGTTGAATCGAATTTGACTGCGGCCGGTCCTTGTTGAAGGTTCAAACAGCAAACTTGATAAATCACCGTTGTGGTTTTGTGCCATAGGTAAGAACGGTGCTTGCTAGAAGCCCGTAGCAGCCACGTAAAACTTGCAACAACAAAGTAGAGGACGTCTAACTTGTTTTTGCAGGGTATGTTGTGATGTGATATGGTCAAGACATGATGTGATATATGTTATTGTATGAGATGATCATGTTTTGTAATTTATCGGCAACCGGCAGGAGCCTTATGGTTGTCTCTTTATTGTATGAAATGCAAGCGCCATGTAATTGCTTTACTTTATCGCTATGCGTTAGCAATAGTTGTAGAAGCAATAGTTGGCGAGACG
Organism: Elymus sibiricus; assembly: GCA_039707655.1. Taxonomy (NCBI): domain Eukaryota; kingdom Viridiplantae; phylum Streptophyta; class Magnoliopsida; order Poales; family Poaceae; genus Elymus; species Elymus sibiricus. The sequence continues at coordinate 350,350,572 of CM077663.1, forward strand.
ACCACGACGCAACGATGGAGATCAAGGTGTCGAGCCAGTGACGATGGAGATCATGACGATGCTTTGGAGATGGAGATCAAAAGCACAAGATGATGGCCATATCATGTCACATATTTTGATTGCATGTGATGTTTATCCTTTATGCATCTTATTTTGCTTAGAACGACGGTAGCATTATAAGATGATCCCTTCACTAAATTTCAAGATAAAAGTGTTCTCCCCGAGTATGCACCGTTGCTAAAGTTCGTCGTTTCGAAGCACCTCGTGATGATCGGGTGTGATAGATTCTACGTTCACATACAACGGGTGTAAGCCAGTTTTACACAAGAAGAATACTTGGGTTAAACTTGATGAGCCTAGCATGTACAGACATGGTCTCGGAACACTGGAGACCGAAAGGTCGAACATGAGTCATATAGTAGATATGATCAACATGGAGATGTTCACCATTGATGACTATCCCATCTCACGTGATGATCGGACATGGGCTAGTTGATTTGGATCATGTATCACTTAGTTAACTTAAGGGATGTTAATTTAAGTGGGAGTTCATTAGTAATTTGATTAATTGAACTTAATTTATCATGAACTTAGTCTTGATAGTTTCTTTGCATATCCATGTTGTAGATAAATGGCCCGTGCTACTGTTCCGTTGAATTTTAATGCGTTCCTAGAGAAAGCTAAGTTGAAAGATGATGGTAGCAACTACACGGACTGGGTCCGTAACTTGAGGATTGTCCTCATTGATGCACAAAAGAATTATGTCCTTGATGCACCGCTAGGTGATGGACCTGCTGCAGGAGCTGCTGCAGACGTTGTGAACGCCTGGCAGGCTCGATCTGATGACTACTCGATAGTTCAGTGTGCCATGCTCTACGGCTTAAAACCGGGACTGCAAAAGCGTTTTGAACGCCACGGAGCATATGAGATGTTCCAAGAGCTGAAATTGATATTTCAAGCTAATGCCTGGGTTGAGAGATATGAAGTCTCCAACAAGTTCTTTAGCTGTAAGATGGAGGAGAACAGTTCTGTCAGTGAACACATACTCAGAATGTCTGGGTACCACAACCACTTGACTCAGCTGGGAATTGATCTTCCGGTTGAGAGAGTTATTGACAGAGTTCTTCAGTCACTGCCACCAAGCTATAAAGGCTTCGTGATGAACTATAATATGCAAGGGATGGAGAAGACAATTCCCGAGCTCTTTGCGATGCTGAAATCAGCGGAGGTAGAAATCAAGAAGGAGCATCAAGTGTTGATGGTGAACAAAACCACTAGTTTCAAGAAAAAGGGCAAGGGAAAGAAGGGGAACTTCAAGAAGAACAGCAAGCAAGTTGCCGCTCCCACGAAGAAACCCAAAGCTGGACCCAGGCCTGAAACATAGTGCTTCTACTGCAAAGGGACTGGTCACTAGAAGCGGAACTGCCCCAAGTATTTGGCGGATAAGAAGGATGGCAAAGTGAGCAAAGGTATATTTGATATACATGTTATTGATGTGTTCCTCACTAATGCTCGCAGTAGCGCCTGGGTATTTGATACTGGTTCGGTTGCTCATATTTGTAACTCGAAACAGGAGCTGCGGAATAAGCGAAGATTGGCTAAGGACGAGGTGACGATGCGCGTCGGGAATGGTTCCAAGGTTGATGTGATCGCCGTCGGCACGCTACCTCTACATCTACCTTCGGGATTAGTTTTAGACCTCAATAATTGTTATTTGGTGCCAGCGTTGAGCATGAACATTATATCTGGATCTTGTTTATTGCGAGACGGTTATTCATTTAAGTCAGAGAATAATGGTTGTTCTATTTATATGAGTAACATCTTTTTATGGTCATGCACCTTTTGTGAATGGTATATTCTTGTTGAATCTCGATCGTAGTGATACACATATTCATAATATTGGTGCCAAAAGATGCAAAGTTGATAATGATAGTGCAACATACTTGTGGCACTGCCGTTTAGGTCATATTGGTGTAAAGCGCATGAAGAAACTCCATGCGGATGGACTTTTGGAATCTCTTGATTATGAATCATTTGATACTTGTGAACCATGCCTCATGGGCACGATGACTAAAACTCCGTTCTCCGGAACAATGGAGCGAGCTACTGATTTGTTGGAAATAATACATACCAAGGTATGCGGTCCGATGAATGTTGAAGCACGCGGCGGGTATCGTTATTTTCTAACCTTCACAGATGATTTGAGTAGATATGGGTATATCTACTTGATGAAACACAAGTCTGAAATATTTGAAAAGTTCAAAGAATTTCAGAGTGAAGTAGAGAATCATCGTAACAAGAAAATAAAGTTTCTACGATCTGATCGCGGAGGCGAATATTTGAGTTACGAGTTTGGCCTTCATTTAAGAAAATGTGGAATTGTTTCACAACTCACGCCACCTGGAACACCACAGCGTAATGGTGTGTCCGAACGTCGTAACCATACTTTATTGGATATGGTGCGTTCTATGATGTCTCTTACCGATTTGCCACTATCGTTTTGGGATTATGCATTAGAGACAGTTGCATTAACGTTAAATAGGGCACCGTCTAAATCCGTTGAGACGACACCATATGAACTATGGTTTGGCAAGAAACCTAAGTTGTCGTTTCTTAAAGTTTGGGGATGCGATGCTTATGTGAAAAAGCTTCAACCTGATAAGCTCGAACCCAAAGCGGAGAAGTGCGTCTTCATAGGATACCCTAAAGAAACAATTGGGTACACCTTCTACCACAGATCCGAAGGCAAGGTCTTTGTTGCCAAGAATGGGTCCTTTCTAGAGAAGGAGTTTCTCTCGAAAGAAGTGAGTGGGAGGAAAGTAGAACTTGATGAGGTAATTGTACCTTCTCTCGAATTGGAAAGTAGCTCATCAAAGAAAACCGTTCCCGTGATGCCTACACCAATAAGAGAGGAAGATAATGATAAAGATCATGAAACTTCAGATCAAGTTACTACTGAACTTCGTAGGTCGACCAGAGTACGTTCCGCACCAGAGTGGTACGGTAATCCTGTTCTGGAAGTTATGTTGTTAGACAACAGTGAGCCTACGAACTATGAAGAAGCTATGATAAGCCCGGATTCCGACAAATGGCTTGAGGCCATGAAATCTGAGATAGGATCCATGTATGAGAACAAAGTGTGGACTTTGGTGGACTTGCCCGATGATCGGCAAGCCATTGAGAATAAATGGATTTTTAAGAGGAAGACAGATGCTGATGGTAATATCACTGTCTACAAAGCTCGATTGTCGCGAAAGGTTTTCGACAAGTTCAAGGGGTTGACTACGATGAGACTTTCTCACCCGTAGCGATGCTTAAGTCTGTCCGAATCATGTTAGCAATTGCCGCATTTTATGATTATGAAATCTGGCAAATGGATGTCAAAACTGCATTCCTTAATGGTTTTCTCAAAGAAGAGTTGTATATGATGCAACCAGAAGGTTTTGTCGATCCTAAGGGTGCTAACAAAGTGTGCAAGCTCCAGCGATCCATCTATGGACTGGTGCAAGCATCTCGGAGTTGGAATATACGCTTTGATGAGGTGATCAAAGCATATGGTTTTGTACAGACTTACGGTGAAGCCTGTATTTACAAGAAAGTGAGTGGGAGCTCTGTAGCATTTCTAATATTATATGTGGATGACATATTGTTGATTGGAAATGATATAGAATTTCTGGATGGCATAAAGGGATACTTGAATAAGAATTTTTCAATGAAAGACCTCGGTGAAGCTGCTTATATATTGGGCATCAAGATCTATAGGGATAGATCAAGACGCTTGATAGGACTTTCACAAAGCACATACCTTGACAAAGTTTTGAAGAAGTTCAAAATGGATCAGTCAAAGAAAGGGTTCTAGCCTGTCTTGCAAGGTGTGAAGTTGAGTCAGACTCAATGCCCGACCACAGCAGAAGATATAGAGAAAATGAAAGTCATTCCCTATGCCTCAGCCATAGGTTCTATTATGTATGTCATGCTGTGTACCAGACCTGATGTGTGCCTTGCCATAAGTTTGGCAGGGAGGTACCAGAGTAATCCAGGAGTGGATCACTGGACAGCGGTCAAGAATATCCTGAAGTACCTGAAAAGGACCAAGGACATGTTTCTCATTTATGGAGGTGACGAAGAGCTCGTCGTAAAGGGTTACGTCGATGCAAGCTTCGACACTGATCCGGATGACTCTAAGTCACAAACCGGATACGTATTTATATTAAATGGTGGAGCTGTCAGTTGGTGCAGTTCCAAGCAGAGAATCGTGGCGGGATCTACGTGTGAAGCGGAATACATAGCTGCTTCGGAAGCAGCACATGAAGGAGTCTGGATGAAGGTGTTCATATCCGATCTAGGTGTAATACCTAGTGCATCGGGTCCAATGATAATCTTTTGTGACAACACTGGAGCAATTGCCATAGCCAAGGAGCCCAGGTTTCACAAGAAGACCAAACACATCAAGAGACGCTTCAACTCCATTCGTGAATATGTCAAGGATGGAGACATAGAAATTTGCAAAGTACACACGGATCTGAATGTGGCAGACCCGTTGACTAAGCCTCTTCCACGAGCAAAACATGATCAGCACCAAGACTCCATGGGTGTTAGATTCATTACTATGTAATCTAGATTATTGACTCTAGTGCAAGTGGGAGACTGATGGAAATATGCCCTAGAGGCAATAATAAAGTTGTTATTATTTTATATTTCCTTGTTCATGATAAAGGTTTATTATTCATGCTAGAATTGTATTGACCGGAAACTTAAATACATGTGTGAATACATAAACAAATATCGTGTCCCTAGTGAGCCTCTACTAGACTAGCTCGTTGATCAAAGATGGAAGGTTTCCTAACCATAGACATGAGTTGTCATTTGATAACGGGATCACATCATTAGGAGAATGATGTGATGGAAAAGACCCATCCGTTAGCTTAGCATATGATCGTTCTGTTTATTGCTACTGCTTTCTTAAATGTCAAATACATGTTCCTCAGACCATGAGATCATGCAACTCCCGGATACCGGAGGAATACCTTGTGTGCTATCAAACGTCACAACGTAACTGGGTGATCATAAAGATGCTCTACAGGTATCTCCGAAGGTGTCCGTTGAGTTGGCATGGATCGAGACTGGGATTTGTCACTCCGTGTTTCGGAGAGGTATCTCTGGGCCCTCTCGGTAATGCACATCATAAGAAGCTTGCAAGCAAAGTGACTAAGGAGTTAGTTACGGGATGATGTATTACGGAACGAGTAAAGAGACTTGCCGGTAACGAGATTGAACTAGGTATGGAGATACCGACGATCTAATCTCGGGCAAGTAACATACCGATGGACAAAGGGAATTACGTATGTTGTCATTGCGGTTCGACCGATAAGATCTTCGTGGAATATGGAGGAACCAATATGAGCATCCAGGTTCCGCTATTGGTTATTGACCGGAGAGGCGTCTCAGTCATGTCTACATCATTCCCGAACCCGTAGGGTCCGCACGCTTAACGTTCGTTGACGATATAGTGTTATATGAGTTATGTGAATTGGTAACCGAATGTTGTTCGGAGTCCCGGATGAGATCCCGAACGTCACGAGGAGTCTCGGAATGGTCGAGAGGTAAAGATTTATATATGGGAAGTCATATTTTGGGTTCCGGAAAAAGGTGCAGTTTTTTCGGTATTGTACCGGGAAGCTTCCAGAAGGTTCCGGAGGAGTCCGGAAGTCCACAAGTGGGTCCACCATGTCCCAAGGGCTGGCATGGGCTAAGGGGAGGCGCCCTGGCCTTATTGGGCCAGGCGCACCAAGTCCTCAAAAGCCCACGCAGCTAGGGAAGGAAAAAAGGGAGAGTCCTAGTAGGAATAGGATTGGACTTTGGAGTCCAAGTCCACGTGTGTACTATTCATGGTTACTGTTCACATGGCACTATTCCTTCTACTCCAAGCCCCTACACATATATAAATAGAGGAGAGGGGGCGCCCCAAAGGATACAACATTGTCTTAGCCGTGTGCGGCGCCCCCCTCCACAGTTCCGTTCCTCGGACATATTTTCGCAGTGCTTGGGCGAAGCCCTGCGGAGATAGCATCACCATCACCGTCACCACGCCGTCGTGCTGCCGGAACTCATCCACTACCTCACCGTCTTGCTGGATCAAGAAGTCGAGGACTTCACCGAGCTGAACGTGTGCTGAACGCGGAGGTGCCGTACGTTCGGTGCTCGGTCGGTTGGATCGTGAAGTTGTTCGACGACATCAACCGCGTTGTTCTAACGCTTCCGCTTACGGTCTACGAGGGTACGTAGACACACTCCCCCTCTCGTAGCTATGCATCTCCATGGATAGATCTTGCGTGTGCATAGAATTTTTTTTTTGTTTTCCATGCAACGTTCCCCAACATAATGTTCCGCCTGACGCTCGTCGTTCTCCGCCGCATCCTCCATGACCAACTCGCGCTCGACGACCTCCAGGGGAAGGGGCTCCATGGCATCCATCACCACATACTCTACAAGCATCTCGCAGTCCACGTCCGCCATCTCTTTGCAAAAGGCCGCCACGAGTCTGGTGTGGGCGGCCATGGTCCAGGCATTGACGGCCTCCATCTCGGCAAGGGAGGCTGTCGACGAATGGACGGCTGCCCGAGCGCTCTTGGCGATTGCCAACTCTTCGGACGTAGGTTGTCGACCATTGTCGGAGAAGCCCGCTGCTATTTTTGCGGTGACCGACATGAGCTGGGCGTGGGCGGCCTCGGCATATGCGTGGGCAGCCGCCATCAGGGCTACGGCGGCCGTCGAGGAACGGACAACTGATGTGCCATTCTCGCCATTTGCTATCCTGGTCGCGGATGTTGTTGCCGCCATCTCAGATGCAGCAGCTGCCCTTTCGGTGGCTGCAGCCACCCTATCGGAGATTGCGGCCGCGCTCAAGGATGTTGTGAGCGCGTTCATGGCTGATGCAGCCGCGCTCGGGCTGGAGTGGGTCGCCAAAGTTGCCCTCATGACGCGGATCCACGTCCCCATCTTCCACCGGCGACGCTTGAACAGTACAGTGGTCTTGGGGAACAAGTGTGACTGTGTGGTTGACACGTCGGCGGTGGACTGAACCTTCCGGCCTAAGCCATATATGAGAATTGGCCCAAGATATTTTTATACTACATCACACACATTTCATGATCAAGAACTGTTTGCGATGTATTTGATTTTCATATTGCTTTGAAATGAAAAATGAAGTTACATTGGCAATTGAAGGTGTTTGGATGGCAATAACATTTATCTGCAGTGAACATGCAACTATAGGAGTGTCTGTTAAATATGGAATTATCAAGGTTGTTTAAGCCCTTTTAAACATTTAAAGAGTTTTTAGACATTTCATGTGCATAGTTCAAATTTGAACTGCAGTTAAGCACATACTAGAGTGCACCTGAATGGGTTGAAAATCATCTATGTGTCACTGGATACATGTTTTGGTCCAATGCAAGAAATTGAAATTAAACGAATTCCAAACCTCTCGGTATTTTGGCTCAGTTGTAGACTTTGAGAAGCCGTGTTTTCAAATTCCATTAAATCCAAATATCGTCAGAAATTCATGAAACTTTGCATGGTGTCATGTCATGGCACATGTGTGTCGTGGTAAAAAAATGCCCAATTCGGGAAAAGTTTCGGCACAAACCTCTTACAAACCAAAGATTCTCACAAGAAGTCATGTGGTTCCGATAGGGAAAGTTTACATTTTATATGCGAAACAACATCCGACGTCTCTTCTCGCCTTGAATTTATTTCTAGAGTCTCCATAGAGCAACATGAATGTGTCGTGCTAAACAATGGAATATTACAGAGTTTGTCTGGCCTTTTTAGTACATTAATTGAGTTTTCTAGGCATGTAATGTGCATAATTCAAATTTGAACTACAATCACATGGTCCAGCGCATGAAAATAGGTCGAAAAATCATACACGTTTCACTGGCTGCATGTTTAGGTCCCATGCAAGAAATGGGAATGAATTTCAAACATATCATCGTCTTGGCTTGACCGCAAACATTGGGAAACTTAGTTTTTAAATTCATGTAAATGCAAACCTCAATAGAAATTCATAAATTTGGGCATGGTGTCATCAATTGCCCTGTTGTGTGTGTTGTGGTAAAAAAATTGCCCTATTTTGGACAGGTTTTGGCACAAAGCCTCTTACAAACCGGAGATTCTCACAAGAAAGTCGTGTGTTCCGATAGGGAAAGTTCACCTTTTATGTGCGAAACAACATCCATTGTTTCTTCTCGCCTTGAATTTATTTCTAGAGTCACCATAGAGAAACATGACAGTCATGCTAAACTATGGATTTTTTCCAGGGTTCGTGAGACCTATTTAATACACTAATTGAGTTTTCTAGCCGTTTAATGTGCATAATTCAAATTTGAACTACAATCACAAGGTCCAGCGCATGAAAAATAGGTTGAAAAAATAATATGCCTTTCCTTGGATGCATGTTTAGGTCCCACGCAAGAAATGGGAATGGATTTCTAACATCCCATTGTTTGTTGGCTCGGCCGCAAACATTGAGATACTTGGTTTTCAAATTTTCGTAAATCCAAAACTCGTCAGAAATTCATGAAACTTGGCATGGTGTCATGACAAGGGCACACATATGCCGTGGTAGAAAATTGTCCAAATTGGACATGTTCTTGCACAATCCCCTTACAAATCAGAGCTCCTCACAAGAAGCTTTGTGGTTTCGATAGGGAACATTATATATGCATGTCACATATGCGGGCGAAAAGACATCCGATGCCTCTTCTCTCCTTAATTTTTTTATAGAAACAACACAGACATGTACGTGCGAAGTGCAAAAAATTGAATAAATTAAGGGATCATCTGGCTTTTAAATACTTTAGTTGAGTTTTCGGTGCATTATTTAATGTGCATAATTCAAATTTGATCTACAATCACAAGGTCCGGGGCAGCAAAATGGGTTGAAAAATCATATATGTATCCCTGGATGCATGTGTTAGGTCACATGCAAGAAATGAGAACGAATTTCAAACATCTCAGCATGTTGGCTCGACCACAAACATCGAGAAACTTGGTTTTTAAATTTTCGTAAATCCAAAACTCTGTTAGAAATTCATGAAACTTGGAATGGTGTCATGACAAGGCACACATATGCCGTGGTAAAAAATAATACCAACTTGGATGTTTTGTTAGAAGCCTCTTACAAACCGGAGCTTCTCACACAATAAGCTACGTGGTTCCGATGGGGAAAATATGCATGCCACATCTGCAGGTGAAACGACATCCGATGCCTCTTCTCTCCTTGATATTTTTCTAGAAACAACATAAAGCAATAGGTGTGTGCTGCAAAAATATGAAATTATTAAGGGTTCCTATGGATTTTTTATACACTAATTGAGTTTTATGTGCATTTAATGTACATAATTCAAATATGAGCTACAGTCACAAGGTCTATGTTGGGCAGGGCCTCGTCATATAAAGCACAAATATGCTGTGGTATTTTTTAGTGTACACTTTGAGAGAAAGAGCAAGCATTATTAATAGCCAACAAAGGCATTTTGGAACAAAATATGTCACGTTACAATCGCAAACGGGCGTATTATTTATAATTCGTGGACGTTCTACACACCATTTACGTGTTGCCACGTATCGCTCTCTGTATTGGCAAGGAGGTAGCGTCCGGACATGTGTTTGAGTAGACGGGTGGCGTGCGAGCAGTGTCCTTTGCACGCTCATCGGGGAGGCGTGTCCTTTGCCAGTCATCAAAGACGTTTCAGACTGAATACCCGTATGCAGACCGAGGGCAATGGTTCCTTCCCTACTAAACCAAGCGAAAATCTGGCGCGAAGGAATTTTTTCAGTGTGTCATCGCAAACAGTTGTGATTGATGACCCGTGTGCCCTTCCCAATGCAACACCTTGTACTGGTGCTAACTGCTAAGTTTGCCATGTATGCAAAAAAATCTGATGTGGGAAGGTAATTAAGAGGAGAGATATGAGTTTGGTGACCACATGAAGAAACAATGCCAAGCGCGTGACCCTTGGCAAAACACTTAAATGAAGGAAACTCACCAATGCATGCAAGAGTTTAGTTGCTAAATCATTAAATGAAGGGACCTTAGCAACAATGCATTATGGACTTGAGTTGCTAAGACATTTAATACACTAAGCACCCCATCTAAGCACCGATCGATGCATTGGCAGCAGCAGTCAGGTAAATTTTGAATATGTCATATTGGGTAAATCTTCACTTGTTAAATTGGAAACACTGACATTGTCAAATTTTGCAGGAAAAAATTCACTATTACAGTGCAATTTTGCAACTGAAATTCAGTAAACATAGATTTCATTCATAGATTAAGCATTGGTATTTGTACAAAATAGTTCAACTCGACAGCTGAATCGAACAAACTTTTCCCCATTTGTGGCTAACCACATACTGAAATAGCTAGTACAACTATATATACTAGCTAATTTAAAGTAGGTGGGACAGTTCAACCATATCAATAGTTAGATGAACTGAACAAAATAGCCCCTAAATACTACTCTGGAGGGGCTTCGTGCTACTGCCAGCAGCCTTCTCCTCTGCCAAGCACATTCTGTAAGAGGCAGAGGAGGAGTAGCCTACCGACGAGCTGGAGGAGTCGAATTCGTCGGCTGCCGATGTTGCCCTCCGCCGCTCCTGACGCGCCTCCTCGAAGCGGTGGGACTCGGTGTAGATCTCCTCATTCCGCGCCACAGCTGCGGCGTCTGCTACGGCCACGATGGCGGTGAGCCTCTTTGCGTGCTCGACCTGACGCTCCTCCTCCTCATGTAGGAAGTTGATGTAGCGCGCTAGGCTGCTGACGCAAAAGCCGAGCGACTGGCCTTTGGCGGCGGCCTCCTCCTCCCGCCATCGGGCTGCAGTGGCGGAGCGGGTGATGGCTGCCAAGGCGGCCGCTGGTGTGGTGGCGGCCAAGGAGGCCGCTGGTGGGGTGGCCAAAATGGTGGCCGGTGATGGGGTGGAGGCCACAGCGGTCGCCGGCAGAAGCTGCCTTCGGGCAAAGGTAGAGGAGCGTGTGGTTGGTGCCGTGCGCACAGCCAACAAGGACGCCACACTCACTAACGCTTCCGGGTACTGCGCCGCCGACGTGGTGCAGCCTCCCAACTAGAGCTGCCCTCTGGCGGAGTGGCGGAGCGATGATGACGGACAGGTGGCATTGGCGATTGGGGGAGAAGCAAACTTGGGAAGCTACGGGAAGGGAGGGGATGAATGCGATGTGGAGGTGCCAGCCGTGAGGGTTTATAAAGCAGGCGGCCAAGACGAGCCGAGCGAGAAGCTTGTGCGCGTTCCTGCGCGGTTGCGCGGGAACGGGAAGGCCAAAAGAAACGTTGCGCGCTCCCGAAGCATTAGGAGTTTGGGGGATTTCGGCGAGCCGGGCGGGAAGCTTGCGCGTGAACCTGCGCGGGAACCTGCACGCTCCTGAAGCGTGCACTGGAATCCTCGGGCGGCAACGCGGTGACAAGATGGGACGGAGGTGGGAGAAATGACAAGTACACAAACGGATAATAATAAAAAACCATTTGTGTTTTATTACAAAACAAACGGTCGTTCCGTACGCATCGTTGCGAATTAATCTATGATACGTCTCCAATGTATCTATAATTTTTGCTTGTTCCATGCTGTTATATTATCATTCTTGGATGTTTTACAATCATTTTATAGCAACTTTATATAATTTTTTGGGACTAACCTATTGACATAGTGCCAAAGTGCCACTTGCTGTTTTTGCTTGTTTTTTTTACTTTGCAGAATATCAGTACCAAACGGAGTCCAATCGCGATGAAACTTTTTGGAGAATTTTTTTGGACCAAAAGAAAGCCAGCGGGTCAAAGAAGTAACCAGGAGGGAGCCCAGGCCGCCCACAACCCACCACGGCGCGCCAAGGGCCCCGGGCGCGCCCTGATGGGTTGTGGCCGCCTTGGGAACCCCCTCCATCGCCTCTGAGCTCTATAAATACCCAAATATTCCAGAAACCCTAGAGGAGTCGATGAAAAATACATCCAGCCGCCGCAAGTTCCAGAACCGCGAGATCCAATCTAACACCATAATAGAGGGGTTCATCATCCTCATTGGTGCCTCTCCGATGATGCGTGAGTAGTCCACCATAGACCTACGGGTCCGTAGGCAGTAGCTAGATGGCTTCCTCTCTCTCTCTCTCTCTTTTGATTCTTAATACAATGGTCTCTTGGAGATCTATTTGATGTAAACTTTTTGCGGTGTCTTTGTTGGGATCCGATGAATTTTGAGTTCATGATCAGTTTCTATCCATGAATATTATTTGAGTCTTCTTTGATCTCTTATATGCATGATTAGTTATAGCCTCATATTTCTTCTTTGAATCTTTGGTTTAGTTAGGCCAACTAGATCGATTTTTCTTGCCATGGGAAGAGGTGCTTTGTGATGGGTTCTATCTTGCGGTGTCCTCTCCCAGTGAAAGAAGGGGCAGCGAGGCACGCATGTATCATTGCTATTAAGGATAACAAGATGGGGTCTATTCCTACATGAATAGATCTTGTCTACATCATGTCACCGTTCTTATTGCATTACTCCGTTTTTCCATGAACTTAATACACTAGATGCATGCTGGATAGCGGTCGATGTGTGGAGTAATAGTAGTAGATGCAGAATCGTTTCGGTCTGCTAATCTTGGACGTGATGCCTATATAATGATCATCGCCTTGGATATCGTCATGATTATTTGATCTTCTATCAATTGCCCAGCAGTAATTTGTTCACCCACCATGTGCTATACTCATGAGAGAAGCCACTAGTGAATCCTACAGCCCCCGGGTCTACTTTTCCAACATATTGCTTTCCGATCTATCTTTTTGCCGCTTTTGTTTCACATCTATTATTCCAAAAAAAAACAAAAATACCTTGCTGCAATTTTTATTTGCCCATTTTATTTTGTGTTCTTGTGAGATTTATCTATCCAATCTATAACTACCTAATCTATCTTTTTACCGTGGTGAGATTGACAACCTCTCTTTCGCGTCGGGTTGCAAGTATTTGTTCTTTGTGTGCAGGTGTTGTTTACATAGTGTTGGTGATCCTCCTACTGGTTTGATACCTTGGTTTCATAACTGAGGGAAATACTTATCGTCGCTGTGCTGCATCATCCCTTCCTCTTTGGGGAAATACCGACGCAGTCTCAAGCCACGTCAAAGAATTTCTGGCACCGTTGCCAGGGAGGAAGCGGTCTCTTCTACGTGCCAATATCTGGCGCCGAGGAGCCACCATCAACATCTATCAGGTTCCTAATCAAAAATCTCATCTCCTTGCAATTACATTATTTGCCATTTGCCTCTCATTTTCCTCTCCCCCACTTCACCAAATTTGCCGTTTTATTCGCCCTCTTTTTCGTTGCTTTTCTCGTCAGATCTCTTGCTTGCTTGAAATCTTGTTTGCGTAGTCACGATAACTCAAGAAAATACCAAATCATGTGATTTTTCGATTACTAATAATAATGATTTTATTAGTACTCCGATTGCTCCTCCCGCCACTAGTGCGGAGTCTTGTGATATTAATGCCGCTTTGTTGAATCTTGTCATGAAAGATCAATTTGCCAGTACTCCTAATGAGGATGCCACGTCCCATCTAAACACATTCGTAGAATTGTGTAATATGCAAAAGAAAAAATATGTGGACAATGATATAGTGAAGTTGAAATTATTTCCTTTCTCCATGCGGGATCGTGCAAAAATTTGGTTTTCTTCTTTGCCTCGCAATAGTATCGATTCTTGGAATAAGTGCAAGGATGCTTTTATTACTAAGTATTTTCCGCCCGCGAAAATTATTTCCATTAGAACACAAATCATGAATTTTAAGCAACTTGAGCATAAACATGTTGCACAATCTTGGGAAAGAATGAAATTGATGCTAAGAAATTGTCCTACTCATGGTTTAAATCTTTGGATGATCATACAAAAATATTATGCGGGATAGAATTTTGTCTCTAGAAATCTTTTAGATTCCGCCGCGGGTGGTACTTTTATAGAAATTACTTTGGGTGAAGCTACTAAATTGCTAGATAATATTATGGCAAATTATTCACAATGTCATACTGAAAGAGCACCAACTAGCAAAAAGGTTAATTCGGTTGAAGAAATTGGTACCTTGAGTGAAAAAGTTGATGCTTTAATGAAGTTGGTTGCTAGTAAAAATGCTCCTATTGATCTTAATGATGTGCCTTTGTCTACTTTGATTTAGCAAAATAGTGATTCCGTATATGTGAATTTCGTCTCATGAAACAATTTCAATAACAATGCTTATAGAGGTAATTTTAATCCTAGGCCTTTTCCTGGAAATTCCTCTAATAATTATGGCAATTCCTATGGTAATTATTCTTACAATAATAATAGGAACCCCTCTAATCTTGAGAGTAATATTAAAGAATTTATCAATACGCAAAAAGTTTTCAACACTACGATAGAAGAAAAGTTGAATAAGATTGATGATATGTCTAGAAGCATTGATAGAATTTCTCATGATGTAGAAAATCTCAAGTTGAAAGCTTTTGCACCTAATATTGATGAATCAACTAAGGCTTTATATGTTTCTATGGATGAAAGTAAGAAAAGAACTGCTATGCTTAGAGCTAAAAGAGAATTTTTAGAAAAAGCGTTTTCTAGTGATTGCTTTCAGAAAATTGATGAAGATCTTAAAGTGATTGGTGTTTATTCTATTGATTCCTTGTTTAGTAATATTAAAATTGATGATAAAGGGACTGAAGTAGAGTCAACTTTAGCTAGAAGGCGTCCCAATGATTTGGAGGGTGAAAATCTTGATGAAAAAATTGATGAAAGTGGGTTTGAAGAGGTCAAAACTTTCACTAGTGATGTGCCCACTATTTTGGATTGCAAGGACTTTAATTATGATAGTTGCTCTTTTATTGATTGTATTTATTTTCTGCAATCCATATTAAATTCACCCCATGCTTATGAACAAAATAAAGCTTTTACTAAACATATCGTTGATGCCATGATGAAATCTTTTGAAGAAAAGTTGGAGTTAGAGATTTATATTCCTAGAAAATTACATGATGAGTGGGAACCTACCATTAAGGTCAAGATTAAAAATTATGAGTGATTTTCTTTATGTGATTTGGGTGCTAGTGTTTCCACGATTCCGAAATCTCTATGTGATGTGCTTGGTCTTACCAATATTGAAGAATGTTCTCTTAATTTGCACTCGACGGATTCTACTGTTAAAAAACCTTTGGGAAGAGTTAATGATGTTCTTATTCTTGCAAATAGGAACTATGTGCCCATATATTTTATTGTTCTTGATATTGATTGCAATCCGTCTTGTCCCATTATACTTGGTAGACCATTTTTACGCACTATAGGTGCCGTGGTTGATATGAAAGAAGGCAATATTAGGTTTCAGTTTCCACTAAGAAAGGGTATGGAACACTTCCCTAGAACAAGAATTAATCCACCATATGAATCAATCATGAGAGCATCCTATGGAGCAAAAACCAAAGATGACAATACTTGAATCTATACATTATGCCTAGCTAGGGGCGTAAAATGATAGCGCTTGTTGGGAGGCAACACAATGAATAAATTTATTTTCTTCTTTTTCTTTCTGTTTTTGAGTGTTTAAACAATTATGCCTCTGTTATGATTGTGTTTTTTATGTTTTATTTAGTGTTTGTGCCAAGTAAATCCTTTAGGATGATTCATAAGATGAGTAGAAACAATGCTGAATCTGAAACAGAAACTTTGCCTCCAGTACACGAATTTTCATTTTTTACTGGAGCATGATGATGAGCTGAAATTTTAACATAGTGTTTATATAAAAAAATTATGTTTTTCCTAATTTTTCAGAATTTTTAGAGTTACAGAAGTATGGTTAGAGTACAGATTACTACAGACTGTTCTGTTTAAGACAGTTCTGTTTTCGTTGCATTGTGTGCTTGTTTTGATGAATCTATGGTTTGTAATGAAGGGTATAAGCAATGGTAAAGTTAAAATACAGTAGGTATAATGCAATAATAAAATATGAATGGGTTTTCAACAGTACTTAAAGTGGTGATTTGCTTTATTATACTAACGGATCTCATAAAGGTTTTATTGAGTTTTGTGTGATTGAAGTTTTCAAGTTTTGGGTGAGATCACGATGGATGAAGGAATAAGGAGTGAAAAGAGCCTAAGCTTGGGGATTCTACAGCACCCCCAAGATAATATCCAAGGAGAAACAAGCAACTAAGCTTGGGGATGCCCCGAGTGTCATCCCCTCTTTCTTCTAACGACCATCGGCATTTTACTTGGAGCTATATTTTTATTCGTCACATATCATGAGTTTTGCTTGGAGCGTCTTGTATCATTTGAGTCTTTGCTTGCTTTGCTTTTTAGTTTGTCACAAGTATCCTTGCTGGACACACATATTTGAGAGAGCCAAAATTATGCTATGATTTGTTAGAATTGCTCTATATGCTTCACTTAAATTTTTTGAGCTATGGAATTGCTCTAGTGCTTCAATTATATATTTTTGAGCATGGTGTGCTTTGAAATTTTGAAGAAATACTCTCATGCTTCACTTAGACTAATTTGAGATTTAGTAAATTTTGAAGAAATCCTCTCATGCTTCACTTATATTATTTTGAGAGATGAAATCTTTATGCTCATGTTCTTCACTTAAATTTGTTTGAGCTTGTCAAAAGCAATGGCAATATATGAAACTAGTCCCAAAGTGATAGATATTTAAGGAGGATATAATAAAAACTTTTATGAATATCATTGGACAAATTAAAATTGATTCCTTGTAATAGTTTTGAGACATGATGATAGTGATATGTGAGTCATGTTAGTGAGTAATTATGCTTTAGTAAGAATATTGGTGTTAAGGTTTGTGATTCCCTATGCAAGTACGAAAGTCAATAGTTATGCAATGAAATTACATCCTACTTATGGTGCATTATTCGGTGTTAGTTATGATCAATGCCCGTTTATGTGAATTTTTGTTTCTTGGTTGATTGCTTCTCAATCTATTTACTAGCCTCCACTTGTACTAAGTAGAAATACTACTTGTGCATCCAAAATCCTTAAACCCAGTTTTGCCTTATGAGTCCACCATACCTACCTATATGTGGTATTTCCATGCCGTTCTAAGAAAATTTGTATGAGCCATCTCTAATTTTCAAAATAAAATTTCTTTTTTTGTGTGCTCGTACCGCTCATGAAACGGTAGGGGTATCCAATATTTTTCCATGCTAGATGTGTTATTCTCAAGATGAGTGTTTATACACTTGTCATTGCACACGAGTACGGCGGTAATAAGGATGCCCGGTCCCAAAATGAAAAAGAAATTTACTTTATGTTGTCAAATAATACATTCCTTGGAAAGTGTTGGTATGGAAGGCAACCGTGGATACGGCCAGCCATGGATTGTGAAAGAATGGTGGAAAAAAGAATAAACTTTATTTTATGTTTGGGAACCGCCTATGATATATCTAGCATGGAAAGTATTGTGAACCACTTTGTCGTTTTCGTTGACAGGAAAGGCATGCCACTCAAAATATTTTTCTCTCTCAATTTAAACTTTGATCTCTGGCACCTCTACAAATCCCTACTTCCCTCTGCGAAGGGCCTATCTATTTACTTTATGCAATTTTTATTTTTATTTGAGTCTGCATCTTCTCTTATAAAGCACCAGCTAGGGGGCACTATGATCATACTTGAGCATTGGGTGTAAATAATATTTGAGTGTGTTTCATGAATGGATAAATGATTGAGCATGATGGGCTAGGGATAACTTTCTTTAGTGTTGATATTTTGAAAGACATGGTTGCTTGTTGGCATGCTTGAGTATTAAAGTATTTATGTCAAAACTAGACTATTGCTTTGAACCATCTAAAATTCCAAATGTCCATGCTACAAAAGAAAAGAATATGTGATGAACATGTTAGGCAACATTCCACATCAAAAAAATTGTTTTTATCATTTACCTACTCGAGGACGAGTAGGAATTAAGCTTGGGGATGCTGATACGTCTCCAACGTATCTATATTTTTTGCTTGTTCCATGTTGTTATATTATCATTCTTGGACGTTTTAGAATCATTTTATAGCAACTTTATATCATTTTTTGGGACTAACCTATTGACATAGTGCCAAAGTGCCAGTTGCTGTTTTTGCTAGTTTTTTTACTTCGCAGAATATCAGTACCAAATGGAGTCCAATCGCGACAAAACTTTTTGGAGAATTTTTTTGGACTAGAAGAAGGCCAGTGGGCCAAAGAAGTAACCAAGAGGGAGTCCAGGCCGCCCACAACCCACCAGGGCACGCCAGGGGCCCCGGGCGCGCCCTGAAGAGTTGTGGCCGCCTTGGGAACCCCCTCCACCGCCTCTGAGCTCTATAAATACCCAAATATTCCAGAAACCCTAGAGGAGTCGACGAAAAATACATCCAGCCGCCGCAAGTTCCAGAACCGCGAGATCCAATCTAACACCATCACGGAGGGGTTCATCATCCTCATTGGAACCTCTCCGATGATGCGTGAGTAGTCCACCATAGACCTACGGGTCCGTAGGCAGTAGCTAGATGGCTTCCTCTCTCTCTTTTGATTCTCAATACAATGGTCTCTTGGAGATCTATTTGATGTAAACTTTTTGCGATGTGTTTGTTGGGATCCGATGAATTTTGAGTTCATGATCAGTTTCTATCCATGAATATTATTTGAGTCTTCTTTGATCTCTTATATACATGATTACTTATAGCCTCGTATTTCTTCTTCGAATCTTTGGTTTAGTTAGGCCAACTAGATCGATTTTTTTTGCCATGGGAAGAGGTGCTTTGTGATGGGTTCGATCTTGCGGTGTCCTCTCCCAGTGACAGAAGGGGCAGCGAGGCACGCATGTATCGTTGCTATTAAGGATAACAAGATGGGGTCTATTCCTACATGAATAGATCTTGTCTACATCATGTCATCATTCTTATTGCATTACTCCATTTTTCCATGAACTTAATACACTAGATGCATGCTGGATAGCGGTCGATGTGTGGAGTAATACTATTACTCCACCAATCGACCGAAATGATTCTGCATCTATGGTATTAAGTTCATGACAAATGGAGCAACGCTTGGAGCAAGGTGACATGATGTAGACAAAGTAAGACAAGCAATATGTTCAGACCCCCGTCGTTTTATCCTTAATGGAAACAATACTAATACGTGTCTTGTCCCTTTCTGTCATTGGGATATAGAACACTGCAAGATTAAACCCATTACAACGCACCACTCCCGCTAAAGATAAATCAATCTAGTTGGCCAAACCAAACCGGTAGATTGGAGAGAAATACGAAGATAAGACAATCATGCATAATAGAATTCAGGAAAGACTCAATTACTTTCAATGAATAATCTGATCATAAACTCAATATTCATCGGATTCCAACAAACACACTGCAAAAGAGGATTACATCTGATAGATTGTTGGAAAAATTCCCTAGAGGCAATAATAAATTGGTTATTATCATATTTCCTTGTTCATGATAATCGTTTATTATCCATGCTAGAATTGTATTGATCGTAAACTCAAATACATGTGTGGATAGAGAGACAACACCATGTCCCTAGTGAGCCTCTACTAGACTAGCTCGTTGATCAGAGATGGTCAAGGTTTCCCGACCATAGACATGAGTTGTCATCTGATAAAGGGATCACATCATTAGGAGAATGA
Source organism: Elymus sibiricus (assembly GCA_039707655.1). Classification (NCBI taxonomy): domain Eukaryota; kingdom Viridiplantae; phylum Streptophyta; class Magnoliopsida; order Poales; family Poaceae; genus Elymus; species Elymus sibiricus. The sequence continues at coordinate 350,370,279 of CM077663.1, forward strand.
TGTGATGGACAAGACCCAACCATAAGCATAGCATTTGATCGTGTTAGTTTATTGCTACTGCTTTATCCATGTCAAGTATCTGTTCCTACAACCATGAGATCATGCAACTCCCTGACACCGGAGGAATGCCTTGTGTGTATCAAACATCACAACGTAACTGGGTGACTATAAAGGTGCTCTACAGGTATGTCCGAGGGTGTCTGTTGGGTTGGCGTGGATCGAGACTGGGATTTGTCACTCCGTATGACGAAGAGGTATCTCTGGGCCCACTCGGTAATACAGCATCACAAGAAGCTTGCAAGCAATGTGACTAAGGATTTAGTCACGAGATCTTGTATTATGAAAAGAGACTTGCCGGTAACGAGATTGAACTAGGTATGGAGATACCGACAATCGAATCTCGGGCAAGTAACATACCGCTAGACAAAGGGAACTGCATACGGGATTGATTGAATCCTTGGCATCGTGGTTCGACCGATAAAGATCTTCGTGGAATATGTGGGAACCAATATGGGCATCCTGGTTCCGCTATTGGTTATTCACCGGAGAGGTGTCTCCGTCATTTCCACATGATTCTCGAACCCGTAGGGTCCGCACGCTTAACGTTCGGTGATGCTAGAGTAGTATTGGGATATGTACGTTGGTGACCGAATGTTGTTTGGAGTCCCGGGATAGATCCCGGACGTCACGAGGAGCTCCGGAATGATCCAGAGGTAAATATTTATATATGGGAAGTCATATTTAGGGTTTTGGAAAATGTTCGAGATTTTTCGGTATTGTACCGGGAAGGTTCTAGAAGGTTCCGGAGTGGGGCCCACCTGCATGTGGACCCACATGAACGTGGGTAATGGGGAAAGTCCCCACACCCCTCGTCTAGGCGCCTCAAGATCCCCCCTTGAAAGGAATACGATCATATCCCGAAAGGATAAGATCGAGATCCCTAAAAAGGGGGGATAGTGATCGGTGGGGAAGGAAAGGAGGGATTTCCTTCCTCCCCCCTTGACCAACGACCCTAGGGGCTTGGAGAGCAAGCCACTAGCCCCTCCCACGCCTATATAAAGGTGGGTAGGCGCAAGGGGGCTGAACACCCTCCCACGGCCGCGGCCCTCCTCCCGTCTCTCCCGTTTCTTCCTCGTACGTCGTTCTGGAAGCGCTTGGCGAAGCCCTGCCGGCACTGCGACTCCACCATCTCCACCACGCCGTCATGCTGGTTGAGATCCCATCTACTTCTCCTTCCTCTCTTGCTGGATCAAGAAGGAGGAGACATCATCGAGCCGCACGTGTGCTGAACGCGGAGGTGCCGTCCGTTCGGCGCTAGATCGGATTGGATCGTGATTGGATCATGGAGAGTACGACTACATCAACCGTGCTATATACGCTTCCGCTTAGTGATCTACAAGGGTATGTAGATACACTCCCACTCTTGTAGCTATGCACCTCCATGGATAGATATTGCGTGTGCGTAGGAAAAAATTTGTTTCCCATGCAACGTTCCCCAACAGTGGCATCATGAGCTAAGTCTATGCGTAGATGATATGCACGAGTAGAACACAAAAGAGTTTGTGGGTGTTGATGTTCAGATTGCTTACTTCCTTAGTCTTATGTTGATTCGATGGTATTGTGGGATGAAGCAGCTCGGACCAACCTTACTCGTCCACGTACGAGAGACCGGTTCCATCGACTGACATGTAACTCTTTTGCATAAGATGGCTGGCGACTGTCTGTCTCTCCCACCTTAGTTGAATCGGATTCGACAAAGGCTGTCCTTGTAGAAGGTTAAATAGCAACTTGTATATCACCGTTGTGGTTTTGCGTAGGTAAGAATCGTTCTTGCTAGATACCCATAGCAGCCACGTAAAACATGCAACAACAAATTAGAGGATGTCTAACTTGTTTTTGCAGGGTATGTTGTGATATGATACGGCCAAAGACATGATGATATATATTTGATGCATGAGATGATCATGTTTTGTAATAGTTTATATCGACTTGCATGTTGATGCATACGGCAACCGGCAGGAGGCATAGGGTTGTCTTTAATTATTATGTGGCCTCCGTGTCACTCATTAAGCACTATGTAATGCTTTACTTTATCGCTAAGCGGTAGCAATAGTAGTAGAAGCATGGTTGGCGCGACAACCCCGATGGCAACACGATGATGGAGATCATGGTGTCATGCCGGTGATGATGGAGCTCATGCCGATGCTTTGGAGATGGAGATCAAAAGCACAAGTTGATGGCCATATCATGTCACTTATGATTTGCATGTGATGTTAATCCTTTTTATGCATCTTATTTTGCTTAGGATGATGGTAGCATTATAAGGTGATCCCTCACTAAAATATCAAGATAAAATTGTGTTCTCCCCAAGTGTGCACCGTTGCGAAAGTTCGTCGTTTCGAAGCACCACGTGATGATCGGGTGTGATAGACTCTACGTTCACATACAACGGGTGCAAGCCAGTTTTGCACATGCGGAACACTCGGGTTAAACTTGATGAGCCTAGCATGTACGGACATGGCCTCGGAACACAAGAGACCGAAAGGTCAAACATGAGTCGTATAGTAGATATGATCAACATTGAGATGTTCACCACTGAAACCACCTCATCTCACGTGATGATCGGACTTGGGTTGGTGGATTTGGATCATGTCACACTTAGACAACCTGAGGGATGTTCATTTGAGTGGGAGTTCTTTAGTAATATGATTAATTGAACTCATTATCATGAACATAGTCAAAATGTCTTTGCAAATTATGTTGTAGATCAATAGCTTGCGCTATAGCTCCCCTGTTGAACTCTGTTGATACGTTCCTAGAGAAAAAGTAAGTTGAAAGATGATGGTAGCAATTATGCGGACTGGGTCCATGATCTGACGATTGTCCTCATTGCTGCACAGAATGCTTATGTCCTCGATGCGCCGCTCGGTGCGCCACCCCCTCAAGCGTCATGTGTGGGTGTTGAGAACATCAGACAGGCACGTTTTTGATGACTACTTGATAGTTCAGTGCACCATGCTTTACGGCTTAGAATTAAGGCTCCAAAGACGTTTTGAACGTCACGGATCATATGAGATGTTCCAAGAGATGAAATTGGGATTCCAGGCTCGTGCCCGTGTTGAGAGGTATGAGACCTACAACAAGATTCTTTGCCTGAAAGATGAAAGAGAATAGCTCAATCCGTGAGCATGTGCTCAGATTGTCTGGGTGCTACAATCACTTGAATCAAGTGGGAGTTGATCTTTCTGATAAGATAGTGATTGACATAATTCTCCAAGTCACTGCCACCAAGCTGCTAGAGCTTCATGATGAACTATAACATGTCAGGGATGGAGATGATGAGCCCTGAGCTATTCGTGATGTTTTACACCACGAAAGGTAGAAATCAAGAAGGAGCATCAAGTGTTGATGGTAAGACCACTAGTTTCAAGAAGGGCAAGGGCAAGAAGGGAAACTTCGAGAATGGCAAGCCAGTTGTCGCTCCAGTGAAGAAACCCAAGGTTGGACCCAAACCCGAGACTGAGTGCTTCTGTTATGAGGGGAACGGTCACTGAAGCGGAACTGCCCCACATACTTGGCAGATAAGAAGGCTGGCAACATCCACAAAAGTATATTTGATATACATGTTATTGATGTGTACCTTACTAGTACTCCTAGTAGCACCTGGGTATTTGATACTGGTTCAGTTGCTAATATTGGTAACTCAAAGTGAAAGCTACAGAATAAACAGAGACTAGCTAAGGGTGAGGTGACGATGTGTGTTGGAAGTGTTTCCAAGGTTGATGTGATCACCATCGCACGCTCTCTCTACCTTCGGGATTAGTGTTGAACCTAAATAAATGTTATTTGGTGTTTGCGTTGAGCATGAACATGATTAGATCGTGTTTATTGCAATACGGTTGTTCATTTAAGTCTGAGAATAATAGTTATTCTGTTTACATGAATAATACCTTCAATGGTCATACACTCAATGTGAATGGTTTATTGAATCTCGATCGTAGTGATACACCTATTCATAGTATTGATGTCAAAAGATGCAAAGTTAATTATGATAGTACCACATACTTGTGGCACTGCCGCTAAGGTCATATTGGTGTAAAGCGCATGAAGAAACTCCATGCTGATGGATCTTTGGACTCACTCGATTTCGAATCGCTTGAGACATGCGGACCATGCCTCATGGGCAAGATGACTAAGACCCCGTTTCTCGGTTTGATGGAGCGGGCAAGTGACTTATTGGAAATGATACATGTTGATGTATGCGGTCCAATGAGTGTTGAAGCATGCGGTGGATATCGTTATTTTCTTCCCTTCACTGATGATTTGAGTAGATATGGGTATATTTACTTAATGAAACACAAGTCTGAAACATTTGAAAAGTTCAAGCAATTTCAGAGTGAAGTTGAAGATCATCGTGACAAGTAGATAAAATGTCTATGATATGATCATGGAGGTGAATATCTGAGTTACGAGTTTGGTATGCAACTTAAGATAATGTGGAAATTGTTTCACAACTCACGCCGCCTGGAACACCATAGTGTGATGGTGTGTCCGTACGTCGTAGTCGTGCTCTATTGGATATAGTACATACTATGATGTCTCTTACCGATTTGCGACTATGATTTTGGGGGTTATGCATTAGAGACAACTAGATTCACTTTAAAATAGGGCACCATCTAAATCCGTTGAGATGACACCATATGAATTATGGTTTGGCAGGAACCTAAGCTGTCATTTCTTAGAGTTTGGGAATGCGATGCTTATGTGAAAAGACTTCAACCTGATAAGCTCGAACCCAAAGCGGAGAAATGCGTCTTCATAGGATACCCTAAGGAAACAGATGGGTATACCTTCTATCACTGATCCGAAGGCAAGGTCTTTGTTGCCAAGAATGGATCCTTTCCAGAGAAGGATGTTCTCTCAAAAGAAGTGAGTGGGAGGAAGGTAGAACTTGATAAGGTTGTCGAACCTTCACTTGAATTGGAAAAGTAGAGCAGCACAGAAAGGTGTTCCTGTGATGCATAAACCAATTGAAGAGGAAGATAATGATTATGATCATGAAACTTTGGATCAAGTTACTACCAAACCTCGTAGGTCGACAAGGACACGTACTGCCCCGAGCGATACGGTGATCCTGTCTTGGAGGTCATTGAGGGAGTCCTGGACTATGGGGTCCTCGGGGCCGGCTTGGTGGGCCGCTCTCTAACTATCGCAGGAAGGGCCGGATACATCGAGACCCCACGTTCCAGAAGGAAGCCCCGAAGGCGCGTCGTGCACTCCAAGTCAAGATGAGGAAATCGACATCTCCATCCTCGGCAGGAGACCTATCATGTGTAAACCCTAGGTACCCCTCGGTGTCTATATAAACCGAGAGGGTTTTAGAATGTAGAGCAGAGAAACTCATCTAGGGTTTTAGCTAGTCGATCTCGAGGTAGATCAACTCTGTAACCTTCATACCATCAATATAATCGAGCAGGACGTAGGGTTTTACCTCCATAGGAGGGCCCGAACCTGGGTAAAACATCGTCTCCTTCGTCCCCTTGTTACCATCGATCCTAGACTCACAGCTCGGGACCCCCTACCCGAGATCCGCCAGTTTTGACACCGACATTGGTGCTTTCATTGAGAGTTCCGCTGTGATCACCAAAGGAATCGATGGCTCACGTTGTCATTAACGAAGAAGTCCGGAACATGGACTCCTTCGTCCCTGGACAGATCTTCGCCTTCGGCAACATTGTGCTGCACGCTGACCCGACCGGCCGTCTTGGACGGGTCGGGAGTTTCGCCCCTGATCAAGAGGTCAGATTTGGGAACCTAGAGTTCTCCGTAGACTCTCGGCGCGATCTTTCGCTCATCGGGCTCGCAGTCTCATCCGACGCACCCGAGGACTCCAAGGCCTTAACCTCGGATTTCGCTTTCGATCCCGCCCACGGGACCAACCCTGGTGATGATCCGGCTTTTAGTCCGGATCCGGCCATAGCACCAGATGGCCGGGTACCCGCTCCTGCCGAACACACTTCTTGTGCGGACGCATTGGAGGTTTGCTCTGAAAGCACTGAGCAAATTGACCCAATCGAGCTCTCGACACTCAACGAAGCTCTAGATCGGATCTTATCGATGAAAATTACTGACGAACCAATCCCTATCCACCTTCAGATCGGTCTTAAGGCGGGTCAAGAGGAATTTTTCATCCCACCCACCACCCACTTCGTAGCCACTGTCGAAGACTTAACCGATATGTTGGACTACGCCTCCGAGGAGGCAGAAAGCATGGATGAAGAGGATCGCGCTCCCACCCCCGTCAACACCGGGCGATGGACTGCCACCTCCACCTACGACGTCTACATGGTGGATACTCCAGCCGATAACGGCGAGCGCACACCCGCAAACAATGGTGATAAATCGGGTGAAGCGCCGTCAAGGCGCCGGAAACCGCGCAAACGATCAAAGACAAAAAAGGGAAGGGAAGCTATTGCTGGCACCGGGGAAAATGATACCCCGGAAGACTTCGGCGATCCCGATATCCCCGAACAGCCGCTAGAGGACCAGGAAAGGTCGGAAGACCAGCGCGACCCCGAAGATCCAAACGATTCTGAGGATGACAACTACCTCCCCCCTGTAGAGGAGGAGGATAGCCCAGAAGCCGAGGACTTCATCGTCCCCGAAAACCTTGAGGATCAGGAACGGTTTAGGCAATAGCTTATAGCCACTGCCTGAAGCCTAAAGGCAAAAGAACGGCAGCTTAAGGCTGAACAAGATACCCTCAATGATAGATGGACGAGGGTCCTATCAGCCGAGGAAGGATACGGTACCGGTCTATTGGACCAACCCAAGAGCTATCCACGCCGACGGCTGCTGCCACAATTTGATGACGAGCTCCCTAATACACCGTCCCCCAAGCACACTCCATACGACCAGCCGGACCGCCCTCCCCGAGGACAAGATAGGACGGCTGGCGACACTGGTTATAGGCCGGCGATACCCCGCAAAAGGGGAAAGGAGCCAATGGAGCCTGAGGACAGGTACGACCTGCAACACGACCTGGATTATAGAACAGGCCGCACGAGATCCATCTACGGATCCAGAGGGTACTCCCCCGATAGATGGGATGGGTACCGGCCTTGGCTCGACCGAAACAATAGAGGTCGGGAATAAAATCGGGCCAGAACAGACGCCGACTACCGGCGTGACATAGCCCGGGTCAGAGGAGCTGCCCACCCACTGTGCTTCACCGACGAGGTGATGCAGCATCAGTTCCCGGAAGGGTTTAAACCCGTGAACATAGAGCAATACGATGGAACAACTGACCCAGCAGTGTGGATCGAGGATTTCCTCCTCCACATTCACATGGCACGAGGAGATGATCTCCACGCCATCAAATATCTACCCCTTAAACTTAAGGGGCCAGCACGGCACTGGTTAAACAGTCTCCCCGAAAATTCTATAGGGAGCTGGGAGGATCTCGAGGATGCATTCCGATCTAACTTCCAGGGCACCTATGTACGGCCTCCAGACTCCTCCGACCTAAGCAACGTCGTCCAAAAGGCAGGAGAGTCCGCTCGACAATTCTGGAATCGGTTCTTGACAAAGAAAAACCAGATCGTCGATTGCCCAGATGCCGAGGCTATAGCCTCTTTCAAGCACAATATTCGGGACGAATGGCTGGCTCGCCAGCTCGGTCAGGATATACCTAGGACCATGTCCGCCCTTACATCACTCATGACCCGCTTTTGCGCGGGCGAGGATAACTGGCTAGCGAGACGAAGCCACAACCCCGAAGACCCCGGCACCTCCGAAGCTCGGGATGGAAACGGGAAACCACGACGCAACAAAAATAAACGCTGGCACAGCACTAGTGACGCCGACGACACGGCCGTTAACGCCGGCTTCCGCAACCCTCGATCCGGGCAGCGAAAGAAGCCTCCTAAAGGCAATCGCGACGGACCCACCCCGCTGGACAAAATCATGGAGAGACCTTGCCAGATCCATGGCACTCTAGACAAGCCCGCCAACCACACCAACCATAACTGTTGGGTGTTCAAACAGGCCGGCAAACTAGCAGCCGAAGAGCAAGGCAAGGGCCCACGCAGCGAGGATGACGAGGAGCCCCGCGGTCCGAGCAATGGAGGTCAGAAGCAGTTCCCTCCAGAGGTAAAGACTGTGAACATGATATACGCCACTCATATACCTAAAAAGGAGAGGAAGCGCGCCCTTCGAGAGGTCTACGCCGTAGAGCCTGTAGCCCCGAAGTTTAACCCATGGTCGGCCTACCCGATCACCTTTGATCGACGAGATCACCCGACCAGTATCCGTCATGGGGGTTCGGCGGCCCTCGTCTTAGACCCCATTATCGATGGGTATCACCTCACTAAAGTCCTAATGGACGGAGGAAGTAGCCTCAATCTGATTTACTCAGATATGGTGAAAAACATGGGTATAGATCCATCAAGGATCAAACCCAGCAACACTACCTTTAAAGGAGTGATCCCAGGCGTCGAGGCCAGGTGAACGGACTCTGTGAGCCTAGAAGTGGTGTTCGGTTCGCCCGATAACTTCCGTAGCGAGGAGTTGATCTTCGACATCGTACCTTTCCGCAGTGGTTATCACGCCCTGCTAGGCCGTACAGCGTTCGCTCGCTTTAACATCGTCCCACACTACGCATACCTCAAGCTCAAGATGCCCGGGCCCAAGGGGGTCATCACTGTCAACGGCAACACAAAGCGTTCCCTCTGAACTGAGGAACATGCATTGGCCCTGGCGGCCGAATTCCATTACGAGGACGGTCGGCAAACACCGAAATCTGCCGTCAAGGCACGTAGGGTTGACAAACGAGCTTGGTTTCAGTCCGAACTCCCAGAATCTTCTTCTCCCCAGAAATAGGGACACACTCCCCATTGCACAGCCCTAATGCCCGAAAAACACGTGCTGAGAAGGCACAACTTTGCACTCAAGATTCCATGGGCAGCAATGGGGAACAACTATCAAAGGGTAAGTGTTCGGCTGGACCAAACTACTACCAGTACACATCCTCGGACATATCACAGGTACCATCAAGGACCTGTTAAAGCGTAAAGCTCACCCACACTTCGGCGACTTCTCAAGATATTCTTCCCAAGGTCCGCTCGCCGACAGCATCACCCTTAAAGGAACACAACTCCCTAGGAGGCACGGGAGTGGATTGGCGATAGGGCACATCGAGGACGTCAAGCCACCAATCGAAGACCCCTGGTACAACCTCTCCTCTGTATATTTTATATTTCATCTTCAAATACTTGTAAACAGTTGCTTCAGCAATCCGAGCTATAAGAATTATTGAGCAAATACAAGACCATTATACATGGCCACTTCGCTGTATTTTTTACATACTCTGTTCTTCCCTCATCAATGCTTCTTGCGAAAACTGTTCGGTATTCATTACGATGCAACCGGCTAATAGACCGGGGGATTGAATTTAAAATATCACCCTAAGCATCACTCCGACACACCTGATTGCGTGTTCGGCATCTTGGATTTTGCTTTATATGCATCGGATCCGAACTATGTCTTGGGTCAATGGTTGGGTTGCCCGGCTCCTGTGCTTGCCCTCTTACGTTCCGCTCGTTCGGCTAAAAGGGCAAAGGGAGAACCACTGCGATTGTGTTTCCAGCTCGCCTGGTCAAGCACATCAGGGGAGAAAACCAAAAACTGACCATCATAGTAAGCGAGAACCGGTCTGCAAATCCGAGAATAAGTGTCATACTAAAAAATCGATAGAGGTTATTCTGTGTTATACGATGGGTTTCGTACTTGTACAAACCACGTGATGCTGGCTTTGGCCCCGGTACATCCGAACATCACAAAACACTGGGGGCTGGTCATCAGCCCCCGCATTTTTTACGCTCCTCCGGCTAAGTGAAAGCGATAAAGCATCATAGTCCGATTTCCTTGTCCCCCTCGCACTACCGCCTTCGGGCACCGATACCTCGGCTAAGGGTCACAGTGCGGAGGCAGAGACACCTCGCGTAGTATCTACGTGGGGGCTGAAGCCAACGACTCGCAACTTTCAGATAAAACGGCCACACGGGAGTCAAAATAAATACTAAAGACTTATAAGACATGATAAACCATGCAACAATAATTCTAAAGCGTTAAGAAGTCTTCGGACATATTACAACGCGATCATTCATAAAATACATCCTTAGAGCATTGGGCCTCTATCGCCCGAGCACCCTCCATCACTGCGGAGAAGTATAGCTCGGGGCGCCTATGCTCCTTTCCAGGAGGCGGAGGTGCGGTGGCCATCTCGGTCGGCTTGAGCTTCGGCCAGTGCACCATGGTCTTTGCAAAGGCCATCCGAGCTCCCTCGACGCATGTAGAACGCTTTAGCGCGTCGACCCGAGGCGCAGCATCGCACAGTTTCTGCACCAAGCCGAAGTAGCTGCTCGGCAACGGCTCTTCAGGCCACAACCGGATACAAGATCCTTCATGGTCGGCTCCGCCATCCTGTGCAGCTCCATCAATTGCTTCATCTGCTCGATCAGAAGAGGAGAGCGCTCGGGGGACTCAAACTGTGCCCAGAATAGCCGAGCCTCATCATCCTCCTCCCTCGAAGCATAGAACTTGTTCGCGTCCACTTCACTCTTCTGGAGATCCGCACAGATGCCTGAGGAACGCCACACCTGGGTGAGCAAAGCAAACCTGCCACCACCAAAGGCGCATTGTAGTGAATACGGCTTACCATCTGTGACAGCCTTGACTTGGCGAACCTCCTCATCAAAGGACCACCGGTCCACCCGCTCCTTTTGGAGCTCGGATTTCAGCGCGGATAGCTCGGTGGCTTGCTCTTTGCCTTTCTGCTCAAGGGCCTCGCACTTCGTGCTGGCATCCTCGAGCTCCTGCTGCACTTCCTCCACCTGGGCCTCCTGCTTAGCACTCGCAGCTTTCAAAGTGGAGAGTGCGGCTGCTGCTTGTTCGGCGGCCGCCTTCTCATCCGCGGCCTCTTGCTTCATCTTTTTGAGCTCGGCCTTGAGTTTTTCAACCTCCGCAGCTGAAGCTGTGGAAGCAATAAATAAATAATTACACTGGGTTACCAGTGCGGATCATTAACAATATATAGCCCGGACGTTACAGTTCGGCTTACCTTGTGCCTCGTCGAACCTCTTGTTCAGGCTCTCAAGCTCCTCTTCGGAGATCTTGAGCTTCCGATTTAGGTCGGTAAGCTCAGCGGCATTAACGGCCGCCGCCGAGGACGAGGCCTACAAACAATAAAAACATATATCCGGTTATGTGCGTTCCAACCCCTGAACCGTCAAAGATATGACCCTATGTTCGGTCCTCTTAAGGGCTTTTAGAACATTGTGGGACTAATGGTGCCTTGCGCATCGTTGGTCACTCCTGAGTATTTGACCCCCGGGTGCGTTTTTGCAAACCCACCCGGGGCTCGGGGGCTACTACATATATAAAGATAGCATAAACTTAATAAAATTAAAATTGTTCGGGAAAAGGGTATTACGTGACTCACCTTGAAGCCCGTCAAGAGACCATTGAAGGCCTTTTTTAGTCCGCTATCGACGGACTGAATTCCTTGCAAAACCGCACCCATAAGAGTGCGGTGATCCTCGGAGATGGGGGCGCTTGACAGAGCCTCCTCCATGACCGGCCACCCAGTCGTCGGTGGCACCGGTGGTGACCGGCCATCCCGATCTCTGATCGGGGACTGAGTCGGTAGCTCCGGAGGCACAGCATGCTCCGGAGATGTCCTCGAAGGGGACTGGACATCCCTCTGCCCTTCCTCCTCAGCAGCCAGGGGAGTTTTCTCCCCCTTGTCTTCAGCGGCCGAGGCATCGACCTCGGCCATGGCGTGGTCACCCCCACCGCCTGTGTTCGGCTCCAAAGGAGCCTGGCGGGATGACACCTCCGTGGCATCCCTCGCGGCCCCGGGAGGTTTGGGGTGTGACGCAGTCCCACTCTCCGCCAGCTCGGCGGGCGGAGACTCCCCATCCGACATTTGGTCAGTAGGGAGAATGCGTGGTGGGCTGCAAATTAAAAGACGTTCTTGCATTTAAAACATTGAAAACTTTGCATAAATGACCCAGGGAGTCTTCGGATTCATACCTTTGAGCTGGGGGCTTGACCCTTAGGTTCCTTTGGGGAACCTTCTCAAAGTCCTCGGACTCTGCATCAGAGTTCGAGCTGTCGTCGGCCAGGATCAACCTCGGCCGACACGCCCTCTTCAGGGCCGGAGGAGGTACGTCCTCCGTGGCGTCCGATGACGCCGCCCTCTTTATTGTGAGGGGGAAACGCCTCCCCCCCCCCCCCCCGTCTTCATGCTCTTCCTCATGGCTAGAGGAGGCATGGGTTTCCTCGGACATAGCGTCCGGCTGGTCCCTTATGCGGAGGCCTTCTCTGGCCTTCTTCTTCTTCTCCTTCTTCTCGGGCGCCGAGTATGGTGTCACGACGAGCATCGTCGTCAACAACTCCGACCTGGGGTCTTCGGGTTGTGGCGCCGGGCAGTTAACTCTCGCGGTTTTTCTCAACCATTTCTGCGAAAATGAAGGAAGGCGTTCAGTCCTTTTGTCAAAGAAACAGAGTCAGTGGATTAAAATTATACTATACCTGGGTAGGTGGGTTATCGGCGCTTAGGCCCGAATCCTCTTCCTTGGCCGGCCAGCTTTTCCGAGGCTTGAATAATGCCTTCCACAACTTCTCAGAGGTGGTGCGGAAGAGTTGGCGCACGGTAGGCTCGTCCTCAAGCTGATAAGCCCACATTGGGGAGGCCCGGCGCTGGCAGGGAAGAATACGGCGGTGGAGCATGACCTGGACCACATTGACCAGCTCAACCTTGGCCTCGATCACCGAGGTAATGCGCTTCTACAGCAATTTCACCTCTGCATCCGACCCCCAGTCGAGGCCCTTCCTGAGCCACGAGGTCAATCTCGTAGGGGGTCCGGATCTGAACTCGGCAGGCGCCGCCCAGCTCTCATCCCTTGGTTTGGTGATGTAGAACCATTCTTTCTGCCAGATCTTGATTGTGTCGATGAAGGTGCTAGTTGGCCACTCAACACGGGGGAGCTTGCTGATTACCGCCCCTCCGCAGTCTGCGTGCTCGCCCGCGATAGTCTTCGGCTTGACGTTGAAGACCTTGAGCCACAGGCCGAAGTGCGGCTCGACCTGTAGGAAGGCTTCGCAAAGAATGATGAAAGCCGAAATATGCATAAAGGAGTTCGGGGGAAGATCATGGAAGTCCAACCCGTAGAAGAACATGAGGCCCCTGACGAAGGGGTGGAGCGGGAAGCTCAGTCCCCGGATGAAATGGGGGACAAATACCACCTTTTTGCCTGGCTTAGGGGTGGGGACGACCTGGTTCGCTTCTGGAGCGCGGTGGAAGACATTGGCGGGGAGGTAGCCGGCGAGCTCTAGCTCTCGGATATCCTTGTCGGTGTCCGTGGAAGCCTCCCACTTGCCCATGGAGCCCGAACCCGCCATGGCTAAGCTCGGAGGGGAAATTGAGGAAGAACTAGATCTGGGCTCTCGGAGCTTGGGAAGATTGGGAAAGCAGAGGATGCGAATGGGAAGCGTGAGTAATCCTTGGGGTTTTTCCCTTTTTATGAGGCGTCACGCCGATTAGCCTCCTTTTGCTGCGCCACGAGTCTCTCCGCTTCCCAAGGCGTGCGTGCCGTTATGCACGCGCAAAATAAACCTAGAGTGCTGATTATATCCCGTGTGAAACGGAGCACGATCTATACATTGATAAGTCGTGTCGATGTAAAAATGGCCTCGAACCGCGAATCGAGTTTGCATAACTGGTTCAGCGGTCGTGGTAGGCCACGACCCTTCGTCAGAAGGGGGCGTCAGAAAACACTGTTTACATTTGGACGTTTGGCCTTCGGGACTGAACGACTCGTGGTGTCCGGACTATCGTGTGATCGGAAACCGGACAAGTATCAGCCGATCATTAATGGGAAGAAGAACTCACCCCGCAAGCCGAAGACTCTGATCACGTGGAGCTGCCAGAGCTGAGACTCTTGGCGTTGGGGGATAGTTCGGGGGCTACTGAGGGAGTCCTGGACTAAGGGGTCCTCGGGTCGCTGGCTATTCTCCCAATACGCCGGCTTGGTGGGCCGCTCTCTAACTATCGCAGGAAGGGCCGGATACATCGAGACCCCACGTTCCAGAAGGAAACCCCGAAGGCGCGTCGTGCACTCCAAGTCAAGATGAGGAAATCGACATCTCCATCCTCGGCAGGAGACCTATCATGTGTAAACCCTAGGTACCCCTCGGTGTCTATATAAACCGAGAGGGTTTTAGAATGTAGAGCAGAGAAACTCATCTATGGTTTTAGCTAGGTGATCTCGAGGTAGATCAACTCTGTAACCTTCATACCATCAATATAATCGAGCAGGACATAGGGTTTTACCTCCATAGGAGGGCCAGAACCTGGGTAAAACATCGTCTCCTTCGTCCCCATGTTACCATCGATCCTAGACTCACAGCTCGGGACCCCCTACCTGAGATCCGCCGGTTTTGACACCGACAGTCATGTTGTCAGACAATAGTGAACCTACGAGCTATGAAGAAACGATGGTGGGCCCGGATTCCAACAAATGGCTAGGAGCCATGAAATCCGAGATAGGACCCATGTATGAAAACCAAGTATGGACTTTGGTAGACTTGCCCAATGAACGTCGGGCCGTTTAGTACAAATGGGTCTTCAAGAAGAAGACGGATGCTCATGGTAAATGTCACCATTTATAAAGCTCGACTTGTCGCAAAGTGGTTTTCGACAAGTTCAAGGAGTTCACTACGATGAGACTCTCTCACCCTTAGCGATGCTAAAGTCTGTTGGAATTGTGTTAGCAGTTGCTGCATTTTTCGGTTATGAAATCTGGCAGATGGATGTCAAAACAGAGTTTCCTTAACGGTTTTCGTGAGGAAAGGTTGTATGTGATACAACCAGAAGGTTTTGTTGGTCCTAAGGATGCTAAAAGGTATGCAAGCTCCAGCGATCCGTCTATGGACTGAGGCAAGCATCTCGGAGTTGGAATATACACTTTGATAAGGTGATCAAAGTTTTTGGGTTTATACAAAGTTTATAAGAAACTTGTATTTACAAGAAAGTGAGTGGGAGCACTATAACATTTCTGATAAGTATATGTGGATGACATATTGTTGATCGGAAATGATGTAGAATTTTCTGGAAAGCATACAAGGTTGTTTGAAAAGAGTTTTTCAAAGGAAGACCTGGATAATGCTACTTAAATATTGGGCATCAAGATCTATAGAGATAGATCAAGACGCCTGATAAGACTTTCAATGAGTACATACCTTGACAAGATTTTGAAGGAGTTCAAAATGGATCAGTCAAAGAAGGAGTTCTTGCCTGATTTGTAAGGTGTGAAGTTGAGTAAGACTCAAAGCTCGACCACAGCAGAAGAAAGAGGAAGTACGAAGGTCGTCCCCTATGCCTTAGCCATAGGCTCTCTATAGTATGTCATGCTGTGTACCGCACCTGATGTGTGCCTTGCCACGTGTCTGGCAAGGGGCTACAAGAGTGATCCAGGAGTGGATCACTGGACAGCGGTCAAAGTTATCCTTAGTAACTAGAGGACTAAGGAAAGGTTTCTCAATTATGGAGGTGATAAAGAGTTCGTAGTAAAGGGTTACGTCAATGCAAGCTTTGACACCGATCCGGATGACTCTGAGTAGCAAACCGGATACGTATAGTGGATCAGACATTTCGAATAGCTCCAAGTGGGGCGTAGTAGCAGCATCTACAGTATGACATAGACATTTGCAAAGTATACACGGATCTGAATGTTACAGACCCGTTGACTAAAACCTCTCTCACAAGCAAAACATGATCAAACCCCAGAACTCATTGGGTGTTAATCACATGGTGATGTGAACTAGATTATTGACTCTAGTGCAAGTGGGAGACTGTTGGAAAAATGCCCTAGAGGCAATAATAAATTGGTTATTATCATATTTCCTTGTTCATGATAATCGTTTATTATCCATGCTAGAATTGTATTGATCGGAAACTCAAATACATGTGTGGATAGAGAGACAACACCATGTCTCTAGTGAGCCTCTACTAGACTAGCTCGTTGATCAGAGATGGTCAAGGTTTCCCGACCATAGACATGAGTTGTCATCTGATAACGGGATCACATCATTAGGAGAATGATGTGATGGACAAGACCCAACCATAAGCATAGCATTTGATCGTGTTAGTTTATTGCTACTGCTTTATCCATGTCAAGTATCTGTTCCTACAACCATGAGATCATGCAACTCCCTGACACCGGAGGAATGCCTTGTGTGTATCAAACGTCACAACGTAACTGGGTGACTATAAAGGTGCTCTACAGGTATCTCCAAGGGTGTCTGTTGGGTTGGCGTGGATCGAGACTGGGATTTGTCACTCCGTATGACGGAGAGGTATCTCTGGGCCCACTCGGTAATACAGCATCACAAGAAGCTTGCAAGCAATGTGACTAAGGAGTTAGTCACGGGATCTTGTATTACGGAACGAGTAAAGAGACTTGCCGGTAACGAGATTAAACTAGGTATGGAGATACCGACGATCGAATCTCGGGCAAGTAACATACCGCTAGACAAAGGGAACTGCATACGGGATTGATTGAATCCTTGGCATCGTGGTTCGACCGATAAAGATCTTTGTGGAATATGTGGGAACCAATATGGGCATCCAGGTCCCGCTATTGGTTACTGACCGGAGAGGTGTCTCGGTCATTTCCACATGATTCTCGAACCTGTAGGGTCCGCACGCTTAACGTTCGGTGATGCTAGAGTAGTATTGGGATATGTACGTTGGTGACTGAATGTTGTTCGGAGTCCCGGATGAGATCTCGAACGTCACGAGGAGCACTGGAATGATCCAGAGGTAAAGATTTATATATGGGAAGTCATATTTAGGGTTCCGGAAAATGTTCGGGATTTTTCGATGTTGTACCAGGAAGGTTCTAGAAGGTTCCGGAGTGGGGCCCACCTGCATGTGGACCCACATGAACGTGGGTAATGGGGAAAGTCCCCACACCCCTCGTCTAGGCGCATCAAGATCCCCCCCCCCTTAAAAGGAATAGGATCATATCCCGAAAGGATAAGATCGAGATCCCTAAAAAGGGGAATAGTGATCGGTGGGGAAGGAAAGGAGGGATTTCCTTCCTCCCCCCTTGACCAACGACCCTAGGGGCTTGGAGGGCAAGCCACCAGCCCCTCCCACGCCTATATAAAGGTGGGGAGGCGCAAGGGGACTGAACGCCCTCCCACGGCCGCGGCCCTCCTCCCGTCTCTCCCGTTTCTTCCTCGTACGTCGTTCCGGACGCGCTTGGCGAAGCCCTGCCGGCACTGCGACGCCACCATCTCCATCACGCCATCATGCTGGTTGAGATCCCATCTACTTCTCCTTCCTCTCTTGCTGGATCAAGAAGGAGGATACGTCATCGAGCCACACGTGTGCTGAACGCGGAGGTGCCGTCCGTTCGGCGCTAGATCGGATTGGATCGCGATTGGATCGTGAAGAGTACGACTACATCAACCGCGTTATATACGCTTCCACTTAGCGGTCTACTAGGGTATGTAGATACACTCCCACTCTCGTAGCTATGCATCTCCATGGATAGATCTTGCGTGCGCGTAGGAAAATTTTTGTTTCCCATGCAACGTTCCCCAACATAGATCATCGCGAGGATCACGGTGAACATGGTATTGAAGATCAAAGAGAGAGAGAAATCCATCTAGGTACTAGCTATGGACCCATAGGTCTGCGGTGGACTACTCACACATCATCATGGAGGCAGCAAGGTTGATGAAGAAGGCCTCCGTGATCGATTCCCCCTCCGGTTGAGTACCGGAAAAGGTTTCCAGATGGGCTCCCGTCGGAAAAGAGACATGTGGCGGCGGATAAGTGTTTCGGGTGGCTCTCTATTGGTTTCCCGATTTTAGAGAATTTATGGAGGTGGAATTAGGTCAGACGGAGCCACAAGGAGCCCACAAGGTAACAGGGAGTGCCTACCCATCTGGGAGCGCCATGTTTCCTTGTCGTCTCCTCACTTCGCGTCCTGACTCATCCCGAAGTTTCCAGGGTCTCTTTTGTATAGAAAAATTCGTCAAAAAGTTTCGTAGCATTTGGACTTCGTTTGGTACTGATTTCCTGGAAAACCAAAAACAGGCAAAATAACAGCAACTGGCACTAGGCATTGGGTTAATAGGTTAATTCCCAAAAATAATATAAAATAGCATATAATTGCATATAAAGTATCTTAGATTTATAATATAATAGCATGTAACAATCAAAAATCATCGATACGTTGGAGACGTATCAACATCCCCAAGCTTAATTCATGCTCGTCCTCGAGTAGGTAAATGATAAAAAACAGAATTTTCGATGCGACATGCTACCGAACATGTAATCTCTTTTAGGTATGATCATTGAGAAACGATGAACTAATTGATATCAACATAATAATATCCATAAACATAAACACCATAATCATTACTTTTCAAAATATACGATCCTTAAAGAATGTTATTCCCTACTCATTTTATCATATCAAGCATGGCATGACTCCGTCTTCACCGCATAAGTATAAATCATGAGCACCCCGGTGTCAAACCAGGCAATTGGATCGTACTTCTAACGCGCTTCGGCATTTTCAACTTCAGGCAATACATAAGCGTGAACCATGGATATAGCATATGGGTGGAATAGAGTATGGTGGTATAGATCAAAAGGAGTCAAAGTGGAAAGAAAGTCTCCAATCAACTAGGCAGATCAATAGGTTATGGAGATGCCCATCTATCGATATTGATGCAAGGAGTAAGGATTGCCATGCAACGGATCCATTGGAGCTATAAGTGTATGAAAGCTCAGCGGAAGCTAAGTGGGTGTGCATCCAACTTTCTTGCTCATGAAGACCTCGGGCATTTGAGGAAGCCCGTCATCAAAATATACAAGCCAAGTTCTATAATATAAAATTTCCACTAGCGTATGAAAATGACAACTCAGGATACTCTCTATATGAAGAACATGGTGCCACTTTGAAGCACAAGTGTGGTAAATGGATAGTAACACTCTCCCTTCTCTCTTTTCTCTCATTTTTTTCATGGTGGGCTTCTCTCTTTTTTTCTCCTCCCCCATTTCTTTTTTTATTTTATTTTTCGTCCGGAGTCTCATATCGATTTGTGGGGGAATCATAGTCTCCATCATCCTTTCCTCACTAGGATAGTGCTCTAATAATGATCATCATCACACTTTTATTTATTTACAACTCAATATTACAACTCGATGAAGAACAATATGACTCTATATGAATGCCTCTGGCAGTGTACCAGGATGTGCAATGATCTAGCGTAACATGTAGATAATGATGAACGGTGGCATTGCCACAAATACTGTGTCAGTTATATGATCATGCAAAACAATATGATGATGAACACACAAGTCATGTGATAGAACGGTGGAAGTTGCATGGCAATATATCTTGGAATGTGTCACAGCCCTAGTTTCACCTTGCTTGATAATGCATTCATGCATGCATTTTTAATTTCAAATGAAATGGAAATGAGGAGTGATCAAGCCTCATCATTCAATTTTTTGTCAAATAAGCAATATACAAATTGCATCAAATAGTTCCAAGAAAATGTCCCTGGTATTCCAATAGAATATTGGATTGAGGTAAAAATGCCATCCAATATTTTATAGGCACGGAAACATTTTATATTGGGCATTTGGATTAATCAAACAATTATTTGCATTGGATTATATTTACTATATATAAAATATAGATCCAAATAATCTGAAAATTATTGTGTGGCACAGGATAAATCCATTTAGCCCACAAACAAATTTCCAGGATTTATTAAAATGGTTTGCTGTATTTTGCAAACTAAAACAAATGTCAGAAAAATAAAAATAAAACAGAAGAGGGAAAATGCAGAGGCTTACCCTGGGCCTCCCTGGAGGAGAAGCCAGCCCAGCCGAGGAGGGCAGGCTCGTCTTCTACCTCTGCCGATAGGCAAAGGCGAAGCCGAGCACGGCCAGCGCCCGCGCCAGCTCCTGCATCGCGCTGGCAGCCTCTCGTGCGTCCCTATCCCGTGCCAGGAGACGTGGACGAGCCCCTGGATCGTTCCCCTCTTCCCTTGCACCATTCCTCTCCTCCCTCTCGTCTCCCAACTCGGAGCCGAACGCGCCCGCCGCCGTCGATCGCCATAGCCACGACCACCGACCTCGTCAAGCCCCACTGAAGTGCTCATCGTCTTCGCCGCATCAACTTAGCTCTCCCCGTCGAAGGAATCAAGCCGGGAGCCCTCCATCGCCATCAACGCCGCCGTCTTCAACCTCCGGACCCGCCGAACTTTGACGCTCGATTCGCCGGCTACCGTACCTCCCCAAGCTTTCCGTTGCTTCCACTGGATCCACGATGAGTTGTTGCCCGTTCCCCCTGCTTCCTTTGCTCAATCGCCTGCCATAACTAGCAGAGCCACCGGAGCCGAGAGCTCGTCGACGCCGGCCATGTCGCCGCCATCGCTGTGGTCCTCCACCCGCGCGTCCAAGCTCGAGAATGGGCTCCCGGAGCTCTGTAGAGGTCGTAGGGCCCTCGAACCAGGCCGCTAGTGCTCCGTAGACTCGCGCGCGCTTCGCCCGAGCTCCGGCCACCGCGAATGTGCTTGCCGGCGAGCACTCCGGCGACCCTGGGCCCTCTAGCTAGCCCCGCTCGATGCGGTCGAGCACAGGCTACACCCTGGTGCCCTCAGTGCGCTAATCCAAGGCGTGTAGCGCCGTTCCAGAGAAGTCCGGCGAGCCTCCGCCGCGGTTTTGGTCGCCGCCGGCCCAGCTCCGGTGGGCGCCGACGTGGCCGGCCACTTAGCGCTAATCGCCCCACCTATAGCCACTGATAGCGGGCCCCACAGGTGGTCAAAGCACAACCAGCGTCGGGTTTGACCGGGGATTAACCCTGTGTCACTAACATATGGGTCCCGCGTGTCAGGTTTGACCTGGACCGGGTCCTTTGACTAGCTGACACCATGATGACGCAGAGCTGACGCAATAACTGATTTCTGGTTTTATTTAATTCCAGAAAATAGTAAAATCTTTGAACAATCATAGAAAATAATCTGTAACTCAGATTGAAATAATTTATATATGAAAAATGATCAGAAAAATCCAAAGAATCCATCTGTGCTATTTGCATGCATGTTAGAGCAAGCTACATAGGAAAACTTGGACATTTTGTTCCAAATCCAATATGCCACCTCACATATGGAGTTGAAATTGAACCTTGGGTTCAAACCATCTTCATTTAACCTGTTGATAGATGCATTAGCTCAAACCAGCAAAATATTAACATGTCATACTCATGCATCATTGTGAAGCATTTGTCGTGCTTAATTTGTACCTCGTTTGATCTTGTCGATAGACTTGCAAGGCGTAGTTATCGACGACATCGAAGAACAGCTGAGTTCTTCCGATAAACAGGCAAGCAACCCCTCCTTGAGCATTTCGATATAATCCCACCCTCTCGCTCTTGCTCTCATTTCAATGCATTAGGACAAACGATTCAACTGTTACTTGTGTTCCGGTAGCTGAACCCACTCCTTTGCATGACCTGTCATTGTCATAGTAAATAGCTAAACCAAGCAACCTAGCATACCTAGTAGATGCTTGAGCCATGTTGTGCTATAACCCTTTTATGCTTGCTATGCTTAGAGTTGTGTCAGGTCTGATTCATCTGGGTGATGAACCGAAGTGAAATGGATGTGTTCTGATGATGAGGGTTAAGTGTTGAACCTGTTTTGGTAAAGGTAGCGATGAGAGGCCATGTAGGAGTACATGGTGGGTTGTCTCATTGAGACCGCTCATAGGAACTGAGTTCCCTGTTTGTGTTCCAAGACTAGCTACTACCGCACATTGGGCTCCGGTAACTCGAGCTCTCTCGGCCTATTAACCTACTCTATTCTCAGTCCAGGAGTCGTAGTAGTTCGAAACGTTGATAGGTGTGGCCGGGCCTGCGAAGTGAATGAACGGCCCAGTCGGGACCGGCTTGGGGCCCTGCTCACAACGTTTGAGGCCGTATTGGAAACCTCGGCCGGACTTCCATTATGGGTTCCAACTCAGATAGGCGACTGCCTTGGACGTGAGTCGTTGTAAGTTAACGTCTGTGGCCGACTCCCTTGCCTGGCTTCCGCTTGAAGGTTGCCGAGGTGCCTTTTTTACGTGCACATGGCGATAAGTGGCGGGAGCATGTGTGACGAAGTACACCCCTGCAGGGTAAACTATCTATTCGAATAGTCGCGTCCGCGGATATGGACTACTTGGAGACTTGCATTGTTCATACACAACTTAACGGATACTCTAAAATACTCCAAATAAGTGTGAGTGCTATGGATGGCTTCTCATAGGAGGACGAGAGAGGATCCATAGTGGTGCATTGATGTGGTGAATATGTGGACTCATGTGTGCTCTCTCGTAGGGAGACGAGAGAGTAATGATACATTGGATACATTGTCGTAGTCTAGTTTAGCCAAAGGTCAAAGCTGGCATTCTGCTGTAAACCCCACAAACCCGTTCATTGATACATGATGCATAAGTAGATAGTTCTGATGTAAGACTTGCTGAGTACCTTCGTACTCACTGTTGCTTATTTACATTTTTGCAGAGATAGACGTTGATCACTTTACGTTTCTTCTTGACGTTGACATCGACGGATTAGCTTGGGAACCCAGACAGGAGTCGGGCTCCTTTGGTAGGGTCGTTGTAGCTTTTCAGGCTCTTCCAGCCGCTTTTATTAGATGTCTGTACCCAGACATGTAACTTCCGCTTGTTGTTTGTATGCTCTGAATGTTGGGTCTTGTGACCCACCCTGCTTGTAACATTATACTATGTTGGCTCTTCAGAGCCTTCTAAATAAATGTTATGTTGTAGAGTTTTGTTGTGATGCCATGTTGTATCTACACATATCGTGCATATTGCGTGTATGTTTGAAATGCATTGGTATGTGTGGGATTCGACACCTAGTTGTACGCCTTTAGTAGCCTTCTTTACGGGGAAATGCCTCTTTGTGCTTCCATGAGCCTTGGTAGCTTGCTACTGCTCCGGACACATTGATTGACCGGCGTGTATCCTTCTTTGCTACTGTGTCTGTCCCTACGGGGAAATGTCTCGCGGTGTAATGGAGTCCCTGTAGCCTGCTATGACTCGTCTATGTACCGTTGATGACAGATATGTCTCACGACGTAATGGATGAAAGCACAACATGCTCCCTAGGTGGTTTTGATAATTCATGACAACATACATTATCTCTTGGACTAATATTTTTACCTAGTGTATTTCAGATAAAATCCATAGAGAGAGATGGGTTGGCAAAAAGGATTGTGGAAAAACCCCAAGATGCAAGGAAATGGATTGGCAAAGCTTCAAGCAAGAGGACTCTACATTTTACTTTGTGAGAAATCACTATGAGTCCATAGGAAAGCCAATACTATTAAAAGGGGGTAAGGTACTGTTGGTGAACAAGATGCTCCACGTGCACAAGAGATAGTCACCAAAAACACCCACAAGCTCTTCCAGAAAAGTTTGTCCAAAAGTCATATATCCAAAATCGGTGCAACCAACACTTTCCACTCGGTGCCACCAATTCCCAAAACTCAGACAGACCCATGCCAAACCCTAGCACATCGGTGAAACCGATTCCACTTCGGTGCCACCGAGTTTGGGTTGCCAACTTTCTGTTACCTCGATTCACAAAATAGGTACCACCGAGTTTGTTGGATCGGCGTCACCGAGTTGCGCAATCTGACCGTTGGTCACCTAATCGGTACCACCGAGAATTATATATCGGTCTCACCGAGATTCAAAAGTTGTCACCTTTTGGTCACTTCGGTACCACCGAGATTCACACATCGGTGTCACCGAGTTGGTCACTTTAGGTGTAACGGTTGGATTTTTGGGGATGCCTATATATACCCCTTCACCACCACCCACTCGCAAGAGAAGCACTCAGAACTATTCCATACTTGCCCCATCATATTTTCTGAGAGAGAGCCACCTACTCATGTGTTGAGATCAAGCTATTCCATTCCTACCATATGAATCTTGATCTCTAGCCTCCCCAAGTTGCTTTCCACCAAATCAATATCTTCCACCATAGCCAAATCTGTGAGAGAGTGATTGTGTGTTGAGGAGTCTATCATCTTGAAGCACAAGAGCAAGGAGTTCATCGACATTACCGAGCCTATTACCTTTTGGAGGGTGGTGCCTCCTAGATTGGTTAGGTGTCGCTTGGGAGCCTCCTACTTCGTGTTGTGGAGTTGAACCAAGAAGTTTGTACGGGCAAGGAGATCGCCTACTTCGTGAAGATCTACCCATAGTGAGGCTAGTCCTTCGTGGACGGAAGCCGTTATGGAATAGTCAAGGTTGCTACTTCGTGGACCCTTATGGGTGGAGCCCTCCGTGGACTCTCGCGACCGTTACCCTCCGTGGGTTGAAGACTCCATAAACGTGGACGTACGATAGCACCACCTATCGGAACCACGGGAAAAATCTTCGTGTCCCTCATGCGTTTGATCTCCCTATCGCAACTCTTTACTTCCATGTGCAATGTCTTTACTTTCCGCTGCCATACTTGTTGACATGCATGTGTAGGGTGTGCTAGACTTGCTATAATTGTTAAAATCTGCCAACCAATTAACTTGGAAAAAGGTTAGGTTTTAAATTCCTGCTGGTAGTCTATTCACCCCCCCCCCCCCTCTAGACACACACTTCTAGTGATCCCACAATTGGTATCAGAGCATTGGTCTCCATTGCTTCGGTTTAATCACCGTGGAGGAAGATGGATGTGTCTAGTATAGGGAGTTTGAGTTGTAGAGTGCCTATTCTTGATGGGGCGTACTATAGTCAATGGAAACATATGATGCTTGAGCTATTTAATGAATTTCATTTGAGAAAGTATGTTAAGAACCCCTATGTACCTCCCATTGATCCCTTACATCCCACACACGAAGAGGAAATTGATATGCTATGCAATCTTAGAACTGTTAATCTTATCGTTAGAGGATTGCCTAGAATTGTGCTTAATCAAATGAAGAATTTTGAATGTGCTTATACTTTGTGGAATGACTTGGAGAAACGATATCCAAGTTATTCATTGAGTAATCTCGATGAAATTCTTCATAAAACTATTGCCTTTCACAAAATGACGCCTGGTGATCCCAAGTTTGATGACTATCTATTTGAGCTTAGAGACCTCATGCGTGCTAAAGGAGATGTCATAACTATCAACAACATCAGTGTTGAAGCCATTCGAATTCACAAGTTTGAACATTGTCATGATCACAACCCTAACGAATTTCTTGTTCCTTGTGACGACGATTTCCCACTTGATGATGACAATGTGGAACATGGCTACTATGATGAAGATGAGTTGTTTGACATCGAGCATGAGAAGATCATGAAGAATCTGAGTCTCATGGCAAACTTCAAGGATTACATGTCCGGAGGAAAAGAGTGGATTCTCGATAGTGGATGCACTAATCATATGACCGGAGATAGAGAAATGTTTGAAGAGATCACACCAAACCATGGACCGCGAAGGTATGTAACTTTTGGAGACAACTCCAAGGGTAAGGTACTTGGTCTTGGTAAAGTGGCCATATCCCATGATAGCTCTATTCAAAATGTCATGCTTGTTGAATCCCTTGGCTACAATCTCCTTTCCGTATCTAGACTTGCCGACTTTGGCTTTAATGTTGAAAGATTGTGGATGTCGCCTAGAGGGGGGGGGTGAATAGGCGCTTTAAAATAATTACGGTTTAGGCTTGAACAAATGCGGAATAAAACTAGCGTTTAATTTGTCAAGCACAAAACCTAAATCGACTAGGCTCACCTATGTGCACCAACAACTTATGCTAAGCAAGATAAACAACTAAGTGATAGCAAGATATATAACAAGAAACAATATGGCTATCACAAAGTAAAGTGCATAAGTAAAGGGCTCGGGTAAGAGATAACCGAGGCACGCGGAGACGACGATGTATCCCGAAGTTCACACCCTTGCGGATGCTAATCTCCGTTAGAGCGGTGTGGAGGCACAATGCTCCCCAACAATGCCACTAGGGCCACCGTATTCTCCTCACGCCCTCGCACAATGCAAGGTGCCGTGATTCCACTAAGGGACCCTTGAGGGCGGTCACCGAACCCATACAAATGGCAACCCTTGAGGGCGGTCACCGAACCCGTACACTTTGGCAACCCTTGGGGGCGGTCACCGGTACCCGTCAAATTGCTCGGGGCGATCTCCACAATCTAATTGGAGACCCCGACGCTTGCCCGGAGCTTTACACCACAATGATTGAGCTCCGAGGCACCACCAAGCCACCAAGCCGTCTAGGACGCCAAGGCACCCAAGAGGAACAAGCTCTAGGGTGCCCAAACACCCAAGAGTAATAAGCTTCTCAACTACTAACTTCCACGAATCCCGCGGAGAACTCAAACCGATGCAACTAATGCAATGGCAAGGGCACACGGAGTGCCCAAGTCCTCCTCTCCCAAATCCCACCAAAGCAACAAAAGCTATGGAGGAAAATGAGAGGAAGAACGAAGAAGAACACGAAGAACTCCAAGAACTAGATCCAAGGGGTTCCCCTCACTTAGAGGAGAAAGTGATTGGTGGAAATGTGGATCTAGATCTCCTCTCTCTTTTCCCCCAAAAACTAGCAAGAATCCATGGAGGGATTGAGAGAAAGCAAAGCTCTAGAAAGTCAACAATGGAGGAGAGAGAGCTTAGAAGAGATAAGAAAACCGTTGGGGAAGAAGACCCCTTTTATAGGGCCACCCCAAATCCAACCGTTACCCGTGCTGGACGCGTACAAGCGGTACTACCGCTCCTTCGAGCGGTACTACCGCTTAAGCGGTAGTAATTCAAAACACAGCAGGTGAGAACACGGAACTGGAGCGGTAGTGCCGCACTTAGCGGTACTACCGTGCCAACCAAGCGGTACTACCGCTAAGGAGAAAAGAGCAACAGAAGCTTGCACACTCTGCGAAAAACAAGCGGTAGTAGCAGCGGTAGTGGAGGGCGGAAGTACCGCACCAAGCGGTACTACCGCCCAGAAGAGCGGTACTACCGCCCTGAGCGGTACTACCGCACTACTGCCGCACTACTACCGTTTAACAGAAAACGGCAACAGAGACGTGCACAGAAGGAAACCCCGGAAGCGGTGGTGGCGGCGGTAGTAAGGGCGGTAGTACCGCCAGAGCGGTACTACCGTGCTACTACCGCTCTACTACCGTGAATGGCAAACTGGCAACAGAGAGTTGCACGCTCGGGGAAACCCCAAGCGGTAGTGCCACAGAAGTACCAGCGGTACTACCGCATAAGCGGTACTACCGTGGGCACCAGCGGTACTACCGCTTGCAAGCTACTGAAAATCCACAGAAAACAGAGGATTCAAATAAAACCAGAACTGCCATAACTTCTGCAAATGAGCTCCGAATTGAGCAAACTCAAGCTTGTTGGATAGAAGACAACGAGTACTATCCAAACAGCGACTGGTTATAATAAGAAGTGGCAAGGGAGATATGCCTAACATATAGAGATGAGAAACCTCTATGAATGAAGAACCGGCATAAACTCCAACATCGAAAACATCATAGAAGATGCATATATGAACTCCGTTTTCGATGAACTCGAGCTTGTCATGAAGATGACCAAAAGCTCAAAGACTCACAAAGAGAAACACCAAACACAAACCAAGAAAGATGATGCAAGGATGCAATGGTTTGAGCTCTCCACGAATGATACGATAAAGCTACTCACTTGAGAGCCCCCCTTGATAGTACGGCTATCGATCCTAAAACCCGGTCTCCCAACTACCACCATGAGACCGGTAAAATAGAAAACCTATCAAGGGCAAACCTTTGCCTTGCGCATAGTCCACTTGAGCTAGATGATGACGATCTTGACTTCCTCAAGTTGGACCACCTTTCTTGATTGCGCCGGCTCGATGAAGACTAGTTGATTGCTCCCCCATACTCCACTATGGGTGAGCCACTCTTTGGCACATCTTCACAAGTCCATTGTCACCACAATGGACGGCAAGCTTCAAGCATGTGATCTCTTCGTGATGCTCCACTTGAACTTGCACACCGCAATGTTGATGACGATCACCACTTGATGTCATCCTTCATGGGTTGAATGAGATCTTCCTCTTGACGCAAGCCCATGGAAACATACCTAACCCCACATAAAACTCTCGCATAGAACATGGGTTAGTACACAAAGCGTAATGGACAATGCTTACCATACCGTGAGATCACTTGATCCCACTCGGTACATCTTCTATGCTTTGTGTGTTGATCAACATGACCAATCTTTGGATAACTCCATGAATAACCTTGGTCAACACATATTCTTCTTCTAATAACCTTGAAACCAACAAATGGTCTTCAAGCAATGCCTATGGACAAACCCTTCAAATATAACTCAAGGCAACCATTAGTCCATAGAGATTGTCATCAATTACCAAAACCAAACATGGGGGCAGCACATGTTCTTTCAAATGTGCTATTCACGAAAGTAGATTGCCAAGTGTTTCGTCAAGATAATCATAACATGGTCTTTACCGGTTTCCGTAGAGGTGATCTATACATTGTCGATTTCACTAAGAGATCCAAACCTCGTACTTGTCTTATTGCAAAATCTTCTAAAGGTTGGCTTTGGCATAGAAGACTAGGACATGTTGGCATGCGTAATCTAGACAAGCTTATCAAAGGTGATCATATACTTGGTGTTAAAGATGTTATCTTTGACAAAGATGGACTTTGTAGTGCTTGTCAAGCTGGAAAGCAAGTAGGTGGAAGTCATCCTGTAAAGAATATCATGACTACTAGGAGACCACTCGAGTTACTTCACATGGATATTTTTGGTCCCAATGCTTACAAGAGTCTCGGTGGAAATTCCTATAGTCTAGTTATAGTTGATGATTTTTCCAGATTTACGTGGGTATTCTTTCTTGATGACAAGTCGCAGGTACAAAAGATCTTCAAGAACTTCATTCGCAAAGCGCAAAATCAATTTGAAGTGAAGATCAAGAAGGTTCGGAGCGATAACGGATCGGAGTTCAAGAACACCCATGTGGATACCTTTCTTGACAAAGAGGGTGTCTCACATTAGTTCTCGGCTACGTACACGCCTCAACAAAATGGAGTTGTTGAGAGGAAGAACCGAACTCTTATTGAGATGGCAAGAACGATGCTTGACGAATACAAGACGCCAAGACACTTTTGGGCAGAAGCCGTGGAAATAGCATGTCATGCCACGAACCGACTCTACTTGCACAAGCTTCTCGGTAAAACGGCATACGAGCTACTCATCGGTAACAAACCCCAAGTTGGATACTTTCGGGTATTCGGCTCAAAGTGCTACATTCTTGATAAGCATCGTCGTACTAAATTTGCACCTAAATCTCATGAAGGATTCCTACTTGGTTACGGATCGAACTCTCATACTTACCGTGTCTACAACAACTTCACTCGAAAGGTTGAAGAGACGGTAGATGTGAAGTTTGATGAATCTAATGATTCGCAAGTCGAACAATTGCCAAATGATGTAGGAGATAATGACCCTTCAGAAGCTATCCAAGACTTGTCCATTGGCAAGATTTGTCCCATGGAGGTGAAGGAAAGTACTTCATCAACTCAAGTGGAAGCCCCTACTTCACATCAAGGTGAACCTCAACATGACATGGAGGCATCCACAAGCGGTACACGACAAGATGATGAAGAAGAGGAAGTACATCATGAAGATCCACCACAACCTCCTTCACCACCACCTCAAGGAAACAACACCTTCAACAACAACAAAGATGAAGGAGATGATGATGATGAAGAAGCTCCACCATCCAACAAGCCGAAGCTACCCCGAGTTTGACCAAGAGTGACCAAGAGCCATCCTCTAAACCAAATCTTTGGTGACATACAAACCGGGAGAATCACTCACTCCAAAACTCGCTTAGCTAGTTTTCGTGAGCATTATTATTTCATCTCTAGCATTGAACCCTTGAAGGTAGAACAAGCTCTTGAAGACCCGGATTGGGTGAACGCCATGCATGAAGAGCTTCACAACTTCGAGAGGAACGAAGTGTGGACACTCATGGAGAAGCCCAAGGACGAGCACAACATCATCGGAACCAAATGGGTATTTCGGAACAAGCAAGATGAAGACGGTCAAGTTGTACGCAACAAGGCGTGTCTCGTAGCCCAAGGATATACGCAAGTCGAAGGTATGGACTACGGTGAGACCTATGCCCCCGTCGCTAGACTTGAAGCTATTCGCATTCTTCTTGCATATGCTAATCACCATGATATCACGCTTTATCAAATGGACATTAAAAGTGCCTTTTTAAATGGTGAGATTGAAAAAGATGTCTATGTTAAGCAACCACCTGGTTTTGTGAATCCTAAGAAACCTAATCATGTTTACAAGCTTAGTAAAGCACTTTATGGTCTTAAGCAAGCCCCTCGTGCTTGGTATAAATGTTTAACGAAGTTTCTCATTGAAAAAGGTTTTGAAATTGGTAAAATTGACGCAACCTTATTCACTAAGAGAGTTAATGGTGAATTATTTGTGTGCCAAATCTATGTGGATGATATTATCTTTGGATCTACTAACCCACAATTTAGTGAAAGATTTGGAAGGTTGATGTCCAAGAAGTATGAGATGTCCATGATGTGTGAGCTGAAATTCTTTCTTGGTTTGCAAATCAAGCAAACGAGAGAAGGAACTTTCATCTCTCAAACCAAGTATACCAAGGACTTGATCAAGAAGTTCAACATGCAAGAGTGTAAAGGTATGAAAACTCCCATGCCTACTAGTGGACATGTTGATCTTACCGAGGACGAACCGGTTGATCAAAAAGTTTATCGATCTATGATTGGTTCATTGCTATATCTATGTGCCTCCCGTCCCGATATTATGCTTAGTGTTTGCATGTGTGCTAGATATCAAGCTGCACCTAAAGAGTGTCATCTTTTGGCCCTGAAACGTATTGTGAGATATTTGATACAAACACCAAACTTTGGCATTTGGTATCCCAAGGGATCTTCCTTTAACCTTGTTGGCTATTCCAATTCGGACTATGCCGGTGACAAGGTTGATAGAAAATCCACCTCGGGTACATGTCAATTTCTTGGTAGATCTCTTGTATCTTGGTCCTCCAAGAAACAAAACTCGGTATCTCTATCTACTGCCGAAGCTGAGTATATTTCTGCCGGATCATGTTATGCACAATTACTATGGATGACACAAACGCTTAAGGATTATGGAATTCATGTTAAAAATGTTCCATTACTTTGTGACAATGAAAGTGCTATTAAAATTGGTCATAATCCTGTGCAACATTCTCGAACTAAACATATTCAAGTTAGACATCATTTCATTCGTGATCATGTTGCCAAAGGAGATATTGATCTTAAGCATGTTCGCACCAACAAGCAATTGGCTGATATCTTTACTAAGCCACTTGATGAGAAAACATTTTGTTATTTGAGGAGTGAGTTGAACATCATTGATGCTTCAAACTTGAGCTAGACTCACTCGGTTGCATGCAAGGGCATGAGCTTACTTGATACTTCCATGATACTCTTGACATATCACTCTATTCCATGGAAATATATGCTCCCTTGCATTGCAACTAACCTTTTGTAGGTACTTGGAAGTACTTCATTCCACAAGATTGCCATCAACTCCAATCATAAGCAATCTTGTCATGACCAAGTATCCACAACCCCTCTTGATGATGGAAGGAAGAAGACAACTCAACCATATCCTTGACATATACTTGATGTGATCATATTTGCTAAATCTCAATTGGTATCATGTCAAATGGATATATATTGTTCTTCCTTGCTTGACTAACCTATGTAGGTGACAAGTGTACTAAAACGAGAAGGATTGCTCCCAACTCAAGATGATCTTCATCAACCTCGAGCATCCTCAACAAGTTCACCTACAAGCCACGTCATCAACATCACTCAAAGGTATGTACTCATATACTTAAAAAAAGCTTTACTCCAAGTCATGAGATAAAGCAACTCAAGTGATATGAAAACATTAAAATGCTTAATCAAAAAATGGTAACCCCATTTTGAGCTTAACGATGAGTATGACCTATGATCAAGTATTCTTGCTTGGCTCCTAAGTCAATATACTCTAATATAGGTGACCTAGTCACCGCCCATCATCTAGTTAAGAATCTTGTGTGGTTCATTCTCTATTTGCAAGATTTCTTGGAACAACTCAAATCTTCTCTAGTTGATATCCTTTTGTAAAATCTTTTGCATTCTCTTTGAAAATTTCTTTTGACACTTTGTTACAAATTTTCCAAATTCATTTGCAAGTTTCTCAAACATTGCCAAGTTTCTGTTTTAGCCTCGGAGGTGCCGATACAAATAACTCGGTTCTACCGAATTAGCAGATGAGCTGCAAAACAACATCTCGGTACCACCGACTTGTTTGTCTCGGAGCCACCGATTTGATATCTTCTCCAGTCTGTATTCATGTTAGTGAATCTTTGTTTCCTTAGAGATCCCATTGTGATATTTTCATTTCTTCGATGATCCCTTATTTTTTTTAAAAAAATTAGGGGGAGAATTCAATTCACGGATCCCTAACTCAAAGGAGGAGAAGTTTTACAAGCTCTCAGATCAGCCAAAGAGGAGAAATTATTTTCAATAATTCCCTCAGTTTTCATTTCTATGATCCCTACATTCAATGACCCTTGTTCTCAAGGATCCCTTTTTAATCAATGATCCCTGTGTCTGACTCTGTATATGACCTTTTTGGAAATTAATGCCAAAGGGGGAGAAATACCAAAGCTTCAATGCTAAAGGGGAGATACATGCTTATGCAAAGGGGGAGATATAATCAAGGGGGAGAGGAGAATGTCAAAGCTTATATAGAAAAAGGGAGAATACCAAAGTAGGGGGAGAAAAATATGATTGGGAGAAAAATATGCTTATTTCATTTTACTATTCATGTTAGACTTTTCTCACCTTATCCAATCCCAATATCTACATGCTAAGATTCAGGGGGAGAGGATGATCTACTATTTTCATATCTAAGGGGAGAAAGCTCTAAATGTTCTTGGAGACATATCAATCTTAAGGAATACTATCTTCTATATGTTCTCCATATCTTGGTACTATTGAGCTCTATTGCTTTTTGATTGGTAGAATACTCTTGTGTTTCCTAACATTGTTTTCTCAAGTGTGTTTCTACTACTAGAATGCTCAAGAACTCAAGGTAAGTATATGCATCATATCTTTGATCAAGATGATCTCTTGCTTCTTGCACATATTGTTTGCAAGAGTGAAGTCTTGAACAAAGATACATCTCATTCATATATATTTGATGCATATAGCCAAGATACACATGACTCATTATATACCTTCTACTATATGTGTGTCCATGCATTCCAAAGAAACTATCCTTTAAAGGGATTGCACACATTTAGGGGGGGCAATTCTAAGTCATGTGTCTCTCAAAGTCTTCATTATATCCATGCATATCTTTATTTGAAGCTTTGATTGTATGTTGTCATCAATTACCAAAAAGGGGGAGATTGAAAGCACAACATGCTCCCTAGGTGGTTTTGATAATTCATGACAACATACATTATCTCTTGGACTAATATTTTTACCTAGTGTATTTCAGATAAAGTCCATAGAGAGAGATGGGTTGGCAAAAAGGATTGTGGAAAAACCCCAAGATGCAAGGAAATGGATTGGCAAAGCTTCAAGCAAGAGGACTCTACATTTTACTTTGTGAGAAATCACTTTGAGTCCATAGGAAAGCCAATACTATTAAAAGGGGGTAAGGTACTGTTGGTGAACAAGATGCTCCACGTGCACAAGAGATAGTCACCAAAAACACACACAAGCTCTTCCACAAAAGTCTGTCCAAAAGTCATATATCCAAAATCGGTGCAACCAACACTTTCCACTCGGTGCCACCGATTCCCAAAACTCAGACAGACCCATGCCAAACCCTAGCACATCGGTGCAACCGATTCCACTTCGGTTCCACCGAGTTTGGGTTGCCAACTTTCTGTTACCTCGATTCACAAAATTGGTACCACCAAGTTTGTTGGATCGGCGTCACCGAGTTGCGCAATCTGACCGTTGGTCACCTAATCGGTACCACCGAGAATTATATATCGGTCTCACCGAGATTCAAAAGTTGTCACCTTTTGGTCACTTCGGTACCACCGAGATTCACACATCGGTGTCACCGAGTTGGTCACTTTAGGTGTAACGGTTGGATTTTTGGGGATGCCTATATATACCCCTTCACCACCACCCACTCGCAAGAGAAGCACTCAGAACTATTCCATACTTGCCCCATCATATTTTCTGAGAGAGAGCCACCTACTCATGTGTTGAGATCAAGCTATTCCATTCCTACCATATGAATCTTGATCTCTAGCCTCCCCAAGTTGCTTTCCACCAAATCAATCTCTTCCACCATAGCCAAATCTGTGAGAGAGTGATTGTGTGTTGAGGAGCCTATCATCTTGAAGCACAAGAGCAAGGAGTTCATCGACATTACCGAGCCTATTACCTTTTGGAGGGTGGTGCCTCCTAGATTGGTTAGGTGTCGCTTGGGAGCCTCCTACTTCGTGTTGTGGAGTTGAACCAAGAAGTTTGTACGGGCAAGGAGATCGCCTACTTCGTGAAGATCTACCCATAGTGAGGCTAGTCCTTCGTGGACGGAAGCCGTTATGGAATAGTCAAGGTTGCTACTTCGTGGACCCTTATGGGTGGAGCCCTCCGTGGACTCTCGTGACTGTTACCCTCCGTGGGTTGAAGACTCCATAAACATGGACGTATGATAGCACCACCTATCGGAACCACGGGAAAAATCTTCGTGTCCCTCATGCGTTTGATCTCCCTATCTCAACTCTTTACTTCCATGTGCAATGTCTTTACTTTCCTCTGCCATACTTGTTGACATGCATGTGTAGGGTGTGCTAGACTTGCTATAATTGTTAGAATCTGCCAACCAATTAACTTGGGAAAAGGTTAGGTTTTAAATTCCTGCTAGTAGTCTATTCACCCCCCCTCTAGACACACACTTCTAGTGATCCCACAATGGAGTCCATGTAGCTTGCTACGACTCGTCTACACATGCTGATGACCAACACCTGCATTGCTGGGTTACGTATGCATGTCCCTGTACGGTTGTGCCACTTGGGTCTATAACTAGTCATGTCGACCCGGGTTCTCTGACATATGATTGCTAGCGACATATTCATATACGTGAGCCAAAAGGCGCAAACGGTCCCGGCCAAGGTAAGGTGGCAGCCGTGGGGATTACCGTGCGTGAGGCCACAATGTGATATGATGTGTTACATGCTAGATTCATATGGCTTAGGATCGGGGCCCCGATAGAATGGCTATGGAAATGCCATAATAGGTAGGTATGGTGGCTGTTTTGAGGCTATTTGGAGGAATATATAAGGAGGATTATGTGTGATAGAGTGTATCATATCATAGGGTCTGGATGCACCAGCAAAGGTTGCACCGACTCTGGAGGTGAGAATGGGCAATGCACGGTACCGAAGAGGCTAGCAAATTACGGAAAGGTGAGAGTGCGTATATCCATGGATTCATATTAGTCATAAAGAACTCATATACTTATTGTAAATCCTTATTAGCTCTCTCGAAGCAAAGCACTACCGCATGCCCCTAGGGAGGAGGTTGGTAGGATTTAACCATTGCGCGCCCCCGATTCGAACAACACGATAGGATTTCATTTCAGACATAAAATGCTCACACATCATCACCATGCCATAGTCAATACTTAGATGAATAACAAATAACAAGCTTTAATACCGATATTTCTACTAACCAATGATCATGTACTCATGCCCTTACATATTATTACATCAATATAATTAACCCATGTTTCTTCTTTAGTGGGCTACATGAAAGTTTTTATTATATCCCCCTTGAATACCTATCCTTTTTGGACTAGTCTTATAACATGTGCACATCACCGTTCCTTATTTCTTACACTCTCAAAATTATTTAAGTGACGCATGAGAGTTAAATTATTTGTACAAAATCTGAACGCCGTCGTACTCTAAAAGATATAAGTGAAGCACTAGAGCAACTGCCTAGCTCAAAAGATGTAAGTGAAGTATATAGAGCACTCAAACAAATTATAATGACCATGTGTCTCTCTAAAATATGTGTGTCCAGCAAACAATGATTGTGTCAAACTAAAGGAAAAGCAAAATATAATACACGACGCTCCAAGCAAAACACATATCATGTGATGAATAAAAATATAGCTCCAAGTGACATACCGATAGATTGGAGACGAAAGAGGGGATGCCTTCCGAGGCATCCCTAACCTTAGACACTTGGGTCTTCCTTTAATATTACCTTGGGTTGCCTTGTTCATCCCCAAGCTTAGGGTATTGCCGCTCCTTATTCCTTTACCTATCATTGTCTCACCCAAGACTTGAAAACTTAAGCACACAAAACTCAACAAACCTCGTGAGATCCGTTAGTATAATAGACATATCAAATACTTTAGGTACTGTTAAAATTGATTCATATTTTATATTTCATAATAGGTATTGTATTCTAACTTCTCCATGGCTTATACCCCCAGATACAATGCATAGCATCATCAAAACAAGCAAACTATGCAAGCAAAAACAGAATCTGTCTAAAACAGACCAATCTGTAATGATCTGTACTAAAACCATACTTCTGTAACTCCAAAAATTATGAAAAATTATTACAGCCTGGGAAATTTGTATGCCGATACTATATAAAAAATTCATATCAAAAATACTTTCTAGTAAAATCAGAGAAATTCTGCACAGGGCGTAAAAGTTTCTGTTTTTGCACAGCATCAATTGTACCATCTTCCAAATCATCCCAAAGGCTTTACTTTGGCACAAGCACTAATTTAAACATAAAAAACAATAATTAAAGTAGAAATAATCATTTCAACACACCAAAACATAAAATAAAACAAAATTTTAAATATAACTATTGGGTTGCCTCCCAACAAGCGCTATTGTTTTATGCCCCTAGCTAGGCATAATGCATAGTTTCAAGTATTGTCCTCCTTATCATCCTTCATGTTATTCATCACACTCTTCTATATAATATCATCATAAGCACTTCTTGCTAATTCTCTTCTTTCGGCAATAGATTTCCTATTAGGACAACTCAAATAACGGAACGGGCTATCCTTCATAACTTTTATTTTTTCCAGATTTGATTTTTGAGAAGTTTGGTCATCAAGGGACCTTTCATAAGCAATTGAAAATTAATCATCTATAAGGACCTTAGCCTTGTTAAGGAATTCTTAATCATAACCATCTTTATTACCTTGGACTCTCCAAGAATATTTTTTATTTATGCCATTAAATACTTGTTGGATCAAGTCAAGCTTAGGTACTTCCTTTCTAGCATTTTCTTCAAAAGCAAGATGGTCTCTAGACCTATATCTGTGCATAAGATCTTCATCATAAATAATTTCATCTATAATAGGACACTCATAGTTCACCTCATAATGATCAAAAATTTATCTAGCTTCGCGGATTATGTAATCAAATTCATGCATGAGGGCAATTGTGGCTATCTTTTTAGCTCTAGGATCATTTATCACAAGTAATTCAAAGAACAATCTTTGCAAAGTAGGATGGGTACGAATAAATCTTCTTTCAAGTTTGATAACGAAAGCTGAAATAGCTTGAGCATAACTATTAGTTCTTTTAAAAATTGGTTCATCATTGTTTATCAAAGCTCCCGTACAAGTGAAGATTTCTTGAACACCATTTTTCTAATAACATTCCCACTTACCGTTACAAAAGTTTTGGTATCTAGCTTAATAGGAGGGTCCTTCTTACTAGGATCATTATCCTTACTTTCTCCTTTAGCAATGAAAAATTCAGACATGATAGCAACTTCAAGCAAAGCAAGCAAACAAGTAAACTAGATAACTAAGCAAACAAGCAAATAGAAATATTTTTGTATTTTTGATTTTTATATAAAGCAAAATATAATAGAAAACAAAAAGTAGAACAAGTGAAAGATAATTTGTGTGAAGGGACCTGACGAGAGTTTGATGATGTATCCCCGCCAACGGCGCCATAAATTCTTCCTGCTCTTTGTGAGCTATGTTGGGATTTTCCCCCAAAGAGGACAGGAGATACAGCACAGTAGAGATAGGTATTTCCCTCAGTGAGAACCAAGGTTATTGAACCAATAGGAGAACCAAGCAAACTCCCTTCGACAACACCTACACATACAAAACCAAACACTTGCACCCAACGCGAGCAAGAGGCCTGTCAAGCCCCTTGAACTCGTTACTTGCAAGGATTAAATTTTGATAGAGATAGATGATATAAAAGCAAAATAAAATAACAGTAAATAAATTGCAGCAAAGTATTTTTAGGGTTTTAGTATTTATGTTTAAGTAGACCCGGGGGCCATAGTTTTTGCTAGAGGCTTCTCTCTTGAACATAGCATACGGTGGGTAGACAAATTACTGTTGGGTAATTGACAGAATTGTGCATAGTTATGACATGTTATTCACGGAAATGATCATCTATATAGGCATCACGTCCATAAACAAATAGACCAAAACAATCCTGCATCTACTACTATTACTCCACCAATCGATCGAAACGATTTTGCATCTATGGTATTAATTCATGACAAACGGAGCAATGCTTGGAGCAAGGTGACATGATGTAGACAAAGTAAGACAAGCAATAAGTTCAGACCCCGTCGTTTTATCCTTAATGGAAACAATACAAATACGTGGCTTGTCCCTTTTTGTCACTGGGATATAGAACACCGCAAGATTGAATCCATTACAACGCACCACTCCCGCTGAAGATAAATCAATCTAGTTGGCAAACCAAACCGATAGATCGGAGAGAAATACGAAGCAATAACAATCGTGCATAATAGAATTCAGAAAAGACTCAATTATTTTCAATGAATAATCTGATCATAAACCATAATTCATCGGATCCCAACAAACACACCGCCAAAGAGGATTACATCGGATAGATCACCGCGAGGATCGCGGTGAACATGGTATTAAAGATCAAAGAGAGAGAGAAAGACATCTAGGTACTAGCAATGGACCCGTAGGTCTGTGTTGGACTACTCACACATCATCATGGAGGCAACAAGGTTGATGAAGAAGGCCTCCGTGATTGATTCCCCCTCTGGCAGAGTACCGGAAAAGGTCTCCAGATGGGCACCCGTCCGAAAAGAGACTCGACAACGGAAAAAGTGTTTCAGGTGGCTCTCTGTTGGTTTCCCGATTTTAGAGAATTTATGGAGGTGGAATTAGGTCAGGCGCGCTCTGTTGCCTTGCCGTCTCCTCGCTTCGCGCCCTAACTCCTCCCGAAGCTTCCAGGGTCTCTTTTGTCCACACACAAAATCGTCAAAAAGTTTCGTACCGTTTGGACTTCGTTTGGTACTGATTTCCTGGAAAACCAAAAACAGCCAGAAAACAGCAACTCACACTAGGCACTGGATTAATAGGTTAGTTCCCAAAAATGATATAAAATAGCATATAATTGCATATAAAGTATCCTAGATTGATAATATAATAGCATGGAACAATCAAAAATTATTGATACGTCAGAGATGTTTCAGGAGGAGATTTGAACCACATTGGGCTTCTAATTATGAGGATTAGAGGAACTAGACGTAGCTCTAATTAATCAACTAGGACCACTAGAACTGGATGAACTAGAGGAGGCTCCAAAACTTGTGTGTTCAAAAGACCGAAAACCTCAAGTATATATAGGTTAGAGGGGGAGGGAGGGACAGCCACCAAGGAGGGAAACCCTCCTTGGGGCGCCGGCCTAGGGGAGGAGGAGTCCAACTCCTCCCCCACTCCAATTCGCCCCCTCCCCCCCCCCCCCCCACACACACACAAGGAAAGGGGGGCGCCTCCACCACTTGGGCCGTTGTGGCCCAAGTTGCCTTCCACCTCTTGGCCTTTCTAGGCCCGTTGAAATTTTATCAAATATAAAATTGTTCTAAATAATTTAAGACCATTTTATATATAATTTAACATCCTCGGAAAAAATCCACA
Source organism: Elymus sibiricus (assembly GCA_039707655.1). Classification (NCBI taxonomy): domain Eukaryota; kingdom Viridiplantae; phylum Streptophyta; class Magnoliopsida; order Poales; family Poaceae; genus Elymus; species Elymus sibiricus. Next base: position 350,410,421 of record CM077663.1, read on the forward strand.
TATATATATATATATATATATATATATATATATATATATATCGGTAATACCCGGTATTACCCGATACTTCTCTGAAACCCTTCCAGTGACCCCAGACGCTTCCAGATCCTCTCAAAACTATATCGAATATTAATGAAACAATTCCACAAACAAATCCTCGATACTCCCGTCCTACTAATGCTCAGCAAATCGTGATTACGTTAAGCTTGTGACCCTGTAGGTTCGGTAACTCATAGACATGAACGAAACTCCTTCGTCCAATGCCCGATAGCGAAACCGTGGACGTCCGTGTCGATCCCTATGAGTACACGAATGATATTCGAGTGAACCATCGGTTACCATGTGACGTTCCCTTTGCTTTGCGATACTTTACAAGACCTGAGAATCATCGGTATCCTCTCGATTCATCCGCATGCTCGTTATACTGTTATTCTCGTTACCGGTTTTGTTCTTCTTTCTCGTTAATGTGTTCCAGCATCCCCATGACATAGTCACCTGTGTCTGGCCAGATGATGACGGATGCCTTCACACTGAGAGGGCCCTAATAATATCTCTCCATCGTCGGAGTAGCAAATCCCACTCTCGAGCTATCTAGTCCCTTGTCAAACTTTTTGATGAACTTGTAAGTTGTTGTTATGATCGCCTAGTTACAGATGACGTTTGAGCAACCCCAAAGCTCATCATACGGTAAGAAGTGACTACGATACTCTCATGGTCTAAGGAACATAAAACACATGCTAACACTCCGTGTTATAACTATTGATCTCACACGATATTATCTCAAAGTATCACAAACAAGTTTGGGTTGATTCAATATGATCGTTCTTCTAACGTCATATTCTCAATGTTGTTTTAGGACTATCGTTACACTTAACGATATCCTAAGATCCGGAAAACATGATCATTAATAACACTTGAGCTAGTCATAGAGGCAAGACTAGGAATCTTTGTTTTACCGTTTATCATTCCACATGTGCATATGAGTTTTCCACTGAATCACATATTCCATAATCATAGCAGTTACAGCATAGAATATAAACTCTTAATTATGAATATGGAAATATAATAATACAATATTATTGCCTCTAGGGCATATTTCCAACATGTCTCTCATCTCTCTCTCATGTTTGTGCAATTTTTTTTCCGTCTCTAATTTATCTCGACTAGTTCTAAGGTCCATATTTTTTACTATATCTAGTTCATGATTTGGATGTTGGCCACTTCATGATGATTGGGTAAGTAGTGTGAATTTGATATTTAATCCTTGAGTTATGCATAAAAATGTACAAATTTGAGTTGTATACATGTTTTATAGCCACTACTATAATAAAGTTAGAATTAGACTCTACTACCAAATGATCTGATGCAGTTTGTACATGGTGGGATGTTATTACACTAATTTTATCGATCAAAATAACTATGTTGTTCCCTTCACTGTTGTGATTACCTATTCAACTGATAATAAATGTGATTAGTTCATGCATATGTTTAAGGGCAAACATATTAGAAGAGAAGGTTGGACGCATGTCTTGGAGTTTGGCACTCGGGGGTGATTCACACAAACCAAAAATCGCCTAAAAAGATATGGAAGATGAGTAGAACACTTGATTTAGTGCATTTGAATAAATATAAATATGATAGATTAGTTGATAGTATTACAAAAGGTGGTTGAGAAATGACAATGACTTACCTTTATCTTATTTTGGATGATTTCCTTTATTATAATTCCACTTGTGAATTCGTTTAGTATGATGTTTTGCCATGTAAAACTACTATTTGTTGTTGTGATACGAAGCCTTTTGGCTTACACATCAACTATTTCTTGGTCAAGGTATGCGATAATTTTCATATACACCATTCACTAACCGGCCTAAGGGTTGTACAAGCTTATCATGTTGTTAGGCTACAAAATATTCGATACTCTCATGGTTACATATTTGTCTGTTTTTACTACAATCTCTTTGTATGTCATTTCCTCCAATTTCCAAATTGGGTGGTTATGCACTGTAAATTTGAACGACTAAAGATAAAAATGTTGTGTTTTACCTACCAAGTTGTTCGCATAAGGTAGACTCAACTACAACCGTACTACTTTCGTTGTGAGAAATAATGATGTTGTGTGAAGTATTGCACGGTCTATAGTTTGTGCATCTACTTCCCATTTCATATTTGAGTCACCAGCTTGCATCTCTAGGCCTAACAACCCTGACGAGTCAAGGAGTTGCCGCATACAATGAAGCACATACGTTTGTGAGCAATCTCGGAGTGCACAAGCTCACAATTGCTTTAGATAGGTGAAGTCCTTGAAAATATTGATGGGGCTTGCTTGAATTGTTATGTTATGGTGTTGTGTGGCATCCAAAATCGGCAACTCCATTTCCAATAAGTGTTGTTGCACCATGAGTAGCTGAAAACTAACGAGGAGGTTCTGTTTCTTCCTAGTAGGTTTTGGTGATATACGGTAACTAGATTGGAGGGACCGGTGTATACATTAAGTTTTCAGGATAAGTCCCAAAACGGACAAAGTTGGAAGATGGTTGTTGCCCCCCCCCCCCCCCCCCCCCCCTCCCAAATTTGAAGTCTAATTGTTGGAAAGGGTAAGAACATATTGAGTTTATATGTATGCCAATGCTACCAAAAGGGATCAAGCTTGCTAGGAGGTAAGTTTCTTGCAACGTGCTTAAAGATCAAACTCTAAATCCAACCAAATTGCACCTCCACCATTTCCCTATTATTCCTCACATTTTACCTAATTCGGAGACATCGATCCACATTCATTTGCAGCTGTTGACTCCACTAAGAGAGATAGTCGTTGCAAACTCTAATCCATTGGAAGATCTACCGTCACCAGAAATCAAAGATCAAAAGGCCTCCGCTGCAAGTTGTCACCACTGCCGAGAAAATGGAGTCATGGCTGTTGGCCACGGCGAGAGGGGGCGACCCATTGAGGACTCAAGAAAAAGTTGATCGGGCTCCACCAACATCGCCCTCGTGTATGACACGGGGGCTCTTCCGACTAAGGAGAATGAACAAGTACTTGGTATAATTAGTTCAATCCTGTGAGCAGCTGATGCACCTACTGACCATGTGTGGCTTTTGGCTCCTCGTGACATTTGTAGCATCCTTGTAAACATTTTGTGCAATAAAGCTCATGGTTATCCTACTTTAGCTTCTTATAAAATATACTTCCTCTGTTTGTCTAAAACGTCTTACAAAAATGAACCCGGGGAGGAGGGACGGGGTCATTGAAGTTCTAGGTTCGTCCTACGTCAAACTTCTTTATGACCAAGCTTATACAAAAATATGGCAACACCTAAAACACCTTATTTGCTTCACTAGATTCCTTATAAAATACTCCCTTCGTTCAAAAATAATTGTTTCAACTTTGTACTAGCTCTGGTACAAAATTGTACTAAGCTTAAGACACTTATTTTGGGACGGAGGGAGTATATTCTTATATATTTTACATTGTACTCCCTCCGTCTCTAAATATAAGTCATTTTAGATATTTCAATACGAACTACAAACGGATGTATGTAGGCATATTTTAGAATGTAGATTCACTCATGTTGCTCCGTATATAGTTCATGTCTTACCAGAATTTTCTGTAGACTTCGATCAAAATTTAAGAAGTTTGACTTAAGACAATTCTAGAACTTCAATTACAGTATTTTGGAACTGGTAGAGTAAAATTAAAAACAGTGGATTCCTCAAAAAAAAAAACAGTGTTTTCAATGCTTAGCAACGTATTGACAGGCCAAGATACGTGAATGCACCGATACCTACTACTCTACCTTAGAAGCCTTCGTTTCATTCCAGAAGAAATGAGGAGACGAGCCCGATGACGCTGACGAGGTACGAGAAAGCGAAGGGGGCGAATCTGGCCTCTTTCCCTGCCGGTAACGGTACGTGGTTGATCTGACGATGAGTCGCGGCTGCCGTTTTCTTTCATTGAAAACCCTGTGATGCGTGCGTCGACTCTGCCATTCAATCCACTTAAATTTGGCGGTTGATAGATCGGCATCGGCGCGGTGCTCCAATGATCCCCGTGTCCGCGAAAACGCGTGTACGTGCAGCGCGAGAGACCGGACTCCCGTACGCTCCGGCGGCGACTCCCCGGCCCGATGGCGACCACAGTGGTTGTGCCCGACGTACGGGGCGGTTTTTACAGTTAAGACTTGAGACTCACCTCAAGCCAAACCCACGGAAGTAAACTGGAATCTTGACGTCTTAAATCCAGCCACACGATGCGTGATCCTTTTACGTGCGTCGCATGAGATTCAAATGTGCATCTTCTGCCACAGAATCTTCTGCTCTTACTTGCAAGAAAAGAAAATGAAAAAAAAAAGAAGCCTCACCGTCCGCAGCTGAAGTGGACGGAAAAGGACACGTCTTCAACAGAAATCCTGGGCTTCTAGATCGACCGACCGCGCGTGCTCGTCTTGTCCGCCGGCCTTGACCTGGACTGAGCTCAAGATAAAGAGGAGGAGCTCAAGAAAGAAAACAGAGCCAAAAGCGGCACCGAGCAACCGATCGAGCAAAGCGCACCACATCACCTCGCGCTCTCCACATAAGCAGCACCGCAGCGCATCCTCGTCCTGGGGGAGAGAGCGCCGATCATCGGACCACCGGCAGCCACACGAGACCGGCGCGATGGAGGCGCTCGCTCTTGCCGGTGGCAAGCCGCTGTCGGGGCGCGGGCGCGGCGGATCGCCAGGAGCCGGGAGGAGATGCTGGGACTCCTCGCCGACTTCGACGGCGGCTCCGACCGCGAGCTCTCCTTCTCCGACCTCGTCGACTCCGTCAGGCCGCCGCCCAACGCCTCGACGTCGCCGCCGGCACCAATCGGGGTCGAAGCGGAGGCGGCTGAGCAGAGGCGGGAGGAGGCCGCGGCGTCGAAGCAGCAGCAGGCGGCGGCGATAGCGGGAAAGGAGAGGAAGCTGCGGAGACGGCGGAGTGACAAAAGGGGCAGCTGCGGGGGAGGAGCGGACGGGAACGGCGTGCTGCTCAACTTCTACGTGCCGGGGCTGCTCACCCGGAGCATGACGGCGCCGCGCCCCGGCCGCGGGGTGATGCCGGCCGCGGGGGCACGGCAGAGCGCGCCGCCGATGGTTGCTGCCGGCAAAACCAGGTGAGCTTTTCTGTTCTCAACTGGCAGGGCATGAGATCCTTCTACCTCTCGAGATTCGCACCATGGATGCAACAAACTACAATGATTAGCATCTCGATTCACATAATTAGCCATGCAGTCAAATAGTCAATTAACGAACCCCGGAAAAAGAATATCACTAGCTTCTAATCATGTCAAAAACTTTGTAATAAAATGTTAAAAATCTGATGTGAGTTTTTTAGTCATGGCAGATGTAACTTTTTCACGGCAAATTATGTTGTCTGGATGTTGCCAATTTCGTTTGGCAAGCATAGCAAATCCAACATGGCAAGGATTTGCAATGATTGTTAAAGAAAATTGCCATCCTCACAACAACATAATTTATCATCGCGAGTATTCGATTTATCATGCTCAAAATCTCACGTTTGATTTGTAGCGAAATCTTTTCTAGTCATAGCAGTTGTAGACTTTTAGCTAGCAGGTAAAGTATCCCTTCTAAAGATAGCTGACCACATTTTAGCTAGTAGCTAGTGAAGTCTGACTAGTCTGGTTGCACCGCAGCTTCATGATAGTAACACATGTCACAACAAAATGAGTGCGTGGCCACGAAAATTCTTTCTCCAACAAAAGGGTTTTAAAAGGACAAAACACTAGTAATCAATAAACTCCTACTAGTGTAGTACCGTGTAGTATACATTTTTCTCAGGATCTCAGTTTCTTTGACAATTCCAAGCGTCCCCTCCTCCTTTAGACCACATGATTAAACCTTTTGACTTTGATCGTTTTCGATCCAGAGAAAAATCAAACAACTCATGTTCAGCGATATGAAAATGCAACAGTGAAGACGACAATCTGACCAAAGTGCGCAGAAATACGCAAATACTGTTCAGCACTTTCTTTCTTTCTTTTTGGAACTAGTGCAGTACTAATCCTGCAAAACCGTACTCACTCACACGTTCAATATCGATCACTGCTAATCTGTTTCAGATGTCGAAATGTTTCAGGATACAGGCGTCTCTGGACATCGGCTGCTGGCCGGCGCTGTGGGGCAGAGGCCGCGACCACCACCACCGTAACAAGCCAGTCTGAGTCGTTTCTTCTTCCATGCACGTACAGCAGCCGATGTAGCAGTGCTACTACTCGTAGCCTGACCCTTTGTTGTGCAGCTAATCTGAGCCTTCTTTTTCTGCTCACGCCTGTAAATTATCTCCTGTTTTCTCAAAACGTGTTTTGTGTTGGCGCCTTGTTTAAACAGCGTTGGTGTGGTGGTGTGTGTGATCTTTCTCGAAAAGCAGCCACGGACGGACATGTCAACTGTAGGCTTACTTTGTGACTTTGCGAGATCCGGCGGTGCTGTTGAGTGAGAGCACACCATTGCTTTCAGCTGGCGATAGATAAATCGAAACTGGGTGGTGAGGGGTACACCGTACACGAGACATGAAAACGATTGCTGTGATTGAGCTGAATCTAATACTGGTAGCTAGCAGCCTAGTACGGTAGTATAAGGTACGTATAGGAGCCGTCGTTGTAGCTTGGCTGGTTTTCCGGTGCACGACGGAGGCACGTCCACGTCCAACCGGACATGATATCACTGCCACTACGGGCACGCTGAAGTCAAGACAAGAGACAACAAGATAGACAGATTGTGTCAAGCATGCCGAGGTGGCCACGTAGAAAAGGGCACTGTGACTGGTGCATCTATCCAGTAGTAAAACCAATATCGCCCTCTAGGTGGTGGAGTGTACTTGACATTGACAATCATCACAAACTATGTTGAAGAAACAGCAAACATTGCATTAGGATTCAGAACCACCCATATTACAAACCTGCTACTAACATCTCAAGTTCACCGTAACGCGCAACAAACTGACTACCGAATTAACTCGACACAGACAAACTACACAAGCAACAGGTCCACGACTCCCCAAAGATGGGGGCAGCAAGCGCAATACACACTACTAGTAGCAACAGGGAGCCATCAGAAATAGCCCCTCATCACGGAACAGACCTCGCTCCTACTCCTGAAGATCGGCGTCATCCTCGTCCTCGTCCTCGTACAATTCCTCCTCCTCGTCGGCGGTGGCGTCCTGGTACTGCTGGTACTCGGCAACGAGGTCGTTCATGTTGCTCTCGGCCTCGGTGAACTCCATCTCGTCCATGCCCTCGCCCGTGTACCAGTGAAGGAAAGCCTTCCTCCTGAACATGGCCGTGAACTGCTCGCTCACACGCCGGAACATCTCCTGGATGGAGGTGGAGTTGCCGATGAAGGTGGACGCCATGGACAGGCCCCTCGGCGCGATGTCACACACGCTTGACTTGACGTTGTTGGGGATCCACTCCACAAAGTAGGATGAGTTCTTGTTCTGCACGTTGATCATCTGCTCGTCCACCTCCTTGGTGCTCATCTTGCCACGGAACATAGCCGAGGCCGTCAGGTAGCGGCCGTGGCGGGGGTCGGCGGCGCACATCATGTTCTTGGAGTCCCACATCTGCTGGGTGAGCTCGGGGACGGTGAGGGAGCGGTACATCTGGGACCCGCGGGAGGTCAGGGGCGCAAACCCGACCATGAAGAAGTGGAGACGTGGGAAGGGGATCAGGTTCACTGCCAGCTTCCGGAGGTCGGAGTTCAGCTGACCAGGGAACCTCAGGCAGCAGGTCACTCCACTCATGGTGGCAGAGATCAAATGGTTCAAATCTCCAACTGCAGAAAATAACACAAATGGTTAAATGTTAGACAGTCTTTATAACTGTGACTGAAAATGTGTTTGGTTTTGTCAGATTAGCATGACAACTAACAGTCATTCTCACAGATCCCACTTAAGCAAAATCTCAACCAAGACAGATCTGAATCATAACAGTGTAGTATTTGAAGTAGTGCAATACTGCAGAAGTGCATCTTGAATGCCCTGAGCAAATAACTCAAGCACAAGAGTCCATTTAGAGTTTCAGAGCATGTCTAAGAATACCAAAACTGCTCTAAAGGAATAATTGGGGCAAACATTATCTAAAAAGGGAAGCCAATGGACTACATCATGTTCCAGTTCTTCAGTTGTGAATAGAAAGTATGCATTAATGTTTGTGTTATTAAGCATGTTATAACATGTAGTTAAAATATACAGAACTAGGAAGATCCACTTGACATTATGCTCATAGTCATCTGTAGAAAGTAACAATCAAAAGGTACAGATTTCACTTACAGCTGGGAGTGGTCAGCTTGAGAGTCCTGAAACAGATGTCATAAAGGGCCTCGTTGTCAAGAACCATGCACTCATCTGCATTCTCAACCAACTGATGGACCGAAAGAGTGGCATTGTAAGGCTCAACCACGGTATCAGATACTTTCGGTGAGGGGAAAACAGAGAACGTAAGCATCATGCGGTCAGGGTACTCCTCCCTGATCTTTGATATCAAAAGGGTCCCCATGCCTGATCCAGTACCACCACCAAGAGAGTGGCATACTTGGAAACCTGGAAACATAAAAAGCTACTTAAATAATGATTTCAAGTGGATAGTGGTAATACTGAATATAAATAGATAACCACCCTGAATAGATAACCACTACTTAGACACAAATAGATGAAAGCAGCTTAGGTACATAATCAGTAGTTATGCTAGATGTCTGACTATCAGAATAATTCACCAGATATGGAAGCAATGAGTGCCATGACAACAATACAAAACAATGTAAGCAGAGACCTAGTACTAACTCTGAATCATACACCACGTTGTCCAAGTATGTAGGGTTTCCAACCAGTGCCCTTATTCACAAACAAGTAATCATCGATATAAAAGAAGATGCATATTAACAGAAGATGCCACAGCATCATCACATAGCATTACTGGCATAATACATATTGTAGCCTAAAACTTCTTATTGAGTGACAACATAATTCAAATCTGCATACCATGAAATAGTGTGTTCTTATATCCAAACTCAACTTAATACAAGTAAAGCCTGCCACAAGGATTCTAAACTATCACCAATTTAATTCAAGTTCAATTACCTTGAAGGCAGTCACAGTTCTCAGCCTCCTTCCTGACTACATCAAGAACAGAATCAATAAGCTCGGCACCCTCAGTGTAATGACCCTTGGCCCAGTTGTTACCGGCACCAGACTGCCCAAAAACAAAGTTGTCAGGGCGGAAGATCTGCCCATACGGTCCAGTACGAACACTGTCCATGGTACCCGGCTCAAGATCCATAAGGACAGCACGGGGCACAAAACGACCGCAGGAGGCCTCATTGTAGTAGACATTGACACGCTCCAGCTGCAGGTCAGAGGTGCCAACATACCGCCCAGTGGGGTCGATGCCATGCTCATCACACACCACCTCCCAGAACTTGGAACCAATCTGGTTGCCGCATTGCCCACCCTGAATGTGAAGGATCTCCCTCATCTTCTCTCTGAAATCATAGGTATACAGGGTAAGCAGGACTCACATACTGCAGTAGAAGTACAGCGTGGGAAATGATGGATACAGCTAGATTTATTTACTAAAAAAAAAGCAAGATCTGACTTGTTTGGCCTTTTCTGAATGCAATCATACACTACTTGGGGTTATTATGAACGAACCAATCTCTATGACTGTCTGAATGTTCACGTGCAAGCTATGATTTAAAATGACAAGATACGGCTACACAGTAAATTCAAAATCAGAACGGTGCAAAACCAAGCCAATAGCTAGTGCCTACCGACTTTAACACCAGGTTAATGCTGCAAAATCACATCTAAAGAGGGTGTACTCAGAAATCGGGCTTTCAGATTCCCTGATGTGGGGGGATCATGACACTAACTGGTACTAAATCTGCTCCAAGCCGACATGTGCAACCTCCGCCAGATCCCTAAAAGTGCACCTCAGATCTACTGCCCTAGGCGCAAAATCTGACGGGAAATCCCCAGAAAACAGATCCAATCTGCCCCAAACAAACTTGAGACAAGACAAAACTATCAGATCGACGCATCCCACGGCCAAAATCACCGGACAGACCCTCCAGATCCACGCACATGTCCTACTTCGTCGCCCAAAACGACCTCGATTTTTCAAATAAATTCGAAAAAATGCACGGAAAAGCACCGACTCATACGCAGCGACATACCAGATCTACAAGCCATTGGCGAAATTAAATTCAAGAAAGCAGCAGCTTGAAACTTACGATTAGCGAGCTGGCTCGACGAAGCGCAGTGGGAGTGGGGAGTGTGGCGGCGAGGAGAGAGTGGTTGGGGGTGGGCGGAGGGCGACGGGGCGTCTGGGGGGCAGGGAGAAATATATATAGCCGTAGGAGGGGGACCGCGAGGCAGGGGCTAAATCCGACGGCCGCAGCGCGTCGCTTCAAACGGCCGGCCGGATCGGACGGCCGACGTTTTCACTTTTTGAATTTCACCGTGGCGAGCGGACGGAGCTGCCCCTGGGATATTTCGCATCGCTGGCCGCCCACTGTCGGTGTTACTGCTGCGTTCTTTTCGGTTGGCTCCCAGACGCGGGTACAGACAGGTGGGGCACGGAGGCGCTGGGCCCGCTCGTCGGTGGGCGTGGGCGGGCATCTGACAGTACGGCGGAGGTAGTTGCGGGTGGGGAGCATGCTACAGCTGCGCTGGGCAGTGGCCAGCGGTGTCCAGTGGCTGCGCACGGGCCATGGGCACGGCTCATCGTCGGCAGGGGTTCACCCTGCGAGCTGGCAGAGATCGTGTGTGTAGTTAGAGAGAACAATTGCTTTCCTTGATACAATCTGTTACACATTACACGGGATATATACCCAGGAGGGAGAGACCGATCGCCCTACAATTCAGGCACGTGCCTTGGCGTCGTGGGATCCTAAATACTAGGACAAGTACAGCAGATGATAACGTTACAATGTACAAGTGTTTAACACCCCCCCCCCCCCCCCCCCCCCTCAGCCGGAACTCCATGGCCATGGACGTTCAGGCTGCTACGAAACCCGTGGAACACGAGCGACGGTAGTCCTTTAGTGAACAGGTCCGCGAACTGTGAACTGGACGGAACATGAAGAACTCTGACCTCACCAAGTGCGGCGCGATCTCGAACGAAATGAAGATCAATCTCAATATGTTTGGTTCTTTGATGTTGCACCGGATTGCTGGCAAGGTAGGAGGCACTGATATTGTCACAGTAGACGATCGTCGCGCGTGTGGGAGGACGCTTGAGCTCAATGAGGAGTTGCCGGAGCCAACATGATTCGGCAACACAATTGGCAACGCCACGATATTCCGCCTCGACACTCGATCGGGAAATGGTTGGTTGGTGCTTGGAAGACCATGAAATGAGATTGGCGCCGAGGTAGACACAAAACCCGGAGGTTGAACGGCGCGTATCCGGACACCCGGCCCAGTCGACATCTGTATACGCAATGAGATCCGTAGAGGAGGACTTATAGAACTGAAGTCCATAGTGAGTGGTACCTCTCAAATAGCGAAGTATTCTCTTGATCAACTACATATGGGTGTCGTGTGGCTCATGCATGAAGAGACATACTTGCTGGACAGCATAGGCAATGTCCGGTCGGGTCAAGGTGAGGTACGGTAGGGCGCCTGTCAAGCTGCGATAGTGGGTAGGATTAGAGAAAGGAGAGCCAACTGATGATGAGAGTTTGGAGCTGGTGTCTATGGGTGTAGAAATGGACTTGCAATTAAGCGTGTTGGCTCGCTCGAGAATCTCTAGGGTGTATTGCTGTTGGCAAAGGAAAAGGCCGCAGGTGTTGGGAGTGACATTGATGCCAAGAAAATGGTGAAGGTCCCCTAAGTCCGTCATGGAAAATTCGGACTTGAGAGAAGCGATCGTGGCGTGAAGTGTTTGGGTGGAGTTGGCTGTGAGTATGATGTCATCCACATAAACCAGTAAGTAAGCAATAGTAGACCCACGGTGTAGTATGAATAAGGAGGAGTCACTTTTGGATGCGTGAAACCCGAGGGAAAGCAAGTAGGATTTGAACCGTAGGAACCAAGTCCGGGGAGCTTGTTTGAGACCGTAGAGTGACTTGCGAAGAAGGCAAACATGATCCGGAAAGGAGGGGTTGACAAACCGGGATGGTTGAGAGCAGTATAATGTTTCACTTAGATTGCCATGGAGGAATGCATTCTTGACATCCAACTGATGAATGGGCCAAGATTGTAATGTGGCAAGGCTGAGAACAACACGAATGGTAGCTGGCTTCACCACCGGACCGAATGTTTCGTCGTAGTCCACGCCCTCCCGTTGAGTGAAACCTCGTACAACCCAACAGGCTTTGTATCGTGCCAAGGAGCCATCCACATTGAATTTGTGTCGAAAGATCCATTTCCCCGTGACCACGTGAACACCTGCAGGCTTAGGCACCAAAGACCAAGTAGAGTTTTTCGTTAAAGCATTAAATTCATCGACCATTTGCTTGGTGCCAATTGGGATCTTTAAGGGAATATTTGTACGTGGATGGAATGGGTGAGAGGGTAGCGAAGGTGACGTCGGCAAGAAATAAACGCTTAGGCATGCAGAAGCCGGATTTAGAACGAGAGTCCATGTTGTGCAAATTTTTCGTGGGGGAGATTGGTATTGCATGTGCAGGGAGACGTGGCGGAGGCGTACTGGGCGGTCCAGAGCCCGATGCTGATACGGTGGGGCTCATGGCAGGGGGATCTGATCGTGTGGGTGCGGAAAGCGAGGAGGATGCAAAGGCGGTGACCGCGGATTGGGTGGGCACGAAAAGGGAGGTAGTGGGCGTGCAGCGTGGGGCAGTGGGACTGCGCGTGGCAGACGGAGGGGACGGGCGGGTGTAGTGCGCGGGCCCGCGGAGGTGGGAGCAGCAGGCGAAACCGTGCGAGTGGGGAAAGGCTGTGTGGCGGATGGTGGTGGGCAAGGCGAGTCGCTGCGTGTGATCCGATCGGATAGCGAGGGGCCCAGGTGGATTTGGTGCGGGATCCGAGACTGCCGGGGGTGGAAGGATCGGAGAGGGTGGATTGGTTGTGGACGTAAGAGACTGCGGCAACGGTGTGGCAGGCTGATAGGGAAAATACTCTCGTCAAAAATAACGCGTTGGGAGACTATAACGCGGTCAGACTCAAGATCGTAGCACCTGTATCCCTTGTGCTCGAGGGGATAGCCTAAAAAAATGCAGCACGTCGAGCGAGGAGCGAGTTTGTGGATGGAAGTGGCGTAAAGGTTAGGGAAACAGAGGCAGCCGAAGATGCGTAAGTGATCGTACGACGGATGTGTGCCATTGAGAAGAAAGTATGGGGTGTAGTCGTGAATGGCACGTGAGGGCCGACGGTTTAGGAGATACGTGGCAGTATGGAGAGCTTCAACCCAAAATGAGGGAGTGAGGTGGGCTTGGAGAAGAAGTGTGCGGACGATGTCATTGGTGGTCCGAATGAGACGTTCCGCTTTGCCATTTCGGGGAGAAGTGTGGGGGCAGGAGAAGCGGTAGGCAACGCCGTTGGAAGAGAAGAAGGAGCGAAGAGAGGTGTTGATGAATTCACCACCATTGTCACACTGCATGCTTTTAATGACTACATGAAATTGGGTGTAGACAAAAGAGAAAAACCGTTGAAGAACCGTGGAGGTGTCTGATTTGTGACGTAATGGGAAAGACCAGGAGTAGTGTGTGAAATCATCTAAAATGACTAGGTAGTATTGGTAGCCGGAGAAGCTTACAACCGGGGAGGTCCACAAGTCACAATGAATTAAATCAAAAGGATCATAGGTTTTGCTAAAAGAAGATGGAAAAGGTAGTCTAGGTTGCCGGCCTAGTTGGCGCGCAGTACATGGTGTATGAGGAGCTAAGAAAATCCTTGGAGATGGTGGAAAATGAATGGGCGCTGGGGTGTCCAAGCCGACGATGCCAGAGATCCGCCGTGGATGTGGAGACGGTGAGAGCGGTGGGCCACTTCAAGTTGCTGCCGAAGAAAGGGTAGAGCCCATCAAAGCTAGTGGAGATCATGAGCACCTTCCGCGTTCGTAGATCCTTCACAATGAAACCATAGGGGTAAAATTCAATAGAGCAGAGATTATATTTGGTAAATTGACGAACGGAGATGAGGTTAGTGACTATGGAAGGAGAGACAAGTACATCATGCAAGCGGAAATTGGAGGGGGATAGGGTGGTAGAACCGGATGCAGTGATGGGGAGATGATGCCCATTGCCAACAAGAACAGTAGATGGATGCGAATGTTTAAATAAGAACTAGACGAGGTAAGGATACCTTGATTACCGGTGACGTGGGAGGATGCGCCGCTGTCGAGGTACCATTCGAAGGACGGAGAGGATTGGAAACCTCCATTGTTGTAGGCGGCGTTGAGCATGGCGAGGTGTTCCCAAGACGGCGGTGGAGGCGGGTAGTAGGTGGTCGGCGGGTATTGCGGCGTGGATGGAGCCGGAGGACCCGTCTGAATCGGGTATGCATGAGCGTGGGAGCCGAGGGCAGGACCAAGCACGCCGGTGGCATTGGGCGGGATCCAGCCAGATCGCGGAGAAGGGAGGGCCATCCCGTATGGCGCGAAGTAGCCGGTGCAGGGAGCCATGCCGGGCGCGGGGGACTGGCCACGCCCACCGGAGTCGCCGCGCCAACGTCCACGGCCGCAGCCGCGACCACAACCACGGTCGCCACGACCACGTTGCTGGTGTTAGGGAGGCGTGTCGTGGTTGCGGTCGGTGGAGCGATGAGAGTGGCGATCCCTGCGGTCGCCCGGGCCGCGAGATGCGGGGGCGCAGCCGCCGCCACTGGAAGAGCCAGCACCATGGAGAGCGAACACGGAGGCGCTCTCATCCGCCGCGCACTGGGCCATGGACTCCTCGACCAGGATGACGCGCGAGAGCACTGTGTCGAAGGGCAGCGACTGATCGTCGAGGACGACACGAATCGTGTCGAGGCGCTTGTCCAGGCCGTGCAAGAACTGAGTGGTGAGGTCGTTCTCGGTGACGGCGTGATCGATGTCGGCGAGGCCGTCCGTGAGGAGCTTCATGTGGCAGGCATAGTCGGCAACCGACGAGTCGATCTGCTTGAGGTTTCTGTACTGCCGATTGAGAACAATGAAGCGAGCGGTGCGATTGGCCAGGAAGTAGTCTCGAATTTTCTTCCAGATGGCATAGGTGCTGGTGGCGCCGACCACATGATCAAGGAGGGGATCGGTGAGGGTCGCATAGAGCCAAAGCATGACATGAGCATCAAGTTCCTGATAGTGGGCATCGGCGTTGGGAGGTGGTGGGTGCTCGATGAGGAAGGAGACACCATAGAGGATCAGGACCATGAGGAAGAATGACTTCCACTTGTGGTAGTTGTGCTCGGCAGGGTTGAAAAGGAACTTGATGTGGTTGGTTATGTGATCATTGAAGATGGGGTGGCGGGCGGGCGCCGGTGCGGTGGCAGCGGAAGAGAAGAGGGGGCAAACTGGGTGCCAGTGATGGGAGAGGTGGCGTGTTGGTGAGCCGAAGCAGTCCTGAAGACGAACGACGGCGAAGAAGACGCAGAGGTGACCGTGAGGTGGCCGAGGAAGAGGCAGCAGTGATCGCCGTGGTGGAAAGGGAGCCCAGCGACGAGGTGGAGAAGGGGAGTCCGGCCATGTTGGAGAACCCTGGTAACTGATACCAAGTTAGAGAGAACACTTGCTTTCCTTGATACAATCTGTTACACATTACACGGGATATATACCCAGGAGGGAGTGACCGATCGCCCTACAATTCAGGCACGTAGGCCTTGGCATCGTGGGATCCTAAATATACTAGGACAAGTACAACAGATGATAACATTACAATGGACAAGTGTTTAACATGCGTTTGGAGAAAATTTGTCCAACTTTTTTCTCTCGAGGACTTGGGGACAGTGGCGACCCAGGAATAAAATGAAGGATATGCACACCCTAAAAAAATCCTACTTAATCTGAGTGTAACAAAATATGGCAAAAGAATAACATGAATAGCTCAATTCAAATCTCACAACCATTTAGTTCACAAAACAATCTCAAATGTGCTCAGTTACAATACAAAAGGCAGCAGAAGTAGAAAATTACAACATTATGTAACTCTACGTCGTTTCATTTCCATGAAAGCATCAACTATGTCATCTTCACTTACTTACTTTCATGAACACATCTCGTTCAATGAATGTTACCAAGCAATCATTTAAGCGATCATCACCCATACCAGTCATCAATATACTTTTCGCTGGATTCATTGCAGAAAATACCCTTTCAACACTCGTCGTTGCCACCGGTAAAATCAATATCAATTTGATAAGTACGTAGAGAAAATCATAGAGAACATGCTTCTTTTTTTGATAAAGGGAATATATTAATATCGCGAAGATACCAATTACAGCCGGCCTCTGCAACAACACAATAGCCTAATGGTATTACGGATGCACACAGCCAAAAAAAGAAGAAGCTAAAAAAGAAAAGCCCCGCTACAGAGTTCCGGTCGTTGCAACAACAGTACAACCACCACCAAAACAACACCTGAATTCCAAGTTCTCCAAAAGCGATGCCTCAAAGAAGGAAACAGTGCACAAACGCCATCGTCGTCTGATCGTAGATCTTGGGTTTTCACCCAGAAGATAATCCCCGCTCTTAAAACAATGCCGTCAACAAGGCCATTGCCCGGCACAACCAATTAAGGGCAGACCTTGGATTTTCACCCTAAAAGGTAAGACTTTGAACATCACCTGTGATGTCGCCCCCACTTACATACCGCTGCTACGAAACCTAAAACTCCAAGCAAGTTCCTCATCGCCACAAAGACTCCAATCACCATTACTAGTCCTCCGATCTCGGCTGTCATGACATTCTCCACCTCTGACTTCACCATGGAACTACATATCCCATGATGGCAACAGATAGCAGAGCTTCGCACCGCTCCCTCCTTAACGAAGAACCAGTGGAGAACAAGCATAATACAGAGCTCACCAATATTACTTGCATTTCTAAACATATCATATTGTCTCATATCATCAATAAAAGTAGCAAGTTGAAATTCTAGCCTTATCAAATTCGTGCTTGATATGTCCATGGGATAGAATTCAGCAAGTCTCATTACCTTGAGTGCATCGTAAGAAGCAAATGAATTGAGGGGATTCAAAGCCGACATGCAAATAAGCAACTCCGTATTAACCTCATCAAACCGTGATTGTTAAGCTCTTGAATGGTTTGATCAATGACACAAAGATATACTTCTCTTCTATAAGGTTCATCATTTGTTTGTACTTCATAATACCGACGTGATCTTCCATGAGGCTCATAAGTATCCTACAACAAAGGTACTTGAATGCCATGTTTGTTCTTCGGCTGCAACCTTTCTTGCTTTTGCTTCATAATTCCGAAAAAGGACTTGATGTCGCCATTCCTCTTCATCTTCAGTTCTACATTTGAATATAATTTCAACAAGACAACAAGAATAGAACAAAAATGGCACATCCCTAGTCCTCTGGAGCTCTTTTTTGTTCACCAAACAAACAATTCTAACATAACACATAGCTGCAACATTATAACAAATAGAGCACACAAGCTGACTAGCACTCAGCGTCTCAAGGACTCACCCACGACCAGTGGACCAGGGTGGCAGGAGTGAGAGAGGACCGGAAGAGAGGAGAGCATCGTGGGGCAAGGGAGATCCTCCGGAGAGCGAAGATCGGAGCAGCGGCGGCCGTCTTTGTCTACGTCGACGCGTCGGCGATGCAGGAGTGCAGCTTGCACGGGAGGACGAAGAAGGGCCAGAGAAGGCCGGGACGGGCGCGGGGCTGCAGGATCCGGCCGAGGATGTGGCCAGAGGCGGGCGAAGTGTGTCGAGGAGGGCTGGATCCTCCCATTTCCGGGCGGATCGAACGCAACCACGCAGGTCGGCTGGATCCCTCTGTTTCCTGCAGCGACGGCTGGGACGGAGGAGCCCCCGACGACGACTAGGACGGAGGAGCCCGTGACACGAAGGAGCTCCGGCGTCCAGCCTCCAGCGGCGGCTGTCGAGCGCGAGCGGGGAGCGGCGGCGACCGAGCGCGATGCGCGGATGCGGCTCTGCCTCTCTCTCTCACACACACACATGCGAACAAAGAATATGAGGTGGGCCAGGGCTCAATAGTCAATAATCAATGCTGATATATATATATATATATATATATATATATATATATATAGAGAGAGAGAGAGAGAGAGATAAATAAGCCTCGGATTTTCTGGGTGTGCCGGCACACCCGACACACCCTCTGGTTCCGCCACTGCTTGGGATGAATCAATTGAGGGTTTATAGAGCGTGCATGTAGTTCTAGGTTATCAATTTGACTAGCTAAATATAAGTTATATGTCATTAAAAGTATATCATTGGATTCTTAAGAGGATGTAGTTTCTAAAAATATATTTTTCATCAAATATAATACATATTTAGCTAGTTAAATTGCCAACCTAGAACGACGTGTATGCCTTATAAATCAAGACAGAAGAAGTACTACGTACAAGGTCAGAACATAATGGTGCAACTGTCGATGCTAAAACCGGCTGATCTCGGGTAGGAGGCCCCGAGCTGTGGATCTAAGATCAATGGTAACAAGGGAATTAGGGAAACGATATTTTACCCACCTTCGGGCCCTTTCGAGGAGGTAAAACACTACGTCGTACTTTGATTGTATTGATGACTAGCAAAAGGGCCCGTGCGTTGCAACGGGAGAATTTTTTTTTCATAATCTCCAATGGTCATGAACACATTTTGCTGCATCACCGACATACACTATCACTTTCAATTTCACAAAATGATGAACATTTTTTTTAAAACTCTGTGCACATATTTGAAAGCGCAAACATTTTCCAAATTCGTGAACACTTATGAATTCCTGACCATTTTCTAAAATCAAGAATATTTTTTGAATTCATGAACATTTAATATTATTCGCAAACATTTTCTAAAATTGTGAAAAATTAGACAATTTTCTTGAATCGGCGAACATTTCTAGAATCGACGAACATTTTTTTGAAATTGATGGAACAATTTTTGAAATTCACGAAGATTTTTTTGATTTCAGGAATATTTTTAAATTTAACAAACATTTTTTGAAATGTATCATCATTTTTTGAAAGAATAAATTATTTTGTAAGTTGCGAACAAATTTTGAATTTTTAGTATATTTTTACATTGATGAACATTTTTTGAATCTGCAAAATTTTATTCAATTTCATTAACATTTTTTTAATACACAAGCTTCTTAAAAAATGATGAAAATTTATTTATTATTTTACGAACATTTGTTTTCAATGTTGCAAACATTTTTCAAATAAGCAAACATTTTTTTTATAAAACCGTGAACTTCTTTTGAATGCACAAACATTTTATATCAATTTTTTTGTTTTTTTTCATTTTGTAAACTTTTTTAATTCCTAAATAAATTATTTAAAGTAAAAAAGAATAAAGACGGAAAATAAAAAACCAAAATTCAGAAACAGGCCGCCCGAACATGGGGCGGCACAAACTGGCGTGCTGCGTCTTTTCCCAGCGCCCAGAGAGCAGTATAGGAGGTCCCTACTCCGTGGGCCGGCCCAGAGAGGGATTACCCTTTGTGAAACGTTTTTTATCACTTACGGGTAGCATTGGTGGGTAATTCTTGCCAACTTCGAGGGTATTTTCGATGACGGACGACCAGAAACAGCCCGTGCTTTATTATTAGGTAGAGATAGGGTATCGAGTACAGGATGATGATCTACCTCGAGATCGTTCTGTATGTTCTAACCCTAAGGCGAATAAGTTGTCCCCCTACAAACTAAACCCTAGGGCTTATATAGATACCTAGGGTGACTAGGTTATAGACTAGGTTGGTTGTATACATGCCGAATACAGGGCTGATCCTGGAGTGCACGCCAAGTCTTCGATAGTCTCCATCTTGCATACGAGTAGATCTTGACGCTCCGGCCGTCCTTCAGGCGGTGGCTTAACATGCCCTAGTTCGGCCCATACAAGCTAAGCACTTCAGGCTAGTACCCCCTAGTCCGGGACACCCTCAGCAGCCCCTAAACTGGTCTCCAATCGCCGAGGACAACCACACTCTTCGAAACATCTGGTCGGGGACGTCTTTGGCTTGGCAGGCGAGTTCCTTCAAGATAAACAAAATTCAGATCCGAAATCTTGATTACTCCCCGCACAATCCGAGCATGAAACTACATCAGACATACGAGCTCCTTCTGAGGCCCAGCAATAGTGGTCCTATCTCATGCCTTTACGACACTTTTATTTATTCTCGCGCTGCTTAGGGAGGCGAGCGGTGTGACGGCCGGTAATCAAAGCGTCTCACCATGTGACATATTTAATAAGGTACGGTGGTAATAGCCATATCCTTATTCCTCCCCATTGCGCTTCGATCCAACAACCTCTTCCTCCACCCTTCCCAAAAACTTCGCCATGGCTAATGCCCCTAGTTCTTCAGTGCACCCGCATGGGCCCCTCCAAGGGGACTAGCTAGGGATGGCAATGGGGCCCCATACCCACCAAACCCATGGGGATTTCATCTATTAGGGGGTGGGTATGGGCGAAAAACCTCTCCATGGGGATATTTACTGAACTACATTATTCCCCATAGGGTAAAATGGGGATGGGGACGATATCGTATTCCCCAGACCCAATACCCATCGAGGACCCGCTTATTAACTATGAAACTACAATCAACCTTAAAATATTTACATACTAACTTGCGAAAATAAAAAAAGCCTTGAAGAAAACCTTACACCTACCTCACGTCCTCACCTCAGCCGCCACCATGACCAACAAGTCAGTATGGCCTAGATCGCGCTTAGCAGAACAAGGACAACACCACATATATATGTTGATTATAGTATGTCATATTATGTATATGAGTATTTCTTCATGGGGATGGGAACCCTTGTTGGCGATATGCCCTAGAGGCAATCATGTATGATGATATTTCCTGTGTGTTTATGAATAAAGATAGTCCTTGGACATTATCAATGATGTGTATTAACAAGTACATGACTTGTTTGTGAGACTATGCATTGTATGATGAATGTCCTAAATGGTCCCTAGTCGAAAGGGTTGTGTGGACGCGCAACCAGTTGGACTAGCATATGACACGGTGGATGGTCCAGTCTCACTGATTATGTAGCATTGGATGCTAGCCGGATAATATGGACTCAGAAAGATCTGGTCGGATTCGATGTAGTCGGATCCGAGTCGAGATAAGGTCTGAGTTGGACAAACCCAACTATGAGACGCATCGATAGGTCATCTATGAGTCTCTAGTACAACATACGTTCTGTGTCCTAAGACCTGAGCTGGCGCATGTACTCAGGATGGTGACAGACTTGCTTTGGGCCGACCAAACGCTACTCCGTGACAGGGTAGTTATAAAGGATGGTTTCGGACTTGTCCAGACCCATGCTGCAAGACGTGGTCGAGCAAGATGGGATTTGCCCCTGCGATGAGGAGAGATATACTCTGGGCCCCTCGGGTGATCCGACCTGGATAAGCATGGCCATGCGATGAGGATTATAAGATAATCCGAAGTGTTGGTCGGATTCACCGGAACGAGAAAGAGGTCGTGCGGCAACAAGGATGACCATGTCGCCTTGAGCATGACAACATATATCGTGTGGCAAAGGGAAGAGAAGTGTGAAGTATAGGTTCGCCTAACCAGCTTCATCGGACACTTGAAGTCGGCACGCTTTGCTAGAGGCCGCTACCGACTG
This sequence comes from Elymus sibiricus, assembly GCA_039707655.1. Classification (NCBI taxonomy): domain Eukaryota; kingdom Viridiplantae; phylum Streptophyta; class Magnoliopsida; order Poales; family Poaceae; genus Elymus; species Elymus sibiricus. The sequence goes on from CM077663.1 coordinate 350,432,184, forward strand.
GTCGAGCCGGATGGAATCTGACTCGCGACCAAGTGAACGAGAACCTAAGGGGTCGCGCGCTTAAGGGAAGGAACACGTGGGCTTTAGGATCCACGCGAGGCCCAAGAGTTGAGCCCGCGATGGATGCCTATATATAGTGGAGGTGCGGCACACCCATCTGGTTGATCGCTTCAGCGCCGTCATTAGGTTTTGCATGTGTTTCAAGTAGCCACTTCCACTCGCCGCCAAACTGTGTGATCGGACCTAGCAGTCCACCGCATGGTGTTCCTCCTGCACGCGCGGATACCATTAGAGGCGGTGCACTTGCGCCGCTCCGGCGAACCTGTACGTGGGATCCGGCGACCGGCTGTTCGAGGGAGATCGGACCAGCTGTTCGAGGGAGATCGAACGAGGAGGAGACGGATCACGCGGACTCGCTGCCCCAACTCTACTTCCGCTGCACGACACCACGCGTCTAGTGGTAACGATCTGTGATCCATCTCTATAGTATGTTCTTGGATGTTCTGCGCGTAGGAAATTTTAATTTGCATGCGATGCACCAACGGTAGAACCCAACAACCCTAATGGGGCCCCGTTCCCCAGTGGGGCATGGGTATGGGGAAATTTCATCCACACTCAAGTAAACGGGGATGGGCATATGATTATGGGGACTAGATGGGGATGGGGATATTCTAGGTATCCCCATAGGGGATTGTCCCCATTGCCATCCCTAGGACTAGCTTAGTTGTTCCGTCTCCCGCCTTTGTTTGAACAGGTTGGCGACTCCGGGTTATCTCCCTGACACAGATCTAGCTCCCATCCACGTCGTCTTAGCCTCCATAGATGGCCAGGCACACGCTGAAAAGCATCCTTCCCCTCACGGGGCGAAGAGTATGCTTCATCCCTTTCCTTCTACGAGGTCTGGGTTTTCTGATTCATCCTTTCCTTCGTGGCTTGCTAGCATTCTATGGTGTCCAACTCCACCATCTCACCCCCAATTCTATTTTACACATAGCAGGGTTTGTCGCACTCTGCGAGATGTACCTCGGATGTCAGTCCCACATCGGCCTGTGGCAGAAGTACTTTAGCCTCATCCCTCGCTCCCGAAGACATGTTATATATGAGGTGGGCGGAGCCAAGGTGTGTCGAATTGCCGGCACCAGATACCTGGCCGGTACACCTAAAGAAGACACCGACGCATGTGCTTCGGAGTGGTTTTATAGCAGACGTCCCACTATACGACCCCGCTCACCGAGGACTACCTGAATTCTCATCCTCACCTCCCAAGAAGCGCTTCAACTAGCTGATGAGGAGTCCATCCCAAGCGACAGACGAGGAAGTGAAGCGCTTGGCGGCTCAAGTCTTCTGCCTCGCCTATAATAAGCTCACTATCATTGATGTGATAGCCATTTCCATTCTTCGGCGAGTTCACCCCCTTCAACAACACGTGCACCCCCTTATGAGAATATAATGGTACGAGCGACACGACTCCTTTTGTGAAGAAACATTTCGCCGATAAGGCAGCCCTGGCCAGCACCCTGGCTGGGATTTTCAAAGGAGAAGAAGTGGAGTTCTCTCGAAGGAAGTTCATATATGGCCTTTTGTCCTAAAGACCGGTCGAGGTGGTAAGTTTTCCTAACTTTAAACATTTTGCCCAAACAGTTTCATTAGTCTTGAACAACTCTTCAATTGTTACGAACAGGGGTAGAGACGCTTCATAGAGAGAGTGGATTGCCCCGCTCCTCAACCGAAATCTTATTCTAGGGATGACGACCCAAGATTCCATGAGGACCCCAAGTTGTCCGTCAACTTTAAGGATGGATTCTTTTATCAAGAGTGAACGAACGGCTCCGAAACGGCTCTCTTCCCGGACTCGCAAGGGGAGAGAGGGCAAAGTTTTTCTCTGCTCCTTCTAGGGATTAAAATCACTGTTTTGACCTCTTGACGATAGTTTAGCACGATTTGACCTTTATTTATAAGAAAATTAGATTTGTCCCTTCTAGTACCGCCATCATTGGCGGTAGAAATATATGAGCTACCACCACAGTAAACTTTTGGTCTATTCTCATTGTCAAAAATGATGTGGCAAGTGATAACCACCATAGGCTTTGGCACTAGCACTTATAAGGTACTCCTTCCATCTTAAAATAAGTGTCGCTTATTCAGTACAACTTTGTGACATAGGGAGTATAAAGCATGTGTCATGCCAACTACTACTGAATCTCTCCACTGGAAAGTTGGCTAGAGCATGCAACTTTGCTTTGCAAGTATTTATTTACCCAATAACATTGGAAAATTTATCTAGTTAATGTAGGATATGGATTACTGACAAACATTTTTTTAACTAATTCGTAACTACTTTATGAACTTCTGGAAAGATATAAATATACATGATGAGATATTCGAGTAAGTATTTGCAATTGTCGTCCGACACAAGGGTACTCGGGTATGTATTTATATGTATCAGTTCTGGTATTCAAGTATAAATAATAATAATTTGTCCAATTAATGGTACACATGGATTATTACAGGAAAACAATTTTTAACGTATCTATAACTATTTTTGAAATTCCCCAAGAGATATAAACATATGTGATGGGATAATGTCCTAGGTATTCAAGTATGTCTTTGTATGTATCGGTTTGGTTATTGATGACCCACAAGTATAGGGGCTCAATCGCAGTCCTTTCGATAAGTAAGAGTGTCGAACCCAACGAGGAGCAGAAGGAAATGACAAGAAGTTTTCAACAAGGTATTCTCTGCAAGTGCTGTAAGTAACAGTAAAAGATAGTTTTGTAGCAAGATAATTCATAACAAGTGACAAGTAACAAAAGTAGCAAGTGTGGAGCATTGTAGCCCAGTCCTTTTTATAGCAAAGGACATGCCTGAAAGTTCTCTTATATGAAGCAAAGTGCTCTCGAGGACACATGAGAATTTCCATCTAGTCACGTTCATCATGTTGAGTTGATTCGCGTTCCTTACTTTGATAATTTGATATGTGGGTGGACCGGTGCTTAGGTGTTGTTCTTACTTGAAAAAACAACCTACTTATGATTACCCCCTCTCGCAAGCATCCGCAACTACGAAAGAAGAATTAAGATAAATCTAACCATAGCATGAAACATATGGATCCAAATCAGCCCCTTATGGAATAACGCATAAACTAGGGTTTAAGCTTATGTCACTCTCGCAACACATCATCTAATTATTACTCCAGAATGCCTTCCCTTAGGCCCAAAGTATGGTGAAGTGTCATGTAGTCGACGTTCACATGACACCACTAAAGGAAGCAACAACATACATATCATCAAAATATCGAACAAATACCAACTTCACATGATTACTTTTAACAAGACTTCTCCCATGTCCTCAAGAACAAAAGTAACTACACACAAATCATCACCATGTTCAAGATCAGAGGTGTAATGAATATGATAAAGGATCTGGACATATTATCGTCCACCAAGTAAACCAACAAGCTTCAACTACAAGATGTAATCAACACTACTAGCAACCCCCAGGTACCAATCTGAGGTTTTGAGACAAAGATTCCGTACAAGAGATGAACTGGGGTTTGAGATGAGATGGTGCTGGTGAAGATGTTGATGAAGATTGGTCCTCCCACGAAGGAGGAAGCGTTGGTGATGACGATGGCTTCGATTTCCCCCTCCCGGAGGGAAGTTTCCCTGGCAGAATCTCTTTGTCGGAGAGCAAAAGGGCTCCTGCCCAGGTTTCCACCTCGAGACGGCAGTGCTTTGTCCCCAAAGTATCCTCTTGATTTTTTCTAGTTCAAAACCCTTCATATAGCAGAAGAAGGGGGCCGAAACACTAACCAAAGCATTGAAGCCTAGGCATACTTATACTTTCTAAGACTAAATGCACGTACGTGAAATGGATGGTTCCAAGTGTTAGATGAACATCATCTATGAACCGGCTTTTCATGGTAGAGATGTGGTGGCTGATACATACAAATACCTATGCATCAGTTGATTAGTGTAAATACATATCTGGATATCCGAGCTGAATCGATACATACAAATAGATAGCTAAGGGCATATTCAACGACGACCTATAAATTTTCTCCTGCATACGTCAGCTGACAGGGGGATCAGTCCACAGACACGGATGCAGAAGGCCGACATCCAACATACATTTCAAACACTTTATGAACCAACCGAACGAAATTCGTGCAAACACGACATATTTCATACAAACCGAATAAAAACATTAACATTTTAGACATATTTAAATAAAAAGATAAAACTAGGCATACGTACGGTCGCACAGAGCTCCACTTCGACGACATGGATACCCTACACTAGTATACGAGCCAGTTCGGTGGATCCCTTTGTCTCCCCCATGTCCGGCAGCCCATCGTTTGCCAGAGTGGCAAAGAGGGTGCTTCAGCTGAAGGGGAAGGGGGGATCCTTTGCTTCCGTGGAGCCCAGAAGGGGGCCGTTGTTGGTCTAAGATAAAGAACCGGGTAGGTCAGTGGTTGTACAAGCTGGCGATGCGTCGGCGGTGGCTCACATGGGACACTAGCTGCGGTAGCCTCCCGTGTTCTACTCTCCCTCTATGTTGGCGAAGGATGCGGACGTGCTGGTCACCGACTCATCGATCTCCATGCAGCTGGCTTGTTTTTCGGTCGGCACGGCGCAATTATGCGCACGTTGAATACGGATGACACGATCGCATGCACAGAAGGCACGGTACAACGTGGCATCACCCATGATGGCGGCTCCAACGTGCTCCCCTGCGTGCCTTGATACTTGTGATCCGCGTTGGGTTTTCCATGAACAGGAATGGGTGATGTAACACAATATAGATAAGTATTTCCCTCAGTGAGAACCAAGGTTATAAAACCAATAGGAGTAGCACACAACCCCCGTCTTCAGCGACTGCACACAAAGAAGCAAACACTTGCACCCAACGCGGGCAAGAGGGTTGTCAATCCCCTTGGACTCGTTATTTGCAAGCAAATGAAGTGTGTAGATGATAGTTGAATAAAGTAAATTGCAAAATAAAATAAAAGTAAATAAATGGCAGCAAGGTAATGAAAGCTTTTGTAAATATAGAAGTGAATAGACTTGGGGGCCGTAGTGTTCTCTAGTGGCATCTCTCATGTAGTAGGCATACGGTGGGTAAACAAATTATTGTTGGGCAATTGATAGAAATGTGCATAGTTATGCAATATTTATTCACGGCAATGATCATGTGTATATAGGCATCACGTCCATAAGCAAATAGGCCGACTCCTACCTACACCTATTACTATTACTCCATGTCGAGAGCGCTTCTATGCTTGCCTCTCTAAGTATTAAGTTCATGACAAATAGAGTAATGCTTGGAGAACGATGACATGATGTAGACAAAGAAAACACAATCTATATGAATTAACCCCATTGTTTTATCCTTAGTGGCAACAATACAAAGACGTGTCTTGTCCCCTTCTGTCACTGGGATATAGAGCACCGCCAGATTGAACCCACTACAACACACCCCTCTCATTGAAGAAATATCAATCTAGTTGGCCAAACTATTTCAATAGATCGGAGAGATTTACGAAGCTATAATAATCATGCAAATAAGAATCATAATAGAAATCGGAGAAGACTCAAATCTTTTTCATGAATAATCTGAACATAAACCCACAATTCATCGGATCCCAACAAACGCACCACACAAAGTGATTACATCGAATAGACCACCGCGAAGATGCGGTGAACTTTGTATTGAAGATCAAGAGAGAGAGAGAGAGATCCATCTAGGTACTAACTACGGACCCGTAGGTCTGTAGGGAACTACTCACACATCACCATGGGAGCAACAAGGTTGATCTAGAGGCCCTCCATGATTGATCCCCCCTCTGGGAGGGCACCGGAACAGGGCTCCAGATGGCCACATGACGGACAAAGACTTGCGGCGGTGGAAAAAGTGTTTCGGGAGGCTCTCTAGGGTTTTTGGTATTTATTAGAATTTATGGGCCAAAGAGGGGCATCGGGTGACGCCAGAGGGGGCCAACACATAACAGGGCGCGACCACCCCCCTGGGCGTGCCCTGTTGTGTGCTCGCTCCCTCGTGCGGCCTCTGGTCTCCTCCCGAAGCTTCCAGGTCTTCTTTTGGTCCAGAAAAAATCATAAAAAAAATTCGGGGCAATTGGACTTCATTTGGTACTGTAAAACCTGAAAAGCCAAAAACATGCAGGAAACAACAACTGGCACTGGGCACTGGGTTAATAAGTTAGTGCTCAAAAACAATATGAATTGGTAAATAATCACCCAAAAAGCATCCTAGAATGATAATATTATAGCATGGAACAATAAAAAATTATAGATATGTTGGAGACGTATCAACATCCCCAACCTTAATTCCTGCTTGTCCTCGAGTAGGTAAATGATAAAAATAGAATTTTTGATGTGACATGCTACCCAACAAGTAATCCATTGCAGGTATGATCATTAAGAAACAATGAATTAATAAACATCAACATAGTAATACTTATAAACATAAGCAACATAATCATCAAGTTTCAAAATATACGATCCTTAAAGATTGTTCACCCCCTATTCATTTTATCATATTAGAATGGCATGGCTCCGTCTTCACCACATAAATACAAATTTCAAGCACCACGGTGTCAAGTTAGGCAATTGGATTGTACTTTTTAACGCGCTTCAGCTTTTTATTACTCACGCAGTATATGAGCGTGAACCATCGATATAGCATAAAGGTGGAATAGAATATGGTGGTAGGTTTCAAAGGGGTAAAGGTGGAGAAGAAATTATCGCATCAACTAGGCGTATCAACGGGCTATGGAGATGCCCATCAATAGATATCAATGCGAGGAGTAGGGATTGTCATGCAACGGATGCACTAGAGCTATAAGTGTATGCAAGCTCAACTGAAGCTAAGTGGGTGTGCATCCAACTTGTTTGCTCATGAAGACCTCGGGCATTTGAGGAAGCCCGTCATCGGAATATACAAGCCAAGTTCCATAATGAAAAATTCCCACTAGCATATGAAATTAACAAAACAAGAGACTCTCTATATGAAGAACATGGTGCCACTTTGAGGCACAAGTGTGGAAAAGGAAATAGTAGCACTATCCCTTCTCTCTCTTCTATCACTTTATTTTTTTTCTTTTCTTTTTCTTTTTTTTTTCTCTTTTTCTTTTTCTTTCTTTCTTTCTTTCTTTTTTCTATTTTTTCTTTCCTTTTCTTTTATTTTTCCTCCGGAGTCTCATCCCGACTTGTGGGGAATCATTGTCTCCATCATCCTTTCCTCACCGAGACAGTGCCCTAATAATGATGATCATCACACTTTTATTTATTTACAACTCAATATGAAAAACTATAATATGATTCTATATGAATGCCTCTGGCAGTGTACCAGGATGTGCAATGATCTAGCGTAGCAAAGGATATCAAAAAATGGACAAGCCATAGAAATATCATGCTAGCTATCTTACGATCATGCAAAGCGATATGACAATGAAAGTGCTAGTCATATGATGTAGCGGTAGAAGTTGCATGGGAATATATTTCGGAATGGCTATGGAAATGCCATAATAGGTAGGTCTGGTGGCTGTTTTGAGGAAGATATAATAAGGCTTATGTGCAATAGGGTGTATCATGTCACGGGGTTTGGATGCACTGGCGAAAGTTGCACCAATCCTCGAGGTGATAATGGGCAATGCACGGTACCGAAGAGGCTAGCGAATATGAGGTGGTGAGAGTGCGTACATCCATGGATTCACATTAGTCATAAAGAACTCACATACTTATTGCAAGATTTTATTAGCTCTCTCGAAGCAAAGCACTACTCGCATGCCCCTAGGGAGGAGGTCGGGAGGAGTTAACCATCGTGCGCCCCCGACTTAAACAACACTAGGATGTCAACAAGGAATAAGAATGCTCACACATCATCACCATGCCATAAAAATATTTAGATGAACAGAAATTTAACACCCTCTAATTCACAATATTCTTACTAAACAATGATCATGCACTCATGCCCTTTCACATTAGCACATCAATATCATTAACCCACAATTTCTCTCTTATGTGCTACATGTGGTTTTGATTATGCACTCATTGGATACCTATTATTTTTGGACTAGTCTTATAACCCATGCAAATTACCGTCACTATTTATTAACTCTCAAACAAATATAAGTGAAGAACGAGAGTGCAATTATTTCTATAAAATTTATATGCCACCGTGCTCTAAAAGATATAAGTGAAGTACTAGAGCAACTGCTAAGCTCAAAAGATATAAGTGAAGCACAAAGAGTATTCCAATGAATCATGGTGATCTTGTGTCTCTCTCAAGTGGGTGTGTCCAGCAAACAATGATTGTGGAAAAGCAAAAACAAACTAAAGCAAACGACGCTCCAAGCAAAACTCATATCATGTGATGAATAAAAATATAGCTCCAAGTGACATACCGATGGATTGAGACGAAAGAGGGGATGCCTTCCGTGGCATCCACAAGCTTAGACGCTTGAGTCTTCCTAGAATATTACCTTGGGGTGCCTTGGGCATCCCAAGCTTAGGCTCTAGCCGCACCTTATTCCTTCATCCTAATCGTGATAGCACCCAAAACTTGAAAACTTCAGCACACAAAACTCAACAGAAACCTCCGTGAGATCCATTAGTATAGAAAACATATCAAATACTTTAGGTACTGTTATAAATTGATTCTTATATTAGTATTGCATAAGTTACTGTATTCTAACTTCTCCATGGATTATACCCCCCGATACAATCCATAGCATCATCAAAACAAGCAAACTATGCAAGCAAAACAGAATCTGTCTAAAACAGAACAATCTGTAAAGATCTGTAGAGAACCTATACTTATGTAACTCCAAAAATTCTGAAAATTTAGGAAAACCTGGGAAATTTGTATAAAAATATTGCATAATAAATTCAGATCAAAATGGCATTCCAGTAAAATCAGATAAATTCTGCACTGGACGCCAAAGTTTCTGTTTTGCACCGTATCAATTCTACTCATCATGCAAGTCATCCCAAAGGCTTTACTTGGTACAAACACTAATTTAAACATAAAAACACAATCATTACATAGGCAATAATCATTTTATCAAAAACAAACATAAAGTAAAAACAATTTTTTTAAGATAACTATTGGGTTGCCTCCCAACTAGCGCTATTGTTTTACGCCCCAAGCTAGGCGTAATGCATAGTTCAAGTGTTGTCATCTTTGACACTAAGAACAAGTTGTTCCAACTTGCTATTGAGAATTTTCATTTCATCTTTCAGAGCACTGAGAGCATCAATCTTTTTGTCCAAAGTATCAAATCTCCTATTTTGCATTACTATGTTCCCATTGATTTTAGTAGACAAGTTGTATAACCCTCTAAAATTGGTTTCCATAATGGCCTTAATTTCTTTTATTAACTCAGTTTGACGAAAGCACACTAGTATGGTTGGTTCAATGGTTTCTATTTTGGGTTGTCCAAATATGTTTTTCATATTTTCATAGGCATCAAAAGCATTATTCCCAAGGAAATCTTTTTCGAACATAGAATCTAAGACACATCGATGAGATAAGGATAGACCAACATAAAAACTTATAAGGAGCAATTTGATATGACTTTTGGGATTAGCTCTCATTTGTATCTCTAGTAATCTATCCCAAGCTTCTTTAAGGGACTCATCACCCAATTGCTTAAAATCCAAGATTGCGGAACCCTCTCCCAAGTAAGGAAGGCAAGGCATGTCCGGAGCGGAAATAGCCATAGTAACAAGCAAACAAGTAAACTAGAAAAGATAAATATTTTTGTATTTTTTATTTTTATGAAGCAAGCAAATACATAAGCAAATAAAAAGTAGAACAAGTGAATCTAATTTGTGCGAAGGTACTTGGTAGTAGGTTGGTGATACTCCCCGACAACGGTGCCAAAAATCCTTCCTGATACTTGTGATCTGCGTTGGGTTTTCCGTGAAGAGGAACACGTGATGCAACACAGTATAGATAAGTATTTCCCTCAGTGAGAACCAAGGTTATCGAACCAATTGGAGTAGCACGCAACCCCCATCTTCAGCGACTGCACACAAAGAAGCAAACACTTGCACCCAACGCGGGCAAGAGGGTTATCAATCCCCTTGGACTCGTTATTTGCAAGCAAATGAAGTGTGTAGATGATAGTTGAATAAATTAAATTGCAAAATAAAAAAAAGTAAATAAATGGCAGCAAGGTAATGAAAACTTTTGTAAATATATAAGTGAATAGACCCCGGGGCCGTAGTGTTCTCTTGTGGCATCTCTCATGTAGTAGGCATACAGTGGGTAAACACATTACTGTTGGGCAATTGATAGAAAAGCCCATAGTTATGCAATATTTATTCACGACAATGATCATGTGTATATAGGCATCACGTCCATAAGCAAATCGGCCGACTCCTGCTTGCACCTATTACTATTACTCCACGTCGAGAGCACTTCTATGCTTGCCTCTCTAAGTATTAAGTTCATGACGAACAGAGTAATGCTTGAAGAACGATGACATGATGTAGACAAATAAACCTCAATAAATATGAATTAAACCCATTGTTTTATCCTTAGTGGCAACAATACAAAGATGTGTCTTGTCCCCTTCTATCATTGGGATATAGAGCACCGCCAGATTGAACCCACTACAACACACCCCTCTCACTGAAGAAATATCAATCTAGTTGGCCAAACTATTTCAATAGATCAGACAGATTTACAAAGCGATAATAATCATGCAAATAAGAATCATAATAGAAATCAGAGAAGACTCAAATCTTTTTCATGAATAATCTGAACCTAAATCCACAATTCATCGGATCCCAACAAACACACCGCACAAAGTGATTACATCGAATAGATCACCGCGAAGATGAGGTGAACTTTGTATTGAAGATCAAGAGAGAGAGAGAGAGAGCCATCTAGGTAACAACTACGGACCCGTAGGTTTGTAGGGAACTACTCACACATAACCATGGGAGCAACAAGGTTGATGTAGAGGCCCTCCATGATCGATCCCCCCTCCGACAGGGCACCGGAGCAGGGCTCCAGATGGGCACACGGTAGAACATAGACTTCCGGCGGCGGAAAATGTGTTTCGGGAGTCTCTCTAGGGTTTTTGGGATTTATTAGAATTTAGGCCAGAGAGGGGCGTCAGGAGACGCCCAAGGGGGCCAGCACATAACAGGGCGCGACCCCCCCCCCCCGGGCGCCCCCTGTTGTGTGCTCGCTCCCTCGTGCGGCCTCCGGTCTCCTCCCGAAGCTTCCAGGTCTTCTTTTGGTCCAGAAAAAATCATAAAAAAGTTTCGGGGCAATTGGACTACGTTTGGTACTGTAAACCTGAAAAGCCAAAAACATGCAGAAAACAGCAACTGGCATCGGGCACTGGGTTAATAGGTTAGCGCTAAAAAATAACATGAATTTGTAAATAATCATCCAAAAAGCATCCTAGAATGATAATATTATAGCATGGAACAATCAAAAATTATAGATACGTTGGAGACGTATCATGCCTCAGTGGAGCAACTCGCCACTCCTCCGCGGGTTGGCTTGGAGTGGCGAGTTGCTGAACCACGCGCTGGCTTGGAGTGGCAACTTGCTCCGTCGGGCTAGGAAAGGGAGGTGGACCAGCGATCTGCCTCGCTTGTATCCGACAGGCTCGGTGGGCAACCCAGCCGACTTTTATGTCAGAGAACTGCTCGTCATATGCCATCGAAAGGGTGGAGAAAATGGTGGAAAGAGGAGATGGGGAGCGGCCGGAGTAGGTTTCTCGGCATCCTCGCGTATTTTTAATGGAGGCGTTTGACTACGGTGATGAGGCGTGTTCAGGCAAGCGTGCATCAGGCGACACCCTCGGCTGACACGCTGCTTGATACGTCTCCAACGTATCTATAATTGTTGATTGTTCCATGCTATTATATTATCATTCTAGGATACTTTATATGCATTTATATGTTGTTTTATATCATTTTTGGGAACTAATGTATTAACCCAGCGCCCAGTGCCAGTTGTTGTTTTCTGCTTGTTTTTGGCCTTTAAGGAAATCAGTACCAAACACTGCAAAACTTTTTGGTGATTTTTTCTGGACAAATATAAGACCTGGAAGCTTCGGAGGGAGTCCGGAGGCCGCACGAGGTGGTGCCAAGGCAAGTGGGCGCGCCCAGAGGGTAGGCGCGTCCCCTTGCCTTGGGACCATCACGTGGCTCCTTTTGACCTAACTCCGCCTCTATAAATTCTCTAAACCGGGAAACCAACAGAGAACCAACCAAAGTACTTTTTCCGCCACTGCAAGTCTCTGTTCCACCGTGTAACACCCTGGTTTTCGCTCCTGTTTTTTTTCCTTTGCGGGATTCGACTCCCGTCCTTTTTCTCGGTGTTATCGGATTTCTTTCACTCTTGGGTATATGAAGATGGTCATTCAGCCTTGCCTTCCTATCCAACCAGAGATTCTCTCCAGTCCAACCTTGCCACCCAAGATCTTTGGCTCAGGGTTTTGCTGTCGAAACCCTACCTTCTCAGTTACCGGAAGGGAAACCCTAATCCTTCCAGTTACAAAGGAACCTCAATTTCCTTTGATCTGTTGCCTCCCAAACTTTTCCGAGTGATCATCCTTTATCTATAAACCCTGGATATGGAAAAATATTGCCAAGTCATTTGCAATATTTTTCATTTATAATTAATTCCTTTTTCTGCCAGTTAAAGGAATTAAATCCAGGAAAATATCTATCCATCTCCAAAGTTCATGAAAACTTGTGGAGATATTCTTTGTGATCATATTGAGCTCCCATAAAAATATTGGCCATAATTAAATAAGGGAAATTGCCTTTTCCTATTTAAAGCCAATATTGCATTTTGGGCCCTTTCTAAAGGAGCTACCATTTTGGTAGCCAGGAAAAATCCCAAATAATTTGTGGAGCTTTTCCTATCCATATATTCACCATTTCCATCAAGAACCCAAGTTCTATAGTTCAAATTTTGAGCACAACATCAATTTGCAAATTCTGCCCAGTGGGGCAATTTGCAAAGGAAGTGCTTGAACCCTTGATCTATTTGAGCTGAAATTTTTCATGGTGACTAACATTGATAAATCACTCATGGAAACCAAAGACCAGCTCAATCCCTCTATCCTTTCATCCACAGCATTTTTTTCTCAAGTTTCTGTCCATTTGGAAGTGCTGTGAAGGAAGTACCATGTAGGCATTTCCAAATGAGCTGAAACTTTTCCAGTATCTCCATATGTTCATATAATCACCCTACACCAAAATTCATCCAATTTCCTTCAGCCATTTGAGCACAGTATCAACATATTCATTTCTGTCCAGAGTGTTGGTGTGTGAAGGAAATGCTAGCTAGGGTGGTTCATTTGGCCTGAAAACTTGTCAAGGGATTCACCTTAGTAGTTAATTTACACACACCAAAACTCAGCTTATTTCCCTTAGCCATTTTTTCTGGAATCACAACAAACACCTTGCTATCAGAAACTTCTTCAGCAAGTTTCCCTCACCTCAGAGCCTCCCAGATGGTTCCATTCACATAGATCCTCTATTTGAGTAGTGAGGGAGCTGTTGGACACGATTGGACAGGTAGGAGAGTGCCAGAGCTTGTGGTGCACGTGGTGACCACGCCACGGCCATGCAGAAACGGCACACTGGGTACTGTCCTCGTCGGGTACCTCGCTCCGGCCAGCTCCGGCGTGTCCCGACGTGTCTAGTGGCTCCGCAGCGTCCACATGCCCCTCTCCCGCACCTTCTCTCCTCCTCCATCGTCCTCCTCGCGCCACGGCGAGCGCCGCCACAGCACTGTCCCGCGCGTGAACCCTGCCGTTTTCGCCTTCCCCTCTGTCCTCTTCTTCTCCGATCCCTCTCGAGCGCTTCCGAGGTCTCTCCCCTCCCCGCGAAGCTGCTCGACGCCGCAATCGGCCAGCCACGTCCCCCCGACGCTCCAGTGCGGCGATAAGATCGCCATCGCCGCCGTGCTCATCCGCCTCCATTTCCCGCCTATATATAGGCCGCCCCGGAGCCCTTCGAGCTCACCAGCAGCCTCTCCTCCCTCCCCTAGTCCTCCCGAACCCTCCATCCAGCCGGAGAGCCCCTCCCCGCCGCCCTATGCCGCCATGGCCGCCGCCTCGGTCCTCCTAAATTGGAGCTACCCCGAGCCCCTTCTCTCCATTTTCTGTCACCAGAGGAACCCCCAAGGTCCGGCGACCCTTCCCCGCCTCTCAGCTCCGCCTCTGGTGCACTGTGGCGACGTGCCCGACCTCGTCGGAGCAGCCTTCCGCCGTGGCCAATGCCCCGCCTGACTCCGAGCTCCCTGGCGCGCGTGTTGCCCTGGACGGATGCGACGCTCCACCCCAAGGCCGCCGGTGCCCTCGCCTCAGCCAGAGGTGGCCGAAGCCGGCCGGACGTGCACCGGCGCCGCGCGGTCTCGCCGGTGCCCCTGTTCGTTGGGAGGGGGAAGAGAGAGGTGAGGAGGAGAGAGAAGGTGGGGTGGGGGCCACCTGTAAGTGACCCAGAGACGGGGCCCTGCCCCGCCACGTCATTAAGTGGAGACGCCCTCGGCGTCTTTCCGTTTTCTCCGAAGGAAGGCGTATTCCACAGAAGTGCGCAACCGGCCGAGCTGTCAGGAACCCTGTTGAAAATATTATTTTTACAGATAGGTCCCTGGTAGAGAAACCTTTGTAACTTTTTGCTCGAAACTCCGATTCAGGTGAAACCAACGCTCACGTCTTCAGTGCGTCGAGCCCGTTCCGATGAGGTCACTTTCATAATGTTTGCACATTCTGAAAATGACCATTTTTCCCTTGCCCTTCTATCAGCCCTCCGAGAAAGAACGGTTCCGGCGATCCTTTCCGTGGACTCTCCGCACTTCTTCCCGGAGTATCCTTCACCCCAGGCAAGCCGACCATCTGATATATGCCCTAAAGCATTGCTCTATGTTATTCTTGTGTGTTTAACCTAATAATGATGTCCGTGCTAGAACTACTTAAATTCCTGTTAGTTTGTATTCATCATTTACCTTACTTGATCATGTTTAGCATTACCGCGCTAATGACTCATTATGATGTTATATGAAGATAGGTTGTTATGTTTATGCAGCTATTACCTCATACATAGTTACCACCAGGTCAAGTTTCTCATGATGGATATACCTGCCGGTTAAGTACTTGCTAAAACTGAACCAAGCCGGTTGATCTAGAGTCACCTGTCCGGACTTATCCGTGCAACCACATTTGCCGGTATGGGATGGCCTTGACTTGGTCTGATCGCGTGCTCTTTTACCGGTACCACCAGACATGGAAGGTTATGCGCGCGCGCTGCCCTGGCCCGGTAGGCGGCGATAACCTTGTGAGCCCAGTTGAGTTATTTGCCGGCGTTCCCGTTTGGGACAGTTTAGTTGGCCACGACGGTGGCAGGTGTCACGGGGTGACACAGGGGCCACCTAGGGCTTGACTTCGGGGGAGAATGATTGCCGGTGGTACGGTGGAGGAGTCACGGGTTAGGCAGGTTTCGTTGGAGCAACACTGGTCCACCCGAATGGGATCACGAGGCCAGGTGCTCCATGGTGTGGGTAAAGTGCGCAACCTCTGCAGAGTGTAAAATCTATTCGAATAGCCGCGTCCACGGTATGGGACAGTCCATCCAGGCCTCGCTAGGTGGTCAACCGTAACAATGATAATAATGATGGAAGAACTTGTCTTATGCCCTGAAGTACTCAGTGGATCATGGAGGTTCTGAGGGTTGTAAGGCAACCCGGAAGAGAGTAAGCTGGATCTGGTTAAGGTTTAGATTGGATCCTGAGATTATTCAGAGTATGGATTATTTACCTGCTATGCTTTACTTTACTGCATTTTACTTTAGTGGCTATCTTGCTAGATAAACCTGTTATGACTTGATAATTGATATTGCTAGCTAGTGATGCTATGCCATGTGAATTAATGTTGCTCTAATAATAAATGCATGCTTGAATGCCATGGATTGCTTTGCTTGGTGTATATGTTAGTTGGTTTGCTTGCGAGTACATTCAAAAGTACTCAGCGGCCTTTAACATGGCCAGGTTCACATATGGATCCGTCGTCCGTCGTCGAGGAACCAGAGCGTTCGCGGGCTAGGAGAGTAACCCAGTCAGATCCCTGTGGATTGGAGCCGCACCAAGACCATGCTGCCTTAGATAGAGCTTTTCCGCTGCCATCACCCTTGTAATATATCATGTAAGACTTATATATCCATTGATAGAAATGCCCGTGTTCATGATATTTGTTGTAAACGCGCATGCCAGGGTGATTTCCTGGGCTGGCATGCGTGGCGACCGCCTGGCTACAGTGGTAATTAGGCGGGGCACCACAACGGATGGTATCAGAGCAGCCAGGCTGACTATAGGTTACCCTAGCCAGACTTCACTGTCTTGTGGTCAGTAGAAAGCCCAGATGGATTTCAGCCATCTTTGCCACCTGGCACGGCTACTATTGATCATAAGGCAACCCCATAGGTCTTTGGCTCCATCAGACCCCAACTCTCATGGCCCTTGCCTCCGGTGTGAAACGCTCGGACCGGGCAACGATCCGTGAGCCCTGAAACCCCTAGGTAAACCAGATATCCTTACCCTGCTTGCTAACCATGGCATTTCTCTTCTTACTCTAGTTTCCTTTGGGAAACGCTTATAAATTCTATCTCTCCTCGACAACCTTAGGAATGTTGACTAAGCCACTTTGGCTATGGTCCTGCGTCGAGTGTGATGCTCCCTAAGGAAGTAGTAGGAACTTGACACCAGTGCTACCAGGAGCATTGTGTGGTTTCGCTTCTAAATCCTTAGAGGTGCATCGAGTGCGCTATACTAGTTATACTAGTGGATCCTTGGCCACATGTGTAAGGTCCGCAAAAATTTGAGCTTTATTTGCTTTTTGGTTTTTCGCGGTTCTTGTTTCTTTTGTCGATTCCGTCTCTCCGCTCCGACTGGATCCATCCGCAAGAGTTGCCTAAGAAGATCAGCATGCAACTGAGATAATACCCCATAATCCCAATTCAGCAAGAGTCCTGTCCAGCCAACTACCTGATATTCAAAACATTACACTGGATCTGTCAAGAATGAAGAATGGGTCAGAAGCAGAATCCGTGTGCAACAGACAAGCTAGAATATACCTGAGAGAGTTTGCCTCAGAACAAGTCACGCCTAAGGAACAGGGAGATGAGCTACTAAGAATGAACATCAGTAAGGACAAATTATTCCGTCCGCGATACATGGATTATTTCAGTTAGTGAAGTGAACCCTGAGTCTTCTCTCAATGGACCCAAGAATCATTTATTACCCACAGAAGACATATTTCAAGAATATGAAGGTGCCGAGAGCAACAACTAAACTCTGGTATGATGATACGAATTTCAAAGCATATCTTGGAATTCACCGATGCAAATACAAAATTTTCTGGGCACCGTGAACAAGGTTTGCGAGAAATATGGATAAGTTTACGGTTGCCTAGAATCAATGAGAACTTCAAATGCTTGGAAGTTCAACTAAATCAAATGGAAATTATCCGCCGACTATGTACTACCGGCAACATATGGTATTCAGGATTAATTGTAAACATGAGGTCTGCATCAGTCCTGCAACCTTTACAACAACAATAATCAGACCAGCAGAAGGACAAGCGATGTGCATGACCAATGGAATATCTTCAGTCAAGGTATGGCCTATATCAAGTTTTGGCTCTGCTATGGGTAAAATTCCGGATACTTCGGAAGGAAGCCAGAATCGGCCATAGATCCGACTGTGTACACAAGGCTTCTGGTATAAGGAACCCAGCCTTCCCCCGCAAGCTACCGAGAAGAGCTTACGATACTAGACTGCCAATCTTCCTCGGTACGCCACTCGGTGAGAGATCCTTCTGGGGTACGGCACTCCCATCTTCCACAGCGGGCTACCGCGGAAGACTTCCGGCATAAGGCACCTGACCTTCCGCGGCAAGCCACACTTGAAGGAAAGCTTTTGAGGTATGATACCCAGCCTTCTTCAGCACGCTACTCCGGCAGAATCTTCGAGCATAAGGAATTCAGCCTTCTTCAACACACCATCGTGCCCCAACAAGCATGTTAGAAGCAAGAACTAGTCTGTACACATATTCGCCTCAGAACCCAGTGGTTATGAAAGGAATTATCTTACCCCTACATGTGTTGTGAGCATGCAGGCCAGTGGATCAGTTTATGAGAGCCACTCGTACATGGGAATGACTGTGTCCAGAGAAACAGTGGCCCCATACTTCAAGGAAGGATATGAGCACAACAGTCCCTATGAGGTATGCAAGAGTAAGTTCTGAGAACAAGCCCGACAAACCGGGAAAACAATCAAGGAGCCGTGTTGGCAGGTCATTACAGGTCCATCAAAGGAGTCCACAAGCACAAAGAAGTTGTGGACAAACAACCTCCGTGAAGGTCAACAAGATACAACATCACGAACAAGGTGGTATTACCAACCCTTGTCAGACTCTTGCATATGCGGCCACAGCAATGCGCTACTCGCGGCTACAAACGAGCTTGCCGCACTCCTCATGAATATGGGCTACCAACTAAGGTAAAAGGCTATGCTCCGAAAGATACACCAGATGATAGCAATACTATGCTTAGCTCAGTGGTCACAGCAAGGACTACAGAGGCTATATATATGACATAGCCATCTCCACGAGTGATAGAGTTTGAAACAAGACATTCAGATAGAATGGCTCAAAGCATGTCAGCACCAACAGCTCAAAGACATCATGACATCATTAGAATAAGAGATTACTATCTATGATTACTTTGTGATCATGCCTGACATTTCAGTTGAGGATATAGCAGCCATAGTTCAGTCATGTTGATTCCTTGAATTATGGATCACCTAAGGGCAAAGTCAGGATGCATAAGCCAGAAGGAAACATCAGAATGGAACCCACAGCCAGACTGAGCATTCTGACACAGCAAAAAGAAAGTCATCCCACCCACTCGAGGCCATACGAGCACGTAGGCCTTGCACCAGGAAAGGAGGTCTTGCCCATGACAGTCAAGGTACGAAGTATCGCAATAAAACCGAAGCAGTTACTTCCAGGCCATGGAAATCGAGCTGTCTGTTGGTATTACCCGCTACCCCACCCAGCAATACCACTACCAGGACAAAAGGTACACCTGACAGGAAAGAGAAGGATTCAAGGAAACTGTGTGAAAAGACAACACATGGTCCATCAGAAGAGGCAGTTAAAGGGGTCAGTGAACCAACGAAGACAGGACAACTGATGGATCCAAGTCGCACACAGGTAAGTCCCCTTCCCCGGGAGGTAAGCCTGGAAATCTCGAGGACGAGATTTTCTTAAGGGGGGTAGGTTTGTAACACCCTGGTTTTCGCTCCTATTTTTTTTCCTTTGCGGGATTCGACTCCCGTCCTTTTTCTCGGTGTTATCGGATTTGTTTCACTCTTGGGTATATGAAGATGGTCATTCAGCCTTGCCTTCCTATCCAACCAGAGATTCTCTCCAGTCCAACCTTGCCACCCAAGATCTTTGGCTCAGGGTTTTGCTGTCGAAACCCTACCTTCTGAGTTACCGGAAGGGAAACCCTAATCCTTCCAGTTACAAAGGAATCTCAATTTCCTTTGATCTGTTGCCTCCCAAACTTTTCCCAGTGATCATCCTTTATCTATAAACCCTGGATATGCAAAAATATTGCCAAGTCATTTGCAATATTTTTCATTTATAATTAATTCCTTTTTCTGCCAGTTAAAGGAATTAAATCCAGGAAAATATCTATCCATCTCCAAAGTTCATGAAAACTTGTGGAGATATTCTTTGTGATCATATTGAGCTCCCATAAAAATATTGGCCATAATTAAATAAGGGAAATTGCCTTTTCCTATTTAAAGCCAATATTGCATTTTGGGCCCTTTCTAAAGGAGCTACCAGTTTGGTAGCCAGGAAAAATCCCAAATAATTTGTGGAGCTTTTCCTATCCATATATTCACCATTTCCACCAAGAACCCAAGTTCTATAGTTCAAATTTTGAGCACAACATCAATTTGCAAATTCTGTCCAGTGGGGCAATTTGCAAAGGAAGTGCTTGAACCCTTGATCTATTTGAGCTGAAATTTTTCATGGTGACTAACATTGATAAATCACTCATGGAAACCAAAGATCAGCTCAATCCCTCTATCCTTTCATCCACATCATTTTTTTCTCAAGTTTCTGTCCATTTGGAAGTGCTGTGAAAAAAGTACCATGTAGGCATTTCCAAATGAGCTGAAACTTTTCCAGTATCTCCATATGTTCATATAATCACCCTACACCAAAAGTCATCCAATTTCCTTCAGCCATTTGAGCACAATATCAACATATTCATTTCTGTCCAGAGTGTTGGTGTGTGAAGGAAATGCTAGCTAGGGTGGTTCATTTGGCCTGAAAACTTGTCAAGGGATTCACCTTAGTAGTTAATTTACACACACCAAAACTCAGCTTATTTCCCTTAGCCAATTTTTCTGGAATCACTACAAACACCTTGCTGTCAGAAACTTCTTCAGCAAGTTTCCCTCACCTCAGAGCCTCCCAGATGGTTCCATTCACATAGATCCTCTATTTGAGCAGTGAGGGAGCTGTTGGACACGATTGGACAGGCAGGAGAGTGCTAGAGCTTGTGGTGCACGTGGTGACCACGCCACGGCCGTGCAGAAACGGCGCACTGGGTACTGTCCTCGTCGGGTACCTCGCTCCGGCCAGCTCCGGCGTGTCCCGACGTGTCTAGTGGCTCCGCAGCGTCCACATGCCCCTCTCCCGCACCTTCTCCCCTCCTCCATCGTCCTCCTCGCGCCACGGCGAGCGCCGCCACGGCACTGTCCCGCGCGTGAACCCCGCCGTTGTCGCCTTCCCCTCTGTCCTCTTCTTCTTCGATCCCTCTCGAGCGCTTCCGATGTCTCTCCCCTCCCCGCGAAGCTGCTCGACGCCGCAATCGGCCAGCCACGTCCCCCCGACGCTCCAGTGCGGCGATAAGATCGCCATCGCCGCCGTGCTCATCCGCCTCCTTTTCCCGCCTATATATAGGCCGCCCCGGAGCCTTTCGAGCTCACCAGCAGCCTCTCCTCCCTCCCCTAGTCCTCCTAGAACCCTCCATCCAGCCGGAGAGCCCCTCCCCGCCGCCCTATGCCGCCATGGCCGCCGCCTCGGTCCTCCTAAATTGGAGTTGCCCCGATCCCCTTCTCTCCATTTTCTGTCACCAGAGGAACCCCCAAGGTCCGGCGACCCTTCCCCGCCTCTCAGCTCCGCCTCTGGTGCACTGTGGCGACGTGCCCGACCTCGTCGGAGCAGCCTTCCGCCGTGGCCAATGCCCCGCCTGACTCCGAGCTTCCTGGCGCGCGTGTTGCCCTGGACGGATGCGACGCTCCACCCCAAGGCCGCCGGTGCCCTCGCCTCAGCCAGAGGTGGCCGAAGCCGGCCGGACGTGCACCGGCGCCGCGCGGTCTCACCGGTGCCCCTGTTCGTTGGGAGGGGGAAGAGAGAGGTGAGGAGGAGAGAGAAGGTGGGGTGGGGGCCACCTGTAAGTGACCCAGAGACGGGGCCCTGCCCCGCCACGTCATTAAGTGGAGACGCCCTCGGCGTCTTTCCGTTTTCTCCGAAGGAAGGCGTATTCCACAAAAGTGCGCAACCGGCCGAGCTGTCAGGAACCCTGTTGAAAATATTATTTTTACAGATAGGTCTCTGGTAGAGAAACCTTTGTAACTTTTTGCTCGAAACTCCGATTCAGGTGAAACCAACGCTCACGTCTTCAGTGCGTCGAGCCTGTTCCGATGAGGTCACTTTCATAATGTTTGCACATTTTGAAAATGACCATTTTGCCCTTGCCCTTCTATCAGCCCTCCGAGAAAGAACGGTTCCGGCGATCCTTTCCGTGGACTCTCCGCACTTCTTCCCGGAGTATCCTTCACCCCAGGCAAGCCGACCATCTGATATATGCCCTAAAGCATTGCTCTATGTTATTCTTGTGTGTTTAACCTAATAATGATGTCCGTGCTAGAACTACTTAAATTCCTGTTAGTTTGTATTCATCATTTACCTTACTTGATCATGTTTAGCATTACCGCGCTAATGACTCATTATGATGTTATATGAAGATAGGTTGTTATGTTTATGCAGCTATTACCTCATACATAGTTACCAACAGGTCAAGTTTCTCATGATGGATATACCTGCCGGTTAAGTACTTGCTAAAACTGAACCAAGCCGGTTGATCTAGAGTCACCTGTCCGGACTTATCCGTGCAACCACATTTGCCGGTATGGGATGGCCTTGACTTGGTCTGATCGCGTGCTCTTTTACCGGTACCACTAGACATGGAAGGTTATGCGCGCGCGCTGCCCTGGCCCGGTAGGCGGCGATAACCTTGTGAGCCCAGTTGAGTTATTTGCCGGCGTCCCCGTTTGGGACAGTTTAGTTGGCCACGACGGTGGCAGGTGTCACGGGGTGACACAGGGGCCACCTAGGGCTTGACTTCGGGGGAGAATGATTGCCGGTGGTACGGTGGAGGAGTCACGGGTTAGGCAGGTTTCGTTGGAGCAACACTGGTCCACCCGAATGGGATCACGAGGCCAGGTGCTCCATGGTGTGGGTAAAGTGCGCAACCTCTGCAGAGTGTAAAATCTATTCGAATAGCCGCGTCCACGGTATGGGACAGTCCATCCAGGCCTCGCTAGGTGGTCAACCGTAACAATGATAATAATGATGGAAGAACTTGTCTTATGCCCTGAAGTACTCAGTGGATCATGGAGGTTCTGAGGGTTGTAAGGCAACCCGGAAGAGAGTAAGCTGGATCTGGTTAAGGTTTAGATTGGATCCTGAGATTATTCAGAGTATGGATTATTTACCTGCTATGCTTTACTTTACTGCATTTTACTTTAGTGGCTATCTTGCTAGATAAACCTGTTATGACTTGATAATTGATATTGCTAGCTAGTGATGCTATGCCATGTGAATTAATGTTGCTCTAATAATAAATGCATGCTTGAATGCCATGGATTGCTTTGCTTGGTGTATATGTTAGTTGGTTTGCTTGCGAGTACATTCAAAAGTACTCAGCGGCCTTTAACATGGCCAGGTTCACATAAGGATCTGTCGTCCGTCGTCGAGGAACCGGAGCGTTCGCGTGCTAGGAGAGTAACCCAGTCAGATCCCTGTGGATTGGAGCCGCACCAAGACCATGCTGCCTTAGATAGAGCTTTTCCGCTGCCATCACCCTTGTAATATATCATGTAAGACTTATATATCCATTGATAGAAATGCCTGTGTTCATGATATTTGTTGTAAACGCGCATGCCAGGGTGATTTCCTGGGCTGGCATGCGTGGCGACCGTCTGGCTACAGTGGTAATTAGGCGGGGCGCCACATCAATCTTCAGGTGCTCAATCCCAATGAAAAAAGGGGACATGACACGCATTGTATTGCTGCCATTAACGATAAAACGATGGGGTTTATTCATATTAATTGAGTTTGCTTTGTCTACATCATGTCATCTTGCTCCAAGCATTACTCTGTTTTATACTTAATACTCTAGATGCATGTTGGATAGCGCATTACTCTGTTTTATACTTAATACTCTAGATGCATGCTGGATAGCGTTCGATGAGTGGAGTAATAGTAGTAGATGCAGGAAGGAGTCGGTCTGACGTGATGCCTATATACATGATCATTGTCGTGAATAAATATTTCATAACCATGCACTTTTCTATCAATTGCTCAACAGTAATTTGTCTACCCACCGTATGCTATCTTTGAGAGAGAAGCCTCTAACAAAAACTATGGCCCCCGGGTCTACATAAATATTATTACTAAAATCCTAAAAATATTTCTGCCTTTTATTTACCATTATTTTATTTTATATTTATATCTATCCAACTATTAGTATTTAATCCTTGCAAGTAACGAGTTCAAGGGGCTTGACAACCCTCTTACCCGCGTTGGGTGCAAGTGTTTGATTCTGTGTGTGTAGGTGCTGACGACAGGAGTTTGTGTGATTCTCCTATTGGTTCGATAACCTTGGTTCTCAATGAGGAAATACTTATTTCTACCGTGCTGCATCTCCTCTC
The DNA here is from genome assembly GCA_039707655.1 of Elymus sibiricus. Lineage (NCBI taxonomy): Eukaryota > Viridiplantae > Streptophyta > Magnoliopsida > Poales > Poaceae > Elymus > Elymus sibiricus. The sequence continues at coordinate 350,456,259 of CM077663.1, forward strand.
CTCTTCAGGGAAAAACCCAACGCAGTTTACAAGTAGCAGGAAGAATTTATGGCGCCATTCTCTGGGAGATATCATCAAATTCTTATGAGGTTCCTTCGCACAAATTGTCATTCACTTGTTCTACTTTTTATTTGCCTTTATATTTGCTTTCCTATAAATATCAAAAATAGGAAATATTTCTATTTGCTTGCTTGCTAGTTTATTTGCTTCGTCACCATGTCTCAAGATAATACCAAGTTGTGTGCCTTCTTGAATACTAATAACAATTATTTTATTAGTACGCCTATACCACTCGCCACCAGTGCAGAGTTTTATGATATTAATGCTGCATTACTAGATCTTGTTATGAAAGAACAATTTTTGGGAAGTCTTAATGAGGGCTTCGCATCTCAATACTTTTGTTTATGTGATATGCAAAAGAAAAGGGATATGGATAATGATGTAGTCAAATTAAAATTATTTCCTTCTTCACTAAGAGACAAAGCTAAAGCTTGGTTTTCATCTTTACCTTGTAATAGTATTGGAACATGGGATAAGTGTAAAGATGCTTTTATCACCAAGTATTTCCCTCCCGCTAAGATCATCTCTCTTAGAAACCAAATTATGAATTTTAAATAACATGAGCAAGAACATGTTGCACAAGCATGGGAGAGGATAAAGTTGATGATTATGAATTGTCCCACACATGGTTTGAATTTATGGATGATTATACAAAATTTCTATTCGGGACTAAACTTTGTATCTAGAAAGCTTCTAGATTGTGCTGCAGGTGGTACCTTTATGGAGGTGACATTAGGAGAGGCTACAAAACTTCTGGACAACATCATGACAAATTATTCTCAATGGCACAATCGAGCTCCAACTGGTAAGAAGGTAAATTCTGTTGAGGAAATTGCCACTTTGAGTGATAAAATGGATGCTCTTATGAATATGGTTGCTAATAAACATGATCATGTTGATACCAATAATATACGTTTATCTACTTTGATTGAGAAAAATGATGATGCTATTGATGTGAACTTTGTCTCTCGAAATAATTTCAACAACAATGCTTATAGAGGGAATTTCAATGCTAGAACGTATCTCAGTAATTCCTCTAATAATTATGGTAATTCCTATGGAGATTCATCCAATAATAATAATAGGATACCTACTGATCTTGAGAACACCATTAAATAATATATTAGTTCTCAAACGATTTTCAATACTATGGTAGAAGAAAAATTGCATAAAGTTGACGATATGGCTAGAAATATTGATAGGATTGCTCATGATGTGGAAAATCTTAATAATAAAAAATTGACACCAAAGCATGATATTAATGAGTCCATTAAATCTATCCAAGTCTCTATTAATGAAAGTAAGGAGGGGACAGCTAGGTTGAGAGCTAAGCGAGAATTCTTAGAAAAAGCTCTTCCACCTGGTTTTTTACCGTAACCATGATGAAGATCTTAAAATGATTGGTGTTTATCCTATTGGATCTTTGTTTACTAATCTAAAAAATGATGATAAAGGGACTGGATACGAGTCAACTTTAGGTAGAAGGCATCCCATTTGTTTCGAAGGGTGATGATCTTAACGATCAAAATAAAAAATGGGTTTGGAGAGGTCAAAACTTTAGCTATGTGCCCACTATTTTGGATTACAAGTACTTTAATTATGAGAGATGCTCTTTAGTATAATGTATTTCCTTGTTACAATCCATAATTATCTCACCCAATGCCTATGAACAAAATAAAGCTTTTACTAAACATATTGTGGAAGCTATGTTAAAAGCTCATGAAGAGAAATTTGATTTAGAAGTTTCTATTCCTAGAAAGTTGCATGATGAATGGGAACCTACTACTAAAATAAAGCTTAAAGATTATGAATGTAATGCTTTGTGTGATCTTGGTGCTAGCGTTTCCACTATACCTAAATCTTTATGTGATGCGCTAGGCCTCACCGATATAAATGAATGTTCCCTTAACTTGCATTTAGCGGATTCCACCATTAAGAAACCCTTGGGTAGGATAAATCGTGTGCTTATTCTTGCTAATAGAAATTATTTTCCCATGGATTTCATTGTGCTTGATATTGAATGCAATTCATCTTGTCCAATAATACTTGGTAGGCCTTTCCTACAAACTATAGGTGCTATTATTGATATGAAGGAGGGAAACATAAGATTCCAATTCCCATTAAATAAAGGGATGGAAAAATTCCCTAGAAAGAGAATTAAACTACCTTATGAATCTATCATGAGGGCCACCTATGAACTGAGTGTCAAGGATGACAACACTTGATACTATGCATTATGCCTAGCTAGGGGCATAATAACTAATGCTTGTTGGGAGGCAACCTAATATTTATCTTAAAATTTTGCTTTACCTCGTGTTTTACTGTGCTTGCATGATTATTGCTATTGTAATGATTGTGTTTTATATTTTAATTAGTGTTTGTGCCAAGTAAAGCCTTTGGGATTAATTTGGATGAGAGTAGAATTGATACGGTGCAAAAACAGATTCTGTTGTGTCTAGTACAGGAATTTTGGTTCTCTGCTAGAGCATGATAAATTACTGAATTTTTTACATAGTATTGGTATACAAATTGTTCATGTTGTTCTAATTTTTCAGAACTTTCGGAGCTACATAAGTATGGTTTTACTACATATCATTACAGACTGTTATGTTTTACACATATTCTATTTTTGCTTGCATAGTTTGCTTGTTTTAATGATGCTACGGATTGTATCGGGGGTATAAGCCATGTAAAAGTTAGAATACAGTACATATTATGCAATAATAAAATATGAATCAATTTATAACATTACCTAAAGTATTTGATATGTTGATTATACTAACGGATCTCACGAGGTTTTGTTGAATTTTGTGTGATGAAGTTTTCAAGTTCTGGGTGAGACCACGATGGATGAAGGAATAAGGAGCGACAAGACCCTAAGCTTGGGGATTCCCAAGGTACCCAAATGTAATATTGTAGGAAGACTCAAGTATCTAAGCTTGGGGATGCCCCAGAAGACATCCCCTCTTTCATCTCCATTCCATCGTTATGTCACTTGGAGTTATATTTTTATTCATCACATGATATGAGTTTTGCTTGGAGCGTCGTTTGCTTTAGTTTGTTTTTACTTTTCCACAATCATTGTTTGTTGGACACACCCACTTGAGAGAGACACAAGATCACCATGATTCATTAGAATACTCTTTGTGCTTCACTTATATCTTTTGAGCTTGGAAGTTGCTCTAGTGCTTCACTTATATCTTTAGAGCACGGTGGCATGTAGATTTTATAGAAATAATTGAACTCTCGTGCTTCACTTAAATTTGTTTGAGAGTCTAATAAATAGTAACGGTAATTTGCATGGGTTATAAGACTAGTCCAAAAAGGATAGGTATTCAAGGAGGAAATAATTAAAACCTTCATGTAGCTCACCATATAAGAGAAACTGTGGGTTAATGATATTAATGTAGTAATATGAAAGGGCATGAGTACATGATTGTTGGTTAGTAGAAATATCGGTAATTAAAGCTTGTTACTTGTTGCTCATATAAATATTGGTTATGGCATGATGATGATGTGTGAGCATTCTTATTCCTCGTTGAAATCCTAGTGTTGTTCGAGTCGGGGGTGCGAGATGGTTAACTCCTACCAACCTCCTCCCTAGGGGCATGCGGTAGTACTTTGCTTCAAGAGATATAATAAGGCTTTGCAATAAGTATATGAGTACTTTATGACTAATGTGAATCCATGGATGTTCTTTAGGCCACCGTTCGTCATTATTTAGATGTTACGCTAGATCATTGCACATCCTGGTACATTGCCAGAGGCATTCATATAGAGCCATTTCTTTTTCATTGAGTTGTTATATCGAGTTGTAAGTAAATAAAAGTATGATGATCATCATTATTAGAGCACTGTCCCAGTGAGGAAAGGATGATGGAGACTATGATTCCCCCATAAGTCAGGATGAGACTCCGGACGAAAATAAATAAATGGGGGGAGGCGAAAAAAAGGAGAAAAGCCCACCATGAAAAAAATGAGAGAAAAAGAGAGAAGGGCAAGTGTTACTAATTTTTATTCCACACTTGTGCCTCAAAGTGGCACCATGTTCTTCATATAGAGAGTCTCCTGAGTTGTCATTTTCATATGGTAGTGGGAATTTTTCATTATAGAACTTGACTTGTATATTCCGATGACAGGCTTCCTCAAATGCCCGAGGTCTTCATGAGCAAACAAGTTGGATGCACACCCACTTAGCTTCCGTTGAGCTTTCATACACTTATAGCTCTAGTGAATCAGTTGCATGGCAATCCCTACTCCTTGCATTGATATCGATTGATGGGCATCTCCATAGCCCGTTGGTCCTCCTAGTTGATGCGAGACTTTCTTTCCACTTTGACTCCTTTTGATCTCTACCACCATACTCTATTCCATCCATATGCTATGTCCATAGTTCACACTCATGTATTGAGTGAGGTTGAAAATGCTGAAACGCGTTAGAAGTATGATCCAATTGCTTAACTTGACACCATGGTGCTCATGATTTGTACTTATGTGGTGAAGACGGAGTCATGCCATGCTAATATGATAAAATGAGTGGGGAGTAACGTTCTTCAAGGATCGTATATTTTGAAAGTTAATGATTGTGTTATTTATGTTTATAGATATTATAGATATTATTACGTTGATTGTTATTAGTTCATCGTTTCTCAAAGATCATACCTAAAAGAGATTACATGTTGGGTAGCATGTCGCATCAAAAATTCTGTTTTTATCATTTACCTACTTGAGGACGAGCAAGAATTAAGCTTGGGGATGTTGATACATCTCCAACGTATCTATAATTTTTTATTGTTCCATGCTATTATGTTATCATTCTAGGATACTTTATATGCATTTATATGCTATTTTATATCATTTTTGGGTATTCACCCAGTGCCCGGTGCCAGTTGCTGTGTTCTGCTTGTTTTTGGCCTTTCAGGAAATCAATACCAAACGAAGTCCAAACGCTACAAAACTTTTTGGTGTTTTTTCGGGACAAATATAAGACCTGGAAGCTTGGGAGGGAGTCCGGAGGCCGCACGAGGCGGTGCCAAGGCAAGTGGGTGCGCCTAGCGGGGTAGGCGCGCCCCCTTGCCTTGGGACCACCCCGTGGCTCCGTTGGACCTAACTCCGCCTCTATAAATTCTCTAAAATTGGGAAACCAACAGAGAGCCAACCAAAATATTTTTCCGCCGCCGCAAGTCTCTGTTCCGCCGTGTGCCCATCTAAAGCCCTGTTCTGGTGCGCTACCGGAGGGGGGATCGATCACGGAGGGCCTCTACATCAACCTTGCTGCTCCCATGGTGATGTGTGAGTTGTTCACCACTGACCTACGGGTCCATAGCTAATACATAGATGGCTTTCTCTCTCTCTCTTTGATCTTTAATACAAAGTTCACCGCGATTCCCTGGTGATCTATTCGATGTAATCTTCTTTGCAGTGTGTTTGTTGGGATCCGATGAATTGTGGATTTATGATCAGATTATTCATGAATATTAATCGAGTCATCTCTGAATTCTTTTATGCATGATTGTTATAGCTTCGTATTTATCTCCGATCTATCGGTTTGGTTTGACCAACTAGATTGATTTATCTTCAGTGGGAGTGGTGCGTTGTGATGGGTTCAATCTTACGATGCTCAATCCCAATGACAGAAGGGGACATGACACGTATTATATTGCTGCCATTAAGGATAAAACGATGGGGTTTATTCATATTAATTGAGTTTGCTTTGTCTACATCATGTCATCTTGCTCCAAGCATTACTATATTTTATACTTAATACTCTAGATGCATGCTGGATAGCGGTCAATGAGTGGAGTAATAGTAGTAGATGCAGGTAGGAGTCGGTCTACTTGCTTATGGACGTGATGCCTATATACGTGATCTTTGTCGTGAATAAATATTTCATAACTATGCGCTTTTCTATCAATTGCCCAACAATAATTTGTCTACCCACAGTATGCTATCTTTCAGAGAAAAGCCTCTAGCGAAAACTATGGCCCTCGGGTATACGTAAATATTATTACTAAAACCCTAAAAATATCGTTGTCTTTTATTTTATATTTATATCTATCCAACTATCAATATTTAATCCTTACAAGTAACGAGTTCAAGGGGTTTGACAACCCTCTTGCCCGCGTTGGGTGCAAGTGTTTGATCCTGTGTGTGTAGGTGCTGACGACGGGAGTTTGTGTGATTCTCCTATTGGTTTGATAATCTTGGTTCTCACCGAGGAAAATACTTGTCTCTACTGTGCCGCATCTCCTCTTCTCTTCAGGGAAAAACCCAATGCAATTTACAAGTAGCACCGCTTCAATGGTGGAGGCCAAGAGAGGTCTTGTCCGCCCTGAGCCGTCTTCTATAGACCGACGCGCTCTACAGCGGCACGGGCAGCTGGCGCTGGACGGGAACGCACGCGGGCGACGGAGGAGGTGTTGGGGTTGGCTAGGTCGTTCAGATGGCTTGGGTGTTGTCCAAACACCCGTCAAACCCCTAACGTTTGTCTCCGGTTTACGGGAGAAAATGCGTCCAGACCGCAAATCGGACTGATACACACACGTGTTAGATGTCTTGCAGTCCGAACAACATGGTTCATACGGATGCGAACGGTTTACGAATCATCCTTGGAGATGCCCTAAACGCTTGCACCAATCGATGCATATAAATACGTACTCAAATAGCCGTGCGTCGATCTGCAAGTGCAGACACGTACCCTGAATATACCCAAACTGATCGATACATACAAATGTGTACTTATATACCTATGCGCGGACGGAAAGGGCAAAAACATGCTCCCTGTTTCTCACAATATAAAACGTTTGTGCAAGCTATGTTAGCTTGCAAAAACATCTTATAATATGGAACGGGGGGAGTACCCAAATATCACGTCATATATGTTCATATCTTTGCAAAATTTTATAAAATAGTTACATATAAGTAAAAAAATGTTTTTTCAGCAATCCATATCTAACATTAATTTGACAAATTGTTCATTTTTATTGGACAAAAAATAAACAAAAAACAACCCGTGCACCCTCCGGTAGGTGCAATATACGTACCCAAATATCCCATCATGTTCACTTATAGCTTTGCGGGAATTTTATAAAATAGTTACAGATAAGTAAAAAAATATGTTTTTGTCAATCATCCATATCCTAACATTAACTGGACAGATTGTTTATCTTTTATTGAGCAAAAAATTAATCAAAAAAATGGCATGTAGAAAGACCCGAACATAGACGGGCGGTGGCATCGACCAGTAGCTTGATGTCGTTGGACAGGCGTCCAGAGAGTTCCAAGACCGAAGGCGCCCGGGGGCTCTGCCAAAATGGGCGGGCATGCAGTTGCTAAGACCGGCCACGTAGAACCAGTTCTTGTGCCAAAACCGCATCGACCGCAGGAGGTCAACTAGGAAGAACTTGGAGGAAGGTCGCAGTCGGAGGCTCACCCCACCAAGGTCGTGGATGGCGTCATCGTTCATCCGCGGCTTGATGCAGAAGAAATGGTGAAACAAATCGAGATGGGGAGCAGTCCCCAGATCGCACTCGCAGAAAGTAATAAAATTGGCAACATGGAGGAATCCGATCGGAGTGAGATGATGGAGTTGGTAGCCAAAGAAGAAAAGGATCCCCCGCATGAAAGGGTGCAAGGGGAAGTCGAGCCCACGACTAAAGTAGTCGAAGTGGAGCACGCGCTTGTTGGCGATCGGTGCTGGCTGAACTTCTCCTAGGAGGGGAATCAGGTACCTCTGGTTCTCCGGGAATGACCCCTCCGCCTTCAGCTTCTTTATCTCAACGTCTGAGGCGGTGGAGAGGAACCACTTGCCAGTGGTGTGACCCCCTTATGTGCAGGGTTATTTTATCTCGTTTTAGTATTCGTAAGACTAGATGGGTTACATTTAGATGCTTGTTGCAACCTCACCACATAACCGTATCATACCCAAGTGTTGCTAGTCTTAGTACCCTTAGTAATGTAATTGTTGAGTCCTAAAAGGCTCACAGATGCCACAACAATTTCGGATGCAGGTTATGATGATACAACTACAACCTACAGGTTCAGATGGTGTCATCAACTACCAGGGCCACTATGATGGAGATAGTGGTCAATACTACGTGACTCTCGGTTACGATCACGACGATCTGGCCCGGCCGACCCCAGCCACCGCAAATTGCGTCGTGCAGCCACTGGCCAATGTGCTCCCCCGCGCGGGCCCTGTTGCTGGCCCGCGCGCTCTGTCGTGCCTTGACACACTAGCCACAGAAATCACGTCGTATCGGACAAAGCAACACCCCCAGCCCCACTCGAGGAGAAAAGAAAGGCAGATCTCGCCGTCGGTGCCGCGCGGGCTTTGCGCGGCGGCTAGGGTTTGCACGCGGGTGAACGATTGTTGTCAGTGGGGCGGTGTCCTTCTAAATTTCCATTTCCTTAATTTGCTTCACTAGTGCACGACAACAAGCGGCCTCATAAAAAGAAAAAAAATGGCTCCACAACAGTTTGGCCCTGGCGCACGAAGTGGCACTTGTGAGTCCCATCCCTATCACGTCGCGTTTCACCTCACGAGGACAGAAAAAAGAACGGTAGTACTCCGTTTCGTTTGGAAAGTTCCCTTTTGAGCTCGAGCTCAAATGCACCTGCATGAACAGTAAAATCGAAAAAAAATTCAAAACATTTCAGAAAATTCTGAATTTTTTTTATGATGAACTTTGACAAATTTTCTAAGTGCTTGAAAATTTTCACCATGAGATCACATTCGAGGAAGGCGTGGCAAAAAAAAAAACAAAATCAGTGTTTCAAAATGCTTTCGAAAATAGCATTTTCAGAGCATCGTTTTTGTTTTTTTGTCACGCCTTCCTAGAATGTGATCTCATCATGAAAATTTGCAAGCGCTTCAAACATTTGTCAAAGTTCATCACAAAAAAAATTCAGAATTTTTTAAAACGTTTTGATTTTTTTTCAATTTTACTGTTCATGCGGGTGCATTTGAGCTCGAGCTCAAATACTCCATGTCCGTTTCGTTTGAGGCTTCCACAGCACGAGACGCGGAGAGCTAGAGTTTTCCTCGCAAAGTGTTTTTTACCGGTGCCGGGAGCTACCGGTGATGCTCTCACCAATGCCTTGCTGCCATGTGTAAAGGTGTGAGATCACATGCATGCGTATATCAAAGTATTGATGTAAATAATTTCTTGTATTGTTGTTTTAAGTCAAATCAATGTCAGATCGATGGGACCCATGTCAGGTGAGGGAGAGATTCTACACTGACGTGCATGTGGTGCACGGTTACAAATCCTTTCCTTTTATTTTCTCTTTAGAATTTTCAATTATTTCTATCTTTTAAACCATACTGTTATTTTTGAAATATTTTATATATTTGAATTCCTGAAGCCAAGAGCTTTAGAATAAGACCAAATTTGGACGCATTTCAAACATGTTTTATTTTCAGCATTTCAAATGATTGAAATCAGGTTTCTGAAACAAGCGAAATAGGTTTTTTGAAATAATTGAAATTAGTTTTAGACATTGAGTGAAATCAATTTTGAAATATGTTTTCTCAACTGAATGAAGTATGTTTTCTCAGCCGTGTGAAATTAGTTTTGCAAATGAGTCTAATGTGTTTTCTGAACGAGTGAAATCTATTTTTGAAACAGGTGAAATTGATTTTTAACTCATAGTTTTTCTGAAATGAGTAAAATCAGTTTCATGAGTAAATGAAATATTTTCTGAAATGAGTGAAATCAGTTTCATGAGTAAATGAAATATTTTCCGAATTGTGTGAAACCAATATTTGAAATGAGTGAAATCAGTTGTTTCATGAACTAAGTGAAATCAGTTTTCTGAAATGTGTGAAATAAGTTTTTTTCCTTGAGTGAAATCAATTTCTAAATGAGTGAAATCAGTTTTTCGCACTGATTCAAATCAATTTCGAAATGAAACATGAAACTGAGTGAAATTTGTTTTCTCAACTTAGTGAAATTATTTTTCTGAAATGAGTGAAACTAGTATTTCAAAAAATATCTGGAACAAACCTATTTCCTAAGAATTATGTTTGTTGAAATGAGTGAAATTAAATTTTATATGAGTGAAACTAGTATTTCAAAAAATATCTGGAACAAACCTATTTCCTAAGAATTATGTTTGTTGAAATGAGTGAAATTAAATTTTATATGAGTGAAACTAGAATTTCAAAAAATATCTGGAACAAATCTATTTCCTAAGAATTATGTTTTCTGAAATGAGTAAAATCTATCTTTTATAAATGATTGTAATGTGTTTTTTGAATGTGAAATGTTGAAAGGTTTTCTGAAACTTGTAAAATGTGAAACTAACTGAAATGCGTTTCTAAAGTGAGTGAAACAGTAAAAAATCAAACTAGCCAAAGTGTATCCAAGATTGATCTTGTTTTAAAGGTCTTGTCGTCCTGAATTCAAAAATATAAAATATTTCAAAACTGAATATTTAGTTTAAAAGTTATCAGCCTTTTAAAATGCCAAATGGAAAATAAAGTGCAAGTATCTAGTGTGTGTGTCCAGCCATCCTTCATCTATGCTTTCTCACTCTGTCACCTGACAAAAGATGCTGTTGTGGACCCGTCTAACCCTGTTTGTATAAGATTCGTATTGCTAAAAAAGAGAAGCAAAAGCATTGTGGGGTCTTTTGGCCACACTAATCTCAAAGCAATGCATGTGATCGATTCCTAACCGGTACATACCGGCACCGGTAAAACAACTTATTCGGAGTTTTCCTTTCTTGAGAAGAATTCAAACCTAGTCCTCCATTGCCACGCTGCCAACCAGCAGCCGCTCACTTCCCAAACCCATACGAGCACGGAACACAGCCAAGAAATTACCAAAAAATTACCGTGCGATCCACACGCCGGTAAAAACTTTCCTTGAACGGTAGCCCCAACGGCTAGTTCCCGTGCCCGGAGTCCCGGTCGATCCCAGCCGTCGGATCTCCCGACCGTTGGAGGCCGGTCCGAAATAAAGCCCCAGCCTCCTCCTGCCCCCGTCCTCCACACCAGCCCCCCTCCAATCCAATCCCCCAACCCCAACCCGACGAGAGCCGCCGTAGCAGGGACGAATCGGAGGTCGCCGATCCGCCCTGTTACGCTCAGCACCTCGCTGGTTTTCCGAGGACTTTGAACGGAGCCGGAACAAGCGCAACCCATGGCGACGAGGCACAACCAGCACGCGGCTGCCGCTCCGCAGCCGGCCGCCAACAGAGGTGAGCCGCCCGTCCGCCCACCGAATCTCTCTTTCTTGACGCGCCGCGCGGGGAACGACCGCTCTAGGGGTTCTCGATTTGGTCCTGCTGCCTACGCCGTTGGTTTCTGGCGGCATGTTTCGTTCGAGTTCTTGATCTGTTCGCCGTGCGAGTCTAATTAGCCAAGATCGGTTCTTTAATGATGTTTCCAACCAGGAGAGTCCGAGTTTCTTGCCCGATCCGTGCGTCAACGAGCAATTCCCTGATCTTTACTCATGTTTCTCTTTCGAGATGTCCAGGTGCCGCAGGGAGGCAGAAGGGCGCCGCCGCCGGCCGCCCCGGTGCGGCAGGAAACAGGCGTGTGCTCGGGGACATCGGAAACGTCGTCCACGCCCAGGTCCTTGACGGGTAAGAAACTCAATCAGCGCAAGAATCGATTCCCGTCCTGCTTTTCTTTCTTCCTTTCTTTCTCCTGAACTGAATCCGTTCTTGTTCGCTGCAACAGAAAGATCCAGCTGCCGGCGGGGATCAATCGGCCAATCACCCGGAGCTTCGGCGCTCAGCTCTTGAAGAAGGCACAGGCCGAGCCATCCAATGTACGGAAACGAGCTGAGCCCCCTTTCCGATCCTGCACGCCTTGCTTCGAAAGCAATTTCTTGATGATCGATTTCTAAAGTAATTTCTTGATGATGGGTTCTAATCTGAATCGATGTGGTGGTTTGCAGAACGGCGTAGCTGTTCCTCCAGCAGCGCGGGCCGGCCTGAAGCCGGTGGCCAAGAAGGTCCCTGTCAAGCCCGCCGCCGCCCCTCGCCCTGAGCCGGCGGCTGCCAAGATCGTCACCGGCTCCGATGAAAACAAGAAGCCGTCCGAGGGCGACGCTGCCTGCTCTGCCCCCAAGATCTCAAGGAAGAAGGTCGTCCACACCCTCACGACTGTGCTCAACCATCGGTCTAAGGTGAGCGGCCCGGCCCATCCAACTCTGCTCGCTTGACTCTGCTCATCCCAGTGCCTTAACTCTGCTCGCGTGTTCTTGTGAATGGCAGGAGGCCTCGATTGATGACATCGACAAGCTGGACGGTGACAACGAGCTTGCCGTCGTCGACTACATCGACGACATCTACAAATACTACAAGGAGGCACAGGTAACTACAAACCTCCCTCTTCAGCATGTCTGTTCGAGCGACACCCGCAAGCAACTGTTCTGACGATGTTCACCAATCTGTGTTGCAGCACGAGTGTCGGCCCATCGATTACATGGGCAGCCAGCCTGAGGTCAACCCCAAGATGAGGGCTATCCTGACAGATTGGCTTGTGGAAGTCACGCACAAGTTCGAGCTCATGCCCGAGAGCATGTACCTGACAATCTACGTGATCGATCGGTTCCTGTCCCTGCAGGCGGTGCCCCGGCGGGAGCTGCAGCTCGTCGGCATCGCGGCCATGCTCATCGCTTGCAAATACGAGGAGATCTGGGCGCCCGAGGTATGGCCAAACCCTTTCTCTGAATCCATCTGTTCGTTTCGAGTAGCTGCCTCAATCTGCTCATGTCTGTCTGTGAACAAACGAACGAACAAACTCTGAATCTCAAGTGGCGGCTTGCTTTGTGTTTGCAGGTGAACGATTTCATATCCATAGCCGATAACTCGTACTCGAGGCAGCAGATCCTGTCCATGGAGAAGAATATCCTGAACAGCATGGCTTGGAACCTAACCGTCCCCACCCCGTACGTCTTCCTTGTGCGGTTCGCCAAGGCTGCCGGGAGCGACAAGGAGGTAAAAAGAACCAACTGTATTTTGATTCTGATCTCTGAAGTTGCATGTGTCGCATAGTGCTGAATTTCGTTTCCTCTTGTTCTTGTGAATGAACGCAGCTAGAAAACATGATATTCTTCTTCGCCGAGATGGCGCTCATGGAGTACGGCCTGGTGACGGCGCGCCCCTCGCTGGTGGCAGCTTCTGCGGTGTACGCCGCTCGGTGCACGCTGAAAAGAAGCCCCGTCTGGACAGAAACCCTGAAGCACCACACCGGAATCGCTGAACCGCAGCTCCTGTGAGTTATCCATTCACTTGTCTGTCTGCTGAAATTTGCTGAATGAGCTGGAACTCATGGAAATTCTATCTGATTGTTGGTTTCAGGGAGCCTACAAAGATGCTGGTCATGGCACATGCCGCTGCTCCGGACAGCAAGCTCAAGGCCGTCTACAAGAAGTACGCTTGTGAGCAGTACGGGCGTGTGTCCCTGCGCCCTCCGGCAGTTGCCGCTCCTCAGCGCCTGGCGTAGTCTGCTTTAGGGTTTGCTCCTCGGCTTTCGATCTTGAAAGCTTGGTTACTTGATGTGCTGCGACTATCTGATATGATACACCAGGATGTAAACAAAAACTACATTCATTCATATGTTTGAGCGATTTGCTTGGCTTTCGAATCAAGAGAGCTGGGTTTACTTACTCTGCATGTTCTGCTATTTGATACGACACACCAGAGTGTGTAAGAACAACAATTCATACTAGTTTGAATCGAATTCAAAGTATTCTTTTTTCCCACATGTGTTCATGTTCTCGATGGTCGAATCAAGACATGCTTTCGAATCAAGAGCAGCTACTCGAATCGAATTCAGTTTGTGTTTGTTACAGTTATCCAGTTTTTTCTTTTGTTTGCGAATCAGGAGCTTTTCATTGCTGAATAAGTGCAGCAACAGCTAGAAAAAACTGTCTCCCATCAAGAGTTTTCCCATCTCAAAATTTTCTCCGCATCAGTCTACCAAGGAAGTTCAGCGGAAAAAAAGAGAGAGAAAGGAGAGATTCTTTTCCAAGATAAAATTGAGTTCGTCCAACAAACATTGCTAAATCAAATTCTCAAATATCGCAATCTCTAAACAACATTTCAGTTATGGGTTTAGGGATTTCGCAATCTCTAAACAACATTTTCAGTTATTATGAACCCAAATATCGGGGCCAACAAGGTGTGCGGCGTCTAGTGTTATTGACCTCCTCTCGGCGATCACCTCGCGCTGAGTCCCGATTCTCCACGGTGTTCTACACCGCTAGCTTCTTATGGCATCTCCTTCGGACGAGCGATCTGCCGCGAGTGGTGGCCCTCGGGCATCTCTCAAGGCCACATCTCTAGAACTGTGTTGCAAGCACATGTGTGATGTGGATCTTGTTCTTGAGTGATTTCCCTCTTGTGTGAGTTCTATATGTTCCTGAGGGGCTGTTTTGGATCAATATGTTTATATGGTCAGATTTATCTTAATTACTTCTCTTATATTTGTGGATGCTTGTATTATACGTGTTGAATTTGATAAGTGGGATTTGGTAAGGAAACATTTATTATACGTGCTGAATTTTATCTACACTTGTTACTATGGAGAACAATCGTTTGAGAGGCTTGTTCGGGGTATCTTCACCCCTAGTACAAGTGGTGAGAGCTACTGAAAATATTTATTGTGAAATTCCTTTTAGTATTATGGAAAGATTGCATGCTAATCCCTATGCAGGAGATGGAACAATACATCCTGATATGCACTTAATTTATATGGACGAACTATGTGAATTATTTAAGCTTGCGAGATTATTGAGGGATTAAGTTAAAAAGAGGGAAAATCATTTTCATGGTATAGGCTATTGGATGATTCTGATTCATGGAACTGGAATCAAACGAAGCTGAAATTTCATCATTTTTTTAATCTTATGCACTTGATTCATCGCAATTGGAATTGTATCTATATTTTTTGGCCGCGTGAAGGAGTAATTATTGCTCAAATACCCCAATCACGAGCTCTTGAAAGATATTATCGTCCATAATTTTTATGCTAGGCTTTCTCTTCATGATAAAGAAATTCTTAAGTTTTCTTCCGTTGGTTCTTTCTCAAGTCAGCAAATTGAATTCAATTGAGATATCATTGAAATAATTAAACATAACTCTGAAGATTGGGAGGTCAAGAAAGGTAAGGAGTCATGTATAAAGCTTGAATATGATCGTGTTAAGTCTTTTGTAGAAACATATGTTTTTCATGAGCTTAGTGCAAAATGTGGACTTGATTCTGAGATAGTAGTTAAATTTTGTAAATCTTGTGCTGCTCATGTTGATCTTCCTAAATAGAAGTGGTTTAAATATCATGAATGTATTAAAGATACTTGTTAAGAACCTATGATTGCCGATTCTGAAATACAGACTTATTCTGCTAATACTATTGTGTGTACTGCTTATGTTGAAAATCATCCTTTCCCTTTTATAGTAAGGGGCATTCAAAGGATACAACTGTGGTTCGTAAGAGTTATATTGAAGCACCTAAACCCTTTGAACAAATTAAAGTAGAACCTTCAATTGCAATGGTTAAGGATCTCTTGGTTGAAAATATTGATGGACATGTTATATATTTCTATGAAGATGCTGCTAGAATTGCTAAACCTGCTAGGAATGAACATGATAAGTTAGATAAAAATTAAAAGAGTTGTTGACATGCCTGTTGTCCCGGTTAAGATTAGAGATCATTGTTATGATGGTGTATGTGATAGTGGTGCTAGTATACGTGATATTTTCTCTCTCTATCAAGAAGTTATGCATGATATTTCACCTGTTAAGATAGAGGAGTTTGTGTCACTATTAAGCTTGCAAATAGGTATACCATTACACCGCTCGATATTGTAAGAGATGTTGAAGTCTTGTGTGGTACGATCAGACCCTACTGATTTCTTAGTACTTGGATCTACACAAGATAATTTTTGTCTCATTATATTTGGTAGAACATTCATGAATACCGTTAATGCTGAAATTGATTGTCTTAAAGAGGAAGTTAAAGTTAAGTTTGGTGATGATCATGAATTTAATTTTTCTAAGTTCACCAAACAACATTATGATAAAGATTTACCTAATGAGGATGTTATTATTGGTCTTGCTTCTATTGATAAAGTTCATGATTTGATTTCTAAGAGATATTATCTTGGCAGGAGGAAAATATTTAGCAATGAAGGCATCCTTACATTTATCCCATGAATTAATAGTATTTCGAGGTAAGGATGTAAACCATGCTTTAGCTCTATCTCTTAATGAGAAAGGAAATAGTTTTAGTTTCACAATATCATTATCCACACCCTTTTTCTTTTGCACATCACATAATTTAATGAAGGTATTAAGATGGGATGCAACATCTTCATTAGGACTTCAAGAGAATTGTTCTTTCATAACAAGATTTAGTAATGCTGAATTTATATCGTATGACTCCGCACTAGTGGCTGGTGGTATTGGAGTACTAATAAAATCATAATTATTCGTATTCGAGAAATCGCACAATTTAGTATTCTCTTGAGTAGACATAATTGTGATTCAAGCAAGGTAACACACAAGATATTTTTGGTATTTTTGTTTTTTTATAACTGAAAATAAAAGCAAATAAAAAGTAGAACAAGTAAATGATAATGTGTGTGAAGGAACCTTCAGTTTGTTTGATAGCTTCGCAGGCAATGGCGCTAGAAATTCTTCTTGCTATTTGTGAATGTGTGAATGTGTTGGGATTTCCCCCGAAGAGGAAGTAAAGTAGTGAAAGTATTTTCATTGGTTAAGAACCAAGGTTTATCGAACCAATGGGAAGATGTCCAAACAAGCAATCAACAATACCTGCACACACAAGAGCAAATATTTGCACCCAATGCGGGCAAAAGGGTTGTCAAACCCCTTCTACTCGTTAATTGTAAGGATTAAATCTAATAGTGTAGGATAGATAATTATAAATAAAAATAAAATAAATAACAACACATTTTTATGTGTTTGATAATGGATTTCTATTTATGTGCCCTTGGTTGCTTACTTGTGCTCAGTTTTTCCCAAGGAGTTTAAATTTCCTCACTTTTGCCCCCCCCACTCGCCTCACTCTCACAAAAGCCCAAATAGAGCCTTGCCGTTCGGTCAACGCAGTTGACCGTAACATACTCAGTTATTGACGCGTGGGGCTGGAGATCTTAAGACATCTGGGCCGTGTATGCCATGTGGGCCTGGCCGTTATCGCCTATGACAAGTGGGACCTGAGCTGGGTGAGCTGTCACTGTTTTTTTTGCCTAATTTAGCCCAACCTGACCCCCTAGCGAGTAGTCGCATACCCCACATAATCCCATGCCGCCGCCCGTGCCATGCCCCTAGTAGCCCTCCCGCCGCTGTACCCCTAGCAGACCGCCGCCACCTTGCACCTAGCAGCCCTGCCGCCGTCGTGCCCCTAGCAGCCGCTGGCGTCCACTCCCATTGTGCGTCTGAGCTTTAATGGCGAAGCGGCCTGGTATGACGTTGTACGTCTGCCCGTCTACACCTAGTTGGGTCAGTACGTTTCTAATGGAAACCCCCATTTACAAGTCAATTGAGTTAGCGATTGAATGGGCGATTGAGCAATCGAATTTGTGTTCATTTAATTCGAAGTCTATTTAGGATTGGATTCATTCCAGTGGTACTCGTGGCAGCTAGTTTGGAAAAAAGAAAACCCTCGAAATTAGGATTCGTTCATTGGATCCCATTTTAAATCTGAATAATCAAGTTCTTTTTTAATTATTTTAATTGCAAACTTGGTTATTGATTTATGGCTATTAGGTCCTGGATGGAAGAAGGTGATGGAAGAGTTGTGACGGAGATGATCTGTTGATGGCCTGGTGCAAAGAAATCAACTCCTGGTTTTCGAGCATGAAAGCTCTGGTGCTGCACTCGCTGGCTCTCACCATGGAAGTGAGGAAGTGTGAGCTGAACTAGATGGTTTCGAAAGGTAGGGGCGCAAAGGCAATGGAGATTCTCCTCTGGGCAGTGGCAAAGGTGATGGAGTCGTCGGATCCTCGTTAGTGCGCTCGCTGGTATGAGTACCGCTCCCGCATCTCGTAGCCTAATCCATTGGAGAAAGGGCTAGTCAATTTGCGTATTATTGAGGATGCACACGATGATGATGAGGAGGAGCAGGAGGAATAGGAGGAAGAGGATTCTGACGAGGATGAGGATTCTAACGAGGAGGAGGATGATGATGATTTTGACGAGGCGGAGGAGGATGTGGATTCTGACGAGGAGCAGGAGCATGAGGAGGAGCAGGAGGAGGATGCAGAAGACGACATCTACCAGGGAGTTTGGAGATCGTCGCCCATGACGAGGTTGCAAACGAGGTGGTCTATCAGGGGGGTATGGATCGAGATAGTTGCTCATCCTTCGCCAGCAGACATGAATCTGACCATTCAATTGGACGACGTGGAAGAGTAGATGGATGACCAAGAGATTTGGGAGGACGTGCCACTGGTAAGCTTGGAGGACACTCCAGGTGTTGGGGAACGTTGCATGGGAAACAAAAATTTTCCTACGCACACACAAGATCTATCCATGGTGATGAGCATCTACGAGAGGGAGAGTGAATCTACATACCCTTGTAGATCGCTAAGCGGAAGCGTTAAGAAACGCGGTTGATGTAGTCGAATGTCTCCGCGATCCAAATCGCAAGTCGTCCCTCGATCCGATCACGAACTAGTGCCGAACGGACGGCACCTCCGCGTTCAGCACACGTACGGCTTGATGACGCCTTCACCTCCTCGATCCAGCGAGCGATGGTGAAGTAGTAGATGAGTTCCGGCAGCACGACGGCGTGGTGATGGTGGTGAGGAACAATCTCTGCAGGGCTTCGCCAAGCACTACGGAGATTATGACGGGAGAACTAGAGGGTAAGGGTTGCCGACACACGGCTTGGGAAATCTTGATGTATCCCGTGTGCTAGCCCTGCCCCTCTATTTATATGTTGAGCCCTGGGGTCTAAACTTGGAGACAAAACCAAGGTCAGTTTTGCCCGCACAAGGTCGGTTTGGCCCACACGGAAAGAGTCCAACTCGGATTCCAGCAGTATCGCGTACAAGCGGTAGTACCGCTTACGATAAGCGGTAGTACCGCTTGTAGCGGTAGTACCGCTTACGATAAGCGGTAGTACCACCCCAGACGCCAGCAAAACTTCCTTTTGCACCTTGCCTAAGCCTCGTGGGCTTTACCCCTTGGCCCAAATAAAGTGTTCTCGTACCCGAACATTTCGGGAAACATTCGGAACCCCTTCCGGTGAATTCCGGAACCCTTCCGGAGACCAAACACTATTATCCCATATATCAATCTTTACCTCCGGACTTTTCCGGAGATCCTCGTCATGTCCGGGATCTTATCCGGGATTCCGAACAACCTTCGGTCACCAACAAAATAACTCAACTATACTAATCGTCACCAAACGTTAAGTGTGTAGACCCTGCGGGTTCGAGAACTATGTAGACATGACCGAGACACCTCTACGATCAATAACCAATAGCAGGACCTAGATGCTCATATTGGCTCCTACATATTCTACGAAGATCTTTATCGGTCGAACCTCTATGTCAAGGATTCAGTTAATCTCGTATGCTGTTCCCTTTGTTCTTCGGCATGTTACTTGCCCGAGATTCGATCGTCGGTATCTCTATACCTAGTTCAATCTCGTTACTGGCAAGTCTCTTTTACTCGTTCCATAATACAAGATCTCGTGGCTAACACTTTAGTCACATTGCTTGCAAGGCTCATTGTGATGTTGTATTACCGAGTGGGCCCTGAGATACCTCTCCGTCACACGGAGTAACAAATCCCAGTCTTGATCCATGCCAACCCAACAGACACCCTCGGAGATACCTGTAGAGCATCTTTATAGTCACCCAGTTACGTTGCGACGTTTGATACACACAAGGTACTCCTCCGATGTCAGGGAGTTGCATGATCTCATGGTCATAGGAACAGATACTTGACATGCAGAAAACAATAGCAATAAACTGACACGATCATATGCTATGTTTATAGTTTGGGTCTTGTCCATCACATCATTCTCCTAATGATGTGATCCCGTTATCAAATGACATCTTATGTCCATGTCTAGGAAACCTTCACCATCTTTTGATCAACGAGCTAGTCAACTAGAGGCTTACTAGGGACACAGTGTTGTCTATGTACCCACACATGTATTTGAGTTTCCAATCAATACAATTATAGCATGGATAATAAACGATTATCATGAACAAGGAAATATAATAATAACCAATTTATTATTGCCTCTAGGGCATATTTCCAACAGTCTCCCACTTGCACTAGAGTCAATAATCTAGTTCACATCACTATGTGATTTACATTGTAATGAATCGAACACCCATGCAGTTCTGGTGTTGTTCATATTTAGCCCTTGGAAGAGGTTTAGTCATCGGATCTGCAACATTCAGATCCGTGTGTACTTTGCAAATATTTATGTCGTCCTCCTTGATGTAATCGCGGATGGAATTGAAACGTCGCTTTATGTGTCTGGTCCTCTTGTGAAATCTTGGTTCCTTGGCTAGAGCAATGGCACCAGTATTATCACAAAACAGAGTCATTGGGTTAAGCGCACTAGGCACTACTCCAAGATCTGTCATGAACTCCTCCATCCAGACACCTTCCTTCGCCGCCTCCGAGGCAGCGATGTACTCCCTTTCGCATGTAGAATCAGCTACCACGCTTTGCTTGGAACTGCACCAGCTAACCGCACCCCCATTAAGAATAAATACGTATCCGGTTTGTGATTTAGAGTCATACGGATCAGTGTCAAAGCTTGCATCGACGTAACCCTTTACGACGAGCTCTTGATCACCTCCATAAACGAGAAACATGTCCTTAGTCCTTTTCAGGTACTTCAGGATATTCTTGACCGCCGTCCAGTGTTCCATTCCTGGATCACTTTGAAACCTTCCGACCATACTTATGGCAAGGCTGACATCGGGTCTTGTGCACAGCATTGCATACATGATAGAGCCTATGGCTGAAGCATAGGGGATGACACTCATCTTTTCTCTATCTTCTGCAGTCACTGGGCATTGAGTCTTACTCAACTTCACACCTTGCAATACAGGCAAGAACCCCTTCTTGGACTGATCCATTTTGAACTTCTTCAAAACTTTGTCAAGGTATGTGCTTTGTGAAAGTCCTATTAAGTGTCTCGATCTATCTCTATAGATCTTGATGCCTAATATGAAAGCAGCTTCTCCTAGGTCCTTCATTGAAAAACTCTTGTTCAAATATTCCTTCACGCTTTCCAACATTTCTATATTGTTTCCAATCAGTAATATGTCATCCACATATAATATTAGAAACGCCATAGAGCTCCCACTCACTTTCTTGTAAATACAAGCTTCTCCGTAAACTTGTATAAACTCGAACGCTTTGATCACCTCATCAAAGCGAAGATTCCAACTCCGAGATGCTTGCACCAGTCCATAAATGGATTGCTGGAGTTTGCAAACTTTGTCAGCATTCTCTGGATCGACAAAACCTTCTGGTTGCATCATATACAACTCTTCCTTAAGGAAACCGTTAAGGAACGCTGTTTTGACATCCATCTGCCAAATTTCATAATCGAAAAAGGCAGCTATTGCTAACATGATTCTGACGGACTTAAGCATCGCTACGGGTGAGAAGGTCTCATCGTAGTCAACTCCTTGAACTTGTGAAAAACCCTTTGCCACAAGTTGAGCTTTATAGACGGTGACATTACCGTCTGCGTCTGTTTTCCTCTTAAAGATCCATTTGTTCTGAATGGCCTTACGCCCTTCAGGTAATACTTCCAAAGTCCACACTTTGTTTTCATACATGGATCCGATCTCGGATTTCATGGCCTCTAACCACTTCTCGGAATCCGGGCCCATCATCGCTTCTCCATAGCTCGTAGGTTCATCGTTGTCCAACAACATGACCTCTAAGACAGGGTTGCCGTACCACTCAGGAGCAGTACACGTCCTTGTCGACCTACGAGGTTCGATAGCAACTTGATCCAAAGCTTCATGATCATCATCATTAACTTCCTCTTCAACTGATGCAGGCTCTACAGAAACATCTTTCTGCGCTGCGCTACTCTCAGATTGAAGTAAAGGTTCAACAACCTCATCAAGTTCTATCTTCCTCCCACTCAATTCTTTCGAGAGAAACTCTTTCTCAAGAAACGTTCCGTTTTTAGCGACAAACACTTTGCCTTCGGATCTGAGGTAGAAGGTATACCCAACTGTCTCTTTTGGGTATCCTATGAAGACGCATTTCTCCGCTTTGGGTTCCAGCTTTTCAGGCTGAAGCTTTTTGACATAAGCATCACATCCCCAAACTTTAAGAAACGACAGCTTTGGCTTCTTGCCAAACCAAAGTTCATATGGCGTTGTCTCAACGGATTTCGATGGTGCCCTATTTAAAGTGAATGCAGCTGTCTCTAATGCATAACCCCAAAACGATAGTGGCAAATCGGCAAGAGACATCATAGATCGCACCATATCCAATAAGGTTCGATTACGACGTTCGGACACACCATTACGCTGTGGTGTTCCAGGCGGTGTTAGTTGTGAAACAATTCCACATTGTCTTAAGTGACTGCCAAACTCATAACTCAGATATTCTTCTCCTCGATCAGATCGTAGGAATTTAATCTTCTTGTTACGATGATTCTCAACTTCACTCTGAAATTGTTTGAACTTTTCAAATGTTTCAGACTTGTGTTTCATTAAGTAAATATACCCATATCTACTTAAGTCATCAGTGAAGGTGAGAAATTAACGATAACCACCGCGCGCCTCAATGCTCATCGGACCGCACACATCAGTATGTATGATTTCCAATAAGTCACTTGCCCGTTCCATTGTTCCAGAGAACGGCGTTTTAGTCATCTTGCCCATGAGGCATGGCTCACATGTGTCAAGTGATTCAAAATCAAGTGACTCCAAAAGTCCATCAGCATGGAGCTTCCTCATGCGTTTTACGCCAATATGACCTAAACGGCAGTGCCACAAGAAAGTGGTATTATCATTATCAATTCTACATCTTTTGGCATCAATGTTATGAACATGTGTATCATTACTATCGAGATTCAATAAGAATAAACCCCTCACATCGGGTGCATGACCATAAAAGATATTACTCATATAAATAGAACAACCATTATTCTCTGATTTAAATGAGTAACCGTCTCGCAATAAACAAGATCCAGATATAATGTTCATGCTTAATGCTTAACGCAGGCACTAAATAACAATTATTCAGGTTCATCACTAATCCCGATGGTAATCGAAGAGCGAGCGTGCCGACGGCGATCACATCAACCTTGGAACCATTTCCCACGCGCATCGTCACTTCGTCCTTTGCTAGCCTCCGTCTATTCCGCAGTTCCTGTTTTGAGTTGCAAATATGAGCAACCGCACCGGTATCAAATACCCAGGCACTACAACGAGAGTTGGTAAGGTACACATCAATAACATGTATATCATATATACCTTGTTTGTTGTTGGCCGCCTTCTTGTCAGCCAAATACTTGGGGCAGTTCCGCTTCCAGTGTCCAGTTCCCTTGCAATGAAAGCACACAGTTTCTGGTTTGGGTCTAGCCTTGGGTTTCTTCACGAGAGGAGCAACTGCTTTGCCACTCTTCATGGAATTACCCTTCTTACCCTTGCCATTTTTCTTGAAACTAGTGGTTTTATTGACCATCAACAC
The DNA here is from genome assembly GCA_039707655.1 of Elymus sibiricus. Taxonomy (NCBI): domain Eukaryota; kingdom Viridiplantae; phylum Streptophyta; class Magnoliopsida; order Poales; family Poaceae; genus Elymus; species Elymus sibiricus. The sequence continues at coordinate 350,480,001 of CM077663.1, forward strand.
TTGATGCTCCTTCTGAATTTCAGACTCAGCGGCTTTCAGCATCGCAAACAGCTCGGCGACTGACTTGTTCATCCCGTGCATGTTATAGTGCAACATGAAGCTCTTGTAGCTAGGTGGCAATGATTGAAGAACTCTGTCAGTGATAGCCTCTGGGGGAAGGGGCATCCCCAATTCAGCCAGACAGGTGGAGTACCCAGACATTCTGAGTACGTGATCACTGATAGACCCGTTCTCCTCCATCTTGCAAGCATAGAACTTATCGGAGATCTCATATCTCTCAATCCGGGCATTCTTCTGAAAGATAATCTTCAACTCCTGGAACATCTCATATGCTCCATGACGTTCAAAACGTCTTTGAAGTCCCAGTTCTAAGCCATACAATATTGCACATTGAACTATTGAGTAATCTTCAGAACGAGCCTGCCAGGCGTTCACAACGTCTAGAGACTCAACTGGAGCGGGTGGATCACCAATCGGTGCATCAAGGACATAAGCCTTCTGGGAAGCCGTAAGGATAATCCTTAGATTACGGGCCCAGTCCACAAAGTTACTTCCATCATCTTTCAACTTAGCTTTCTCTAGGAACGCATTAAAATTCAGGGGTGCTACTGCGCGAGCCATGATCTACAACATAAATATTGCAAAAACAACTTAGACTATTGTTGAAGATAATGAGTTTAGTTAATCATATTACTTAAAAAACTCCCACTCAAATTGACATCCCTCCGGTCATTCGAGTGTAACATGATCCAAATCCACCAACTTAAGTCCGATCATCACGAGAGTTGAGGTGGTTTCAATGGTGAACATCTTCATGTTGATCATATCTACTATATGACTCATGTTCGACCTTTCGGTCTCTTGTGTTCCGAGGCCATGTCTGTACATGCTAGGCTCGTCAAGTTTAACCCGAGTGTTCCGCATGTGCAACATTGGCTTGCACCCGTTGTATGTGAACGTAGAGTCTATCACACCCGATCATCACGTGGTGTCTCGAAACGACGAACTTTCGCAACGGTGCACACTCGGGGAGAACACAATTTTATCTTGAAATTTAAGTGAGGGATCACCTTATAATGCTACCGTCGTCCTAAGCAAAATAAGATGCATAAAAGGATTAACATCACATGCAAATTATAAGTGACATGATATGGCCATGAACTTGTGCTTTTGATCTCCATCTCCAAAGCACCGGCATGATCTCCATCGTCACCGGCATGACACCATGATCTCCATCATCTTGATCTCCATCAACGTGTCGCCATGAGGTTGTCGCGCCGACTGTTGCTTCCATGACTATTGCTAACTCATAGCGATAAAGTAAAGCAAAACGGCGAAAATAATTAAAGACAACTCTATGGCTCCTGCCAGTTGCCGTACTCATCGACATGCAAGTCGTGATATTCTATACAACACATGATCATCTCATACATCACATATATCTCATCATGTAATTGGCCATATCACATCACAACATACCCTGCAAAAACAAGTTAGACGTCCTCTAATTGTTGTTGCAAGTTTTACGTGGCTGCTATGGGTTTGCAAGAACCGTTCTTACCTACGCAAAACCACAACGTGGTGTAGTGATTGCTTTTTGATCTTCTAAATGAACCCTCTTCATTGAAATTGATTCAACTAAAGTGAGAGAGACAGACACCCGCCAGTCACCTTTATGCAACGAGTGCACGTAGCGGTGAAACCTGTCTCGCGTAAGCGTATGCGTAATGTCGGTCCGGGCCGCTTCATCTCACAATACCGCCGAATCAAGTATCAACTAGTAACGGCAAGCAATATGTATACACCCATGCCCATAACTCGTTTGTGTTCTACTCGAGATCTCATCTACGCATAGACCTGGCTCTGATACCACTGTTGGGGAACGTTGCATGGGAAACAAAAATTTTCCTACGCACACACAAGATCTATCCATGGTGATGAGCATCTACGAGAGGGAGAGTGAATCTACATACCCTTGTAGATCGCTAAGCGGAAGCGTTAAGAAACGCGGTTGATGTAGTCGAACGTCTCCGCGATCCAAATCGCAAGTCGTCCCTCGATCCGATCACGAACTAGTGCCGAACGGACGGCACCTCCGCGTTCAACACACGTACGGCTTGATGACGCCTTCACCTCCTCGATCCAGCGAGCGATGGTGAAGTAGTAGATGAGTTCCGGCAGCACGACGGCGTGGTGATGGTGGTGAGGAACAATCTCTGCAGGGCTTCGCCAAGCACTACGGAGATTATGACGGGAGAACTAGAGGGTAAGGGTTGCCGACACACGGCTTGGGAAATCTTGATGTATCCCGTGTGCTAGCCCTGCCCCTCTATTTATATGTTGAGCCCTGGGGTCTAAACTTGGAGAGAAAACCTCCACAAGGTCGGTTTTGCCCGCACAAGGTCGGTTTGGCCCACACGGAAAGAGTCCAACTCGGATTCCAGCAGTATCGCGTACAAGCGGTAGTACCGCCTGTAGCGGTAGTACCGCTTACGATAAGCGGTAGTACCGCCTGTAGCGGTAGTACCGCTTACGATAAGCGGTAGTACCACCCCAGACGCCAGCAAAAGTTCCTTTTGCACCTTGCCTAAGCCTCGTGGGCTTTACCCCTTGGCCCAAATAAAGTGTTCTCGTACCCGAACATTTCGGGAAACATCCGGAACCCCTTCCGGTGAATTCCGGAACCCTTCCGGAGACCAAACACCATTATCCCATATATCAATCTTTACCTCCGGACTTTTCCAGAGATCCTCGTCATGTCCGGGATCTTATCCGGGATTCCGAACAACCTTCGGTCACCAACAAAATAACTCAACTATACTAATCGTCACCAAACGTTAAGTGTGTAGACCCTGCGGGTTCGAGAATTATGTAGACATGACCGAGACACCTCTACGATCAATAACCAATAGCGGGACCTGGATGCTCATATTGGCTCCTACATATTCTATGAAGATCTTTATCGGTCGAACCTCTATGTCAAGGATTCAGTTAATCCCGTATGCTGTTCCCTTTGTTCTTCGGCATGTTACTTGCCCGAGATTCGATCGTCGGTATCTCTATACCTAGTTCAATCTCGTTACTGGCAAGTCTCTTTTACTCGTTCCGTAATACAAGATCTCGTGGCTAACACTTTAGTCACATTGCTTGCAAGGCTCATTGTGATGTTGTATTACCGAGTGGGCCCTGAGATACCTCTCCGTCACACGGAGTAACAAATCCCAGTCTTGATCCATGCCAACCCAACAGACACCCTCGGAGATACCTGTAGAGCATCTTTATAGTCACCCAGTTACGTTGCGACGTTTGATACACACAAGGTACTCCTCCGATGTCAGGGAGTTGCATGATCTCATGGTCATAGGAACAGATACTTGACATGCAGAAAACAATAGCAATAAACTGACACGATCATATGCTATGTTTATAGTTTGGGTCTTGTCCATCATATCATTCTCCTAATGATGTGACCCTGTTATCAAATGACATCTTATGTCCATGGCTAGGAAACCTTCACCATCTTTTGATCAACGAGCTAGTCAACTAGAGGCTTACTAGGGACACAGTGTTGTCTATGTACCCACACATGTATTTGAGTTTCCAATCAATACAATTATAGCATGGATAATAAACGATTATCATGAACAAGGAAATATAATAATAACCAATTTATTATTGCCTCTAGGGCATATTTCCAACACCAGGCTGCAAGATTGGCCCCATAGTGATGAAGGAGTATGAGCTCTTGGCTCAGTTTGAGCAGAATGCTCAACGATCCAACCGCCGCCTGGCTCGCCATCTTAAGCATTTCCAACCCCTTCTAGGTAGTGTTGAGGATCTGGCATGTGGATGCCCGTTGTTAACTTAAACCAGTGACAACTGTTAACTTTTGTTTAGCTTAGCTTAATCATGTCGTTAATTTTTGTTTGAATGTGTTTACTACATTGGTGTATGCAACATGCAATGCATAACTTACTTAAAAAGGTGCAACATGCAAAAATAACCAAAAATAGGTTAATATAGAATGAGGGTATCATGCACTTGCAGAGCCTACCAAAAATATGCAACATGACCGTAAGTAGTCCAAAAAAGTGCAACATGTACATCCACCCAATTTTCAAATTTGTGGTATTTCAAGTTTAATATTTTTCCCACCAACTAGTTCACATAAGATGGGTCAATGCAAAAGGATTTCAATTTTTGAGCCTTTTTTGTTTTTCTTTGATTATTTTCATACTATGGTTAAACTTGCAAGGTTGACCATTCCTTTCAGATGGTTGAGAATTTGAACTTTGGTTGTGCCCACTGCCTACACCACCAATTCAAAATCTTAAAATGATTTTTGCAAATATTTAGGAGCAACATACATCACACTTGTAGTTCAAATTTGAGCAATTCCTCATAAATCTCTAGAAATTCACTAAATGGATGAAATATAGGAAACAAAAACTACAAAATTCATGAACTTGGGCATTGTGCATCAACTGTGTTCTACTTTGGATGAAAAATTAAAGGGATCCATTTTCGAATTTATTTCACATAGTTCTCTCAAAATCAGGGGGTCTTTCTAGCACTTGGAAATTTAAAAAATGTTTTTAATACAAAATAATTGTAAATTCCTATGAAAACATTGTCCATAATGGTATACCAATATGTGTGACAAATTTGGACATGTTATCATGGAATGTGACGTGGATTTTTGCCATGGCCATGGGCATATGCCTTGAAATCCATCCAAATTCATACAAGGTAGGCCATTTTGTGAAGTTTTTTGTTAAATTTGTGGTATTTCAAGTTTAATATTTTTCCCACCAACTAGTTCACACAATATGGGTCAATGCAAAAGGATTTCAACTTTTGAGCCTTTTTTATTTTCTTTGATTTTTTTCAAACTATGGTCAAACTTGCAAGGTTGACCATTCCTATCAAATGGTTGACAATTTGAACTTTGGTTGTGCCCACTGCCTACACAAAAAATTCAAAAGCTTAAAATGATTTTTTGCAATTTTCAGGACCGACATACATGACACTTGTAGTTCAAATTTGAGAAATTCCTCATAAATCTCTACAAATTCACTAAATGGATGAAATATAGGGAAAAAGCTAGAAAATTCATGAAACTTGGGCATTGTGCATCAAATGTGCTCTACTTTGGATGAAAAATTAAAGGGACCCATTTTCAAACTTATTTCAGGCACTTCTCTCATAACTAGGGGGTCTTTCTAGCACTTCGAAAATGAAAAAAAGTATTTTATTACAGGACAATTCCATTTCTCCCCCTAACTTGAGCCACCACTTGACATTTTCCCCTAATTTTCTGGTATGCTCAAAAATACCCCTCTGCCATCAAGTCACCTTATAGAAATGCCCTTACCGTCCGGTCAAAGGGCTTTGACCGTGTGGTGAACAATAACGCGGTGAACAGTAAATTAAAAAAAAATACCAAAAATAAATAAAAAAACTGAACTTTTGTGGGATCGAAGATACTCAAGGGCGCAAGGTGCGTGCAAATTTTCGTGCTGTTTGGACATTCCAGGAGCTTGTGGCAAAGGAAAAAATGTAAATCTATACGTCGTGAACAATAAATTCAAAAACAGATAGCAAGAAAATTCAAAGAAATATGATTTTTTTTGGCATCAAAGAGGCTTGCAAATTTTTGTGATCAAATGACATGTGAGGAGCTCTAGCAAAAAAAATAGTGCATTTTTTCAAAGTTTTTTTCCGAGCCAAATTTGCACACCCCTTGCGCACCTGAGCATCTTGGATGCCAAAAAAAATTCAATTTGTTTTTGAATTTTCTTGCTATTTTTTTGAATTTACAGTTCACAGGCGTACATATTTACTATTTCACTTTGCCACGAGCTCCTGGAATGTCCAAACAGCATGAAAATTTGCACGCACCTTGCGCCCTTGAGTATCTTTGATCCCACAAAATTTCAGATTTTTTTGATTTTTATTTTCGAATTTACTGTTCACCATGTACTATTCACCAAACGGTAACGACACAAAAGGGCATTTCTATAAGGTGACTTGACGGCAGAGGGGTATTTTTGAGCATACTAGAAAATTAGGGGTAAATGCGAGGTGGTGGCTCAAGTTAGGGGGAGAAGTGTAATTGTCCCTTTTATTACAAAATTATTGTAAATTCCTATGAAAATATTTTCCACAATGGTAGGTGTGCCAAATTTGTACATGTTATTATTGAATGTGCCATGTATTTTTTCCATGGCCATGGGCATATGCCTTGAAATCCATTCAAGTTCATACAAGGTAGGCCATTTTGTGAAGTTTCTTTTAATTTGTGGTATTTCAACTTTAATATTTTCCCACCAACTAGTTCACATAAGATGGGTCAATCCAAATGGATTTCAATTTTTTGAGCCTTTGTTGTTTTTCTTTGAATTTTTTTCAAACTGTGGTCAAACTTGCAAGGTTGACCATTCCTATCAGATGGTTGAGAATTTGAACTTTGTTTGTGCCCACTCCCTACACCACCAATTTAAAATCTTAAATCGATTTTTTCCAATTTTCAAGACCAACATACATCACACTTGTAGTTCAAATTTGAGCAATTCCTCATAGATCTCTAGAAATTCAATAAATGGATGAAATATAGGGAAAAACTAGAAAATTCATGAAACTTGGGCATTGTGCATCAAATGTGGTCTACGTTGGATGAAAAATTAAAGGGACCCATTTTCAAACTTATTTCAGGTACTTCTCTCACAACCAAGGGGTCTTTTTAGCACTTGGAAAATAATAAAAAAAGTTTTTTATTGAAAAATAATTGTAAATTCCTATGATAACATTGTCAACAATGGTATATGAATAGGTGTGCCAAATTTGGACATGTTATCATTGAATGTGCCACGGATTTTTTGCCATGGCCATGTGCATATGCCTTGAAATCCATACAAGTTCATACAAGGTAGGCCGTTTTGTGATTTTTTTAATTTGTGGTATTTTAAGTTTAATATTTTCCCACCAACTAGTTCACATAAGATGGGTCAATCCAAAAGGATTTCAATTGTGGAGCCTTTTTTGATTTTCTTTGATTTTTTTTCAAACCGTGGTCAAACTTGCAAGGTTGACCATTCCTATAAGATGGTTGATAATTTGAACATTGTTTGTGCGTACTCCCTACACCACCAATTTAAAATCTTAAAATGATTTTTTCCAATTTTCAAGACCAACATACATCACACTTGTAGTTCAAATTTGAGCAATTCCTCATAGATCTCTAGAAATGCACTAAATGGATGAAATATAGGAAAAAACTAGAAAAATCTTGAAAGTTTGGCATTGTGCATCAAATGTGGTCTACGTTGGATGAAAAATTAAAGGGACCCATTGTCAAACTTATTTCAGGCACTTCTCTCACAACCAGGGGGTCTTTCTAGCACTTGGAAAATGGAAAAATATTTTTTATTACCAAATAATTGTAAATTACTATGATAACATTGTCAACAATGGTATACCAATAGGTGTGCCAAATTTTGACATGTTATCATGGAATGTGCCATGGATTTTTGCCATGGCCATGGGCATATGCCTTGAAATCCATGCAAGTTCGTTCAAGGTAGGCCATTTTGTGAAGTTTTTTTTAAAATTTCTGTTATTTCAAGCTTAATACTTTTCCCACCAACTAGTTGACATAATATAGGTCAATATAAAATGATTTATTTTTTAGCCTTTTTTGTTTTTCTTTGATTTTTTTCAAACTATGGTCAAATTTGCAAGGTTGACCATTCCTATCAGACGGTTGAGAATTTTAACTTTAGTTGTGCCCAGTGCCTACATGATGAGTGATATTTTAACACTCATTTCAACCATGTTTAAACCAAGATATTTCATTAAAAGAGAAATATTCGCTCCGATATTGCCACTAATGACTAATGAATGCAAATGATTCCACCAATCCTCTCTTTGATATTTTTCCATATAAAATGGGCTAAAAAGGGTAGAAATCACGTGGGAGAAAGGAAAGGAAGAAAAATGGAGAAGAAATAAGTCACCAGGAGGCGCCAGGAGGCCACCAGAGTCAAAGACGACGTTCCATGTGAGCGCGCGTGCTCGCATGAGCGGTCGTTTGGCGTTGAAACCGGGACAGGTCGTCCACCCGAACAACATTTATAGAGGGGACACCATCAAAATGTTAACAGAAGAGCGTCGAGCGCAGCCAGAACATCATCATCATCATCATCATCATCTCCATCCACAAACCCTAGCCGCCGCCACTTTCATCTCCATGGCCATCTCCACCCATAGTGCTCTCTCATCTAGTTCATACTTGTAATCGTGCATCACACAAGGCATCTATTGTAAGACATCTTGTAATCAATCAATCCCAAGATGTGTTCTTCAATGATTTATTCTCGTGATCTGATCTCCATGTGTGAGTAGTCCGGTAAGGTATGGGGTGAGGCATGAGCCTTGCAACCCCAGGTATTTGGTGAAGGGATCAATGGAAGTCTTTGACATAACGTCTCATATGTGTGAAATAAAATTGTTTTGTGAAGTGTCTCTTGTCTTGTCCGCGATCTTCATCCCTGTAGGTACCCAGGATCATGGAGATCGAGCACCAGTGAGGCTAGGAGCAAGGGGACCATGAAGATTATACCGAACATTGGTGGCGATAAGGTTCAGTAGAGTAACATGGATCATAACCTTGGGGATTCATGAGGTGTAGTCATTAAACACCCAATACTTTTGTCTGATATTACTATCTTAATTATCGAGGCAACCCCGCGAGAAGGATATGACCTTCCGTAGGACAACTTATTCTTGATGCATGACTCGTGTCGGTCAAGATGTAATTTGGACACATCCCCCCACTAGTGCAGCCGCGTGCTATACAAACGGTTTTTAACCCATTTCCATGAAGTAGTCTTAAACCGTCGCCTTGAATGTGTGGGCGATAGGGGGGCCTATCCCATACGACAGGGAAAACCCGTCGGCGATGCCTGCACCCGGTCACACACAATGGGCAAAAATATATCGTTTGCGATTCGAAGGGCCATCACAAACAGGCATATTGGGGAAGACGTGTGAGATGAGCTTATCATCCCACACAGGGAATCCCAAGGTTACGTCTTCGTTCGTATTGTAGATCACACACAATTTTCTGCATAACATCGTTTGTGATAGGGCTGGTCATCACACACGATAGTTATAATTCTGTCGTTTGCGTTATTCAAAACATCACTCACGGTGTCTAGAAGAAACTGTTTGGCATTGGGCTGCCCATCACACACACTTACTTTTTGTGAAAACGTTTGTGATTGGGTGTCCTAACGCACACAGTTGTCGACCAGAATTCATGTGTGATTGCTCACCGATCCAACACGCGAACTTTCTAGAAATTGTGTGGGTTTGTTGAGGTCATCGCCCACGGTGTAGTCTCAGAAACCATCTGCAATGGGAACCCCAATAATCAGCCTGATTGCTCTATTATTTATAATCCATTTAGTAATCAAATTAACATTTCATATCAAGCACATAATATATTTCTTATTCGTAGTATGGCAACCAGGATTTCATAATTGAATTACATCAGGGTACAACATCATATAGGCATATACCGCTTAACTACCCAATTGCACAACAGGACAAAGTTTCAAATGCAACATCTAAAACCTTTGGAAATTAAGTATCATCATAGATGGTAAATAGACAGATGAGTCTCATCTAGAAAACTGTTAAAGCGGAAGGCGAATATTGAGCCTTCAATGATGTTGAAGGTCCTCGCAACTTTAGGCCAGTGCCTGTGGATGATTGCCCGCCCATCCTTCGTCCTCTTCACGAAGACTTCAAGATTATACTGTGGGTGCTGTATGAATATCTTCCTCGCCTCTTGATCATACAGGTGGTTTGAGACCTACTCATCGATGAACTGCCTTGAGAAGGACTGAAAACAAACATCCTATAGTTGATTGATGTCTTCTTCATTGTGCAGACAAACATCTTGTTGTTTTTCGTAGCTAGTTTCTTTATCTTAACAATCTTTCTGAGTTTCTTGATTTGACTGATATTCAAGGACACCTCATTTCTCCACATGCAAAAAGGGTCGAAGAGTGGGTCTAAACCTCTTACAGCAGGACCTACATGTGCAAGAACAAATTATTAAAAACATTAATATTACAATGGTTCCTGCAATTGCACAATAATATGCTATTAGCCAAACGACCATGGATGTGCAAACCTCGATGGTAAACTTCAGTGTCCCCCATTGTTTCCCCTGCAACATATTTAAGACAAATATTGATCAGGTTATAAGTGATATTTGGCATACTATCAGTGAAATATGTTAATGGAAAATAAACACATTGCGGATCCAACAGATTAATTTGAGCCACATGGAAAAGCCAGTTATCTAAACCAAGCGTGCTAAGAACTAGGAAATATAGTAATTCTATATGTTTCACATGTATTTCGTAAATCTAAATTCGATTTATTCATCACATGCATAACAATACAAAATTTTACCAACAACAATCAAACATCACATTGCAGAATTGAACTAAATAGTTAAATGATCACCACAACAAATGAACGAAATAGTTAACTAAGCACCACATTGCACAATATAACATACTAAAAGGCCAGGTTGTAGTAGCATTACATTGGACATTTCACTAGAATTTCTAAATGAAAGGCAGTAGCGGCACACGCAACAGGTAAACGAAACATGCTTAACCGACGTAGCTAGGTGAACATAGGTCCTTAGTGATAAAACTAAGAAAAAAGCTATTCCTCATCGTCTGAGATATCGATGATGACGGGCTCCTTCAACTTGGAAGAGGGTCAGTCCTCCACACCGTGGGTGCACCCCTTGTAGTGCTGAGTGGCCTGATCCTACCTCGGAATCAACATGCCGGCTCTGTAGTTGAGGTAAGCACGGGCACGCTGAGAAAACACATTGAAGTCTTCGTCGAATGCACCGGTGGTGCCCTCAAGAAAAGACCACGAGCCGTCGTTTATATCAGCCAACCGCGTGGCCGCGTCAGCGCGCGACACGTCGATGGTGGCCTCGACGGCGAGGTGCTCCTCCAAGATCTGGGGGTCGGCACACATGGAATCCATCGCTGCCTCATCTCCGCGTGCAGCCGCGATTTGCTTCTCCGCTGCCAAATGCTCTTTGAGATCCTGGCTATACTGCGTGCACCATGGCTTTCGGCGGTGATTATTTGGAGGATGGGGCGGTGATTTGGGTGGAAGGTGTCGCGCCGGCGGTCGGGCCATGTGGGATGGAGGAGGAGGGGGTGAGGGGGTATTGGGGAGGTGTCGATTACCTGACTAGATGGACGAGGCCGAGCAGCAGGAAGGAGCGTCGCTGGCGAGGAGGCGGCGCTGCAAGCAAGCAGTGAAGGTTTAAACTAGGAAAGGTAGAGGAAAAGGGGGAAATGTGGCTTTTGAATGGTACCGGGGGGCGAGGGAGGTAGATATTTCTGCGACAGCCCAAAATTTTCATTTGGTGCAGCGAAAAACTGGCGTGGAAAGCACTATCGGACACAATACCTTATTTAGAACCGTGTGCGATATCAAAACATCACAAACGAAGCCTATGTTATACCCTATGTGTGATGAACTTGAACGTGCAAATTTTTCAGAATAGTTCTCCATATCAGCACATCACAAACGAAGCCTGTGCTATACCCCGTGTGTGATGAACTTGAACATGCAAATGTTTGTCTCCAAGATTCCGACATAAGATTGGGTACTACATATCACACGGTTCGTGCCAAAAAATTGTGTGTGATGAACTTCAATTTCATTTTCAATTGGAAGATGGAATGGGGATATGGCGGCAAAGTTTTGGTCCGAATTTCCCTGGTTACAGTGGTCATCCACGTCGTCGCATAATTTAACATCAATTGCTAATTTGGGTACTACACAAAAGAGCCTACACCACAGCCCGCACTTACTTAATCGAGCAATTAAACAGAGCTGGTTGACCTAAACATTACTCTAACAAAAGACCGGCGCTCTAAGCAAAGACTAATGTTCCGCCTGACGCTCATCGATCTCCGCCGCATCCTCCATGACCAGCTCGCGCTCGACGACCTCCAGGGGAAGGGGCTCCATGGCATCCGTCGCCACATACTCTGCAAGCATCTCGCAGTCCGTGTCCGGCATCTCTTTGGAAAAGGCCGCCACAAGTCTGGTGTGGGCGGCCGCAGTCCGGGCATTGACGGCCTCCATCTCGGCAAGGGAGGCTGCCGACGAATGGACGGCTGCCCGAGCGCTCTCGGCGATTGCCAACTCTTCAGACGTAGGTTGCCGACCATTGTTGGAGAAGGCCGCTGCTATTTGTGCGGTGACCGACACGAGCTGGGCGTGGGCGGCCTCGGCATAGGCATGGGCAGCCACCATCAGGGCTACGGAGATCGTCGAGGAACAGACAGCTACTGTGCCGTTCTCGCCATTTGCTATCCCGGTCGCGGATGTTGCTGCCGCCATCTCAGATGCAGCTGCTGCCCTTTCGGCGGCTGCAGTTGCCCTGTCGGAGATTGCGGTCGCACTCAAGGATGTTGTGAGCGCGTTCATGGCTGATGCAGCTGCGCTCGGGTCGGAGTGGGTCGCCGAAGTTGCCCTCACGATGCGGATCCACATCCCCATCTTTCACCGACGATGCTTGAATAGTACAGTGGTCTGGGGGAACAAGTGTGACTGTGTGGTTGACGTGCCGGCGGTGGACTGAAGCTTCCGACCTAAGCCATATATGAGAATTGGCCCAAAATATTTTTATACTACATCACACATGTTTCATGATCAAGAACTGTTTGCGATGTATTTGATTTTCATATTGCTTTGAAATGAACAATGAAGTTACATCGGCAATTGAATGTGTTTGGATGGCAATAACATTTATTTGCAGTGAACGTGCAACTATAGGAGTGTCTGTTAAATATGGAATTATTCAGGGTTGTTTAGGCCCTTTTAAACATTTAAAGAGTTTTTTAGACATTTCATGTGCATACTTCAAATTTGAACTGCAGTTAAGCACATACTAGAGTGCACCTGAATGGGTTGAAAATCATCTATGTGTCACTGGATACATGTTTTGGTCCAATGCAAGAAATTGAAATTAAACGAATTCCAATCCTCTCGGTATTTTGGCTCGGTCGTAGACTTTGAGAAGCCGTGTTTTCAAATTCCAGTAAATCCAAATATCGTCAGAAATTCATGAAACTTTGCATGGTGTCATGTCATGGCTCATGCATGTGTGTTTTGGTAAAAAAAATGCCCACTTCGGGACAAGTTTTGGCACAAACCTCTTACAAACTGAAGATTCTCACAAGAAGTCATGTGGTTCCGATAGGGAAAGTTCACATTTTATGTGCGAAACAACATCCGATGTCTCTTCTCGCCTTGGATTTATTTCTAGAGTCTCCATAGAGAAACATGAATGTGTCGTGCTAAACAATGGAATATTACAGAGTTCGTTTGGCCTTTTTAGTACATCAATTGAGTTTTCTAGGCATGTAATATGCATAATTCAATTTTGAACTACAATCACACGGTCCAGCGCATGAAAATAGGTTGAAAAATCATACACGTTTCCCTGGCTGCATGTGTAGGTCCCACGCAAGAAATGGGAATGAATTTCAAACATATCATCGTCTTAGCTCAACCGCAAACATTGGGAAACTTATTTTTGAAATTCATGTAAATGCAAACCTCGACAGAAATTCATGAAATTTGGGCATGATGTCATCAATGGCCTGTTGTGTGTGTTGTGGTAAAAAAATTGCCCTATTTTGGATAGGTTTTGCCACAAAGCCTCTTACAAACCGGTGATTCTCACAAGAAAGTCGTGTGTTTCGATAGGGAAAGTTCACCTTTTATGTGCGAAACAACATCCGCTGTCTCTTCTAGGGTCACCATAGAGCAACATGACAGTCATGCTAAACTATGGATTTTTCCAGGGTTCGTGAGACCTATTTAATACATTAATTGAGTTTTCTAGCCATTTAATGTGCATAATTCAAATTTGAACAACAATCACAAGGTCCAACGCATGAAAAATAGGTTGAAAAAATCATATGCCTTTCCCTGGATGCATGTTTAGGTCCCACGCAAGAAATGGGAATGGATTTCTAACATCTCATTGTTTGTTGGCTCGGCCGCAAACATTGAGATACATGGTTTTCAAATTCCCGTAAATCCAAAACTCGTCAAAAATTCATGAAACTTGGCATGGTGTTGTGACAAGGGCACGTATATGCCGTGGTAACAAATTGTCTGAATTGGACATGTTCTTGCACAATCCCCTTACAAATCGGAGCTCCTCAGAAGAAGCTTTGTGGTTTCGATAGGGAACATTATAAATGCATGTCACATATGCGGGCGAAAAGACATCCGACGCCTCTTCTCTCCTTGAGTTTTTTATAGAAACAAAATAGACATGCACGTGTGAAGTGCAAAAATAGGAATAAATTAAGGGATCATATGGCTTTTACTTACATTAATTGAGTTTTTGGTGCATTATTTAATGTGCATAATTCAAATTTGATCTACAATCAGAAGGTCCGGGGCAGCAAAATGGGTTGAAAAAATCATATATGTGTCCCTAGATGCATGTGTTAGGTCACATGCAAGAAATGAGAAAGAATTTCAAACATCTCAGCATGTTGGCTCGACCACAAACATCGAGAAACTTGGTTTTTAAATTTTCGTAAATCCAAAACTCCGTCAGAAATTCATGAAACTAGGAATGGTGTCATGACAAGGCACACATATGCCGTGGTAAAAAATAATACCAACTTGGATATGTTTTGTCACAAGCCTCTCTTACAAACCGAAGCTTCTCACACAATAAGCTACGTGGTTCCGATAGGGAAAATATGCATGCCACAAGTGCGGGTGAAATGACATCCGATGCCTCTTCTCTCCTTGATATTTTTCTAGAAACAACATAAAGCAATAGGTGTGTGCTGCAAAAATATGAAATTATTAACGGTTCGTATGCCTTTTTTATACACTAATTGAGTTTTATGTGTAATTAATGTACATAATTCAAATATGAGCTACAGTCACAAGGTCTATGTTGGGCAGGGCCTCGTCATATAAAGCAGAAATATGCTGTGGTATTTTTTAGTGTCCACTTTGAGAGAAAGAGCAAACATTATTAATAGCCAACAAAGGCATTTTGGAAAAATATATGTCACGTTACCAAGCAAACAAGCATATTATTTATAATTCGTGGACGTTCTACAAACCATTTACGTGCTGCCATGTGTCGCTCTCTGTATTGGCAAGGAGGTAGCGTGCGGATAGGTGTTTTAGTAGACAGGTGGCGTGTGAGTAGTGTCCTCCACACGCTCATCGGGGAGGCATGTCCTTTGCCAGTCATCAAAGACATTTCAGACTTAATACCCGTATGCAGACCGACGGCAATGGTTCCTTCCCTACTAAGCCAAGCGAAAATCTAGCGCGAAGGAATTTTTTAAGTGCGTCATCGCAAACGGTTGTGAATGATGACTCGTGTGCCCTTCCCAATGCTACACCTTGTATTGGTGCTAACTGCTAAGGTTGCCATGTATGCAAAAAAATCTGGTGTGGGAAGGTAATTAAGAGGAGAGATATGAGTTTGGTGACCACATGAAGAAACAATGCCAAGCGCGTGAACCTTGGCAACACAGTTAAATGAAGGAAACTCACCAATGCATGCAAGAGTTTAGTTTCTAAATCATTAAATGAAGGGAGCTTAGCAACAGTGCATTGTGGACTTGGGTAAATCTTCATTTGTTAAATTGGAAACACTGTCATTTGTCAAATTTTGCAGGAACAAAATCACTATTATGGTGCACTTTGCAACTGAAATTCAGCAAGCATAGATTTCATTCATAGATTAAGCATTGGTCTTTGTACAAAATAGTTCAACTCGACAGATGAATCGAACAAACTTTTCCCCATTTGTTGCCAACCACATACTGAAATAGCTAGTTCAACTATATATACTAGCTAATTTAAAGTAGGTGGGACAGTTCAACCATATCTATAGTTAGATGAACTGAACAAAATAGCCCCTAAATACTACTCCGGAGGGGCTCTGTGCTACTGCCAACAACCTTCATTCTCCTCTGTCGAGCGCATTCGGTAAGAGGCAGAGGAGGAGTTGCCTACCAACGAGCTGGAGGAGTCAAATTCGTCGGCTGCCGTTGCTGCCCTCCGCCGCTCCTGACGCGCCTCCTCAAAGCTGCGGGACTCGGTGTAGATCTCCTCATTCCGCGCCACATCTGCGGCGTCTGCTGCGGCCACGGCGACGGTGAGCCTCTTTGCGTGCTCGACCTGGCGCTCCTCCTCCTCATGTAGGAAGTTGATGTAGCGCGCTAGGCCGCTGACGCAAAAGCCGAGCGGCTGGGCTTCGGCGGCGGCCTCCTCCTCCCGCCTTCGGGCAGCGGTGGCGGAGCGGGTGATGATCCTGGCGGCTGACCGTGGGGTGGCTGCCAAGGTGAACGCTGGTGTGGTGGCGACCAAGGAGGCCGCTGGTGGGGTGGCCAAAACGGCTGCCGGCGATGGGGTGGGGGCAACGGCGGTCGCCGGCAGCAGCTGCCTTCGGGCAAAGGTGGAGGAGCGTGTGGTGGGTGCCGTGCGCACATCCAACAAGGATGCCACACACACTACATGCTTCCGGGTACTGCGCCGCCGACGTGATGCGGCCTCCTAGCTGGAGCTGCCCTCTGGCGGAGTGGCGGAGCAACGACGAAGGACAGGTGGCATTGGCGATTGGGGGAGAAGCAAACTTGGGAAGCTACGGGTAGGGAGGGGATGAATGCGATGTGGAGGCGCCGGCCGTGAGGGTTTATAAAGCAGGAGGCCAAGGTGAGCCGGGCGGGAAGCTTGTGCGCGTTCCTGCGTGGTTGCGCGGGAACGGGAAGCCCAAAAGAAACGCTGCGCTCTCCCGAAGCATTGGGTGTTTGGGGGGATTTCGGCGAGCCGGGCGGGAAGCTTGCGCGGGAACCTGCGCGCTCCCGAAGCGTGCACTGGAATCCTCGGGTGGCAACGCGGTGACAAGACAGGACGGAGCTAGGAGAAATGACAAGTACACAAACGATTAATAATAAAAAACTGTTTGCGTTTTACTACAAAGCAAACAGTCGTTCTGTACGCACCGTCGCGAATTAATCTACGCATGAGGCGGTTGATGCGGCCACGGCGCGCCGTGCTCGCGTCCGTGCGCGCTCGCTCTGCCGGCGTCCAAGTGCGAACAATCACGTACGTTCAGGACAACATATGCATGCGGTTGCGCCGCTCCCGGCGCCACCATGAAGTTAACCGCTGCAAAAACTGCCATGCGGACGTGCCGAAATTCCAGGCCGTCCGACGCAATTTATTACCGCGGCCATTTACCTTCGTCTCTTCCACCTTACGATCGCGCCACACAACACAAGAAGCACACCCACTATCTCTTCATCGCTTCAACCTTCCCGTGCGGATCCAATGGCGGCTGTCGGCGCCGAGCGACAATTCGCCAAAATTGTCAAAGTGGACACCCACATCTGGAAGACGGACCTCTCGGTGGTGTACACCAACGACCCGGTCGTGGTGGTGAACTCCATCAACCCGTTGGAGCAGCTGCTTGCTGAGGATGACAAGTACAAAGTGGTCGGCTTCGACCTTGAGTACACCGGCGGTCGTGCCGGGCATGATCAGAAGGTTGTCGTCGCCCACTTGTGCGTGCGCCATCACGTGCTTGTCTACCACTACTACCTGGCCACAAGGCCTTGCGAGCGTTTCGCCAGGTTTGTCAACAGCCCCGACTACAAGTTCGCAATGGTGGACACCACCAACGATCTAAAGGTGCTCAAGACTTCGGGCTTGTCCTGCCAGAAGCTTGTCAACATCCAAGGTCAGTACAGGGTCTGGGGCGGCGAGAAGAAGAAGCAGAAGGACTCCCTGGTTGACCTCGCCGCGGCCATCATCGACCCCTACTACAAAGACATGAAGGCTGAGTGCCACAAGGACAAGTCTGCCTGACACAAGGCCTGGGTGAACGAACTGGATGAAGAACACATCAAGTACGCGGCCAAGGACACGTACACAAGCTACGAGATGTACAAGAGGTTCATTGACATGAGGAAGTGCCTCCTTCCTGCAGATGGAAAGGGATAGCCGCAAGCAGAGCAGTGTCGGCAACCGTCGTCAGAAGAACAATATGATTTGGTGATCGTCTACTTCTTGTAAATTTATATTGAGGAATGTACATGTGTTGTGTAGTCACTTATGTAACTGGATGTTCAAGTTGGTTATGCAACAATAATGTGACAGAGCATATAGATGTTGTGCAAAAATAGCAAATCACATCTCATACAATTATTAGCAGCAACCGTCTGCCCACAACACACACAAGTTGTCAGGATGAATCGTTTGGGTTATTATTGGTCTTCCCACACAATTCTGAAGAATGAACTGTTTGCCTGGTATCACACAACACACACAGTTGTCAGGATGAATCGTTTGGGTTATTATTGGTCTTCCCAAACAATTCTGATGAATGAACTTTTTGCCGCGTATCACACACGCCTTCTTAGGCTAGCTCGATTGTGTTCTGCTGGATCAGCGCAAAGAGTTTGTCCGAGTGAACTGTATACCACACTACGCACATGTATGTAGTTTGTTAACCATTTCTGTTATATTCCATAATCACAAACAGTTCATAAGAACAAATTGTATGCGACGCATCACACACGCAACTATTTTTTGAATCGTATTTGATGGTTCCTCTATCGCACACGGTTTTCGTCATTGGCGACGGAGCTTGAACTATACCGTTTGCGATTGATGGATCGCACACAGTTTCATCGAAGGGTCTCTGATTGATGTGTCGTCTTTGGACCATCCTGCAGTAGTGCCCACTCCGATATGAAGCAAGAACGTCTTGATGGGTGACTTCCCAAGCACAAACTAATATCATTTTTTATCCCAACACCAATACATGGTTGTAAGCATTAAGACCTCATCCCCGCACCTTCCTTTTATTATAAGTGTTGAATCATAATTTGCTTGCTGATCCGGTCAAAAGCTGGATTGAGACTCTCGCAAAAAGCTTGCTAGAGACCATCACTTCAAGGGAGTTTTCCTTTTGTGGGTTTGATACCCAGGGTCACCTCTGGGGAAATAGGTGTGGGACACCCTTTCTTGTTCCAATACCGGATCAATAAAAAGGAGATATCTGATACGTCTCCAATGTATCAATAATTTATGAAGTATTCATGCCATATTTTACCTATGTTTACAATACTTTTATATGGTTTTGATGAATTTTATATGATTTAATTAGAACTAACACGGATTGACGCTGTTTTTAGCAGAATTACCGTGGTGTTGTTTTTTATGTAGAAAATAAAAGATCTCGGAATCGCCCGAAACTTTTTGACAATTTTTGCTGGACAATATGAGAAATACCGGAGTGAAGAACCATCGGAGGGGGGCCACCTGCTGGCCACAAGCCAACCGGGCATGCCCTGATAGCTTGTTGGCCCCTCGTGGCTCCGGTTAGTGTGATTCCAACACCGAAAAATCCTATATATACGAAAACCCTCAGGAATAAACCAAGAACTTCTGCTCCGCTGCCACAAGCCTATGTACCAAAGAAAACTCAACCGTAGCCCTGTTCCTGCACTCTACCAGAGGGGGCAATCATCACCGGAGGCCGTCTTCATCATCCCGGCGGCGTCCATGACGAGGAGGGAGTAGTTCACCCTCGAGGATGAGGGTATGTACCAGTAGCTATGTGTTTAATATCTTTCTCGTGTTCTTGATATGGCACGATCTAGATGTATCGCAGGCTTTGTTAATATAGTTGGATCATATGGTGTTCTTCCCTTGCTACCTTGTTGTGATAGATTGAATCTTTCCCTTTGAGAGTTTGTTATGTCAGATTGAATATTGGATTTGAGATCACTTGATGTATGTCTTGCATGTAGATACCCATGGTGACAACGGGGTGTTCTATTGATTCACTTGATATATGGTTTGGTACTCAACTTGCGGATTCCCGTGGTGACAATGGGGTAATCTATGCATATGGGTTGATACACGTTCTTGTCCTACTTTCTCTAATAGAGATCTTGGGGTACTCTTTGAAGTTCTTTGTGTTGGATTGAATATGATGAATCTGAAATTGTTTGATGCATGTCGAATAATTAACCCACAGATACTTGAGGTGACATTGGATTATCTGGGTGACATTAGGGTTGATTTATATGTATCATAGGTGTTATTTAGCTACGAATTCTAGGGTTGTTTGTGACACTTATGGGAATAGCTCAAAAGATTGATCAAAAAGACTAACTTTGAGGTTGTTCTACTACCCAAACCAATTTCATCTTATGTTCTCCGCTACTTATGAACTTTGGAGTGATTCTTTGTTGCACGTTGAGGGATGATCATATGATTCTATTATGTTAGCATCGTTGAGAGATTGCACTAGTGAAAGTATGAACCCTAGGCCTTATTTCCAAGCATTTATATAATGTTTTTGTCACTGTTTGTCACTTGCTACCTTGCTGTTTTTGTATTTTCAGATTATAAAAACTTATTTCTACTATCCATACTACACTTGTATCACCATCTCTTTGCCGAACTAGTACACCCATACAATTTGCCAGTGTATTGGGTGTGTTTGGCACACAAGAGCTTTCTTGTATTTGATTGCAGGGTTGTTTGAGAGAGACCATCTTCATCCTACACCTCCCACGGATTGATAAACATTAGGTCATCCACTTGATGGAAAATTGCTACTGTCCTACAAAACTCTGTGCTTGGAGGCCCAACATAGTCTACAAGAATAAAGTTGTGTAGCAGACATCAATATCAAGCCCTTTTTCTGTCGCCGTTGCCGGGGAGGTGTTTAGTATTCCTAGTCTTTGTGTTTAGAGTTTTTTGTTAAAGGTAATTTTCAGTTTTTGTTTTTAGTTTTTTTGTTTTTAGTTGAAGTCTTATTTTTGCTGCAAGTCTTTTCAGTTGAAAAACCAAAAAGTGACTATGGCTCGTAATCTTGGGAGTTTTGCTACTCCTAGCAACAATTACATGCATGAACCAATAACACAACCTGATGTTGCAGCTGCAGAATATGAGATCAAACCAAACTTAGTTTCCATGGTTCAACATAACCAATTTGGAGGCTCTGCTTCAGAAGATGCGGGGTATGCATTTACATAATTGATACGTCCCAAATGTATCTACTTTTCCAAACACTTTTGCTCTTGTTTTGGACTCTAATTTGCCTGATTCGAATGAAAGTAACCTGGACTGACGCTGTTTTTAGCAGAACTACCATGGTTTCGTCTTTGTGCACAAATAAAAGTTCTCGGAATTGAATGAAACTTTTTGGATATTTTTTATGGAATATATAAAAAATGCTGGAGTGAGGATCCAACGGAGGGGGGCCACCAGTTGTTCACAAGGCCACATGGGGCGTCCACCCCCTAAGCCCGCGCTGATGCTTTGTGGGGCCCACGAGGCTCCGCTGGCCATAATCTCAAGCCTATAAATTCCTATTCCCCGAGGAAAAAATAAAATAAGAAGTTTCATCGTGTTCTACTGTTGGAAATATGCCCTAGAGGTAATAATAAATTAGTTATTATCATATTTCCTTGTTCATGATAATCGTTTGTTATCCATGCTAGAATTGTATTGATCGGAAACTCAGATACATGTGTGGATACATAGACAACACCGTGTCCCTAGTGAGACTCTATAGGACTAGCTCGTTGATCAAAGATGGTCAAGGTTTCCTGGCCATAGACATGAGTTGTTATTTGATAATGGGATCACATCATTAGGAGAATGATGTGATGGACAAGACCCAAACAATGAACGTAGCATATGATCGTGTCAAAGTTTATTGCTACTGTTTTCTGCATGTCAAGTATCTGTTCCTATGACCATGAGATCATGCAACTCACTAACACCGGAGGAATACCTTGTGTGTATCAAACGTCACAACGTAACTGGGTGACTATAAAGATGCTCCACAGGTATCTCCGAGGGTGTTTGTTGAGTTGGCATGGATCAAGACTGGGATTTGTTACTCCATGTGATGGAGAGGTATCTCAGGGCCCACTCGGTAATGCAACATCACAATGAGATTGCAAGCAAAGTGACTAAAGAGTTAGCCATGGGATCTTGTATTACGGAACAAGTAAAGAGACTTGCCGGTAACGAGATTGAACTAGGTATGGAGATACCGACGATCGAATCTCGGGCAAGTAACATACCAATAAACAAAGGGAACATCGTACGGGATTGTCTGAATCCTTGACATCGTGGTTCGACCGATAAAGATCTTCATAGAATATGTAGGAACCAATATGGGCATCCAGGTCCCGCTATTGGTTATTTACCGTAGAGGTGTCATGGTCATGTCTACATAGTTCTAGAACCCGTAGGTTCTGCACACTTAAACGTTCGGTGAAAATTTAGTATTGTTGAGTTATATATGTTGGTGACCGAAAGTTGTTCGGAGTTCCGGATGAGATCCCGGACGTCACGAGGAGCTCCGGAATGGTCCGGAGGAAAAGATTTATATATAGGAAAGTGGTATTCGGGTTCCGGAAAAGTTTCGAGTGTTTCCGGTAGTGTACCGGGAGTGCCGAAAGGGTTCCGGGGGTCCACCGGGAGGGGCCCACCCACCACGGGGGCCACATGGGCCTAAGAGGTGGCGCACAAGCCCCTGGTGGGCTAGGGAAGCCGACCCCTAAAGGGGCCCATGCGCCCAAGGTGGTAGGTGGGGGTGCCTTGGAGAGGAGGGACTCCTCCCTAGGGCTTCCACCTCCCTTGTGGGAGGTGGACTGCTCCCCACCTGGCCGGCCGACCCCTCCTTGGAGGAGGGGCTAGGGCTGCGCCCCACCTACCCCCTCCTCCTATATATAGAGAGGGAGAGGGAGGGCAGCCACACCCCAAGGCATAGGTGCAGCCCTCCCTCTCTCCCTAGATTTGTTTCTCCACCGAAAACGCATCTGCGGCAGCGCTTGGCGAAGCCCTGCTGAGATTGCTCCACCACCACCGCCACCACGCCGTTGTGCTGTCGGAGAACTCATCTACCTCTCCGCCCTCTCTTGCTGGATCAAGGAGGTGGAGACGTCATCGAGCTGTACGTGTGCTGAATGCGGAGGTGCCGTCCGTTCGACGCTAGATCGGGACGGATCGTGATTGGATCGCGGGACGGATTGCGATTTGGATCGCGAAGACGTTCGACTACATCAACCGCGTTTCTTAACGCTTCCTGCTTAGCGATCTACAAGGGTATGTAGATCCAATCTCTCCTCTCGTAGATGCTCATCTCCTAGATTGATCTTGGTGAAGTGTAGGAAATTTTTTGTTTCCCATGCAACGTTCCCCAACAGTGGCATCATGAGCTAGGTCTATGCGGAGGTGTCATCACGAGTAGAACACAAAGGAGTTTGTGGGCGTTGATATTCAGATTGCTTCCCTCGTTAGTCTTTTCTTGATTCAGTGGTATTGTAGGATGAAGCGGCTCGGACCAACCTTACTCGTACACGTACGAGAGACCGGTTCCATCGACTGACATGTAACTTTGTGGCATAAGATGGCTGGCGGGTGTCTGTCTCTCCCACCTTAGTTGAATCGGATTCGACAAAGGCGGTACTTGTAGAAGGTTAAATAGCAACTTGTATATCACCATTGCGGTTTTGCGTAGGTAAGAATCGTTCTTGCTAGATACCCATAGCAGCCACGTAAAACATGCAACAACAAATTAGAGGACATGGTGTCATGCCAGTGACGATGGAGATCATGCCGGTGCTTTGGAGATGGAGATCAAAAGCACAAGTTCATGGTCATATCATGTCACTTATGATTTGCATGTGATGTTAATCCTTTTATGCATCTTATCTTGCTTAGGACGACGGTAGCATTATAAGGTGATCCCTCACTAAAATTTCAAGATAAAATTGTGTTCTCCCTGAGTGTGCACCGTTGCGAAAGTTCATCGTTTCGAAGCACCACATGATGATCAGGTGTGATAGACTCTACGTTCACATACAATGGGTGTAAGCCAGTTTTGCACATGCGGAACACTCGGGTTAAACTTGATGAGCCTAGCATGTATAGACATGGCCTCGGAACACAAGAGACCGAAAGGTCGAACATGAGTCATATAGTAGATATGATCAACATGGAGATGTTCACTGTTGAAACCACCTCATCTCGTGTGATGATCGGACTTGGGTTGGTCAATTTGGATCATGTAGCACTCGGATGACCGGAGGGATGTCAATTTGAGTGGGAGTTCTTTCGTAATATGATTAATTGAACTCATTATCATGAACATAGTCTAAAGTTGTATTTGCAAAATTATATTGTAGATCGATAGCTCGCGCTGTAGCTCCCTTAAATTTTGATACGTTCCTAGATAAAAAGTAAGTTGAAAGATGATGGTAGCAGTTATGCGGACTGGGTCCGTGATCTGAGGATTGTCCTCATTGCTGCACAGAAGGCTTATGTCCTTGATGCACCGCTCAGTGCGCCACCCCCTCAAGCGTCGTCTGTGGATGTTGTGAACATCTGACAGACACGTTCTGATGACTACTTGATTATTCAGTGCGTCATGCATTACAACTTAGAATTGAGGCTCCAAAGACGTTTTGAACGTCACGGAGCATATGAGATGTTCCAAGAGCTGAAATTGGGATTTCAGGCTCGTGCCCTTGTTGAGAGATATGAGACCTCCAACAAGATTCCTTGCCTGCAAGATGAAGGAGAATAGCTCAATCAGGTGAGCATGCGCCCATATTGTCTGGGTACTACAATCGCTTGAATAAAGTGGGAGTTCATCTTCCAGATAAGATAGTGATTGACAGAGTTCTCCAAGTCACTGCCACCAAGCTACTGGAGCTTCATGATGAACTATAACATGCCAGGGATGGAGAAGATGATCCCTGAGCTATTCGCAATGTTTGACACTGCAAAGGTAGAAATCAAGAAGGAGCATCAAGTGTTTATGGTTGGTAAAACCACTAGTTTCGAGAAGGGCAAGGGCAAGAAGGGAAACTTCATGGATGGCAAGCCAGTTGCCGCTCCAGTGAAGAAACCCAAGGTTGAACCCAAACCCGAGACAAAGTGCTTCTATAATAAGGGGAACGGTCACTGGTAGCGGAACTGCCCCAGATACTTGGCAGATAAGAAGGCTGACAATGTCAACAGAAGTATATTTGATATACGTGTTATTGATGTGTACCTTACTAGTACTCCTAGTAGCACCGGGGTATTAAATACCGGTTCAGTTGCTAATGTTAGTAACTCGAAATAAAAGCTACGGAATAAATGGAGACTAGCTAAAGGGCGAGGTGACGATGTGTGTTGGAAGTGTTTCCAAGGTTGATGTGATCACCATCGCACGCTCCCTCTACCTTCGGGATTAGTGTTGAACCTAAATAAATGTTATTTTGTGTTTCCGTTGAGCATGAACATGATTAGATCGTGTTTAATGCAATACGGTTATTCATTTAAGTCAAGAGAATAATGGTTATTCTGTTTACATGAATAATACCTTCAATGGTCATGCACCAAATGTGAATGGTTTGTTGAATCTCGATTGTAGTGATACACATGTTCATAATATTTATGCCAAAAGATGCAAAGTTAATAATGACAGTACCACATACTTGTGGCACTGCTGCTAAGGTCATATTGGTGTAAAGCACATGAAGAAACTCCATGTTGATGGATCTTTGGACTCACTCAATTTCGAATCGCTTGAGACATGCGGACCATGCCTCATGGGCAAGATGACTAAGACCCCGTTGTCTGGTATGATGGAGCGGGCAAGTGACTTATCGGAAATGATACATGTTGATGTATGCGGTCCAATGGGTGTTGAAGCGTGCAGTGGATATCGTTATTTTCTTACCTTCACTGATGATTTGAGTAGATATAGGTATATTTACTTAATGAAACACAAGTCTGAAACGTTTGATAAGTTCAAGGAATTTTAGAGTGAAGTTGAAGATCATCGTGACAAGAAGATTAAATGTTTATGATATGATCATGGAGGTGAATATCTGAGTTATGAGTTTGGTATGCAACTTAAGACAATGTGGAAATTGTTTCACAACTCACGCCGCCTGGAACGCCATGGTGTGATGGTGTGTCCGAACGTTGTACTCGTACTCTATTGGATATGGTGCGTACTATGATGTCTCTTACCGATTTGCCACTATCATTTTCGGGTTATGGATTAGAGACAACTACATTCACTTTAATAGGGCACCATCTAAGTCCGTTGAGATGATACCATATGAATTATGGTTTAGCAGAAACATAAGCTGTCGTTTCTTAGAGTTTAGGAATGCGATGCTTATGTGAAAAGACTTCAACCTGATAAGCTCGAACCCAAAGCGGACAAATGCGTCTTCATAGGATACCCTAAGGAAACAGTTGGGTATACCTTCTATCTCAGATCTGAGGGCAAACTGTTTGTTGCGAAAACGGGTCCTTTCTCGAGAAAGAGTTTCTCTCGAAAGAAATGAGTGGCAGGAAAAGTATAACTTGATAAGGTTATTGAACCGTCACTTCAGTTGGATGGTAGCACGACGCAGAAAGATGTTTTCTGTGTGCCTACACTGAATGAAGAGGAAGTTAATGATGATGATCATGACACTTCGGATCAAGTTACTACCGAGCCTCATAGGTCGACAAGGAATCATACCGCCCCTGAGTGGTACGACAATCCTATCTTGGAGGTCATGTTGTTAGACAACAGTGAACCTACGATCTATGAAGAAGCGATGGTGGGCCCGGATTCCAACAAATGGCTAGGAGCCATGAAATCCGAGATAGGATCCATGTATGAAAACCAAGTATGGACTTTGGTAGACTTGCCCGATGAACGGCAGGCCGTTAAGTACAAATGGATCTTTAAGAAGAAGACATACACTGATGATAAATGTCACCATTTATAAAGCTCGACTCGTCGCAAAGTAGTTTCCGACAAGTTCAAGGAGTTGACTACGATGAGACTTTCTCACCCGTAGCGATGCTAAAGTCTGTTGGAATTATGTTAGCAGTTGCTGCATTTTTCGATTATGAAATCTGGCAGATGGATGTCAAAACAGAGTTTCCTTAACGGTTTACGTGAGGAAAGGTTGTATGTGATACAACCAGAAGGTTTTGTCGGTCCTAAGGATGGTAAAAGGTATGCAAGCTCCAGCAATCCTTCTATGGACTAGAGCAAGCATCTCGGAGTTGGAATAGGCGCTTTGATGAGGTGATCAAAGCTTTTGGGTTTATACAAAGTTTATAAGAAACATGTATTTACAAGAAAGTGAGTGGGAGCATTATAAATTTTCTGATAAGTATATGTGGATGACATATTGTTGATCGGGAATGATGTAGAAATTTCTGGAAGGCATAAAAGGTTGTTTGAAAGGTGTTTTTCAGAGGAAGACCTGGATAAAAGGCTACTTAAATATTGGGCATCAAGATATATAGAGATAGATCAAGACGCCTGATAAGACTTTCAATGAGTGCATACCTTTACAATATTTTGAAGGAGTTCAAAATGGATCAGTCAAAGAAAGAGTTCTTGCCTGATTTGTTAGGCGTGAAGATTGAGTGAGACTCAAATCTCGAACACGGCAGAAGAGAGAAAAAGGACGAAGGTCGTCCCCTATGCCTTAGCCGTAGGCTCTATATAGTATGCCATGCCGTGTACCGCACCTGGTGGGTGCCTTGCCATGAGTCTGTCAAGGGGTACATAAGTGATCCAGGAGTGGATCACTAGACAACGGTCAAAATTATCCTTAGTAACTTGAGGACTGAGGAAATATTTCTCGATTATGGAGGTGATAAAGAGTTCGTCGTAAAGAGTTACGTCCATGCAAGCTTTGACACCAATCCGGATGACTCTCAGTAGCAATCCGGATACGTATAGTGGACCACCATTGGAATAGCTCCAAGTGGAGCGTGGTAGCAGCATCTACAGTATGACATAGAGATTTGAAAGTGCACATGGATCTAAATGTTGCAGAACCGTTGACTAAAAACCTCTGTCACAAGCAAAACATGATAAAACCCCAGAACTCATTGGGTGTTAATCACATGGTGATGTGAACTAGATTATTGACTCTAGTGCAAGTGGGAGACTATTGGAAATATGCCCTAGAGGCAATAATAAATTAGTTATTATCATATTTCCTTGTTCATGATAATCGTTTATTATCCATGCTAGAATTGTATTGATCAAAAACTCAGATACATGTGTGGATACATAGACAACACTGTGTCCCTAGTGATCGTCTATAGGACTAGCTCGTTGATCAAAGATGGTCAAGGTTTCCTGGCCATATACATGAGTTGTTATTTGATAACGGGATGACATCATTAGGAGAATGATGTGATGGACAAGACCCAATCTATGAACGTAGCATATGATCGTGTCAAAGTTTATTGCTACTGTTTTCTGCATGTCAAGTATCTATTCCTATGACCATGAGATCATGCAACTCACTGACACCGTAGGAATACCTTGTGTGTATCAAACATCACAACGTAACTGGGTGACTATAAAGATGCTCTACAGGTATCTCCGAGGGTGTCTGTTGAGTTGGCATGGATCAAGACTGGGGTGTGTTACTCCATGTGATGGAGAGGTATCTCAGGGCCCACTCGGTAATACAACATCACAATGAGCTTGCAAGCAAAGTGACTAAAGAGTTAGCCACGGGATCTTGTATTACGGAACAAGTAAAGAGACTTGCCGATAACGAGATTGAACTAGGTATGGAGATACCGACGATCGAATCTCGGGCAAGTATCATACCGATAAACAAAGGGAACAACGTACGAGATTGTCTGAATCCTTGACATCATGGTTCGACCGATAAAGATCTTCGTAGAATATGTAGGAACCAATATGGGCATCTAGGTCCCACTATTAGTTATTGACCATAGAGGTGTCTCGGTCATGTCTACATAGTTCTAGAACCCGCAGGGTCTGCACACTTAAACGTTCGGTGACGATTTGGTATTGTTGAGTTATATATGTTGGTGACCGAAAGTTGTTCGGAGTCCCGGATGAGATCCCGGACGTCATGAGGAGCTTCAGAATGGTCCGGAGGTAAAGATTTATATATAGGAAAGTGGTATTCGGGTTCCGGAAAGGTTTCGGGTGTTTCCGGTAGTGTACCGGGAGTGCCGAAAGGGTTCCGGGGGTCCACCGGGAGGGGCCCACCCACCCCGGGGGCCACATGGGCCTAAGAGGTGGCGCACCAGCCCCTGGTGGGCTAGGGCAGCCGACCCCTAAAGGGGCCCATGCGCCCAAGGTAGTAGGTGGGGGTGCCTTGGAGAGGAGGGACTCCTCCCTAGGGCTTCCACCTCCCTTGTGGGAGGTGGACTCCTCCCCACCTGGCCGGCCGACCCCTCTTTGGAGGAGGGGCTAGGGCTGCGCCCCACATACCCCCTCCTCCTATATATAGATAGGGAGAGGGAGGGCAGCTACACCCCAAGGCATAGGTGCAGCCCTCCCTCTCTCCCTAGATCTGTTTCTCCACCGAAAACGCATCTGCGGCAGCGCTTGGCGAACCCTGCTAAGATTGCTCCACCACCACCGCCACCACACCGTTGTGCTGTCGGAGAACTCATCTACCTCTCCGCCTTCTCTTGGTGGATCAAGGAGGTGGAGACGTCATCGAGCTGTACGTGTGCTGAACGCGTAAGTGCCGTCCGTTCGACGCTAGATCCGGACGGATCGTGATTGGATCGCGGGACGGATT
Source organism: Elymus sibiricus (assembly GCA_039707655.1). Lineage (NCBI taxonomy): Eukaryota > Viridiplantae > Streptophyta > Magnoliopsida > Poales > Poaceae > Elymus > Elymus sibiricus. The sequence goes on from CM077663.1 coordinate 350,509,742, forward strand.
GCGATTTGGATCGTGAAGACGTTCGACTACATCTACCACATTTCTTAACGCTTCCCGCTTAGCGATCTATAAGGGTATGTAGATCCAATCTCTCCTATCGTAGATGTTCATCTCCTCGATTGATCTTGGTGAAGCGTAGGAAATTTGTTGTTTCCCATGCAACGTTCCCCAACATTTACAAGACGGAGACGTCCCCACCTGCTGTTCTTCCTCGGCAGGGTTGATCTGGAGTCCGTTTGGGGCTCCGGAGAGGGGGATTCGTCGCCGTCATCATCAACAACCCTTCTCCATCAAAAATTCCATGATGCTCACCGCCGGGAGTGAGTAATTCCTTTGTAGGCTTGTTGGACGGTAATGGATTGGATGAGATTTGTCATGTAATCAAGTTATTTTTATAGGGCTTGATCCCTAGTATCCACTATGTTCTGAGATTGATGTTGCTATGACTTTGCTATGCTTAATGCTTGTCACTAGGGCATGAGTGCCATGATTTCAGATTTGAACCTATTACTTTTTCATAAATATGAGAGTGTTTTGTATCCTATCTTGCAATTTGTATGCACCTATTACGTGTCATGATCCGCATACCCCAAGGTGACAATAATTTGGATTCTTTCCAGTGATTACCGTAGTTTGAGGAGTTCATGTATTCACCTTGTGTTAATCCTTTGTTCCGGTTCTCTATTAAAAGGAGGCCTTAATATCCCTTAGTTTCCTTATGGACCCTGCTGCCATGGGAGGGTAGGACAAAAGATGTCATCCAAGTTCTTACTATAAGCACGTATGACAATATACGGAATACATGCCAACATTACATTGATGAATTGGAGCTAGTTCTGTGTCGCTCTACTGTTTAACTATTACATGATGAACGTCATCCAATATATTTATCCATCACCGATCCAATGCCTACGGTTTTCTCATATTGATTCTCGCTAAATTACTATTGCTGCTGCTGTTACAATCACTACAAAACCTCTGTTGTTACTGTTCCTATCACTATTTTGCTGTGCTATAAACTTTTTTTGCAGAAAGAAATCCCAGGTGTGGTTGAATTTAAAACTCAACTTCTAAGACCAATAAATATTATCTGGCTCCCCTTGTGTCGAATCAACAAATTTGGGTGAAATACTACCCTTGAAGACTGTTGCGATCCCCTATACTTGTGGGTTATCAATAATTTTACTGAATTGTGCAACATGACACGCATAAAGGATTATGACCCAGATGCTCTGAAACTTCGCTTATTTTCTTTATCTTTCAGATGAAAAGCTAAGGAATGGCTTTTAGCTTTGCCTAAAGGCAGTATTACTTCTTGGGCTGCTTGCTGCGGTAAATTTTTATGTAAGTTTTGCCCACCTGCAAAAATTCTGCAATTATGTTCTCAGATAACAGGTTTCAAGCAAGAGGAGCAAATAGAGCTTGCGTCGGAGAGAATGAAAGAAGGTATAAGAAACTGCCCCAATCATGGAAATGAGGAGTGGATAATCCTTCATATGTTTCATAATGGCTTAAATCACATGTCAAAAACTATGCTTGATACAGTTACACGAGGAACTATCATAGGAAAGCCCCTAGAAGATGTCAAGAAGACACTAGATGATATGCAAGAGAACCATGCCCAATGGCATGTTGAGAGAACCACCACCAAGAAGCTGAATGTCTAATGACCCACAAGTATAGGGGATCAATCGTAGTCCTTTTGATAAGTAAGAGTGTCGAATCCAATGAGGAGCAGAAGGAAATGATAAGCAGTTTTCAGGAAGATATTCTCTGCAAGTGTTGTGAGTAACAGTAATAGATAGTTTTGTAGCAAGATAATTCGTAACAAGTGACAGGTAACAATAGTAGCAAGTGTGCAAGAAGATAGCCCAATCCTTTTTATAGCAAATGACAGGCCTGAAAGTACTCTTATATGAAGCAAACGCTCTCGAGGACACATGGGAATTTCTGTCTAGTCATGTTCATCATGTTGAGTTGGTTCACATTCGTTACTTTGATAATTTGATATGTGGGTGGACCGGTGCTAAGGTGATGTTCTTACTTGAACAAACAACCCACTTATGATTACCCCCTCTCGCAAGCATCCTCAACTACGAAAGAAGAATTAAGATAAATCTAACCATAGTATGAAACGTGTGGATCCAAATCAGCCCCTTATGAAGTAACACATAAACTAGGTTTTAAGCTTCTGTCACTCTCGGAACCCATCATCTACTTTTTACTCCACAATGCCATCCCTTAGGCCCATAACATGGTGAAGTGTCGTGTAGTCGATGTTCACACGACACCACTAAGAGAAGCAACAACATACACATCATCAAAATATTGAACGAATACCAACTTCACATGATTACTTATAACAAGACTTCTCCCATGTCCTCAAGAACAAAAGTAACTACTCACACATCATCAACATGTTCAAGATCTGAGGTGTAATAATGGTGATAAAGGATCTGAACATAATATCTTCCACCAAGTAAACCAACAAGCATCAACTACGAGATGTAATCAACACTACTAGTAACCTACAGGTACTAATCTGAGGTTTTGAGACAGAAATTGAATACAAGAGATGAACTAGGGTTTGAGATGAGATGGTTCTGGTGAAGATGTGTATGAAGATTGGTCCTCCCACGAAGGAGGAAGCATTGGTGATGATGATGGCTTCGATCTCCCCCTCCCGGAGGGAAGTTTCCCTCGCAGAATCTCTCTGCCAGAGAGCAAAAGGGCCTCTGCCTAGGTTTCCGCCTCGAGATGGCATTGCTTCATCCCGAAAGGTATCTTCATGATTTTTCTAGGGTAAAACACACCATATAGGAGAAGAGGGGGGGTCGGGAGACCTGCTGGGCCCCCACAAGCTAACAGGGCGTGCCCACGGGGGGTGGGCGCGCCCTGTCGGCTTGTGGCCAGCAGGTGCCCCCCCTCTCATATATTTTAGGCCTAGTAATTCTTATATATTCCATAAAAATTCTCCATGAAGTATCAGGTCATTTGGGGTCCAGTGATTTTTTAGCCTTTTTCTTGGTTTTCAGGTCCAGAATTCCAGTTTCCAGTTATTTCCCTCTTTGTGATGTACCTTGCATATTCAGAGAGAAATAGCATAAGAATTGTATCATAATTAGGAATAATGAAGAAGAATAACATAAATATCAATAAAAATTCATGATGCAAAATGGATGTATCAACTCCCCAAAGCTGAGATCTCTCTTGTCCTCAAGCGAAAGCCGAACTCGATAATAATGACCACATAATTTGAGAGACAGGTGTCGATAAAAACAGAATATGGACATGGGAGCATCATGGATATTAACATAGCAGCAAATTTTTCATCATATAACTTCTCATAAACAAGTAACAATCTATCCACAATTGTTGAGGTATGAAGCATAAACTTTATTGACAATCAACAAACTATGTTCTTAGTCATTGAGACAATCACAATTCATTATATTCCAGAGTAGAGTCTATGTAAGAGCTTTTATTCTAGCAAGTTCACATACTTAACTATCATTTAGTCTTCTATGATTGCTGACACTCATGGCATATTTTTGGAGCTAATGTTTCCACCGGACACATAATAGGATGGGGGCTTTATTGTCGTTGACACCCAATTCATTTACCTAAAGGATAATGTCAACAGTAATGAATCATGATCACCTACATCCAACTGGATATATATATCTGGATCTTTCCCCAACGCATAATGCTTGCCAACTAGAGAGTTAATAGGTAGGAATAGGGGTAAGCATTATTGACTCTTGCATAAAAGTAAGTACATGAAAGTAAAAGATATGCCTTCCGTAGAGGGAAGCAGAGGTTATTATACACTTTCTATTTTTGGATGTGCAAACTCTTAATGGAAGGGAACATCACTTTATATTGCCCCTTATGATAGCAAACTTTATTATGCAATCTGTCGCTTTTATTTCTTTGCGATCACAAGATCGTACAAGGTTTATTTTCCCTTACAATAAAAGATCATACATATTTATGAGCAATTTTTATTGCTTCATGCACCGATGGCAACTTACATGAATGATCTTATTCAATCCATAGGTAGGTATGGTGGACTCTCATGGAAAGAAACTGGGTTTAAGGGGTTATGGATGCACAAGTAGTATCTCTACTTAGTGCAGAATTTTTTTGGCTAGCAAAAGATCTAAAGCAAGCACCACATGTTAAAGGATCCATGACAATATAACTTCTATGTGAATGTAAACAAACATGATCATTACGTTTTCTTCCATGTCCAACGTCAACACTTGATCATTATCTAATATTTGGTGGGGGCTCACAATCATAAAAGATGTCCAAGATAGTGTATTTGTATGTGAATCTTTTCTCCTCTATCATAATCTTGCATAGATTGTATCAATGACTAATGCCATGTTTGTTTATTCCCAACAACTTTTATCTAACATACTTCTTATATGTGAAGTCATTACTCCCCATGGGATTAGCATATGATTTTTCTATTTCTTTTATTTCATTGCTATTATTGATGCATGAGAGTAAAGCAAGAAAACTCAAACTAATTTTTATTATATAACTCTCATACTTGATTACAAGGATAGATAGATATCAAAGCAAAACTCTAAGCAAAGCAAATCTGAATTTTTATTTCTCTAAAAAACGACATAACTAAGGATCGAACAAAGATAGATGATAATGGTAAAAGTGATGGTGATACGATACTAGGGCACCTCCCCCAAGCTTGGAACAAGCTAAGGGTGGTGCCCATACCCATATACTCAAGCGTCCTTCTTGGGTGATGGTGGTGATGGTGTAGTAGGTTGGTCCTCTGTCTTCCAAGGCCTAGGCTCTCCATCATAGAAAGAGGATCTTGTCTCCGGAATCCTGAAATTGGCAGCGATGCTCATCCTTTTAAACCTAGATTCATACTCAAAGTTTTGGTTTTGCAAGTCAAAGATTTGAGCTTGGAGATGATCGATCCGATCTTGAAGCTTGAAGAGAGCCTCCCCACGTTCCTATTGTCTAGCTTGTTCTCCCGGATGAACTCTGTGATCATAGAGTGATTAGCACACAAACCACGTTCAACCATCCCTTGGCACTTGAAGATTTCCTTCTCCACCACTTCAAGCCTGGCCTCCTCGCTCCCTTCCTTCTTTGGGCCTTGGACATCCCGAATGTGGAGCACCCCTCACGTATCTCAATGGATTGAGGGTGCTTCATCACCTCCAACAGGTAGGGGTTGATGACCTTCTCAAAGAACTTGTCCTTGGAGGAGCTTGATGGCATCATGGCGACCTGGATCTGTCAAAAAATAGCCCGAGACAAGAACATAGGAGAAACTTGCGATGCGGTTGTCAAAACATACGGGAGTATATATAATGAATTTTTCTAGGTTAGAATACATGTCCAGGAAGAAAACGGAGTCCGGGAGGCATAGGAGGGCCCCACAAGCTATTATGGCGCGCCTAGGGGGTGGGTGCGCCCTGTTGGCTTGTGCCTTCCTCGTGGGTCCCCGTGACTCGTTTTTATTTTTGGATTTTTCTAAAATACCAAAACCAACAAAACATATTTTTTTGGAATTTTTGGAGTCGGTTTACTCACCGTATCACATACCTACCCCTTTTCAGCTTTCTGAAGTGTTCTGGAAGGTCTCTCTTATGTGTTCTTCCGGGGTCATAACTTGAATAATATTAGTTTCAACATTGACAGACGTACTTGAGATATAGTGTCTAATTCTTTGCCCATTTACCACTCTCGGATTTTTTTCCTTCGAAGTTGTTGATCTTGATAGCACCGGAGTGATAGACCTCCTCGACGACATAAGGACCTTCCCATTTGGAGAGAAGCTTACCTGCAAAAAATATGAAACAAGAATTGTACAAAAGAACTAGGTCTCCTACATTGAATTCCCGTTTTTGGATTCTCTTGTGCCATCTTTTAACTTTTTCTTTAAACAACTTGGCATTTTCATAAGCTTGTGTCCTCCATTCATCTAATGAGCAAATATCAAATAACCTCTTTGCACCGGCAAGTTTAAAATCATAGTTAAGTTCTTTAATTGCCCAATAAGCTTTATGTTCTAACTCAAGAGGTAAATGACATCCTTTTCCATAGACCATTTTATATGGGGACATTCCCATAGGGTTTTTATAAGCAGTTCTATAAGCCCATAAAGCATCATCAAGTTTCTTAGACCAATTCTTTCTAGATCTATTAACAGTCTTTTGCAAGATCAATTTTATTTTCTCGATTGCTCAACTCAACTTGACCGCTAGACCGAGGATGATAAGGTGATGGAATCCTATGGTTAACATCGTATTTAGCTAGAAGTTTACGGAAAGCACCATAAATAAAATGTGAACCACCATCATTCATTAAATATCTAGGGACTCCAAACCTCGGGAAAATAACATCTTTAAACATTTTAATAGAAGTGTTATGATCAGCACTACTAGTTGTAATAGCTTCTACCCACTTAGTAACGTAATCAACAGCGACTAGAATATGAGTATACCCATTAGGGGAAGGAAAATGTCCCATATAATCAAAGCCCCAAACATCAAATGGTTCAATAGCAAGTGAATAATTCATAGGCATTTCCTAACGTCTACCAATGTTACCAATTCTTTGACATTCATCACAAGAAAGGACATACTTACGAGCATCTTTGAAAAGAGTAGGCCAATAGAAGCTAGATTGTAATACCTTGTGTGCAGTTCTGTCACCAGCATGGTGCCCTCTGTAGGCCTCAGAATGACACTTTCGTAGGATCTGTCCCTGTTCATGCTCAGGTACACAACGTCGATAACACCATCCACTCCTTGTTTATAAAGATGCGTGTCATCCCAAAAGTAATGTCTTAAATCATAAAAGAACCTTTTCTTTTGTTGCTAGGTGAAACTAGGTGGTATATATTTAGCAACAATGTAATTAGCATAATCCGCATACCAAGGAGTACTATGGGAAGCATTTATAACAACAAGTTGCTCATCAGGAAAATTATCATCAATAGGCAGTGGGTCATCAAGAATATTTTCCATCCTAGACAAATTATCTGCTACGGGGTTTTCTGCTCCCTTCCTATCAACAATGTGAAGATCAAATTCTTGAAGTAAAAGCACCCACCTAATCATTCTAGGCTTAGCATCTTTCTTTTTCATAAGGTATTTAATAGCAGCATGATCAGTGTGAATAGTAAATTTGGAATCAACAATATAAGGTCTAAACTTATCACATGCAAAGACAACTGCTAAAAATTCCTTCTCGGTAGTACCATAGTTTCTTTGGGCACTGTCTAGAGTTTTACTAGCATAATGAATGACATTCAATTTCTTGTCTACTCTTTGTCCTAGAACAACACCAATATCATAATCACTGGCATCACATATAATTTCAAATGGTAAATTCCAATCAGGTGGTTGAACAATAGGTGCAGAAATCAAGGCTTTCTCAAGTATTTCAAAGGCTTCTACACAATCATCATAAAAACAAAAGGAATATCTTTTTGAAGAAGATTAGTTAGTGAGCTAGAAATATTTGAGAAATTTTTAATAAAACGCCTATAAAAACTAGCATGACCAAGAAAACTTCTTATACCTTTAACATCTTTAGGACATGACATTTTCTCTATTGCATCATCTTTAGCTTTGTCTACCTCTATGCCTCGTTCAGATATTTTATGCCCAAGTACTATAACTTCATTCACCATAAAGTGACACTTCTCCCAATTCAAGACAAGATTAGTTTCTTCACATGTCTGCAAAACTCGATCGAGGTTGCTCAAGCAATCATCAGAATAAGTCCCGTAAATGAAAAAATCATCTATGAAAACCTCAACAATCTTTTTACAAAAATCAGAGAATATAGCAGTCATACATCTTCGAAAGGTAGAAGGTGCATTGCATAAACCAAAAGGCATACGTCTATAAGCATAAGTTCCAAAAGGGCAAGTGAAAGTAGTTTTCTGTTGGTCTTCTTTTGACATAGATATTTGAGAGAAACCAGAATATCCATCAAGAAAACAAAGGTGGGTGTACTTAGATAATCTTTCTAATATTTGATCAATGAAAGGCAAGGCTAATGATCTTTTCTAGTAGCTTTGTTTAATTCCCTGAAATCAATTACCATCCTATAACCAGTTACGATTCTTTGTGGGATAAGTTCATTTTTATCATTAGGAACAACAGTTATACCTGTTTTCTTAGGAACACAATGAACATGACTTACCCATCTACTATCAACAATAGGATAAATTATACCTATCTCCAGAAGCTTTAGTATTTTATTACTTACCACTTCCTTCATCTTAGGATTTAAGCACGTTGATGATCAACGACAGGTTTCGTATCCGGTTCCATATTAATCTTGTGCTGACATAGAGTGGGGCTAATGCCCTTAAGATTATCAAGAGTATATCCAATAGCAGCCCTGTGCTTCTTTAGAGTTTTAAGTAACCTCTTTTCTTCATGCTCTGAAAGGTTAGCACTAATTATAACATGATATATCTTCATTTCATCCAGATAAGCATATTTCAAAGTATCAGGTAATGTCTTTAGCTCAAACACGGGATCTCCCTTAGGTCGAGGAGGATCCCCTGAAAATATCAATAGGCAAGTTGTGTTTAAGAATAGGTGTTTGTCTAAGAAATATATCATCTATCTCATTTCTTTCATTCATATGCATATCATTGTCATGGTCTAGCAAATATTGTTCTAATGGATCAGTAGGACGCACGGCAATAGAAGCAAGACCAATTATTCATCCTTACTAGGTAATTATTTTTCATATTGTTTTTTGCCGAACTTAGAGAAATTAAATTCACGAGACACATCACCAAAGCTTACTTTGACTTTCTCAGTAACACAATTAATTTCAGCATTAACAATATTCAAGAAAGGTCTACCAAATATAATGGGACAAAAGCTATCTTATTTTGAACCAAGTACCAAGAGATCAATAGGCTATTTAATTTTTCCACACAAGACTTCAACATCTCTAACAATCCCAAGCGGTGAAATAGTGTCTCTATTTGCAAGTTTAATGGTGACATCAATATCTTCAATCTCAGAGGGTGCTATGTCATTCATTATTTCTTCAGATAATGTAAAAGGTATAGCACTAACACTAGCACCCATGTCACACAAGCCATGATAACAACGATCTCCAATTTTAACAGAAACAACAGGCATGCTAATAACTGGTTTATTTTTTGTCTAACTCACCCTGAGGATTTCTAGCTGGTTTTGCAATTCTAGCAGCTTCATCACGGAAGTAAATAACATGACAATCAATATTATCAACTAGGAGATCTTTAACCATAGCAATATTAGGCTCAACATTTATTTGTTCAGAGGGTTTGGGTGTTCTAATATAACTTTTATTAACCACAATTGCAACTTTAGCATGTTCCTTAATCCTAACAGGAAAAGGAGGTTTCTCAATGTAAGCAGTAGGCACAACTAGATCAACATGATAAACAATTGTTTCCTCTTTAACTTTAACAGGTTCCTCTAATGATTTTTCAATAGGCGGATGATATTTATACCACTTCACCTTAGGGAGATCAACATGAGTAGCAAATGATTCACAAAAAGAAGCTACTATCTCGGAGTCAAGCCCATATTTATTGCTAAACTCATGGAAAGTATCAGTTTCCATAAAAGATTTAACACAATCAAACTTAAGCTTTATGCATGACTCTTTACCTTTGTTGAATTCCCAATCTTCAGAGTTTCCTTTAATTCTTTCCATAAGATCCCATTTGAAATCAATAGTCCTCTTCATGTAGGAACCAGTAGAAAATCGAGTATTAATTGATCATCATGAGAAAGTCAAGCATAATTTTTTTGTATAATCATTTCTCTTGAGAGCTCATGGTTGGGGCAAGTGTCATCATAGATTTAAGCCTCCCCCAAGCTTGAGCGATGCTTTCTCCTTCACGAGGCCAGCAATTATATATAAACTTCTGATCATGATGGACTAGATGCATAGGATAAACTTCTGATGAAATTTCAGCTTCAAGCGATTCCAGTCCTAGGATCCAATATCATCCAATAGCCTGTACCACATCAATGCTTTTCCCTCCAAAGATAAAGGGAAAAACTTCTTCTTAACTTTGTCTCCGGATAAACTTGCAAGCTTAAATAATCCACAAATCTCATCTACATATATCAAGCGGTAATCAGGATCAGTTGTACCATCATAAGGATTAGCTAGCAGTTTCTCTACCATACCCGAAGGAATCTCATAGTAAATATTTTTAGTAGGTTTTGTAGGATGAGAGGCAACCTTTTCGACTTTTGTTCGCAGCGAAGATGCCCCGAACAAGCCACTCAAAGGGTGACCGTCCATAGTAACAAGCAACAGTAAATTTCAGCACATACCGAAAATGTTTCCTTACCAAGTTCCACTTACCAAAGGCGCTTCACTCCCCGTCAATGGCACCAGAAATGATAAGCAGTTTTCAGCAAGGTATTCTCTGCAAGTGTTGTGAGTAACAGTAATATATATTTTTGTAGCAAGATAATTCATAACAAGTGACAAGTAACAATAGTAGCAAGTGTGGAGAAATATAGCCCAATACTTTGTATAGCAAAGGACCGGCCTGAAAGTACTCTTATATGAAGCAAACGCTCCCGAGGACACATGGGAATTTCTGTCTAGTCATGTTCATCATGTTGAGTTGATTCGCGTTTGTTACTTTGATAATTTGATATGTGGGTGGACCGGTGTTAAGGTGCTGTTCTTACTTGAAAAAGCAACCCACTTATGATTACCCCCTCTCGCAAGCATCCGCAACTATGAAAGAAGAATTAAGATAAATCTAACCATAACATGAAACGTGTGGATCCAAATCAGCCCCTTATGAAGTAACGCATAAACTGGGGTTTAAGCTTCTATCACTCTCGCAAACCATCATCTAGTTTTTACTACAAAATTCCTTCCCTTAGGCCCATAACATGGTGAAGTGTCGTGTAGTCGACGTTCAAACGACACCACTAAGTGAAGCAACAACATACACATCATCAAAAATATCGAACGAATACCAACTTCACATGATTACTTATAACAAGACTTCTCCCATGTCCTCAGGAACAAAAGTAACTACTCACACATCATCAACATGTTCAAGATCAGAGGTGTAATAATGGTGATCAAGGATCTGAACATAATATCTTCCACCAAGTAAACCAACAAGCATCAACTACGAGATGTAATCAAGACTACTAGTAACCTACAGGTACCAATCTGAGGTTTTGAGACGGAGATTGAATACAAGATATGAACTAGGGTTTGAGATGAGATGGAGCTAGTGAAGATGTTGATGAAGATTGGTCCTCCCACGAAGGAGGAATCGTTTGTGATGACGATGGCTTCGATCTTGCCCTCCCGGAGTGAAGTTTCCCCAGCAGAATCTCTCGGCCGGAGAGCAAAAGGGCCTATGCCCAGGTTTCCACCTCGAGATGGCGGTGCTTCATCCTGAAAAGTATCTTCTTGATTTTTTCTAGGGTAAAACATACCATATAGGAGAAGAGGGGGGTCGAGAGACCTGCTGGGCCCCCCACAAGCTAAGATGACACGCCTAGGGGGGTGGGCGCCCCCTGTTGGCTTGTGGCCAGCAGGTGGCCCTTGTGGTATATTTTTGGCCCAATAATTATTATATATTCCATAAAAATTCTCCATGAAGTTTCAGGTCATTTGGGGTCCAGTGATTTTTTAGCCTTTTTCTTGGTTTTCAGGTCGAGAATTCCAGTTTCCAGTGATTTCCCTCTTTGTGATGTACCTTGCATATTCAGAGAGAAATATCATAAGGATTTTATCATAATGAGGAATAATGAACAAGAATAGCATAAATATCAATAAGAATTCATGATACAAAATGGATGTATCAATGTCATAGAAGAAAATAGCTCAGAGTGGACAACCTAGCTAGAAGAACTTATGTCTTTGATCAAAGGTAAAGAAGAGGTAAATGTCAATGCCATCCCTAATGAAGATACTAGTGATGTGAATTTTATTGCTCGTAATAGCTATAATCCCAATTGGAAAAATAATGGTTATGCTCCTAAACTTCTTTATCCTAATAATGGAGGAGCATCCAATAACTCTAATGGAGCTAATGGTAGCAATAGAAATACTCTTGAAGAAACTCTTGAAAGTTTTATTGTTAGCGAGACTGAGCAAAATGAAAACTTCAAGAATACATTAAAGAATCATGATAACTTACTTGGTAAATTGACCAGTAAGGTTGTTGGATTAAAAATGATGTGTAGATACTTGAAGCCAGGTCCAAGAATATGGAGGCACAAGTGGCAAAGATAGCAGAGAGCCAAACCTTGATTTTGGCCAAGTTTGCAGGTGTCGGTGTCAAATCCGACATATCTCATAGTAGGGGTCCTAAGCTAGGCGTCTTGGAGCGATGGTAACATGGACACAGGATTTTACCCAGGTTCGGGCTCTCTCAAGGAGATAATACCCTACGTCCTGCTTTTGATTGTATTGATATGAGGATAGTACATAGTACAGGTATCTACCACAAGATTATTGTAATGAATATGAGATTGTCTATTGACTAGCCTGGCCTCGGTTTATATAATACCAGAGGCCTAGGGTTTAGAGGAGTCCTTCTCTTGTGCGCCAAGTCTTGTGGAATCTCCCTTCTATGCATCATGGGCTGCCCGAAGTGGCCCATTAGTAAACCACCATGGGGGTCCTCGGCTCGACCCATAGGTCGGGAGACGACGTGGTGAGTACCCCCTAGTCTAGGACACCATCAGTAGCCCCCTGAACCGGTCTTCAAGTTGGGGATGCTCCTCGGTTCTTCCGAACATCTCTTTGTCTTTGGTCGTCGGTCTTGAAAACTGGTTCAACAAATCTTCCCATGTCCGATCTTGAGGATCGCCGAGCTGAATCCGAAGAGTTCACACGTCGGGCATCCGAGGAGCCCCTTTAAGTTCTCGGCCTTTATTAATGCTTTGTTACTTTTTACGCCACACCTCGGGTTTGAGGTGTTTCCCGTGCGGCGGTCTCCTCTCGCATCCGAGCTCCAACGCCGGACTGCATCCGAGGTGTCTTTTTTTCCATCCGAGCTCCAACGCCGGACTGTATCCGAGGTATCTCCGATCTTGAGCTTTATGCCGGACTACTTCCGAGCTCCAGCGCCGGACTGTATCCGAAGTGGTTTACTACCTTGGCTGTGGACTGATTTTTTGCTGAATTTATTTTTGATCGCCGTAATTTATTTACTACTGAGAAGTATATCCAGTAGCCCTCAAGGTGTGTGTCGGTCTAAAACCCGAGATGCACCAGAAGGAAAAAATAAAACCATAGTTCCCAGTAGCCCCTGAGACTTAGGTCGATTATCGAAATCGGCCTGAGGATCAAGTCCTTGCTCAGCAGCATACTTAGGAATAGAAACATGGTGCGCCATAGTTTCCGAGACTCAGGTTAGGTGCGGCCGACCAACCTGTGGATCGAATTTCCTTAGAAACTGTATTGCACTTTGAATTTGCTGCATTGAATAGGTAATGCAGTAGCCCCCGAGCCTTAATTTGGGCACGGGTGGTTGAATTAAGGATCGATATTTGTTTGACACAAACTTTGTTACGTTCGACACAATTTATGTATAATGATTCTATGTATCCAAGTACTTTACATCATTAATGCTCGGATCCGCATTGTACAAGACTTTGTTGACCGACCATCGGCTTCAATATGCTCGGCCAGTAGCCGAGGAGTGTTTGTCCTACTTTATAAAGCCTTTATAAGGGCAAAGATTTATAGCAAACAAGGCAATCCGGCCATATGGTTTTATAAACAATGGTACGCGGAGAGATATGTTATATTACTTATTTAACGTAAGAAACATCTTCTGGGAAAAATAGTTCATTTATAAGTTCCTTTTCCCAGGATATCATGTTGACCATTATCATGAAACCTCAACTCCGATCAATGTGGGAGGAAAATATTGAGGATTTAGTTCGGGGAATGTTCCCGAACTCTGTGGTTTTTAATGAACCGAAATTTTCACTTGTGTCATTGCCGACCAATTGTTTTCTTAAGATGGCTAGCTTTCGGCTTAACCCAGTCTGAGGTACTAACCCGGATGACCCGGAAGTAACAATCACGGAGGTGCTCCCATTACCCCCTAGCCGAACTATCAGGAACGTAGGGGGTAAGCACAGGAGCCAGGCGACCCAGCTTGGCCAAAATCTTAAGTCAAATTGATGCATATTTATGGCTTTATAACGATGATTATAGAAGGCAGGACTCGCATATTGAATACAAATGCTTTTATGCTATGGTATTTTGAATCCTTTGTGACCGTTTAACATTTGAGAGTGGCCCATCGTCGGCTTCTACCCCTTTGTAGATGCTACGCAGTGTGTTTCCGCAGTAACAAGACAACCCTTAGCCGACGTCTCGGTGCCCGGAGGTGGTTGTGTTAGTAGAAACGAGGCAATCAGATATATAGGCTTTATAACTTTCACTTAGTCATAGGAGCTTAAAGTTTGGGAGGCCAGTTACTAGCCCCCGGTTAGTGTTCGGCGTCAGCTGAGGTCAAGCCATTAACACTTCAGCCAATTTTATGAAAGGCCCACGGGGTAACCTCTATCGGTCTATAGTTTGACAGAGTCATCGGATCGCCGACCAGTTTGCGCTCATTGTGATAGTCAGTTTTCAGCTTTCTCCACTGAGGTACTTGACCAGTTAAATCGGATGTACAATCGCAGTGGTTCTCCCTATGCACACCTAGCTGAACAAAGCGGAATGTAGGAGGCAATCACAGGAGCAGGGCAACCCAACTATTGACCGAAGACACAATTTGAAACTGATGCATATAAAGCAATATCCGAGAACGTTTTGCCGAGGACTGCTAGGAGTACCTTGGCTTTTGGTGGGTTCGGCTCTAGCCGGAACCCCCCGTTGATATTGCCGATACTTTAAAGGCATCCGACGTTTTACTATGAGAGCTATGCTGGAGACACAAAGTATCCCCCGAGACTCAGGTTGGGTGCGGCCGACCAACCTGAGGATTGAATCTTCTCGGGAACTAGTCCAGATGTCATGTGCGTTTCACCAACACCGATGTGTAAGTTTGCAGGAAGGATGCCGAGCTGTGGGTCAGAAAAATCTCCCGAGCTGAATTATTACGCAGGGCACCTCGGTCATGAGGATGTCCCGCCTCCTAAAACAAAAACATACAAATAGCTTAAAAGTGCCATAAGCTCGAAAAGCCAAAAAACTTATGTAAAAACTTTGACGTCCGAACTAAATCAAGTTTTTTTTGTGCCAATCTGAAAATTGGTCTTAAAATTAATACGTGCTTCGGTCATACTTTAACATGATACATCCGATCTCCGGACTCTAAGCGGGTCAGCCCTTGGCTTCAACCTCCATATCCCGAAGGCGGAGTGTTTCTCCGAGGCCTGTTTAGCGAACTAAACTCGAGCAGCTTTAGAAAGAAACCAGGCTATCCGGCTATTGACCACACACTAGTGTCGAAAAAAAGGAGTAGTAGAAAAAGACTTTGCAACGACCAAGAACAAAACACATTTATTATAAAACGACTCATACAAATTTAAGAGCCCTCGGTTAAATCAGGTAAAGAAATTTTTAACAAACAATTTTTTTTTGTTTTAACAAAAAATATGATGTTTGGTTGAACCGGACAAAAAGTAAAATTTCAAAGAGAGCTGAGCATGAAAACGACTTAGCAGGTTAATGTGCTCGGTGTTTATGACATGGGCCGAGCCTGAGGCGGGTCGAGGTTAAAGCCCCCAAGCCAGTCCTGAGGTGACCAGGTGTGGAGCTCGGCTTGACGAAGTTGCGACGCAACACAGCCGATATATCGAGTCAAAGCCCCAGGTCCGGCTATCGTGATGAAACTGGTCGGCTAGTGACACCGAAGTCCCCAGGGTAGATTGATGAAGAGATGGCGAAGCCCCCGGTCATGGTGGCGGCACAATTTGATCGACGGTGGCGGGACGATGACGTCGGCACGCCGAGGTGACCGTGTTACACAGTCGAAGTCAACTACCTGCGCACATAATATTGTGCAAGCCAACAGTAATAAAAAATAATGATAATATATGTATATTAAAGGAATTCTTCTACTTAACTAATTTAAGTGAAGTAAATAATTAAAGAAATATGGCCTGGGCATCGAGGTCTGTCCGGTGGACTTCCCAACATGTAGGTCGACTAGCCGAAGTGACGACATGGGGACGTGCGCTGAGGCGACGCCACAACTTGATCGACGCAGGCAGGATGACGACATCAGCTTGCAGAGGTGGCCGAGTGGCATAGTCAAGATCGATTATCTGGCGCGAGGCCGATGTTGACACTGGGCGTCGGCACGCTGAGGCGACAAAATTCGAATTCGCATGGTGATCCGACTTCCAGATGCGGCGTTCGTCGGACGACGGACATGAAGCTGAGTGGACCATCACATAAGTCATACTGCGATCTGTATACACACAATAGTGCAAACCAGCAGAAAATATGATGGCACAATTAATTAATACTACATCATTAGGAAGAATAGCACCTAATGTTTTGTAAGGCAATCAGCAGATGATGTAGCAATCAAACATTACACCAAAATTGATACGGCGCAGGAGGTTTCACGTAAGTATTAGAAAGTACTAGTATAATGCTACTTTTCACGCAAGGGTCAAATCAATCTAGTACGTGAAAAAAAGTGCACGGAAGACAGACCAAAGTTTAAAAGAATAGACTGCCTTCATACTACTTAATAAAATAATAAAGAAAAGGAAGGATTGATCTCCCTGTGGGTTGCCGCATACTAGATGAATTCCTGTCGGCCCCAGTGTACCAGTGCGTGATCTCCTCGGCTGGAGCGCCATTGGTCAGATCATCGAATTTCTTTTCGTTGACCTAATGGGCAAGTTGCAAATTGAACAGCACGCCGGCGCTTCTCCGGGACCTTCCCTATCACGGGTTAGCTTGTCTGCGGGTGCGCTACCGGTAGAGGCAAACCTCCGATCCGACATATCGCCGGACAACGGATATGGCCGCCGCTGCTAAAAATTTCTTGATCCCGATCTAACTCTAAACAGAGTAGCATGAAACGATAGCAAATATTTTGCAAAACTGGAAATTTATATGAAATAGATCTGACTGGAAAAATATCACCTGATCGTTGATCAAGATTCCCATCAATCCGCGAGGATCGCCCAACAGGCTCTCAATGAAAACACCAATGTCGGTGTCAAATACGACATATCTCGTAGTAGGGGTCCTAAGCTAGGCGTCTTGGAGCGATGGTAACATGGTCACAGGATTTTACCCAGGTCCGGGCTCTCTCAAGGAGATAATACCCTACGTCCTGCTTTTGATTGTATTGATATGAGGATAGTACATAGTACAGGTATCTACCACGAGATTGTTGTAATGAATATGAGAATGTCTATTGACTAGCCTGGCCTTGGTTTATATAATACCAAGTCTTGTGGAATCTCCCTTCTATGCATCATGGGCTGCCCGAAGTGGCCCATTAGTAAACCACCATGGGGGTCCTCGGCCCGACCCATAGGTCGGGAGACGACGTGGTGAGTACCCCCTAGTCTAGGACACCATCAGTAGCCCCCTGAACCGGTCTTCAAGTTGGGGATGCTCCTCGGTTCTTCCGAACATCTCTTTGTCTTCGGTCGTCGGTCTTGAAAACTGGTTCAACAAATCTTCCCATGTCCGATCTTGAGGATCGCCGAGCTGAATCCGAAGAGTTCACACGTCGGGCATCCGAGGAGCCCCTTTAAGTTCTCGGCCTTTATTAATGCTTTGTTACTTTTTACGCCACACCTCGGGTTTGAGGTGTTTCCCGTGCGGCGGTCTCCTCTCGCATCCGAGCTCCAACGCCGGACTGCATCCGAGGTGTCTTTTTTTCCATCCGAGCTCCAACGCCGGACTGTATCCGAGGTATCTCCGATCTTGAGCTTTATGCCGGACTACTTCCGAGCTCCAGCGCCGGACTGTATCCGAAGTGGTTTACTACCTTGGCTGTGGACTGTTTTTTTGCTGAATTTATTTTTGATCGCCGTAATTTATTTACTACTGAGATGTATATCCAGTAGCCCTCAAGGTGTGTGTCGGTCTAAAACCCGAGATGCACCAGAAGGAAAAAATAAAACCATAGTTCCCAGTAGCCCCTGAGACTTAGGTCGATTATCGAAATCGGCCTGAGGATCAAGTCCTTGCTCAGCAGCATACTTAGGAATAGAAACGTGGTGCGCCATAGTTTCCGAGACTCAGGTTAGGTGCGGCCGACCAACCTGTGGATCGAATTTCCTTAGAAACTGTATTGCACTTTGAATTTGCTGCATTGAATAGGTAATGCAGTAGCCCCCGAGCCTTAATTTGGGCACGGGTGGTTGAATTAAGGATCGATATTTGTTTGACACAAACTTTGTTACGTTCGACACAATTTATGTATAATGATTCTATGTATCCAAGTACTTTACATCATTAATGCTCGGATCCGCATTGTACAAGACTTTGTTGACCGACCATCGGCTTCAATATGCTTGGCCAGTAGCCGAGGAGTGTTTGTCCTACTTTATAAAGCCTTTATAAGGGCAAAGATTTACAGCAAACAAGGCAATCCGGCCATATGGTTTTATAAACAATGGTACGCGGAGAGATATGTTATATTACTTATTTAACGTAAGAAACATCTTCTGGGAAAAATAGTTCATTTATAAGTTCCTTTTCCCAGGATATCATGTTGACCATGATCATGAAACCTCAACTCCGATCAATGTGGGAGGAAAATATTGAGGATTTAGTTCGGGGAATGTTCCCGAACTCTGTGGTTTTTAATGAACCGAAATTTTCACTTGTGTCATTGCCGACCAATTGTTTTCTTAAGATGGATAGCTTTCGGCTTTACCCAGTCTGAGGTACTAACCCGGATGACCCGGAAGTAACAATCACGGAGGTGCTCCCATTACCCCCTAGCCGAACTATCAGGAACGTAGGGGGTAAGCACAGGAGCCAGGCGACCCAGCTTGGCCAAAATCTTAAGTCAAATTGATGCATATTTATGGCTTTATAACGATGATTATAGAAGGCAGGACTCAGCAGGTAAACCAGAGCCTAACCCGATTGAAGAAGTTAAAATGGGAAGACGCAACGAAGAGAAAGGTGAGGTACTTGACACAAGCCATTAGTCGGAGTACAATTATACCGTTGCAGATTTTGTCAAGATGATATCCATGAAGTATCCACTACTAGAGGTAACTAATGATGATGCATATAATGTCTTTGTTGAACAACTTACAGTCAAGGTACGTGAACTTGATGATGAAAGAAATAAGATGTTTAGTACGTTACCAGCTAAGCAACAGGATGCTTTTGAACCTACTATAGAGATTGAGATAGGATTTAACAAGTTTAGTGCTTTATGTGATCTTGGGGCAAGTATTACCACTATCCTCAGATCTGTTTATGATAGTCTCAATCTTGGTCCTTATGTTAATACGAAGATTATATTTAATATGGCTAACTCTACTTTTACTTGGGCAATAGGCATTAAGGATGGAGTTATAGTTCAAATTAATGATTGTCCTATCATGATTGATCTTGTCATAGTAGATATGCTTGAAAATCCAA
The DNA here is from genome assembly GCA_039707655.1 of Elymus sibiricus. Taxonomy (NCBI): domain Eukaryota; kingdom Viridiplantae; phylum Streptophyta; class Magnoliopsida; order Poales; family Poaceae; genus Elymus; species Elymus sibiricus. The sequence goes on from CM077663.1 coordinate 350,529,350, forward strand.
TTGCTCCTATAATTCTCAGTAGACCTTTTCTAAGGACTATAAAAGATGTGATAAATGTGTTTGAGGGGAATGTTCGTTTTGATTTGCCAGCTAAAGCTCCTTTTATAAGGCATTTCCCCAGGAAAAAGAAATTGAAGGCCTACATAGGATGTGGCATCATTTTGAATGCCAGAAGCTATGGTCTTGGTGTTCTAGCACCACCTGATCACCACTATAGGTGAGCTATCTGACCGAAAATAAGCGCTTTGTGGGAGGCAACCCACGCGAATAAAGTAGACAAGTAAGTTTTTATTTTTGTTGTTAATAAAAGTGTGATTGAATTTCCATATGAAGAAGTGAGTTTGGAAGCGTTTTTCTAATGAAGGACTAGCCTTGTGCAAGATGATTTATATGATTGATGTTTGAATGCCTGGAAATATGTCTATGTATTGCTATGGAACAAACACCGCAGGAAAACAAAGAAAAATACAAGTTTTGGAAGAAACATACCGAAAGACGGCCTTTCCTACGACCGTAGCGGTCGCACGGTTAGTCGTTTGACCTGTAGGAGGTTCCAATGCAGAACAACCAAAGTGAACATAGATAAAACGGTGTTTCAAACGGGCGCACACGCCCGTTCGAGCGGTTATTTTGATTCTCTACAGAAACATCACCAAGTCCAGAGCGTTCGACGGTGTTCTAAACGGGCGCTCGCGCCCGTTCGAGCGGTCGTTTGCATCATCGACTAGGAGCACCAAATTAACGGATCGAACGACAACGTTCCAAAGGAACGCATGCGTCTGTTTCAGCGATCGTTTTATCTGCACGCAGGCAAATGTGAGTTTAACCAGTTTGAAGACGGCGTTCCATGCGGGCGCTTGCGCCCGTATGAGCGGTTGTTCTGCATGCCAGTGGCTCCAATAATCCCGAGGAAGGAGGTATTTCACCCCCATCTCTCTCTTTTCCACTTCGTCTTCCTCCAAACCTCTCCAAACCCTAGCAAAACTTCGCCCGATCTCTCTACTCATTCGTTTTCAGTTCGAGACCTTCTCTGTGATCGATCTACAGTATGTTTCTCCTCTAATCCCCAACTTATTTTTCGTTGAATCCATGTTCTACATGCCTAGCATTGCCATGTCTAGGATATGCATATTTTTGATTCAAAATTGAGTTTGGCATGGATTTGTTGATGTTTCTAGAGGAGTATGAAGTTGTTAGTACCGTAGGAGGTCGTTATTGTTTCATTATTACGGACTGAATTTTTTTGTAGATGTTTACACAGAGGTCTTGACGCGTACGCGGCGGTTCGAGTTCATCCACCGCACAACCGCAACAAGTTTTCACTCAGGGGATTGTCTTCACCAAAAATGGAGCAAGGAAGAAGATCCAGAAGATCAAAGCAACCAAATGGGTTCTACGAATACTCTCGCCAAGCTAGGTATCACACATGATTTCAATTTGCTTTGTCATAATGCCGGGTTGCACCATTTTGTTTATCAGGGGTGTGAGACTTATGAACGATTGATGCTTGAGTTTGTTAGAACTCTCTCACACAATGTTGGTTTGATGCCAAATGCATATGAGGAGGAGAGGATCACTTTCCGTCTCCTTATCCAAGACTTTAACATCACTTTTGTTGAGTGGTGTAACTACTTTGGCTTCCCCAACAATGATGATGATATTATATATGTTTATGATTTCACTAACCAGCACCCAAGGCAATCCTTCTACCAGATGAGTAATCTTGGCTCTAAGCAAAGAGCCAGTTGTATTGAAAGTCCTGCTATACGTTATTTCTACTATGTTATCACTAACTCGTTGCAGGCACAAGGAGAAGTTTCTAAGGTGAACGATGAGAACATGCTAGTTCTCGGGAAAGCAGCAAACCCGGAAGTCGGATATTCTCCCAACCTAGGTAGAATACTTTCGCTACACCTCGCGCATCAAGCAAACCATGCAAAGGCGATATTGTGTGTGGAGGAGTGATCACCATGTTTGCCAACTTCCTTGGCCTCAACTACAATCATCTCTGCCCCATTGTCAGTAACACCCTTGTTAACATTCGTGTTCTTACTAGCGCTGGTATGGTTGTAGTTCGTAATGGCCGTCATTGTATCAATATTCCTGGAGTGGCGTACTTGTTACCCACACCTATGCCTAACTGTTTCTCCATCGAGAATGGACAATTGCATTATGTTGCACAGGAAGGAGATGCAACTTTTGACCAAGAAGGGCTAGAACTTGAACAAGTAGATGAAGAAGAACTCACCACCGACAAAGAGGAGGAGCAGCCCCAACAAGACTGCACCACCTATGCGGACCTCAACAACCTTCAGAGCTCTATCCATGATATGAGCAACCTCGCATAATCCCTGAGAGGCACGACCGCCAACATGAACTTGGACTTCTTCAACTGGAGGCAGGAGTGGACTCCTGACCAACCGCCACAATGATCTAGCCGGTTTGGGCTTGAAAGAGCCTAAGCTTGGGGGAAGTTTATCACCACTTCTACATCATGATGTGGCGGTATTTGAATAAATAGTAATGAGGTTGTACTTAAGCTCGAGGAGTTTCAAAACACTTGTGTTGGTTTGTTCCAACACTTTGCTTTTTTACTTGCTTTTTATTTGTGCCTTTGCTATTTTTCGGTTGTAAGTTAGTTTTCAAAAACGCAAAACCAAAAGAATATAATAAGCTTTGCTTTGCTCTTGTTCTTCATTTTAACCCCTTGGAGTTTGTTTGTATTTTGTTTTCAGAGGAGTTGATCTATGCGAGGACAACGAGGAATGCAAGAGTAAGGAAGCGAAGTGTGTAAATTCGCTACCGTGAAGGTATGTCCTACGAGCCCCGTCTTTTGCACTTGGATACTTAGAGTAGATGTAGTAGTTGTATGCATGATATGTGTAGATGGGAGTAAGTCTTGATAGTTGATACAAAGATTTTGCTCTAGTAGATGAAATAATTTTGTAGCCTTTGTTTTCTTTAGTTTAGACAACTAAGACTTGTCTTGGGACAATTTTTGAATGAAATGATATTACCCAAGTATAAATTTGCACAAGAGAAAGTCTTTCAAGACTTGGGAGTTGAGAAATTATAGTGGAAGTGATGTTTGACATGCTCAACCCCATGGTGTTAATTTTAATAGACTTGATAGCACTTGTGGATTAAATTGTCTAGAGGAACTTAGTTGAAAGGTGGGTGAGATTATGCCAAAAATCTGTGCTGTATATCTCAACATGGTGTTACAGCCTCCCGCTGGTGCCCTGGCCTTTACTCTATATATGCATTTACACGTGTAAATGTGACTTCGTTACCCTTCTTGATGTTATGTTGAGGACTCCGTCGGCCAATGGACGATCCACCAAGAGCAAAAGCTCGGATTTGGCTATGAGTTTGTACCGTACGTAGTGGCAACACTACAAACGAATATTATTCGGCTTTTTCTTGAGTGGGTGTGTATGTGGTAATAAAGGGTACTGATCAAAAGAGCTCGAAGGGACATTATTGCTAAAGGTCCATAGTTCCCAAACATTAAGCCACAACGAAAACCTATGCATGATCACTTATTTGGCACAATCTCCTTCACGTGACGATCAAAGTTCCGGCAAACAATAATTTAAACAAAGTGTTTAAGAGCCTAAAAGAGGAGACAATTGTGGGTCTGCTCATGAGCACTTGGGCATCATATGTTACTACATGCTTTCTACTCCATAACTTATGTTTTCATGGCTCTATCTTAATAAACTCTTCCGTGCATTCCCGGCAAGCAAGTGTTGTCTAGATTAAATAAAATGAAGTGCTGCAAACTCGTTTTATCTAGTAGATCATGAACTTTGTTTTGATTGTCTTTGCTTCACTAACAGTTGCACTATAACCATGTCACCGCTATATCTGTTATAAGTTTCCAGGACAAGAAGCGGAGGGCTATTTAGGCATACCGATCTTAAGTGAACCAAAACCTTCTCGTTATTTCGGTTTAACCAACTGAGTTCCTTATGCTTCAGATTTATCTCTATGTTGCTCGAGGACGATCAAGTTTAAGATTGGGGGAGTTGATGAGTGATATTTTTACACTCATTTCAGCCATGTTTAAACCGTGATATTTCATTAAAAGAGAGATATTTGCTTCGATATTGCCACTAATGGCTAATGAATGCAAAGGATTCCACAAGTCCTGTCTTTGATATTTTTCCATTGTGTACAGGCTAAAAAGGGAAGAAATCACGTGGGAGAAAGGAAAGGAAGGAAAATGGAGAAGAAATAAGTCACCAGGAGGCACCAAAAGGCCACCAGAGTCAAAGACGGCGTTCCATGCGAGCGTGCGCGCTCACATGAGCTGTCGTTTGGCGTGGAAACCGAGGCAGGTCGTCCACCCGAACAACATTTATAAAGGGGACCCCGTCAAAATGTTAACAGAAGAGCGTTGAGCGCAACCAGAACCTCATCATCATCATCATCTTCATCCACAAACCCTAGCCACCGCCACTTTCATCTCCACAGCCATCTCCACGACCATAGTGCTCTCTCATCTAGTTCATACTTGTAATTGTGCATCACACAAGGCATCTACTATAAGACATATTGCAATCAATCAATCCCAAGATGTGTTCTTCAATGATTTCTTCTCGCGATATGATCTCCATGTGTGAGTAGTCCGGTAAGGTATGGGGTGAGGTATTAGCCTTGCAACCCCAGGTATTTGGTGAAGGGATCAATGGAAGTCTTTGACATAACATCTCGTATGTATGAAATAAAATTGTTTCATGAAGTGTATCTTGTCTTGTCCGCGATCTTCATCCCTGCAAGTACCCAAGATCATGGTCTAACATCCCAAATTTTAGAATGTTATATTAATAATTGAATGATTGATTGTTTGAATGATTATTTGAAATTGAGTGAAATTTGAAACTTTTTGAAACTTTTGAATGAGAGGGAATAAAATGACTCTCCCCTTTGTTTAGAATTCAATTTCATCCAATGCAAAATAATGAGAGAAGATGACATGACTTCTTCAAATGATGAATTTAAAATCTTGTATTTGAAAACTACTAAAAAATTTCTACTTGGAATTTATTTTATTTTTCCAAGTTTGGATGGATTCAAATGCCCTGACCAAACTTTGAAAATATGAGAGGAGGAACATGACCCTCCATGCCAGGGGTATTTTTGTGAAATATTTTGAACCATAAAACCCAGGGGGTTATTTGAAAATTATTGGCTGAATTTTTTTAAAGTATTTATTTTGGCCGTGGGAAAAATGTTCATCTTATTGCATTTATTTTTCTGATCATTTTAGTATATAAAACTTCCATGTTTAAGTTTGATTTGATTTTCCAAATCACCTTTTTCCTTCTCTGTTTTTATTAAAAGGAAAACTTGTTTAATAGGAAACCGGCCCAGCAGCAGATCGGCCCAGATCTTTTAAAACAGATCCGAATCCCTTCGGATCGGCCGCCCGATCCCCTCAAGGATCCTCTCCCCTCTCTGACGCGTGGACCCCACCGTCCGATCCCGCACCCTCACGGCCGTCTCCTTCCTTTCGCTCGCCCCATCTTTCCTTCGCCGCAAATCTCGTCGGAGATCACCTACGAACTGAAATCCCGCCGCTGCTCCCCTTCCTTCTATTGCCCCGAGCCCAGGGCTATTTAAGCCGTCGCCCGCACCTCGTTCCTCCCCTGAACCGTCCCTCCCACGCCCGCAAACGCCTCGCCGGAGTTCCGAGCGCCGCCACCACACCATTGCCTCGCCCTGTTCACTCCCGATGCCTTCGACCATCATTGCCACCACAACTGAATCCGCCTCGTCCCACGGCACCTCCCCGTGCCCTCGCCCAAGCTCACGGACCCCCGGAGCTCCCTCGTCGTCCCCAACCGACCCCGAGGCCACCAACGTGCTCGCCGTCCTCGTCCGCGTCACCTGAGCACCTCGCCGTTGCCGGAGGACCCCTGGAACGCCGTCCCAGTCAACCCCGCCGCCTCGGACCACACCGGAATCCCCCATCGCCAGCGACCTAGCCTCTGTAAGCACCGGAGCCCTCTCTCACCGTTAGATCTAGATCTTGCGGCCCAGATTAGATCACTTAATGCACTGAACCGTTTTATTTTATTTACTGGCCGTACGTTCTGTTGCATCTAGCGCACACACCCGTACGCCAATAAGGCTCTGCCACGTAGCTAGGGTCCGTTAGTTAGTTTTTTCTTTATTTCTGTTTTCTGTTTCAAATACAGAATAGTTCTGTTTTTGTTTTTGCTTTATCGTTTAGGATATTTAGAGGTTTTATTTGATTCTTTTTGCATTGTGTCACAAATGTTATCTAGATTTTGTAGATATAAAGTTTGACCATATTTGAATATTTTAAATTTGAATTCAAACAGATTTGATTCAAATCTTGTTTTGTGAATATCTTGAGTTTAAAAATAGATTCTGAGTTGATTCTTTTTGCTACTAGTCACTAGTGACTTTATTTATCACTAGGTAGAATTTGAGAATTTTTAGAATAAATTAAATTAGGGTTTCAAGCAAAACAGAAATCTGTTTTAGTTCTTTTTAGGTTTTTTTCTATTTCTTTGTTTTAATTGTTTTTAATTTGTTTTCTTTTGTATTAGTTCACAAGTTTTACTTTGTTTTCTGTTATTTAACAGTAGTATTTCAACAAAGATTATTTTATTTTTTATTCTATTTTATTATTATTTGATTTTGCATGAAATCAATTCTAGTTCAATAATAACTTGCAAATTGATTTCATTGCTAGTTTGATTTCCTATTTCAAAATACTTTCTATGAATTGTTTTATAAGTTTTAAATTCTGTTAACTTTATTTTAGATCAAAAACAATTCGTATTAAAGTTGAAATTATTTGTGGTTTAATTCAAGGTTAACATTGTTTAGGTCATAAGATGAGTTTGATAGAAACTTTTTATTACTTCTTAGTTGTTCTTCAAAAGTAATTCTTTTTTATAGTAAAATATTTAGTAAAATAATTTTGTTAGATTTTACTTTGTTATTGTTTTGTTGCTTTTGAAAATAGGTTATTTGTAGGGAAAACTACCCTTGGTTGTTTTCATGAAGTTTTGTTGTTTTAACATTTGTCTTAAGTATTTCCTTCATCATAACACAAGTGTGTTATAATTTTTGGTTTGGCTTATTGATTGTTAGGATTGATTGCTAGTATGATTGCTTATATGAGTGCAATGTATGATTATATAGATTTTCATCGGAGAGTGACGAATAGTTCTATCAAGTTATTTTGTGAGAGCGATATTATCTTCATCAACCTCACCAGGCAAGTTCACATTGATCATGTTTTTACCTATGATTTTTATTGCATTAGTTCAACCCTTACACCATTGCATGCAAAGTAGGTACTTGGAAATTTTAGTTCTTGAGTAGTATCATGTGGTAGGCACCCATAAACACTTATTACTTTGGTTCCGGGAACGTTATTTTTATTTTGCTATGCTTTTAGTAGACGGGGTTTGGTCGAGTGTTTACCATGAGAGTTGTGAGAATTTAATGATGATCAAGACCTCAAGACTTCGAGAATTATTTTTCAAGACCTCATGATGCAATACACCTCTGGGTGGATGTTGGTTGAACGGCGCCCTGGAGAAACCAGTGGTTAGCTTAGGTGTTGCTGGAGAAGTGCAAGTATTCACGCGGAAAGGTCCACCCAGGCACAAAGAGATGGATGGATACTTCAAGACCCGAGGCTTACCTGCACAGCCACAAGCCATTATGGGCTCTGGCTTGGTTGAACATCGTGGTGACTCTGGACGGGCGGCTGGTGCTATGAGATGTAGAAGAACAGTAGGATTGGATGGGCACCGACAGTGGCTCAGAGGAACCCTTTGGAAGACCATGTTTTGATCATCCGGTTCTCAAACACCCTGAAGTGCGAGGACGCCAACGGAGGCGATCAAATCTTGTGGGGATCGTGTGCAAAACTCTGTAGAGTACCAAACCTAATCGATTAGCCGTGTCCACGGTTATGGACAACTTGAGCCAAAAGAACTGAAACTATCAGGAACTCTCGACACAAATAATAATAATGAAATGGGTGTTATTGTTAACTTGGGTATGAGAATTGGTTGGTGGAACCTTCTCATTAATCAACCAACAATGTAGTAATTATTTTTCTTTTGCCCCCCTCTCTTGTTGTAGGAAAAATTTGCTTGACGCAAAACTTAAACTTACAACATTACCTACCATATATGCATATAATATAGATGATATTTTCACCTCTCTCTTTTGTGACTTGCCGGCATATTCAATATGCTGACCTACACGGCTGCAATGTCTTATGTTGCAGATATTTTTCTATGACAAGTAAGAGTACGATTCAGGGTTACGGTCTACCCTCAACCTGCCGTTGGTGTTTATTGGGACTCCACTCCCGTTGAGTGTTTCCGCTGAGATTTTGAGGTATATATCAGATTTACATTATTACATGTGATTGTACTTTGATATATACATTGATGTACTGTGTGTGCCAGCATACTGATCCAGGGATGGCAAAGAATACACAGAGGCTTGACTCGTTTTGGGTCGGGTCGCTACACATGGAGATCGAGCACCGGTGAGGCTAGGAGCAAGGGGACCATGAAGTGTTATACCAAACACCGATGACAGTAAGGTTCGGTAGGGTAACATGGATCATAACCTTTGGGATTCATGAGGTGTAGTCATTAAACTCCCAATGCTTTTGTCTGATATTATTATCTTAATTATTGGGACAACCCCGCGAGACGGATAGGGCCTTTCGTAGGACAACTGATTCTTGATGCATGACTCATGCCGGTCAAGATGTAATTTGGACACATCCCCCACTCTGATATGAAGCAAGCACGTCTTGATGGGTGACTTCCCGAGCAAAAACTAATATCATTTTTATCCCAACACCAATACATGGTTGTAAGCATTAAGACCTCATCCCCATACCTTCTTTTTATTATAAGTTTTGGATCACAATTTGTTTGCTGATCCGGTCAAAAGCTGGATTGATACTTTGGCAAAAAGCTTGCTAGAGACCTCGCTTCAAGGGAGTCTTCCTCTCGTGGGTTTGATACCCAGGGTCACCTCTGGGGAAATAGGTGCAGAATATCCTTTCTTGTTCCAATACCGGATCAATAAAAAGGAGACATGAAGCCCTTTTTCTAGCGCCATTGCCGAGGAGGAGTTTAGTATTCCTAGTCTTTGTGTTTAGAGTTTTTGTTAAAGTTAATTTTCAGTTTTTGTTTTTAGTTTTTAGTTTTTAGTTTAAGTCTTATTTTTGTTGCAAGTCTTTTCAGTTGGAAAAACAAAAAGTTACTATGGCCCGTAATTTTGGGAGTTTTGCTACTCCTATCAACAATTTCATGCGTGAACCAATAACACAACCTGATATTGCAGTTGCAGAATATGAGATCAAACCAAACCTAGTTTCCTTGGTTCGACAGGACCAATTTGGAGGCTCTGCTTCAGAAGATGCAGGTATGCATTTACATAATTTTACTGAATTGTGCAACATGACATGCATAAAGGATTATGACCCAGATGCTTTGGAACTTCGCTTATTTCCTTTCTTTTTTGGAGGAAAAGCTAAGTAGTGGCTTTTAGATTTGCCAAAAGGCAGTATTACTTCTTGGGCTGCTTGTTGCAGTAAATTTTATCTAAGTTTTGTCCACTTGCAAAAACTATGCAATTACATTCTCAGATTACAGGTTTCAGGCAAGAGGAACGTGAGCCACTAGCCCTTGCATGTGAGAGAATTAAAGAAGCTATAAAAAACTGCCCCAATCATGGAAGGAGTGGCTAATCCTTCATATGTTTTATAATGGCTTAAATCACATGTCAAAAACTATGCTTGATAAAGCTGCAGGAGGAACAACCATGGGAAAACACATAGAAGATGTCAAGAAGATACTAGATGATATGCAAGAGAACCATGCCCAATGGCATGTTGAGAGAACCACCACCAAGAAGGTGAATGTTGATACGTCTCCAACGTATCTATAATTTTTGATTGTTCCATGCTATTATATTATCATTCTAGGATACTTTATATGCATTTATATGCTGTTTTACATCACTTTTGGGAACTAACCTATTAATCCAATGCCCAGTACCAGTTGTTGTTTTCTTCTTGTTTTGGTCTTTCAGGAAACCAGTACCAAACGAATATTCATGAATATTGATTACGTGTGTTTGTTGGGATCCCATGAATTGTGGGTTTATGATCAGATTATTCATGAATATTAATTGAGTCATCTCTGAATTCTTTTATGCATGATTGTTATAGCTTCATATTTCTCTCCGATCTATCGGTTTGGTTTGGCCAACTAGATTGATTTATCTTCAGTGAGAGTGGTGCGTTGTGAGGGGTTCAATCTTGCGGCGCTCAATCCCTGTGACAGAAGGGGACATGACACATATTGTATTGCTTCCATTAAGGATAAAATAATGGGGTTTATTCATATTAATTGAGTTTACTTTGTCTACATCATGTCATCTTGCTCCAAGCATTACTCGGTTTTATACTTAATACTCTAGATGCATGCTGGATAGCGGTCGATGAGTGGAGTAATAGTAGTAGATATAGGCAGGAGTCGGTCTACTTGCTTATGGAAGTGATTTCTATATACATGATCATTGCCGTGAATAAATATTTCATAACTATGTTCTTTTCTATCAATTGCCCAACAGTAATTTGTCTACCAACCATATGCTATATTCGAGTGAGAAGCCTCAAGCGAAAACTATGGCCCCCGGGTCTACATAAATATTATTACTAAAATCCTAAAAATATTGCTTCCTTTTATTTACTATTATTTTATTTTATATTTATATCTATCTATAAGTATTTAATCCTTGCAAGTAACAAGTTCAAGGGGCTTGACAACCCTCTTGCCCACGTTGGGTGCAAGTGTTTGATTCTGTGTGTAGGTGCTGACGACGGGAGTTCGTGTGATTCTCCTATTGGTTCGATAACCTTGGTTTTTACTGAGGTAAATAGTTATTTCTACGGTACTGCATCTCTTCTCCTCTTCGGGGAAAAACCAACGTAGTTTACAAGTAGCAATATCATAGAAGAAAATAGCTCAAAGTTGACAACCAAGATAGAAGAACCTATCTCTTTGATGAAAGGTAAAGAAGAGGTAAATGTCAATGCCATCACTAATGAAGATACTAGTGATGTGAATTTTATTGCTCGTAATAGCTATAATCCCAATTGGAAAAATAATGGTTAGGCTCCTAAACTTCATTATCCTAATATTGGAGGAGCATCCAATAACTTTAATGGAGCTAATGGTAGCAATAGAAATACTTTTGAAGAAACTCTTAAAAGTTTTATTGCTAGCCAGACTGAGCAAAATGAAATCTTCAATAATATCTTGAAGAATCATGATAACTTACTTGGTCAATTAACCAGTAAGGTTGTTGGACTAACAAATGATGTGCAGATACTTAAAGCCGGGTCCAAGAATATGGAGGCACAAGTTGCAAGGATAACAGAGAGCCAAACCTTGATTCTGGCCAAGTTTGCAGGTAAACCGGAGTCTAACCCGGTTGAAGAAGTTAAAATGGTAAGAAGCAAAAAAGAGAAAGGTGAGGTACTTGACAGAAGCCATGTGCCGGAGTACAATTATACCGTCGCGGATGATACTCGTGATCTGCGTTGGGTTTTCCGTGAAGAGGAACGGGTAATCGCAGCACAAAGTGGGTAAGTATTTCCCTCAGTTATGAAACCAAGGTTTATCGAACCAATAGGAATACCAATCCTCAACCGTCTTCAGCGGCTGCAAACAAAAGAACAAACAACTTGCACCCAACGCCGGCAAGAGGGTTGTCAATCCCCTTGATCTCGTTATTTGAAAGCAAGTGAGTTGTGTAGATAATAGTAAAGTGCAAAATAAAATAAAAGGTAATAAATAACAGCAAGGTAATGATAGCGTTTGTGAATTTATAAGTGAATAGACCCGGGGGGCGTAGAGTTCTCTAGTGGCATCTCTCATAAGCAAGGCATACAGTGGATAAACAAATTAGTGTTGGGCAATCTATCTATTATCTACTAAAAGGAAAATACGGAGAAAAATTAAAGAGATTAGCTAGAAAATCTCACGTTAATCAGAAAATACCAGCCCTCCATTTGATGGACAATTATATACTGAGGTATTGTAGCCGTTGGATCTTAGTAACACGTGAAGTTTTAAAAAATTACCCACCTATGCCATCCAAGAATCTGACCTAAGCATTATCCTTTCCATCCGTGATTGTGAAGAAAAAAAAAGAGACAAGTTTTTGTGTACCCACGCATGTTGCACCCACGGTAAAAAACTTAGCAAAACATTTCCAAAATTTCTGAAACTTTGTGGATGTGATTATGACCAAATGTTTTAGGTGCTTGCAAAATTTGGTGACGAAATAACATCCGAGGAAATCTGTACAAAAAAAACAAAGTTTGTGCTGAAAACATGTGAACAGTAACGTGCGTGCAGAGCATCATTTGTATTTCGTTTCGTATGGAGATTATTTGATGTTTTTTGGTGACCAAACTTTGCAAGCTCCTAAAACATTTGCGCATAATCACTTCCACCAAGTTTCAGATTTTTTTGAAATTGTTTTCTATTTTTTTCGAATTTACTGTGCACTGCGTGGGTGCACTGAAGGTGGGTGCAGCCACTACTTTCCCTAAAAAAACTCTCAAACCCAGGCTTTCTCCTGTGTCTACCAAGTCGCCGTCGGGCGCACCGATTTCTAGATCTCGCCTCCCGCGTGGGTCATACGGCCGTGAGCGCGACCATCATGCAAGAGCCGCGGGGCTCGATCTTGCCTCTCCCCTTCCGGACAGAAGAATTCTTCCTCCTGGGTCATCAGGTCATCCAGTATAGAGATGTGAGGTACTCTCTCCGTTCCTAAATATAAGTCTTTCTAAACTACATACGGATGTATATAGACATATTTTAGAGTGTAGATTCACTCATTTTGCTCCGTATGTAGTCCCCCATTGGAATGTCTAAAAAGACTTATATTTAGGAACGGAGGGAGTACCATTGTACAAACGTGGGTGGTGCATGGGATCCCCATCATGCGTGCAAGATGCAAACAAAGCCAGCTTCAGAGGACGAGCGACGGAGCGAGCATGCAACTCAAGGCGAGCCAGCTTCATAGGACGAGCGAGCATGCCCGAGTCACCAATTTAGCATCGGTACAAACTAATACTACTTCAGATCATCAGTTTTTTTAATGTTGTTAGAATAGATCTTTGCAAAGCAGTCAACTATCCCTTCATAATGTGTGTTATCATTGCACGCACAGTGCAACCATCTCTAGCATCAGCGCACCTTTTTGTTTCATACCAATATAATATATACTCCCTACATTTTTATTTACTCCGCGTATTTGCTTTGGTCAAAGTCAAGCTTTGTAAACTTTGACAAAGTTTATAGACAAAAATATTAACATATACAGTAACAAATCAATTTCATTAGATTCATTATTGAATGTACTTTCACATCATATAAATTTGTTACGGTAAATGTTTATATTTTTTACTATAAACTTGGTCAAACTTTACGAAATTTGACTTCAGTCAACTCTAATATGCAGAGTAAATAAAAACGGAGGGAATACTACTTTGGATCGCTGTTTTTTTCCTTCTAAAGTAGTAATGTATATAATATGTATCAATCAATATATACTACTTTGCAATAGCACAAATAATGTATATATTGTATTGTCATTAAACATGCATTATTACAGTTTTATAAGTCAATCAAATACAACTTATGTGATATCAGATTCAAATTCTTAACTAATATTTTGCCGATGGCAATGTATTAGTACTTCGATTCATAGAGAAACAAGCAGGAGCTCTGCCAAAGTACTATCAAGAAGAGAGAACGAATTAGTCAATGTGTTGAATTTTTGTTATGATAATAAATGCAAATCTTATTTCTTATACAATGATTTTAATAAATGTTCATAAGATAGCAGCTCATAAGTATCAGTATAGATGGAATTGCTGCTGACTTGATTCACTCCTTTTTATACACACGTACATCTGATTTTCTAAAATATAAATTTCACAATTTAAGTTGGAAACCGTATACTATTACAGGTGACAGTCCAAGTACGACTTCACTTGCGAGTCGATTAAAGCTTTCAAAGTTCTATTTAGCTTTCTAAAAGTATGGTTCCTTGCCCTGCATAAGACATTTTACATAGTGGCAACAATATATTATATGAATACTGGTAAGTATAGAACCATTTAAATGACAAAACTTAACAGGTATATAGGTCTTTGTTTTTGTTTAAACTTTTATTAATATGACTTATGCCTTTAATTTCTTCGATGTGATGTGCCCTTGCAAAAGATGTTTCCTTTCTTGTAAATTAACTTGGCCAATTAATCATGATGCCTTTCCGTTTTCTGTTAAACTTTTAAACATGCGGGGTTGAAGCAATAGAAAGAACCATGTTGTTCAGTCTTCTGGTATATCATCTTTGGGATTGGATATCCAGTATCTTCTTTTGCAATGTTGGGAAATAATTATGTGTCTTCTTCATGCAATGTTTTGATATCAAGTGTCTTCTTTATAATTTATTTGTCTCTGGCGATATATGAGACTGGGCATGCTCTTGCTTCTTAATATTCCCAGTATCTGCTATCCAACACTACTGGACATGTAGTGGAACTCCAAAAGGCAACCTCGATCTTGCACTATCATTATTACTGCATATTCCAAATACCACAGCTCAATACCAGTATGTCCAGTTAGTGCTGCTATGATATGTTTGTTTTTTTACTCTTAGATTGCATTTCGGATTATGGATTTGGATATGAATTTTCTATAGCATCTCTATCGTCTTCACAAAATTGTCCTATAAGAACATGAAGTTTAATTGAACAAAATGAAGCTTAACTTCTTTTATTAGACAGCACCATTAAGGAGTGTCTCAGATAAGTCACTACAAAAAAAATCAAAATGCAAGCTGAGTATGTACTTACTATTTAATTGCCAATTGTGTTCCCTCTTTTATTTTTTAAGTTTGACAGTATAGCTACACGATCAATCGACTTTGGACAAATAGTATAATATCCTCCATATATAACACAATTTTTTATTATAAGTTAGCTTTATAAATACACATTGTTTATGTTGCACCTGCTTCTAATGATAATGCAACAACAAATAAGTCAAATGATCTATTTGTTTGTTATAGATATATCAAACCATATATAGCACAGATGAATAAATCTACATGTAATGATAGTCATTTCACTTTTTCCCAAACAAAGCTGAAGCCGTTAAGAGAGTAACCTGCACTTCTACAATTTAATGTAAATATAATTCAAAACATACTGTTGCACCATTTAATTTTCTCTATATCTTAGTAAGCAGTTGCATCGATCCTTCTTGTATTGAAGAAGTACTATGGTTCTACATTTCTAGCTAGGTCATATTATCTCTATGCAAATTGTTGTTATGTCGTTAGTTTGACCCTTTAAGTAAAATATCGTGCAAACACAAGTTCATGAAGAACTATGTTCAATTTGTCGCTAGATAGAGTAAAAAAAGTTCCCCTACAACCAAAAGTTGCACCATCTCCAAGAGAGGGCCGTATAATATAATTTTTATTTAATAGAACACAAAGCTACACAAAAATAATTTTTCGTACGACTGTCATGAGTCATAAGGGAGCACTGCTATAGATTAGCTAACCAGTTAAGAGGGGTTTCCTTTATGGCAAAGCCTAAACTCTATGAGATGTTAATGTTCTCACCTTTAAAGAAAACTTTGCACCTTGCAAATGAGAGATTCTAATTACAAAAGATAATTTGTTTCTCTCATTTTAAACACAACAGATTGCAACAGATGACACTATCAAGAGGATAGGGACAGGATACAGCACACTATGGGGAAATAAGAGAGAGATAAGAGGGGACTCCCACGTGAAAATAGATTGCCAGTTGTACCGAGCAAAAGATCATTCGAGGAACACATGCAAACATACTTAGATTTCTATATTTTATTTTAATTATATTCTCCGTTAGTGTTAACTTGACTACCAACTACCATGTCGAAATGATAATCAAGGTTTGTGTGTGTGTTCCCAACACAATATGGTTTTAGTTTATCATGGATGTCAATATATATTTTTATCCATGCATGATGATAAATTCTTGCTATAGTCCATTAGTCGAGTCTTAGAGATAAAATCATATGTTCATGATTTTACCGATCACATAAAATCATATATTTTATTTATGTACTATGCCATAACCTTAATATGACTCCAATTTACCAAAGTTGGCATGACATGCTTAATTCATATTATGGATGTTCAAGCTTCTTTTTTTCTTGGATGTTTCTTAGGTTTGAAGAGCGATTTTTATGGGTTTTCAGGTCTCCGTAGCATGATAATTGTACTGAAGGGGTGACAAACTAATATGTCATTTTTTCTATATGTTTCCTAATTTTTGTAACCATGATCACATAGCATATGTAATATTTTCCCCCTGGGCATGAGTATTTTCTTTTAGCTAGAGTATGTAATCCACAGATGTGAGTATGTTGCCTCTTCAATAGAGGAAAGAGTACGAGAAAATACATACTGATTTTCTAAAAAAAATACAAAAAAATGTGAAGCCCTGATATTAATGATGTATACAAAGCCCTGACATTAATGATATATAATAAGACATAATATAAACATAAAAATAAAGGTGATGCACAAATTAATACTCTCAAGATGATGCCCTCGCGTTTGCGAGGGCCACCCTCCGAGTTGATAGAAAAGCGAATAATTATGCGATGTTAACGACAATGATCATGTGTATATAGGCATCACGTCCATAAGCAAATAGGCCGACTCCTGCCTGCACCTACTACTATTACTCCACTTCAAGACCGCTTCTATACTTGCCTCTCTACGTATTAAGTTCATGAAAAATGGAGCAATGCTTGCAGAACGATGACATGATGTAGACAAAGTAAACTCAACTAATATGAATAAACCCCATCGTTTTATGCTTAGTAGCAACAACACAAAGACGCAACTTGTCCCCTTTTGTCACTGGGATATAGAAACTCGTCAGGTTGAACCTACTACAACGCACCACTCCCACCGAAGAAATACCAATCTAGATGGCCAAACTATCTCAATAGATCGGAGAGCATTACAAAGCTATGATGATCATGCAAATAAGAATCATAGTAATCAGGTTTGACTCAAATACTTTTCATGAATAATCTGAACATAAACTCACAATTAATCGGATCCCAACAAACACACCATACAAAGGGATTACATCGGATAGATCAAGGCAAAAATGCGATGAATGTTGTATTGAAGATCAAGAGAGAGAGAGAGAGAGAAATTGCCATCTAGGTACTACCTACGGACCCGTAGGTCTATGGTGAACTACTCACACATCATGGTGAGGGAAGAAAGGTTGATGAAGAGCCCTCCGTGATCGATCTCCCCTCCGGTAGGGTGCCGGAACGGAGGTGTAGATGGCCTCCCGTCAGAACAGAGACTTGCGGTGGCGAAAAAAGTGTTTTGGGAGCGCTTCTGGTGTTTTTAGGGTAGATGTGAATTTATAGGCCAGAGAACGACGTCGGGAGACGCTCCAGGGGACCACAACATATTTGGCCGCGCCCCCCTGGGGGCACGGCCAGATGGCTTGTGGGCCCCTGGTGCATCTCTTGGCCCTCTCCTGAAGCTTCTAGTACTTGTATTTGTCCAGAAAAAATCACCAAAAAGTTTCGTGGCAATTAGACTTCGTTTGGTATTGTAACTCTGAAAAGGCAAAAACACGCAGAAAACAGGAACTGGCACTAGGCACTGGGTCAATAGGTTAGTGCTCAAAAATATTATAAATTGGTAAATAAATACCCAAAAAGTATCCTAGAATGATAATATATCAGCATGGAACAATAAAAAATTATAGATACGTTGGAAACGTATCAGCATCCCCAAGCTTAATTCCTGCTCGTCCTCGAGTAGGTAAATGATAAAAACAAATTTTTTGATTTTACATGCTACCGATTTTGTAATCTTTGGTATGTGTGCTCATTGAGAAATGATGAATTAACAAAAAGCAACATAGTAATATTTTTAAGTATAAGAAACAAAATCATTAATTTTTCAAAGTATACAATCCTAAAAGAATGTTTTACCCCTATTCATCTTATTATATTAGCAAGGCATGACTCCGTCTTCACCACATAGATACAAATGTTAAGCACCACGGTGTCCAAGTCAGGCAATTGGATCGTACTTTTTCCATATGCATCAACTTTTTATTCTTCATGCAATACATGAGCGTGAACCATTGGACATAGCATATAGGTGGAATAGAATATGGTGGTAGGTATCAAAGGGGTAAAAAGTGGAGAAGATAGTCTCGCACCAACTAGGCATACCAACGAGCTATGGAGATGCTCATTAATAGATATCAATGCGAGGAGTAGGGATTGCCATGCAAATGATGCACTAGACCTATAAGTGTATGAAAGCTCAACTGAAGCTAAGTGGGGTGTTCATCAAACTTGCTTGCTCATGAAGACCTCGGGCATTTGAGGAAGCCCGTCATAGGAATATACAAGCCAAGTTTATTATATGAAGATGTAATTCCCACTAGAATATGGAAGTGTCAACATAGTAGACTCTCTATATGAAGAACATGGTGCCACTTTGAGGCACAAGTGTGGTAAAGGATAGTAGCAAAGTCCCTTCTCTCTTTTCTCTCATTTATTTTTATTTTTATGGTGGGCTTTTCTCTTCTTTTTTGCCTCCCCCATTTTCTCTTTTTTATATGGTGGGCTCATTTGGCCTCCCCCGTTTTTATTTTATTTTTTGTCCGGAGTCTCATACCGACTTGTGGGGGAATCATAGTCTCCATCATCCTTTCCTCACTGGGACAATGCTCTAATAATGATGATCATCAGACTTTTATTTACTTACAACTCAACATGAAGAACTAATAGGAAGATCTGACTCTGTATGAATGCCTCTGGCAGTGTACCAGGATGTGCAATGATCTAGCTTGACATGTATCAAAAATATGAAGAACGGTGGCTTTGCCACAAATACTATGTCAGCTCTATACGATCATGCAAAGCATTATGATGATGAACGAACTACTCATATGAAGTGACGATGGAATTTGCATGGCAATATATCTCAGAATGGCTATGGAAATGCCATAATAGGTAGGTATGGTGGCTGTTTTGAGGAAGATATAATAAGGCTTATGTGCAACAGAGCGTATCATGTCACGGGGTTTGGATGCACCGGCGAATTTTTGCACCGATCCTCGAGGTGAGAATGGGCTATGCACGGTACCGAAGAGGCTAGCAAATATGAGAAGGTGAAGATGCGTATGTCCATGGTGTCACATTAGTCATAAATAACTCACATACTTATTGCAAAGTTTTATTATTTTTATCACAAATCAAAGTACTCCCCGCATGCCCCGAGGGAGGAGGTTGGTAGGAGTTAACCATCGCGCACCCCCGACTCAAAACAACACTAGGATTTCAATGAGGAATATAAATGCTCACCCATCATCACCATGCCTCTTTAATTTTTAGATGAATAACAAGTTAACACCTCTTAATCTCGACACTTCTATGAATCTACAATTTTGGACTCACACCTTTTTCATATTACTACATCAATGTCATTAACCCACAACTTCTCTACATGTGCTACACGATGGTTTTGATTATCATTCATTGAATACCTAATATTCTTGGACTAGTATTATGACCCATGCAAATTACCATCACTATTACTCAGCTCTCAAACAAATATAAGTGAAGAATGAGAGCATATTATTTGTTGGGGATATAACCCCATGGTGAGACCCGCCCAGGTGGGGCCGGGTCATGAGGTTGGCGGCTTAGCGATAAAGGTTTGGAAGAAGCTTGCTCAGCGGTCCTGGAGGCCCAGAGGGAGAAGACAGTGTATGACCCGGTGGCGTAAGCCGCTGGGGGCGGCTTGTCCGACAAGGCAGGAGTAGTTAGATGCAAGGTCGGTTATCAAGTATGACCCGGCCTGGACTCTTGTAAGCCCAGGGCCTTGACCTGTGTATATAAAGGCGGGTTACCTGGGCGGCTTAGGCCACGAAAACAACTCATCGATAGCTAGGTCAAGCAAACTCGCTCCCTTGTAATCGATATCCGATCAATACAACACAAAGCAGGACGTAGGCTTTTACCTCTTTCCGAGGACCAAACCTGGGTAACCTAAGTCCTTTCACTGGGATATCTGCCGTGACAAAACCACTACAGTTGGCGCCCACCGTGGGGTAGATGCTCGGTGGTGTGGAGTTCTCGAAGGGCTCTCTCACAGGGATGGCGGGATATGCTGTCGGCAGGATGACCAAGAGTCCCCGCGGCAAGCTCTACATCGACGACGCTGGCTGGGGCCCCGAGGCCGACTCAATCGAGTACGGGCACCGGGTCCCCTTCGTCGGAATTCACGTCTTCATTGGCAAGATCGGCGGATCTAAGCCCGGGCCGGACATCTGCACCGACCTCGTCGAACCGGCCCGGCGCGCGCAACCCGCCCGAGTTAACCCGGGCCGGAAGCGCGTCTTCGTCGGCTTTACCCAAGGCGTGGAACTTGAAGGTTCCATGTCGTGGGAGGAAACCCTCATCTGCTCAGAGGATGGATCCTCGAGCGGGGAGGCGGAATCAATCTACCAGCTTCACAACGGCGGGCTTGGGGGCTACTTCGAGGGCTACCCTGACCCGGAATACTATGAGCCACCGAGCCGAGCCGCTGTCTTCATGGCAGGATCGACACCAGCTCCTGGTAGCACGGCAGCTGGTGCGACCGGGTCCGGATCAGGTAGGCCGCCGGCATAGGTTTTGCTGGATCTGATAATGAACTTACGACTCTGATGGGAACCGAGGTCACGGCCGAAAACCAAGCAGCCCGTAACATGGAAATCGTGAGGTTGAAGGACCAGATTGCCGGTGCCCAAGAGGAAATCAATGCGCTGAAGGCTGAGATGGATGCTGAGTCGGAACGCCTCAGGGCGGAAGCTTTTCGCCTTGATCTGGATCAACAGACCGCAGATGCAGTCCATCGGATGCAGTCCATCAAGTGCGGAACGCCATTGGATATTTGCAGACAGCGGTGGCGCAACAGGAAAAGTATGCTTATAGCCGGAGCCGCGTGCACTCGACCCCTATCCCAAGCCACAGTTACAGTCGGCGTATAGAGTCGCCTGCGATCTCTAGCAGCGATCGATGTCGGAATCCGGCACTGGATGACCCACCTGCTGTCGATGCCCAGGCGCTGGTAGACCGTGCGAGAGCACAGCGAGAGGCGGCAGCAGCGGCGTCTTACCAAGAACCCACAGTAGCACCTTCTGTTTCAGTAGGAGCTGGAGTAACCTCCAGGGCTGTGGGAGTGCCGTGCTTAGTGCCGGCTTTACGAAACGAACGCCTACCGAAGGATTTCAAGGGTCCCCGCAAGGTGCGAAATTATACTGCCGATCTGCCTCCGGAAGCTTGGATCGAGAGTTACGAGCTAGCCATGGAGATGTTAGACATCAGTAATGCAGTCTGCGCCAAGTATTTCATCATGATGCTGGAAGGGCCGGCTCGCACGTGGTTGAAGGGTTTGCCACCCAATACCATTAATTCCTGGGCCGAGTTGAAGGCGAAATTCATCAAAAAAATTCAAGGAACGTGCATGTAGCCCATGACAATCGTGGACTTGGATCATTGTGTGAAGCGGGAGGATGAGTCGGCCCATCATTGGGTCCGGCGGGTCTCAACCATTATCCACTCCTCTGATAATATCACGGCGGCTCAGGCGGTTCTAATTCTGGAGAAGAATTGCAACTTTTTGCCCCTCAAGCAGAAGCTTGGACGGCTCAAGCGTTCATGCCAGGATATGGGGGAGCTCATGGTGGCTCTCACCAAGTATGCAGACTCTGACAGCACGAAGGACCCTGGTTCTGATGATGATAAATCAGCTAAGGGTAAGAAGAATACCAATGGCAAGGGCCAGGAGCAGAGTGGGGCAGGAAATAATAATAATGGTAATGGCGGTAAGCGGAAGCACCCGGACGGCGGGTCAGATCTGGTGGCCAACACTAGTGCTGGGAACAACCGTGGTAAGGGCAATGGTAAACCGCCTTTCGGCAAGTCTAAGCCTTTCAATATGGAAGCGATGTTGAATGCCCCCTGTCCAAAACATAGTGTTCCCGATAAACCATCCACTCATGCCTGGAAGGATTGTTAGGTTATGCGGGAGTTCCGGAATTACAGCATTAACCAGCATCAGGGCGGCGGCAATGGACCGTCCGGCGGGTCAGGATCCGGCTCTCCTGGGTCCGGCTTTGGGGCAGGCGACTCAGGTTCTGGCTATCAAGGCCAGGGAAACTATGGAGGTCATAATCAACAGTCTGGCAATGGAGGTCAGCAACAAAACAACCAATCCGGGTATCAGAGTAACCCAAAACAGCTTAATGGAGGCCAATATCATGTTTTTACGACAAGCCTTGACAAGCGGGATCAGAAGGTGCGCAAGCGGGCGGTTAACGCGGTCATGCCGGCTCTCCCACAGTACTTGAAGTGGTCCGAGTATGACATAACTTGGAGCAGGGAGGATCACCCGCCGCGTGTGGATAACCCGGGGCAGTTGGCCTTGGTAGTGGCCCCCCAAGTAGGAGGCTACGTGTTCACCAAGGTGCTTATGGATGGCGGCAGCAGCATCAACATCATGTACTATGACACGTTCCGCCGGATGAACTTGCTTGACAAGGATCTTAAGCCATCTTCAACAGTTTTTCACGGTGTGGTGCCCGGAAAGTCGGCCTATCCAGTTGGGAAGATTTCTTTGGAAGTAGCTTTTGGTGATGAGTTCAACTACAGGCTGGAGACCTTATGGTTTGAGGTGGTCAAAATCAAGAGCCAGTACCACGCTTTATTTGGGCGGCCGGCTTATGCCAAGTTCATGGCTAGGCCTTGTTATGTTTACTTGCAGATCAAGATGCCCGGATTAAACGAAACGATTACAGTGCATGGTGATCAGAAGATTGCTGTTGAGTGTGAGGAAGGCGATGCTGCGTATGCAGAATCAAGTTGTGCTGAGGCGGAGCTCAAGTTTTATAAGGAGAACATCGACCCGGCAGATATGACCCCGTTGAAGAAGCCCAACACGGAATCTAAGCCGCCCCTTAAGTTTATGGCAGAAGATACCAAGCTGGTGGATTTCACTCCTGGCGACTCATCGCAGCAGTTCACTATTGGGGCCAATATGGATCCCAAATAGGAAAGCGCGCTCATCGAATTCATCCGTGAGAATCAGGACATCTTTGCATGGAAGCCTTCTGACATGCCGGGTGTACCGAGGGAGTTCGCTGAGCACCACCTTAATGTGGATCCTAAGTTTAAGCCGGTCAAACAGTTCCTCCGTCGTTTTAATGAGGAGAGGCGTAAGGCTATTGGAGAGGAAGTAGCCCGGCTCTTGGCAGCAGGGTTTATCGTCGAAGTTTTTCACCCGGAGTGGTTAGCTAACCCGGTTTTGGTACTCAAGAAGAACGGCACGTGGCGCATGTGTGTGGATTACACCGATCTCAACAAGGCATGTCTGGTTGATCCGTTTGCTCTCCCCCGTATCGACCAGATCATTGACGCAACGACGGGTTGTGAGAGTTTATGCTTCCTGGATGCTTATTCGGGTTATCATCAGATCAAGATGGCAGTCAAAGACCAAGAGAAGACGTCTTTCATCACCCCTTTTGGAGCTTTCTACTATGTGTCTATGCCTTTCGGGCTCAAGAGCGCTCAGGCGACTTATCAGCGTTGTGTGTAGAACTATCTTCATGGTTAAATTGGGCGCAATGTTCATGCTTATGTGGATGATATTGTGGTCAAGTCAAGGAAGATGGAGACTCTGTTGGCTGATTTGAAGGAAACTTTTGATAATCTGCGGGTTTACAAGATGTTGCTTAACCCGGCAAAGTGTGTATTTGGTGTACCTGCAGGCAAGCTCTTGGGGTTCTTGGTCTCCGAGCGTGGCATTGAGGCTAACCCGGACAAGATAAAGGCCATCACTTCTTTGTCTAAGCCGGCGTGTATTAATGATGTTCAGCGCTTGGCGGGTCGTATCGCCGCTCTGAGCCGTTTCATAAGACGCCTGGGTGAGATAGCTATTCCTCTATATCAGACGATGAAGAAGACAGATGACTTCGTCTGGAGTGATGCGGCTAATGATGCGTTTGAGGCGCTCAAGAAGCAGTTGGATGAGCCGCCCGTCTTGGCTGCTCTGTTGGAAAAGGAGCCTTTGCTCTTGTACGTTGCGGCTAATAACACAGCTGTCAGTGCTCCTGTTGTGGTGGAGCGCAAGGAGGTGGGTAAGGAGTACCCAGTTCAACGGCCGGTTTACTATGTCAGTGAGGTCTTGACGGAGTCCAAGCAGAGATATCCACATTGGCAAAAGCTGGTGTTTGGTGTATTCATGGCCAATCGCAAGCTGAAGCATTATTTCCTTGTGCATCCGATCACAGTGGTCAGTTCTTCTCCTTTGGGAGATATCATTCAAAACAGAGAAGCTACTGGCAGGATTGCTAAGTGGGCAATTGAGCTTGGACCTCTTAATCTGAAGTATGTGCCCCGGACGGCTGTAAAATCTCAAGCTCTGGTGGACTTCATCAATGACTGGACAGACTATCAAGCACCCGAAGAGAAGCCGGACAATACATATTGGACGATTCATTTTGATGGTTCCAGGCAATTGGAAGGCTCGGGGGCTGGAGTTGTTTTAACTTCCCCGCGAGGTGACAAATTCTGTTATGTTTTGAGGTTAATGTTTCCTTGTACTAACAATGCAGCTGAATATGAGGCTTTGCTTCATGGCTCCGTGTGGCCAAGGAGATGAATTTGAGCCGGGTTAGATGTCTTGGCGACTCAGACCTGGTGGCTCAGCAAGTCTCTGGCACGTGGGACTCTAAAGACCCTCGCATGGCGGCTTATCGCCAGGCGGTTGATGTTATTGCTGGCCACTTCAAGGGCTATCAGGTGGATCATATTGATCGGCGGAAGAATGAGGCGGCTGATGCATTGTCAAGACTGGGGTCTCAGCGTAAGCCGGTGCCGCCTAATGTGTTCTTGGACGTGTTACATCACCCGTCGGTTAAGTTACCGTCGGAGGAGGATCTGGCTATACCTGATCTGGAAGGACAATTGGTGGCGGCTCTCCGCGCAATCCCTGATTGGACATTGCCTTATCTGGCGTATCTGACCCGCGGCGAGTTACCTCAAGACGAGACTCTGGCACGGCAGATCATGAGGCGGTCTAAAGCGATGACTATTGTCAATGGCGGTTACACAGGCGCAGTGTGACTTGCGTTTTTCAGCGATGTGTCTCTCCTGACGAGGGCCCCGAAATCCTACAGGAGATACATGTCGGCGATTGTGGTCATCACGCCGGGTCAAAATCTTTGGTGGCCAAGGCTTTTCGACACGGTTTCTACTAGTTAACAGCTCATAAAGATGCAGAGTACTTGGTCAGTAAATGTGACGGGTGCCAGAAATTTGGGCGACGTGCCCATGTGCCGACTCAAGAGTTACAGATGATTCCAATCACCTGGCCGTTTGCAGTCTGGGGGCTTGATATGGTGGGACAATTTAAGAGGTCTAAAGACAAGAAGACCCACCTCTTGGTGGCGGTTGACAAGTTTACTAAGTGGGTTGAAGCTGAGCCGGTCAGCAAGTGTGATGCAGCAACAGCAGTTCAGTTCATCAAAAGGCTGATCTTTCGGTTTGGTTATCCTCATAGTATCATTACTGACAATGGCACAAACCTGTCCAAGGGGGCTATGAAGGAGTTTTGCGATGGTGAGCATATCCGCCTCGATGTATCTTCTGTGGCTCACCCACAGTCTAATGGTCAAGCAGAGCGTGCTAACCAGGAAATTTTGAGAGGGATAAAACCCCGGCTTATGGTTCCTTTGGAGCGCACGCCGGGTTGTTGGGTGGAGGAGTTACCTTCAGTTCTTTGGAGCATAAGAACCACCCCAACAGGTCAACAGGCTATACGCCTTTCTTCATGGTTTATGGCGCAGAAGCTGTTCTCCCCAGTGATATTCGTCATGACTCACCCAGAGTGGCGGCTTACGTGGAAGCTGATAATGAGGCGGCGCGTCAGGATGCTTTGGATGCCTTAGATGAAGAACGGGATCTTGCAGCAGCTCGGTCCACGATTTACCAGCAAGACCTGCGTCGCTATCATAGCCGCAGGGTCAAGACCCGGACGTTCCAAGAAGGCGACTTAGAACTCCGGTTGATTCAAGACCAGTCAGATATGCATAAGTTATCACCTCCTTGGGAAGGACCGTTTGTGATCAGCAGAAATCTCAACAATGCCTCCTATTATCTCATCGATATACGGGAGAGTGACAAGTCACGCACTTCGGGGGAAGAGACTAAAAGGCCATGGAATATTGCTCACCTTCGGCCATACTATACTTAAGCCGCCAGTCCGGCTCTCATCATTGTACATATTCCTGTCATTGTATATACCATCTTTTATGATATAATAAAGTTGGCATCCCCATGATTAGGGGCGTCTGCCGTTTTTTCTGCACTAAGTCTCGTGCAAAGGAGTTGATCCTTCCTCAGGTCACTTGGGGGCTTCCAACCCACTGGGTTTAGCTTTCATACCCTCTTGGCCAGGTTTTATATGCCATGAATCTTGTGCAAAGGAGTTGATCCTTCATCAGGTCACTTGGGGGCTTCCAACCCACTAGGTTTAGCTTTCATACCCTCTTGGCCAGGCTTTATATGCCATGTTCGAGTTAAACCTGCATGTTTGCAACTTGCTACTCCACCATGTGACCCGCCGAACTCTTGACAGTCAATCTTGCTCAGAGACCCTGAACTTTCATAGTCAATCTCGCACAAAGACCCTGAACTTGTCAAGGTTTAAACGGCGACTTTTGTCACAATAGAGCCGTCTTACAATGAGCTAGGATAAACTCGCCTTGTCTGCTATAGTCTCTCCGCTATGTGGCCCGTTCGTACTCTTAGCAATGTCAATCTTTTAAAGACCCTGAACTTGCTAAGGTTTAAACGACGGATTTATGTCACGTGAGAGCCGGCTTACGAGGTTTTCAGGCTTTTATGCCTAGCTTCTTCGGAAGCAATACAAAAAATTTCTTGAAAAAATAAAGTTCTCCTGTCTGGCTGTGCCTTTAAAGCCGGCTCATTAGGCAGGCGATACGCAAATACATATTCTGTTGCTTGTTTTTTGCAGGAATTTTTCATGATAAGATTCTAAGTCATTTGGGGTAACCCCGGCTTAGCATTGCTCATGACATACAACCCGCCGGGCGAGTCAAAGCAGTCAGACGATTATATATCAAGACAGTTATGCTAAGTCGCCGGTGTATGGGCTGAAAGAAGTTTGAAAGGTGCACGAAGGCACAACAGCAGGCGATTAAATGTTTTCTACTGCTATTACAAGGCTGTCAAGGAGCCCCAAATCTGTGGGATTAAGTTTTTGCAGCAAAATCTGCCGGGTCACCTTCATTTGAAGCAAACTCTTTACTTAACTTTGTGCCGGGTTATCCTGCGCCGGGTCTTCGGTCTCCCGGATCTGAAGGTTGTCCACATCCCAGTTGCAGTTTCTTAAGGCCTCGAATTTGGCTTCATCATGCATGATTGGAGATGGGTCAACATCAGGGGCAAAGAGGTGCTTACGGCGTTGAGGAATCATGCTTTTTGCTTCAAAGGTGGGCCCCCGAACTCGCTTATTATCCTCAGAGTAAGCCGCCTGGTATGACGACAGGTCAGCTTCTTCGGCTAGCTGGCTCGCCAAGACTCGGGATGCCTTTATGCAACGGGCATAGTCATCTTGAGTGAACTGTGAGCCGTCGTCTTTCAGCTGAGGAAAACCATCCATCATCTCAGCCGGGTTAAGCTCGGGGGCATAAGCCAGTGACCGGCTCAAAGCAGCCATTGCGCCCTTACGGGCGGCTGATCTCTTCAGTTCTTCTATTTGCTTTGGAATGGTAGAGAGGACTTCTAGCACACCCTTCATAAACTTTGGGACACCCTTCTCAGTCATAACAGCTTTAATGGTAAAAAGAGAACCGGCATACAACTGTTCAGAAAGTGAGTATAAAGCCTTCAGCTTTAACAGACTATCATCTGAAAGTTGGCCACTTCGTTCACCTGCAAGCAAGTCAAATCTTATAAGCCACCTCGAAGAGTTCTCGAAGATTCTCTTGCAATGAATATTGATGGTTAAACAACACTTACCAAAGACGGCTCCAACCATACGGGATATATGGCTTTTCAGATTGCTAAGTTCTTCAGTCACCGTTTTAAGCCGGCCTTCTGCGTCTTCTGCGCGCTTGGTCAGGGCGGCTTGGCTCGTTTCAGCAGATTTCTTGAGCGTTTTGAGCTCAGCCTTGATTACATCCAGCTCAGTCAAGGCGATCTGATACTTGGCGTTGGCTTCCGCTTGGCCTTCTTGTTGCAGTGCCAGACTCTTCTTATGGTCCGACACGTTAGACTCAGCGGCATTTAAAGATTCCTGCACAAGACAAGTCATAACAAGGCAACATTGTCAGTTTTAAGCCGCCTGTCCGGCTCATACCGGTTTTTAGAAGTTTGGCAGAGTCATTACAAGTCCCAAGCAGATTGCAAGCAATATACTTGACACTTGGGGGCTAATGTGTCTCAGTTTTTTCTTATAGACCCAGATCATCTCTATGAAGATAACCCGGCCCTTGGGGGCTACACGTTGCTCTACAAGTCTAAGGATCAGGTTGATAAAAAGTCCCGGGTCATTATTGGTACAATGACCCAACCCTTGGGGGCTACATCTGGCTCTTATTTTATGATTAAGTGCCGGCTCATTATTTACATAATGACCCGACCCTTGGGGGCTACATCTGGCTCTTATTCTATGATTAAGTGCCGGCTCATTACTTACATAATGACCCGACCCTTGGGGGCTTCAAGGTGATTCTACGAAAGATTGCAAGTGATTGAAGACCTGGCTGACCTTTTGAGAGGTAAACCGGCTCTTGGGGGCTACATAAGTATATATATGGAAAAGCAAGGGAAGTGGAGTACCTCGTATTTTTTCTTCATCATGCCAACCAAGTTGGCCTCCATGTCCCGGCTTGCAGAGAGACGACTCAGATAGCCAGAGTGCAACTCATCGGCTGTAAGTTTTTCTAAGTTAGGAAGGTCAAATTGAGTCTTCTCTTCCTTAGGAGGAGCCGCCTCGTCTTCACTGGTATGTTTTGATAGTACATGGGAGGGAGCTGGAGATTTGTAAGCCACCCCGGTAACAGTAACTTCTTCATGAGAAGCCATGTCTTCAGCTATCGGCTGGGGGCTGGGCGGCTTAGGATCAGTTTCTGGATGGGCCTCAGGAGCCTCAATATCCATAGCAGCCGGCTCATTATGCTGAGGAGTCTTTTCATGGGCGTCTTTGTCAGCCTCAGACGGCTCAATGTGAGCTTCAGGGGTGTTAGGCTTTGGGTTTGCCGAATCTGGAACATCAGGGGTGGCGGTTGACCCGCCTACTTTCCTCCGTTTGGCTTGAGCCCTATGAGCAAAGGTGAAGTTACACGTCAATGAGCAAGGATAGACTATTAACACATGGAGTGGGATATGAAAATACTTACCCCGGGTTGATGATAAGGGGAGGCAACTTTGAGGCGGTTGAGTTGCCGGAAGAAGGAGGCGAGTCCTGGAAAGTTAGCATTGTCAAATACAAGTAAGTTGCAACACAAGATTAGCATACAGAAGAAATAAATTCAAGGCAAGAAAGTACTTCGGTGCGCCGTTTCCGAGGAGCCGGATCATTTGGTAAGCCGGATAAAAGATCTTCAGAGCCAGTGCTCCAGGTCTAACGTATGTTGTCTTCTTGCTGCTTCTTCAAAAGAGAGTTGGGATCCAAGTGAGCAAAAGGGCGAGAACATTTTACCTTCCGTACGGCTCGCCGTAATCTTTTTACTGGTAAAAGTTCCGAGTCAGAAGAGATAATGGTTACCTCTGCATCATCAGCATGACTTGTTTCCGCTTCCTCCTGTGAGTAATCATTGTCAATGAGTTGCATAAAGAGAAGACCAAGGGAGTCAAGTTCTACCTCTGAGTCATCTAGATCGAATAGTTCTTCGGTTAACTGCTTCTTCTTACGAGCCGGCGCTTTAACTTTGGTCGCCTTGGGGATTTTGTTCTTCTTCTTGAAGGAAGCGGGTAACTTTTTGTTCCAGAAGGAAGAGCCGGCTTGCATATGATAAAATGCATTGGCAGAAAGGTTAATAAAATATATGAAGTATAGCATTGAAAGAATGGATGAGGGTTAGGATGGAAAGACTTACATCTGGAGCCGGGTTAAGCGCATAAAAAGGGTTTAACCCTGTCTTGCTACAGGTGGCTTGAGATTCTCCAAGCAAAGACTTGACAATGGTATTGAGATCCTAGTCTGTCAAAGGGGTCTGGTTGAAGCGTTGAGGATCAGACACCTCGCCAGTGTATTGGCACATTAAGGCGCTGCGGCGGCTCAACGGCAGAATCCTCCAAGAGACCCAGCGGCGGGTCAGATCAACGCTTGTTAACCCGTTGGGTAACAGGGCCCTTATTTTTGAGAAGGCTGGGCCATATTGAGCACGTTCTACGGCAGACATTTGGTCCGGGAGCTCCGTATCACTGCTGAGCCGGTAAGGACGGTAACCCGGAAGTGGGTTCTCCCCTTCTGGTGAAGTGTCTTTGCAGTAAAACCAAGTTTTGTTCCATTCTTTGGGGTGACTCGGCAGAGTTGCTGCTGGAAAGATTACATCCCTCCGTCTTTGAAGAGTGACGCCTCCGAGCTCGAGACTCAATCCGTCTACCTTCTCTGTTTGGCAGTTGATGTAAAAATATTCTTTAAAAAGTTCAACGGACGGCTCTTCTTGCAGATAAGCTTCGCAGACGGTCTGGAACTGACACAAGTTTGTGACAGAATTGGGGCCAATGTCTTGGGGGTGTAGGTTGAATGAGTGTAAGACGTCTCGGAAAAATTTAGACCCGGGTGGAGAGAAACCGCGGAGAAGATGGTCTGTGAACACAATAACTTCCCCATCCTCGGGCTTAGGAGTGGTTTCATTGCCCGGAACCCGTCAGTGGATAACATCCTGAGCCGGCAAAACTCCCATGGTGACAAACTCATTGAGTGATTCTTCAGTTACCCCAGATCTTACCCAGTTGCAGGTAGATGGGACTTTAGACATGGCGGCGACTTAAGAGACTGCGGAAAGGAATGAGTATTTGGCGGGTTAAAAACGTATTATGGCCAGGGCAGTTATGACTCTAAAAATGGAGACGGTATTTGGCGGGTCAGTATAAAATTATGAGCCGCCGAAGTAGGCCGCAATATGACAACGTGAGCCGGCAGTACGACGGCGGGTCAAGTTTGCCAGTGAGTGTTGGAAAATTACTAAGTGTGGAAAAACAGATTTTCAACAGCCACAGCTACCAAATCAAGATCTACGGGCGAGATAAAAGGAAAAAATATTACTAACCCTAAAAACCATTGGAAGAACAAGTAGTTCCTACACGGATTAGAGTGGGCCAGAGATCTATAATGAGCATGGCCTGCCTATTGAGCGGATGGCCGCATGATTTGAGCAGCATTATAAAGCCTAAAGAAGTGTTCTTTCTCTGATCTACGAAGAATGCGCCGATGGGCGGTGATGAACACGAAGAAAACCCGATGAACTCGGGGGAAATCTGTAAAGCTAGTACAGATCTAGACAAGGGGCAACGATAGAACCTTGATGATGCGGGCGAACGCGGGAGAGCTCTGGACGTATTCAGGGTGATGCAGCGGCCAATGTTGGAGACGACGGCTAGGCCCGGACGGCGCGGCGAACTTCGGCGGCGCGGGGATCACGAGGAAGAAGAAGAAAGCAGCGGCGGGGAAAGTGAAAATAATAGGACCCCCGTGCCTATTTATGAGGATGTGATGGAATGGCAACAGTCTGGTGCGGGAATCGAGGAGACAAGATGACGATTGACCAAGAAAGTGTCTCGATTCTCGGGCTGGTCATTTTAATGAAAAAGATTCGTTGTGACGTCAGGGGAATCTTTTTGATTTTCCTGATGATGTAATGGAGGGTCATGAAGATTGATCGGAAATGATGTCATGGCAGGTCATGAAGATTTATCAGAAAACACAAGATTCGCCAACCAGAAGACTTGAAGATTGACATGAACCGGTTCAAATCAATCTGGGGCCTAATGTTGGGGATATAACCCCGTGGTGAGACCCGCCCAGGTGGGGCCGGGTCATGAGGTTGGCGGCTTAGCGATAAAGGTTTGGAAGAAGCTTGCTAAGCGGGCCTGGAGGCCCAGAGGGAGAAGACAGTGTATGACCCGGTGGCGTAAGCCGCCGGGGGCGGCTTGTCCGACAAGGCAGGAGTAGTTAGAGGCAAGGTCGGTTATCAAGTACGACCCGGCCCGGACTCTTGTAAGCCCAGGGCCTCGACCTGTGTATATAAAGGCGGGTTACCAGGGCGGCTTAGGCCACGAAAACAACTCATCGATAGCTAGGTCAAGCGAACTCGCTCCCTTGTAATCGATATCCGATCAATACAACACAAAGCAGGACGTAGGCTTTTACCTCTTTCCGAGGGGCCGAACCTGGGTAACCCTTGTCTTTCGATTCCTATCAACCCCTTCGAGCTCACCGCCTTAGCGATGGCCTCGAACCTAAGTCCTTTCACTGGGACATCTGCCGTGACAAAACCACGACATTATTTCTATAAAATCTACACGCCGCCGTCCTCAAAAAGATATAAGTGAAGTACTAGAGCAACTGCCTAGCTCAAAAGATATAAGTGAAGCACATAGAGTATTCTAGCAAATTATCATGAAGGAGTGTCTCTCTTAAATAGGTGTGTCCAGCAAATGATGATTTTGACAAACTGAAAGTAAAAGCAAACAAAAGAAAACAACGTTCCAAGCAAAACACATATCCTGTGATGAATAAAAATATAGCTCCAAGTGACATACCTATGGATTGAGACGAAAGAGGGGAAGCCTTCTGGGGCATCCCCAAGCTTAGACGCTTGAGTCTCCTTAGAATTATACTTGGGGTGCCTTGGGCATCCCCAAGCTTGGGCTCTTGCTACTCCTTATTCCGTAGTCCATCGTGATCACACCCAAAACTTGAAAACTTCAATCACACAAAACTCAACAAAACTTCGTGAGATCCGTTAGTATAGGAAACATATTGCATACTTGAGGTACTGTGATAAATTGATTCAAATTCATTTTTTCATAATAAGTACTGTATTCTAACTTCCCCATGGCTTACACCCCCCGATATAGTCTATGGCATAATCAAAACAAGCAAACTATGCAAGCAAAACAGAATCTGTTTAAAACAGAACAGTGTGTAGCAATATTAAAGAGCCCATACTTCTGAAACTCTAAAAATTCTGAAAAATTAGGAAAACGTAAAGAATTTGTATAGAAATACTGTGTTAAAATTTCATATCATTATCACACTCCAGTAAAAAATGAAAATTCCTGTACTGGAGTCAAAGTTTCTGTTTCAGATTCAGCATCGTTTCTACTCATCTTGTGAGTCATCCCAAAGGATTTACTTGGCACAAACACTAATTAAAACATAAAAACACAATCATTACAGAGGAAAAAATCATGTTATCACACAAAAATAAAAAGTAAAAAAAATAAAGATACATATTGGGTTGCCTACCAACAAGCACTATTGTTTTATGCCCCTAGCTAGGCATAATGCATAGTTTCAAGTGTTGAACCCCTTCATGTCCTTCAAAATTATCTCTTCCAAAATCTTACTAAATGAGTCACCCTTCTCAAAGATAGTGGAAAATCCCAAGTGTTCAAAGTAATTTATAAAATCATCGCTGACATCATTTCCATCATAAGGATCCTCATAAAGAGCATGGACCTCATCACTAATAGGTTCTCTAATAGTATTTTCATGCCAATCATTACTAATTCCTTCATTAATTCCCTTAGCAATCCATTCAAATTTACCACAAGTGTGGAGAAATAGGGATTGTGTCAATTCTTCGGGAAGGACATTTCTTCTCATATTCTCATCAAATCTTTGATAATCATTAGATTCCATCCTACGCAATGCATCTATATTATGAAGGATTACTTGTATAGGAGGATGTTCAGATTTTATTCCATAGAAAGCAAAAATATCCTTAGCTTCACGCACAATATAATCAAATTCATGCATAAGGATGTTGGTGGAAATTTTCTTAATCTCAGAATTGTCTATGCTAGGAAATCCCAAAAATATCTTTTGTAGCATAGGATGGAGGTGCACAAACTTTCTTTCCAATATAAATATAAGCATAGTAATAACATCTTCATAACAATTTGTTTCATCAAGTATAGATCCTTTAATAAGCGGGGAGACTATTGAATGCTCAAAAAAATTCTTGAATAGCATGTTTCCCAATGATGTCCCCACTACCCACATGATAAATTTAAGAATTTAGTACAGTGTGAGTGTTGGTAATGAGGACTTGACTTTTAGGAGGATCATGAGTAGAATCAATAAAATTTTGTCTTTCTTCATCCAAGTTACTAGCAATACCTTCACTAGCAGTTTCAATGATAACTTTCTCGAATTCAAACATGATAGCAAGACAAGCAAACTAGCAAGTAAAGCAAACTAGAAGCAAACTAGTAACTAGCAAAGGTAAATATTTTGTGTTTTTGATTTTTATGAAACAAACTAAATATAACAGAAAATAAAAAGAAGAACAAGTGAATGAAATTTTGAGCGAAGTTACTTGATAGTTGATGATGGTATTCCACGGCAACGGCGCTAGAAATCCTTCCTAATACTCGTGATCTGCGTTGGGTTTTCCGTGAAGAGGAACGGGTAATCGCAGCACAAAGTGGGTAAGTATTTCCCTCAGTTATGAAACCAAGGTTTATCGAACCAATAGGAATACCAATCCTCAACCGTCTTCAGCGGCTGCACACAAAAGAACAAACAACTTGCACCCAACGCCGGCAAGAGGGTTGTCAATCCCCTTGATCTCGTTATTTGCAAGCAAGTGAGTTGTGTAGATAATTGTAGATAATAGTAAAGTGCAAAATAAAATAAAAGGTAATAAATAACAGCAAGGTAATGATAGCGTTTGTGAATTTATAAGTGAATATACCCGGGGGCCATAGAGTTCTCTAGTGGCATCTCTCACAAGCAAGGCATACGGTGGGTAAACAAATTACTGTTGGGCAACTGATAGAAAAGCGAATAATTATGCGATGTTCATGGCAATGATCATGTGTATATAGGAATCACATCCATAAGCAAATAGGCCAACTCCTTCCTACACCTACTACTATTACTCCACTTCAAGAGTGCTTCTATGCTTGCCTCTCTACGTATTAAGTTCATGACAAACGGAGTAATGCTTGGAGAACGATGAAATGATGTAGACAAAGTAAACTCAACTAAAATGAATAAACCCCATCGTTTTATCCTTAGTAGCAACAACACAAAGACACAACTTGTCCCCTTCTGTCACTGGGATATAGAAACTCGTCAGGTTGAACCTACTACAACACACCACTCCCACCAAAGAAATATCAATCTAGTTGGCAAAACTATCTCAGATCGGAGAGCATTCCGAAGCTATGATGATCATGCAAATAAGAATCATAGTAATCAGGTTTGACTCAAATACTTTTCATGGATAATCTGAACATAAACTCACAATTCATCGGATCCCAACAAACACACCATACAAAGGGATTACATCGGATAGATCAAGGCAAAGATGCGATCAACATTGTATTGAAGATCAACAGAGAGAGAGAGATTGCCATCTAGGTACTACCTACGGACCCATAGGTATGTGGTGAACTACTCACACATCATGGTGAGGGCAACGGGGTTGATAAAGAGGCCCTCCGTGATCGATCTCCCCTCCGGCAGGGTGCCGGAATGGACGTGCAGATGGCCTCCCGTCAGAACAGAGACTTGCGGTGGTGGAAAAGTGTTTCGGGAGCGCTTCTGGTGTTTGTAGGGTAGATGTGAATTTATAGGCCAGAGAACAACGTCAGGAGACGCTCCAGGGGGCCACAACATATCTAGCCGCGCCACCTGGAGGCGTGGCCAGATGTCTTGTGGGCCCCTGGTGCATCTCTTGGCCCTCCTCCGAAGCTTCTAGGTCTTGTATTTGTCCAGAAAAAATTACCAAAAAGTTTCGTGGCAATTGGACTCCATTTGGTATTGTAACTCTGAAAAGGCAAAAACACAGAAAAGAGGAACTGGCACTGGGCACTGGGTCAATAGGTTAGTGCTCAAAAATATTATAAATTGGTAAATAAATACCCAAAAAGTATCCTAGAATGATAATATATCAGCATGGAACAATAAAAAATTATAGATACATTGGAGACGTATCAGCGGATTTTGTCAAGATGATATCCATGAAGTGTCCACTACCGGAGGTAACTAATG
Organism: Elymus sibiricus; assembly: GCA_039707655.1. NCBI lineage: Eukaryota > Viridiplantae > Streptophyta > Magnoliopsida > Poales > Poaceae > Elymus > Elymus sibiricus. Next base: position 350,565,818 of record CM077663.1, read on the forward strand.
ATGAGGCATATAATGCCTTTGTTGAACAAGTTGCAACCAAGGTACGTGAACTTGATGATGAAAGAACAAAGTTGTTTAATAAGTTACCAGCTAAGCAAGATGATGCTTTTGAACCTACTATAGAGATTGAGATATGATTTAACAAGTTTAGTGCTTTACGTGACCTTGGGGCAAGTGTTTCCATTATCCCCAAATCTGTTTATGATAGTCTCAATCTTGGTCCTCATGCTAGTACGGAGATTATATTGAATATGGCTAACTCTACTTTTACTCTGGCAATAGGCATTAAGCATGGAGTTATAGTTCAAATTAATTCTCCTTTTCTAAGGACTATAAAAGCTGTGATAAATGTGTTTGAGGGGAATGTTCCTTTTGATTTGCCAGCTAAAGATCCTTTTATAAGAAATTTCCCCAGGAAAAAGAAATTGAAGGCCTACACACAAGGTGGCATCATTTTGAATGCCATAAGCTATGGTCTTGGTATTCTAGCACCACATTGATCACCACTACGGTAGAGCTATCCGACTAAAAACAAGCCCTTCATGGGAGGCAACCCACGCGAATAATGTAGGCTAGTAAGTTTTTATTTTTGATGTTAATAAATGAGTGATTGAAGTTCCGTATGAATAAGTGAGTTTGGAAGAGTTGTTCTAATGAAGGCCCAGCCTTGTGCAAGATAATTTATATGATTGATGTCTGAATGCTTGGAAATATGTCTATGTATTGCTATGGAACTAACACCACATATATAAATAGGACTTCCCATGTATAAATCTTTACATCCGAAACATTTCGGAACTCCTCGTGACATCCGAGATCTCATCCAGGACTCCGAACAACATTCGGTCTATTGCCATTAATATCTCAATACTACCCTAGCATTACCGAATGTTAAGTGTGTGACCCTACTAGTTCAAGAACCATGTAGACATGAATGTGACACCTCTACAGTCAATAAAAATTGTGGGACCTGGATGCACTTATTGGTTCATACATATTCCACAAAGATCTTTATCGATTGAACCACGCTGTCGAGGATTCGGCTAATCCCATATGCAGTTCCCTTTGTCCAGTGATATGTTACTTGTTCAAGATTCGATCGTCGGTATCTCCATACCTAGTTAAATCTCGTTAGTGGCAAGTCTCTTTACTCATTCTGTAATACAAGATCCTATGACTAAACTCATTAGTCACATGCTTGCAAGCTTTTTGTGATGTTGTATTACCGAGTGGGCCCAGAGATATCTCTCTGTCACACGGAGTGACAAATCCCAGTCTTGATCCATGCCAACCAAATAGACACCTTCAGAGATACGTCAATAGCACCTTTATGATCACCCTGGTACGAAGTGACGTTTGATAGCTCACAAGGTATTCCTCCGGTGTCAGGGAGTTGCATGATCTCATGGTCTTAGGAACAAATACTTGACATGAAGAAAGCTATAGCAATTAAACTTTAATGACACGATCCTATGCTAAGCTTACGGTTGGGTCTTGTCCATTGCAACATTCTCCTAATGATGTGATCTAGTTATCAAATGACAACTCATGTCTATGGCTAGGAAACCTTAACCATCTTTGAACAATGAGCTAGTCTAGTTGAGGCTCACTAGGGACACGGTGGTTTTTATGTATCCACGCATGTATTTAAGTTTCTGATCAATACAATTCTATCATGAATAATAAACACTTATCATGAACAAGGAAATATGATAATAACCATTTATTATTTCCTCTAGGGCATATTTCCAACAGTCTCCCACTTGCACTAGATTCAATATTATAGCTTACATTGTAATGAATCTAACACCCATAGCGTTCTGGTGATGATTATGTTTTGCTCGTGAGAGAGGTTTAGTAAATGGGTCTGCAACATTCAGATCCGTATGTACTTTGCAAATCTATATGTCTCCCTCCTTGATGTAATCATAGATGGAGTTGAAGCAATGCTTTATATGCTTGGTCTTCTTGTGAAACCTGGGCTCTTTGGCAATGGGAATGGCCCCAGTGTTGTCACAAAGGATAGCCATCGGATCCGATGCACTAGGCACAACTCCTAGATTGGTCATGAACTCCTTCATCCATATGCCTTCATGCGTTGCTTCTAAAGAAGTTATATATTCTTCTTCACATGTAGATCCCACCACAACACTCTGTTTGGCACTACACAAACTGACAACTCCACCATTCAAAATAAATACATATCTGGTTTGAGATTTAGAGTCATCCGGATCAGTGTGAAAGCTAGCATCGACGTAACCCTTTACGACGATCTCTTTATCACCTCCATAAATGAGAAACATTTTCTTAGTCCTCTTTAGGTACTTAAGGATATTTTTGACCGATGTCCAGTGATCTACTCCTGGATCACTCTGGTACCTCCCTGCTAGACTTATGGCAAGGCACACATCAGGTGTGGTACACATCATGGCATACATTATAGAGCCTATGGTTGAGGCATAGGGGACGAACTTCATCCGTTCTCTTTCTTCTGCCGTGGTCGGGTTTTGAGTCTTACTCAACTTCACACCTTGCAACACAGGCAAGAACCCCTTCTTGGACTGGTCCATTTTGAACTTCTTCAAAATCTAGTCAAGGTATGTGCTCTGTGAAAGTCCTATCAGATGTCTTGATCTATCTCTATAGATCTTGATGACCAATATGTAAGAAGCTTCTCCGAGGTCTTTCATTGAAAAACTCATGTTCAAGTATCCCTTCACGCTTTCCACAAGTTCTATACTATTTACAATCAACAATATGTCATTCACATATAATATTAGAAATGCTATAGAGCTCCCACTCACTTTCTTGTAAATACAAGCTTCTCCATAAACTTGTATAAACCCAAAATATTTGATCACCTCATCAAAGCGAAGATTCAAACTTTGAGATGCTTGCACCAGTCCATAGATGGATCGTTGGAGCTTGCATACCTCATTAGTAACCTTAGGATTGGCAAAACCCTCTGGCTGCATCATATAGAACTCTTTCTTAATAAAACCATTAAGGAACATAGTTTTGACGTCCATCTGCCAGATTTCATAATCGGAAAATGTAGCAAATGCTAACATAATCCTAACAGACTTTAGCATCACTACGGGTGAGAAATTCTCATCGTAGTCAACTACTTGAACTTGTCGGGAACCCTTTGCAACAAGTCGACCTTTATAGACGGTGACACTACCAGCAGCGTCTGTCTTCTTATCAAAGATCCATTTGTTCTCAATGGCCCGACGGTCATCAGATAAGTCTTCCAAACTCCATATATTTTTTCATACATGGATCATATCTCGGATTTCATGGCCTCTAGCCATTTATCGAAATCCAGGCCCATCATCACTTCCTCATAGTTCGCAGGCTCACCGTCGTCTAACCACATGACTTCCAAGACAAGATTACCGTACCACTTACAGGCAGTATGTGTCCTTGTTGACCTGCGAAGCTCGGTAGTACCTTGATATGAAGTTTCATGATCATCATCATTAGCTTCCTATTCAACTGGTTTAGGAATCACAAGAACATGTTTCTGCGCGGTGCTAGTCTCCAATTGAAGTGAAGGTTCGATAACCTCATCAAGTTCTACTTTCCTCCCACTCACTTCTTTCGAGAGAAACTCCTTCTCTAGAAAGGATCCATTCTTGCCAACAAAGATTTTGTGTTCGGATCTATGATATAATGTATACCCAATTGTTTCTTTAGGGTATCCTATGAAGAGACACTTCTCCGCTTTGGGTTCGAGCTTATCAGGTTGAAGCCTCTTGACATAAGCGTTGCATCCCCAAATTTAAGAAAAGACATCTTAGGTTTCTTGCCAAACCATAATTCATATGGTGTCGTCCCAACGGATTTAGATGGTGCCCTATTTAAAGTGAATGCAGCTGTCTCTAATGCATAACCCCAAAGCGATAGTGGCAAATAGGTAAGAGACATCATAGAATGCACCATATCCAATAGAGTATGATTACGATGTTCGGACACACCATTACGCTGTGGTGTTCCAGGTGGCATGAGTTGTGCAACAATTCCACATTGTCTTAAATGCGTACCAAACTCGTAACTCAGATATTCACCACCACAATTAGATAGTAGAAATTTTATCTTCTTGTTACGATCATTTTCAACTTCACTCTGAAAGTACTTTCAAACGTTTCAGACTTGTGTTTCAAGAAGTAAATATACCCATATCTACTCAAATCATCCGTGAAGGTAAGAAATTAACGATATCCACCGCGTGCTTTGCTAATTGTAATCTCTGTTGGGATTTCCCTAAAGAGGAGAGGAGATGCAACACAGTAGAGATAAGTATTTCCCTCAGTGAGAAACAAGGTTATCAAACCAATAGGAGAATCACACAAACCTTCTTTAGCAGCACCTACACACAAAGAATCAAACACTTGCACCCAACGCGGGCAAGAGGGTTGTCAAGCCCCTTGAACTCGTTACTTGCAAGGATTAAATACCGATAGATAGATAATAAATATAAAAGTAAATAATGGAAAATAAATGGAGGAAATATCTTTTAGTTTTAGCAATATGATTTAAGTAAACCCGGGTGCCATAGTTTTCGCTAGAGGCTTCTCTCTTGAAAATAGCATATAGTGGTTAAACAAATTACTGTTGGGCAATTGAGAGAATAGCGCATAGTTATGAAATCTTATTCAAGGCAATGATCATTTATATAGGCATCACGTCCAAAAACAAGTACACTGACTCCTGCCTACATCTACTACTATTACTCCACTCATCGACCGCTATCCAGCATGCATGCATCTAGAGTATTAAGTATGAAATAGAGTAATACTTGGAGCAAGATGACATGATGTAGACAAAGTGAGACAAGCAATATTTCCAGACCCCATCATTTTATCCTTAATGGCAACAATACAAATATGTGTCATGTCCCTTTCTGTCACTGGGATTGAGCACCGCAAGATTGAACCCATCACAACGCACCACTCCCACTGAAGATAAATCAATGTAGTTGGCCAAACCAAACCGATAGACTGGAGAGAAATACGAAGCTACAACAATCATGCATAAAAGTATTCAAAAGACTCAATTAATATTCATGAATAATCTGATCATAGATCCAAAATTCATCGGATCCCAATAAACACACCGCAAAAGAAGATCACATCAAATAGATCACCGCGGGAATCGCGGTGAACTTTGTATTGAAGATCAAATAGAGAGAGAAAGCCATCTAGCTACTAGCTATGGACATTCCCGTGGTGAACTTTGTATTGAAGATCAAAGCGACAGAGAGAGGGAAAACTATGTTGGTACAAGCTATGGACCCATAGGTCTGTGGTGGACTACTCACACACATCATCATGGAGGTACCAAGGTTGATGTAGATGGCCTCCTTGATCAATTCCCCCTCTGGCAGGGCATCGGAAAAGGTCTCCAGATGGGATCACAGCAGAATAGAGACTTGCGGAAAAAGTGTTTCGGGTGACTCTCTGCTGGTTTCCCGATTTATGAGAATTTATGGAGGTGGAATTAGGTCGGACGAAGCCACGCGGGGACCACAAGGCATCAGGTTGCACCTACCCCCTGGGCGCGCCCTATTTCCCTCCCGTCTCCTCGTGTGTTAGTTGGTCTCCCTCTGAAGCTTCCAGGTCTTATTTTGGTCTAGAAAAAATCATCAAAAAGTTTCGTAGCGTTTGGACTCCGTTTGGTGGTTTCCTGAAAAGCCAAAAACACGCAGAAAACAACACCTGGCACTAGGCACTGGGTTAATATGTTAGTTCCCAAAAATGATATAAAATAGCATATAATTGCATATAAAGTATCCTAGATTGATAATATAATAGCATGGAACAATAAAAAATTATCGATACATTGGAGATGTATCATGCTTCAACAATCATTGGACCGCATACATCAATATGTATTATTTCCAACAAGTCACTTGCCCGCTCCATTGTTCCCGAAAATAGGTTTTTCGTCATCTTGCCCAAGAGGCATGGTTCACATGTTTTGAATGATTCATAATCAAGTGATTCGAAAAGTCCATCAGCATGGAGTTTCTTCATGCGCTTTACACCAATATGACCTAAGCGGCAGTGCCACAAGTATGTGGTACTATCATCATTAACTTTGCAACTTTTGGCATCAATATTATGAACATGTGTATCACTATGATCGAGATGGAATAAGAATAAACCATTCACATTGGGTGCATGACCATAAAAGATATTATTCATATAAATAGAACAACCATTATTCTCTGACTTAAATGAATAACCGTCTCGCAATAGACAAGATCCAGATATAATGTTCATGATCAATGCAGGCACCAAATAAAAAATATTTAGGTTTAAAACTAACCCCGAAGGTAGACGTAGAGGGAGTGTGCCGACGACGATCACAACAACCTTGGAGCCATTTCCAACACGCATCGTCATCTCGTCCTTAGCCAGTCTCCGTTTATTCCGCAGCTCCTGCTTCGAGTTACAAATATTAGCAACTAAACCGGTATCAAATACCCACGCGCTACTACGAGCACTAGTAAGGCACACATCAATAACTTGTATATCAAATATACCTTTGTTGACGTTGCCAGCCATCTTATTTGCCAGGTACTTGCGGCAGTTCCGCTTCCAATGGCCATTTCCCTTGCAATATAAGCACTCAGTTTCGGGTTTGGGTCCAGACTTGGGTTTCTTCACGGGAGCGGCAATTGGCTTGCCATTCTTCTTGAAACTAGTGGTCATTTTAACCATCAACAATTGATGCTCCTTTTTGATTTCTACCTCCGCATCCTTAAGCATCACGAATAGCTCAGGGATCGTCTTCTCCACCCCTTGCATGTTATAGTTCATCACGAAGCTCTTGTAGCTAGGTGGCAGTGACTGAAGAACTCTATCAATCACCGTCTTATCTGGAAGATTAACTCCCAACTGATTCAAGCGATTGTATTACCGAGACATTTGAGTATGTGCTCACTGACTAAGCTATTCTCCTCCATCTTGCAGGCAAAGAACTTGTTGGAGGTCTCGTACCTCTCAACACGGGCATGAGCGTGAAATACCAATTTCAGCTCTTGGAACATCCCATATGCTCTGTGGCGTTCAAAACGTCTTTGGAGCCCCGATTCTAAGCCGTTAAGCATGGCGCAGTGAACTATCGACTAGTCATCAGAACGTGCATGCCAGATGTTCACAACATTCACAGACGACGCTGGACGGGGTGGCGCACTGAGTGGTGCATCAAGGGCATAAGCTTTCTGTGCAACAGTGAGGATAATCCTTAGATTACGGAGCCAGTCCACATAATTTCTTCCATCATCTTCCAGCTTAGCTTTCTCTAGGAACGCATTAAAATTCAGGGGAACAAAAGTGCGATCCATTGATCTACAACACAATTTTGCAAAGAAAATTTAGACTATATTCATGATAATTTAGTTCAGTTAATCAAATTACTAATGAACTCCCACTTAAATCAACATCCCTCAATTTGTCTAAGTGATACACGATCCAAATTCACCAAGCCAAGTCCGATCATCATGTGATATGAGGTGGTTTCAACGGTGAACATATCCATGTTGATCATATCTACTATATGACTCATGTTCGATCTTTCGGTCCTCCGAGTTCTGAGGCCATGTTTGTACATGCTAGGCTCGTCAAGTTTAACCCAAATATTCTGCATGTGTAAAACTGGCTTACACCCGTTGTATGCAAACGAAGAGTCTATCACACCCGATCATCACGAGGTTCTTCAAAACGATGAACATTCGCAATGGTGCATACTTCGGGAGAACACATTTTTCTTGAAATTAAGTGAAGAGATCATGTTATAATGCTACCATCATCCTAAGAAAAATAAGATGCATAAAAGATAAACATCAGATGCAATCAATACATGTGACATAATATGGCCATCATCATCTTGTGCTTTTGATCTCCATCTCCAAAGGACCGGCATGATCTCCATCATCACTGGCACAACACCATGATCTGCATCATCATGATCTCCGTCATCGTGTCATCATGTAGTTGTCTCCGCCAACTATTGCTTCTACAACTACGCATAGCGATAAAGTAAAGCAATTACATGGCGTTTAATGATTGACACGCAAGTCATACAATAAATTAAATACAACCATATGGTTCCTGCCGGTTGCCATACTCATCGATAGGCAAGTTGTGAAAACTATTACTAAACATGATCATCTCATACATCAATTATATATAAAATCATGTATTGGCCATATCACATCACAACATGCCCTGCAAAAACAAGTTAGATGTCCTCTACTTTGTTCATATCACATCACAACATACGGGTTCGAGAATCATGTAGACATGACGGTGACACCTCTCCGATCAATAAACAATAGAGGGACCTGGATACCATATTAGTTCCTACATATTCCACGGAGATCTTTATCGGTTGAACCTTGTTGTCAAGGATTCGGCTATTCCTGTATGAAATTCCCTTTGTAGAGCGATATGTTACTTTCCCGAGATTCAATCGTCAGTATCTCCATACCTAGTTCAATATCATTAGCGGCAACTCTCTTTACTCATTCCGTAATATAATATCCCGTGACTAAACTCATTAGTAACATGCTTGCAAGCTTCTTGTGATGTTGTATTAACGAGTGGGCCAGAGATATCTCTCCGTCACACGGAGTGAAAAATCTCAGTCTCAATCCATGCCAACCCAACAGACACCTTCAGAGATACCTTAATAGCACCTTTATGATCACCATTTTACGAAGTGACGTTTGATAGATCACAAGGTATTCCTCCAGTGTCAGGGAGTTGCATGATCTCATGGTCTTAGGAACAGATACTTAACATGAAGAAAGCTATAGCAATTAAACTTTAATGACACGATCATATGCTAAGCTTATGGTTGGGTCTTGTCCATCACATCATTCCCCTAATGATGTGATCCCCATATCAAATGACAACTCATATCTATGGCTAGGAAACCTTAACCATCTTTGATCAACGAGCTAGTCTAGTAGGAGCTAACTAGGGACACGTGTTGTTTATGTATCCACACATGTATTTAAGTTTATAGTCAATACAATTGCAGCATGAATAATAAAATCTTACCATGAACAAGGAAATATGATAATAACCATTTATTATTGCCTCTAGGGCATAATTACAACAGTCTGATGCTGTCGTGGCCACTACGCAGGCTGAGGAGGCCTTGCTCGCTGCCGAGTGATACATCTCCAAGTATCTATAATTTTTTATTGTTCCACGCTATAATATTATCATTCTAGGATACTTTTTGGCATTTATTTGCCGATTCATATTATTTTTGAGCACTAACCTATTAACCCAGTGTCAAGTGCCAGTTGTTGTTTTCTGCATGTTTTTGGCTTTCCAGATTTACAGTACCAAACGGAGTCCAAATACCCCGAAACTTTTTGATGATTTTTTCTGGACCAAAAGAAGACCTGGAAGCTTTGGGAGAAGACCAGAGGCCACCCAGGGGCCCACAAGCCAACATGACACGCCCAGGGGGGTGGTCGCGCCATGTTAGCTTGTGGCCCCCTCCTGGCTCTCCTGACCTCGTACTCTGGCTCATAGATTCACATATATTCCAAAAACCCCGGAGAGCCTCCCGAAACACTTATTCCGCCGCCGCAAGTCTCTGTTCCACCGTGTGCCCATCTGGAGCCCTATTCCGGCGCCTTGCCGGAGGGGGGATCGATCACGGAGCGCCTCTACATCAACCTTGCTGCTCCCATGGCGATGTGTGAGTAGTTCAACGCTGACCTATGGGTCCATAGCTAGTACCTAGATCTCTCTCTCTCTCTCTCTCTCTCTCTCTCTCTCTCTCTCTCTCTCTTTGTGCTTTCTTGCCATGATCACCGCAATTCCCGTGGTGATCTATCTTATGTAATCAATCTTTGTTGTGTGTTTGTTGGGATCCGATGAATTGTGGGTTTATGTTCAGATTATTCATGAAAAGATATTGAATACTTGATGGTATTTTATTTGCATGATTATTATAGCTTCGTAATTCTCTCCAATCTATCGGTTTAGTTTGGCCAACTAGATTGGTTTATCTTCAGTGAGAGAGGTGCGTTGTAGTGGGTTCAATCTTACGGTGATCTATATCCCATTGACAAAGTAGGGGACAAGACACGTATTTGTATTGCTGCCACTAAGGATAAAACGATGGGGTTTATTCATATTAATTGGATTTACTTTGTCTACATCATGTCATCATTCTCCAAGCATTACTCTGTTTCACTTAATACTCTAGATGCATGCTGGATAGCGGTGGATGAGTGGAGTAATAGTAGTAGATGCAGGTAGGAGTCGGTCTACTTGTTTATGGACGTGATGCCCATATGCATGATCATTGCCGTGAATAAATATTGCATAACTATGCGCTTTTCTATCAATTTCCCAACAATAATTTGTCTACCCACCGTATGCTTCTTCGAGAGAGAAGCCTCTAGCGAACACTACGGCCCTCGGGTCTATTCACATATAAATTTACAAACATTCTCAATACCTTGCTGTCTTTTATTTTTTTCCTCAATTTACAATTATCAACTATCATCTACACTACTTATCGCTTGCAAGTAACGAGTTCAAGGGGATTGACAACCCTCTTGCCCGCGTTGGGTGCAAGTGTGTGCTCTTTTGTGTGTAGGTGCTGAAGACGAGAAGTTGTGTGATCCTCCTATTGGTTCGATAACCTTGGTTCTCACTGAGGGAAATACTCATCTATATTGTGTTGCATAATCCCCTCCTCTTCGGGGAAAAACTCAACGTAGATCACAAGTATCACCGAGCAGCAGCTTAAACTGGCGGTGGTAGTGTTGGGGAACGTTGCATGGAAAACAAAAAATTTCCTACGCTCACCAAGATTGATCTAGGAGATGAACATCTACGAGAGGAGAGATTGGATCCACATACCCTTGTAGATCGCTAAGCGGGAAGCGTTAAGAAACGCGGTTGATGTAGTTGAACGTCTTCGCGATCCTAATCGCAAGCCGTCCCGTCATCCAATCACGATCTAGTGCCGAACGGACGGCACCTCTGTCGGTGTCAAAACCGGCGGATCTCGGGTAGGGGGTCCCGAGCTGTGAGTCTAGGAGCGATGGTAACAAAGGGACGAAGGAGACGATGTTTTACCCAAGTTCGGGCCCTCCTATGGAGGTAAAACCCTACGTCCTGCTTGATTATATTGATGGTATGAAGGTTACAGAATTGATCTACCTCGAGATCGACTAGCTAAAACTCTAGATGAGTTTCCCTGCCCTATAAGCTAAAACCCTCCCAGTTTATATAGACACCGGGGGTTCCTAGGGTTTACACATGACAGGTCACCTGCCGGGGATGGAGAATGCCGATCTCCTCATCTTGACTTGGAGTGCACGACGTGCCTTCGAGGCTTCCTTCTGGAACGTGGGGTCTTCGATACATTCGTCCCTTCCCATGATGGCCGGAAAGCAGCCCATCGAGCCGGCCTAGTAGAAGGTAGGCTGGCAGCCCAAGGACCCCCTAGTCCAGGACTCCCTCGGTAGCCCCCGAACTAGCCCCCAACGCCAAGGGTCACAGCACCAGTAGCTTCCCGTGATCAGAATCTTCGGCTTGAGGGCTGAGTTTTCCTTTCTTCAATGATCGGCTGGGACCAGTCCGGCTTCCGATGACGCGTAGCTCTTCCGGACATACAATTGTCCGGGCACCATGAGTGGCTTAGCCCCGAAGGCTAATCATCAGAGTGTAAACAGTCCCCTTCTGACGAAGGGTCGTGGCCTACCACGACTGCTGAACTAGTTACAACAACCCGATTCGCGGTTCGAGGCCACTTTTGTATCGGCACGACCCATCAATGTATAGATCGTGCTCCGTTTTACACGGGATTTGATGAACACCCGAGGTTTATTTTGCGCGTGCATAATGGCACACATGCCTTGGGAAGCGGAGAGACTCACGGCACAGCAGGGGGAGGTTAATCGTCGTGACACCTCATAAAAGGGGAAGAAACCCCAAGGATTAAGCACGCTTTCCATTCGCATCCTCCGCCTGCCCAGTCCTTCCAAGCTCCAAGAGCCCAGATCCAGTTCTTCCTCAGCTTCCCCTCCGAGCTTAGCTATGGCGGGTTCAGGCTCCATGGGCAAGTGGGAGGCCTCCACGGTCATCGACCAGGATATCCGGGAGCTAAAGCTCGCCGGCTACCTCCCCGCCAACGTCTTCCACCGCGCCCCAGAGGCGAAACAGGTCGTCCCCACCCCCAAGCCCGGCGAAAGGGTAGTCTTTGTCCCCCATTTCATCCGGGGACTAAGCTTCCCGTTCCACCCCTTCGTCAGGGGCCTTATGTTCTTCTACGGGTTGGACTTCCATGACCTGCCTCCGAATTCTTTTATGCATATTTCGGCCTTCATCATCCCTTGCGAGGCCTTTCTGCGGGTCAAGCCGCACTTCGGCCTGTGTCTCAAGGTCTTCAATGTCAAGACGAAGACCGTAGCCGGCGAGCACGCAGACTGCGGAGGGGCGGTAATCAGCAAGCTCCCCCGCGTTGAGTGGCCAACTGGCACCTTCATCGACACAATCAAGATCTGGCAGAAGGAGTGGTTCTACATCATCGAGCCAAGCGACGAAAACTGGGTGGCGCCTGCCGAGTTCAGATCCGGACCCCCCATGAGGTTGACCTCGTGGCTCAGGAAGGGCCTTGACTGGGGGTCGGATGCCCAGGTGAAGCTGCTGGAGAAGCGCATTACCTCAGTGATCGAGGCCAAGGTGGAGCTGGTTAACGTAGTCCAGGTTATGCTCCACCGCCGTATTCTTCCTTGCCAGCGCCGGGTTTCCCCCATGTGGGCTTACCGCCCTGAGGACGAGCCTACTGTGCGCCAACTCTTCCGCACCACCCCCGAGAAGTTGTGGAAGGCTTTGTTCAAGCCTCAGAAAAGCTGGCCGGCCAAGGAAGAGGATTCGGGCCTAAGCACCGATAACCCCCCCCCCCACCAAGGTATGGCACAATTTTAATTCGCTGACTCTGCTTCTTCGGCTAAAAAGACTGAACGCCTTCTCCCTTACTTTCGTAGAAGTGGTTGAGCAAAGCCGCAAGAGTTAACTGCCCGGCTCCACAACCCGAAGACCCCAGGTCGGTGTTGTTGACGGCGATGCTCGTTGTGGCGCCGTACTCGGCGCCCGAGAAGAAGGAGAAGAAAAAGAAGGCCAGAGAGGGCCTCCGCATAAAGGACCAGCCAGACGCCGCGTCCGAGGAAACCCATGTCTCCTCTAGTCATGAGGAGGAGCATGAAGACGGGGGGGAAGGCGTTTCCCCCCTCACAAGAAAGAGGGCGGCGTCATCGGATGCCATGGAGGATGCAGCTCCACCTGCCCTGAAGAGGGCGCGCCGGGCGAGGTTGATCCTGCCCGATGATAGCTCAGATTCTGACGCGGAATCCGAGGAATTGGAGAAGGTTCCACGAAGGAGCTTAAGGGTCAAGCCCCCTGCTCAAAGGTATGAATCCGAAGACTCTCGGGTTACTTATGCAAAGTTTTTCAGTGTTTTAAATACAAGCACGTCTTTCGATCTACAGCCGACCGCGTGTTCTCCCGTCCGACCAAATATCGGATGGGGAGTCTCCACCCGCCGAGCTGGTGGAGAGCGGGACTGCATCGCACCCCACACCTCCGGGGGCCGCGAAGGATGCTGCGGAGGTGTCGTCCAGCCAGGCTCCATTGGAGCCGAACACGGGCGGTGGGGTGACCATGCCATGGCCGAGGCTGATGCCACTGCCGCCGAAGGCCAGGGAGAGGAAACCCCCAGGCCGCTGAAGACCAGGGGGAGAATATTCCCCTGGCCGCCGAAGAGGAAGGGCGAAGGGATGCCCAGTCCCCTCCGAGGACGTCTCCGGAGCATGCTATGCCTTCGGAGCTACCGACTCAGTCTCCGATCAGAGATCAGACTGCCCGGTCACCACCGATGCCACTGACGACTGGGTGGCCGGTAATGGAGGAGGCGCTAGCAAGCGCCCCCATCTCCGAGGATCACCGCACTCTTATGGGTGCGGTTTTATAAGGAATTCAGTCCGTTGATAACGGATTGAAAGAGGCCTTCAATGGTCTCTTGGCGGCTTCAAGGTGAGTCACGTAATACCCTTTTCCCGAACAATGATAATTTTCAGTTTGTGCTATCTTTATATATGTAATAGCCCCCGAGCCCCGGATGGGTTTGCAAGAACGCATCCCGGGGTCAAATAGTAAGGAATGAACAATGATGCACAAGGCACAATTTTTTCCTCCAATGTTCGGAAAACCCGTAAGAGGACCGAACTGAGGGTCGTATCTTTGACAGTTCGGAGGTTGGAATGCACATAACTGGATGCATATATTTTTTGTAGGCCTCATCATCGGCGACGGCCGTTAATGCCGCTGAGCTGACCGAGCTAAATCGGAAGCTCAAGATCTCCGAAGAGAAGCTTGATAGCCTGAACAAGAGGTTCGACGAGGCACAAGGTAAGCCGAATTCGAATATCCGGGCTGTTTAATGATCTGTACTGGTGACCCAGTGTAATTAGTTAGTTATTGCTTCTACAGCTTCCGCTTTGGAGGTTGAAAAACTCAAGGCCGAGCTCCAGAAAATGAAGCAAGAGGCCGCGGATGAGAAGGCGGTCGCCGAACAAGCAGCAGCCACGCTTTCCGATTTGAAGGCTGCAAGTGCCAAGCATGAGGCCCGGGTGGCGGAGGTGCAGCAAGAGCTCAAGGATGCCGGCATGAAGTGCGAGGCCCTTGAGCAGAAAGGCAAAGAACAAGCCACCGAGCTAGCCGCGCTAAAATCCGAGCTCCAGAAGGAGCAGGTGGCTAGATGGTCCTTTGAAGAGGAACTTCGCCAAGTCAAGGCTGTCATCGATGGTAAGCCGTATTCACTACAATGCGCCTTTGGTGGTAGCAAATTTTCTTTGCTCACCCAGGTGTGGCGTTCCTTAGGCGTCTGTGCGGATCTCCAGAAGAGTGCAGTGGACGCGAACAAGCTTTATGCTTCGCGGGCGGAGGATGATGCGGCCCGGCTATTCTGGGCGCAGTTTGAGTCCCCCAAGCGCTCTCCTCTCCTCATCGAGCAAATGAAGCAACTGATGGAGATGCAAAGAGTGGCGGAGCTGGCCATGAAGGACCTTTGCATCCGTCTGTGGCCCGATGAGCCGTTGCCGCGCAGCTACTTTGGATTGGTGCAGAAACTGTGCGAAGCTGCGCCTCGGGTCGACGTGCTCAAGCGTTCTACGTGCATCGAGGGCGCGCAGATGGCCTTTGCGAAGACCATGGTGCATTGGCCGAAGCTCAAGCCAACCGAGATGGCTATCGCACCTCCGCCTCCTGGAAAGGAGTATAGGCGCCCCGAGCGATACTTCCCCGCAGTGATGGAGGGTGCTCGGGCAGTAGAGGCTCAATGCTCCAGGGATGTTTTGTATGAATGAGCGCGTTGTAATATGTCCGAAGACTTTTAACGCTTTATAACTAGTGATGCATGGTTTATCATGTCTTATAAGTATTTGATTTTTATTTTGACTCCTGTGTGGCCGATTTATCTGAAAGTTGCGAGTCATCGGCTTCAGCCCCCATGTAGATACTACACGGGGTGTGTCTGTATCTGCACTATGACCCTTAGCCGAGGTATCGGTGCCCGAAGGCGGTAGTGCGGGGGGGGGGGGGACAAGGCAATCGGACTATGATGCTTTATTGCTTTCACTTAGCCGTAGGAGCGTAGACAAAATGCGGGGGCTGATAACCAGCCCCCAGTGTGATGTTCGGGGCCGAAGCCAGCATCACATGGTTTGTACAAGAACAAAACCCATCGTATAACACGGAATAACCTCTATCGATCTTTTAGTATGACACTTATGCTCGGATTTGCAGACCGGTTCTCGCTTACTATGACAGTCAGTTTTCGGCTTTCTCCCCTGAGGTGCTTGACCAGGTGAACTGGAAACACAATCGCAGTGGTTCTCCCTTTGCCCCTTTAGCCGAACGAGCGGAACGTAAGAGGGCAATCACAGGAGCCGGGCAACCCAACTATTGACCCAAGACATAGTTCGGATCCGATGCATATAAAGCAAAATCCAAGACGCCGAACACACGACCAGTTGTGCTGGGGTGATGTTCGAGGTGATTTTTTTAAAAAATTCAAGCCCCCGGTCTATTAGCCGATTGCATCATAATATATACCGAACAGTTTTCGCGAGAAGCGTTACCAAGGGAAGAACAGAGGATGTATAAGAGACAACGAAGTGGCCATATATGATGGTCTTGTATTTGCTCAATAATTCATATAACTTGGATTGCCGAAGCAACTGTTTACAGGTTTTTGAAGATGAAATATAAAATTTACAGAGGGGAGGCTGTACCAGGGGTCTTCGATTTGTGACATGACGTCCTCGATGTGTCCTGTCGCCTGTCCGTTCATATTCCTCTGTGGGGGTTGCATCCCTTTAAGGGTGATGCTGTCGCCGAGCGAACCTTGGGAAGAAGGTCTTGAGAAGTCACCGAAGTGTGGATAAGCTTTACGCTTTTAGCAGGTCCTTGATGGTACCTGTGTTTTGTCCGAGGACGTGTACTAATGGTTCGGTCCGGCCGAACACTTACCCTTTGATGGTGGTTCCCCATTGCTGCCCATGGA
Organism: Elymus sibiricus; assembly: GCA_039707655.1. Classification (NCBI taxonomy): domain Eukaryota; kingdom Viridiplantae; phylum Streptophyta; class Magnoliopsida; order Poales; family Poaceae; genus Elymus; species Elymus sibiricus. Next base: position 350,582,429 of record CM077663.1, read on the forward strand.
ATCTTGAGTGCAAAGTTGTGCCTTCCTGGCACGTAGTTGGCGGTTGTTAGGGATGTGCAGTGGGGGGCGTGTCCCTATTTCTGGGGAGAAGGGGAATCTGGGAGTTCAGATTGAAACCGAACTCGTTTGTCGACCTTACGGGCCTTTATGACAGATTTAGGTGTTTGCCGACAGTCCTCATAATGGAATTCGGCCGCCAGGGCCAACGCATGTTCCTCAGTTCGGAGGGAACGCTCTGTGTTGCCGTTGACAGTGATGACCCCCTTGGGCCCAGGCATCTTGAGCTTGAGGTATGCGTAGTGTGGGACGGCGTTAAAGTGAGCGAACGCTGTTCGGTCCAGCAGGGCGTGATAACCGCTGCAGAAGGGGATGATGTCGAAGATCAAGTCCTCGCTGTGGAAGTTGTCGGGCGAACCGAACACTACTTCCAGGCTAACAGAGCCTGTGCACCGGGCTTCGACACCTGGGATCACTCCTTTAAAGGTAGTGTTGCTGGGTTATATCCTTGACGAATCTATACCCATCTTTTTCACCGTATCTGAGTAGATCAGATTGAGGCTACTTCCTCCGTCCATTAGGTCTTTAGTGAGGTGATACCCATCGATAATGGGGTCTAGGACGAGGGTCGCCGAACCTCCGTGACGGATACTGGTCGGGTGATCTCGTCGATCAAAAGTGATCGGGTAGGCCGACCATGGGTTAAACTTCGGGGCTACAGGCTCTACGGCGTAGACCTCTCGAAGGGCGCGCTTCCTCTCCTTTTTAGGTATATGAGTGGCGTATATCATGTTCACAGTTTTTACTTCTGGAGGGAATTGCTTCTGACCTCCATTGCTCGGACCGCAGGGTTCCTCGTCGTCCTCGCTGCGTGGGCCTTTGCCCTACTCCTCGGCGGCGAGTTTGCCCGCCTGTTTGAACACCCAACAGTTACGGTTAGTGTGATTGGCGGGCTTGTCCGGAGTGCCATGGATCTGGCAAGGCCTCTCCATGATCTTGTCCAGCGGGGTGGGTCCGTCGCGGTTGCCTTTAGGAGGCTTCTTCCGCTGCCCGGATCTTGGGTTGCGGAAACCGGTGTTAACGGCTGTGTCATCGGCATCGCTATTGCTGTGCCGGCGTTTGTTTTTGTTGCGTCGTGGTTTCCCGTTTCCATCCCGGGCTTCGGAAGTGCCGGGGTCTTCGGGGTTGTGGCTTTGCCTCGCTAGCCAGTTATCCTCGCCCGCGCAAAAGCAGGTCATGAGTGATGTAAGGGCGGACATGGTCCTAGGTTTATCCTGACCGAGCTGGCGAGCCAGCCACTCGTCCCGAATATTGTGCCTAAAAGAGGCTATAGCTTCGGCATCTGGGCAATCGACGATCTGGTTTTTCTTGGTCAAGAACAGGTTCCAGAATTGTCGAGCGGAATCTCCTGCCTTTTGCACGACATTGCTTAGGTCGGAGGAGTCCGGCGGCCGTACGTAGGTGCCCTGGAAGTTAGATCGGAATGCATCCTCGAGGTCCTCCCAGCTCCCAATAGAGTTTTCGGGGAGACTGTTTAACCAGTGCCGAGCTGGCCCTTTAAGTTTAAGGGGTAGGTACTTGATGGCGTGGAGGTCGTCTCCTCGTGCCATGTGAATGTGGAGGAGGAAATCCTCGATCCACACTGTTGGGTCAGTTGTTCCATCGTATTGCTCAATGTTCACGGGTTTAAACCCTTCCGGGAACTGATGCTGCATCACCTCGTCAGTGAAGCAGAGTGGGTGGGCAGCGCCTCTGACCCGGGCTATATCACGCCGGTAGTCGGCGTCTGTTCTGGCCCGGTTTTGGTCCCGAACTCTGTTGGTTCGGTCGAGCCAGGGCCGGTACTCGTCCCTTCTACCAGGGGAGTACCCTCTAGATCCGTAGATGGATCTCGTGCGGCCTGTTCTCTCATCCAGGTCGCGTCGCAGGTCATACCTGTCCTCAGGCTCCATTGGCTCTTTTCCCCTTCTGCGGGGTATCGCCGGCCTATAACCGGCCTCGCCAGCCGTCCTATCTCGTCCTCGGGGAGGGCAGTCCGGCTGGTCGTATGGAGTGTGCTTGGGGGACGGCGTATTGGGGAGCTCGTCGTCGAATTGTGGTAGCAACCGCCGGCGGGGGTAACTCTTGCGTTGGTCCCATAGACCGGCGCCGTGTTCTTCCTTGGCTGATAGGACCCTTGTCCATCTGACGTTGAGGGTGTCTTGTTCGGCCTTGAGCTGCCGCGCTTTTGCCATTAGGCTTCGGGCAGTGGATAAAAGCGGTTGCCTAAACCATTCCTGATCCTCAATGGTTTCAGGGACGATGAGGTCCTCGTCTTTCGGGCTATCCTCCTCCTCTACAGGGGGGAGGTAGTTGTCATCCTCGGAGTCGTTCGAATCTTCGGGGTCGCGCTGGTCCTCTGGCCTTTCCTGGTCCTCCAACGGATACTCAGGGATATCGAGATGGCCGAGGTCTTCCGGAGTATCGTTTTCCCCGGTGCCAGCAATAGCTTCCCTTCCCTTTTTTGTCTTTGATCGCTTACGCGGTTTCCGGCGTCTTGACGGCGCCTCACCTGAGTCGTCACCATTGTCTGCCGTTGTGCGCGCGGCGTTACCGGCTGGCGTATCCACCATGTAGACGTCATAGGTGGAGGTGGCGGTCCATCGCCCGGTGTTGACGGGGGTGGGAGCGCGATCCTCTTCCTCCATGTCCTCTGCCTCCTCGGAGGCGTAGTCCAACATATCGGTTAAGTCTTCGATAGTGGCTACGTAGTGGGTGGTGGGTGGGACGAAAAGTTCTTCTTGGCCCGCCTCAAGGCCGATCTGAGTGTGGATCGGGGCTGGGTCATCAGTAATTTTCATCGATAAGATCCGATCTAGAGCTTCGTTGAGTGTCGAGAGCTCGATCGGGTCAATCTGCCCGGCGCATTCAGAGTTAACCTCCACCGCGTCCGCACGAGAAGTGTATTCGGCAGGAGTTGATGCCCGGTCATCTGGCGCTATAGCCGGATCCGAACTGAAGTCCAGATCATCATCGGGATAGGCCCCGTGGACGGTATTGGAAGTGAAACCCGAGGTTAAGGCCTCGGAGTCCTCGGGCGCGTCGGGTAAGACTGCGATCCCGGTGAGCGAAAGGTCGCCCCGAGAGTCTATGGAGAACTCTAGGTTCCCGAATCTTCCCCCTTGATTGGGGGCGAAGCTCCCGACCCGGCCCAGACGGCCGGTCGGGTCAGCGTGTAGCACGATGCTGCCGAAAGCGAAGATCTGTTCAGGGACAAAGGAGTCCATGCCACAGACTTCTTTTTTGATGACTACGCGGGCCATCGATTCCTTTGATGATCATAGCGGAACTCTCAATGAAAGCACCAATGTCGGTGTCAAAACCGGCGGATCTCGGGTAGGGGGTCCCGAGCTGTGAGTCTAGGAGCGATGGTAACAAAGGGACGAAGGAGACGATGTTTTACCCAGGTTCGGGCCCTCCTATGGAGGTAAAACCCTACGTCCTGCTCGATTATATTGATGGTATGAAGGTTACAGAATTGATCTACCTCGAGATCGACTAGCTAAAACCCTAGATGAGTTTCCCTGCCCTATAAGCTAAAACCCTCCCGGTTTATATAGACACCGGGGGGTTCCTAGGGTTTACACATGACAGGTCACCTGCCGGGGATCGAGAATGCCGATCTCCTCATCTTGACTTGGAGTGCACGACGCGCCTTCGAGGCTTCCTTCTGGAACGTGGGGTCTTCGATACATTCGGCCCTTCCCATGATGGCCGGAAAGCGGCCCATCGAGCCGGCCTAGTAGAAGGTAGGCCGGCGGCCCGAGGACCCCCTAGTCCAGGACTCCCTCAACCTCCACGTTCAGCAAAGATACAGCTCGATGACGTCTCCGCCTTCTTGAACCAGCAAGCGAGGGCAGAGAGGTAGACGAGTTCTCCGGCAGCACGACGGCGTGGTGGAGCTGGTCCGGCAGGGCTTCGCCAAGCACTACCGAAACCGATCTAGAGGAGAAACAGATCTAGAGGGAGAGAGAGGCAGCACGTGGCTTTTTCAGGTGGGGCTGCCCTCCCTCTCCTTCTCTATTTCATAGGAGGAGGAAACTTGGAGGAGGAGGAATAGTGCCACGTGAACAGTACCACATGAATAGTACACGCGTGAACAATACCACGTGAATAGTAATTGCTACTTCTTGAGCTTGCGTTGGTTTTCCCTTGAAGAGGAAAGGGTGATGCAGCAAAGTAGATAAGTATTTCCCTCAGTTGTTGAGAACCAAGGTATCAATCCAGTAGGAGATACAAGCAAGTCCCCAATAGATGTACCTACACAAATAATCAAACACTTGCACCCAACGCTATAAAGGGGTTGTCAATCCCTTCACGGTTACTTGCAAGGATGAGATCTAATAGAGATAGATATAAAAGATTACTAAAACAAAAAGTAAAATAAAAGTAAAAAGATTGCAGCGAAGTATTTTTGGTATTTTTGGTTTATAGATCTGAAAATATAATATGGAAAATAGACCCGGGGGCCATAGGTTTCACTAGAGGCTTCTCTCTTGAAGGAAAATAATACGGTGGGTGAATCAATTACTGTCGAGCAATTGATAGAAAAGCGCATAGTTATGACGATATCCAAGGCAATGATTATGCATATAGGCATCACGTCCGTGTCAAGTAGACCGAAACGATTCTGCATCTACTACTATTACTCCACACATCGACCGACTCCTGCCTGCATCTAGAGTATTAAGTTCATGAAGAACAGAGTAACGCATTAAGTAAGATGACATGATGTAGAGGGATAAACTCAAGCAATATGATGAAAACCCCATCTTTTTACCCTTGATGTCAACAATACAAATACGTGCCTCGTTACCCCTACTTTGTCACTGGGTGAGGACACCGCAAGATTGAACCCAAAACTAAGCACTTCTCCCATTGCAAGAATTACCAATCTAGTTGGCCAAACCAAACCAATAACTCGAAGAGACTTGCAAAGATATGAAATCATGCATATAAGAATTCAGAGAAGATTCAAATAATATTCATAGATAATCTGATCATAAACCCACAATTCATCGGATCTCGACAAACACACCGCAAAAGAGTATTACATCGGATAGATCTCCATGAAGATCATGAAGAACATGGTATTGAAGAACATAGAGAGAGAAGAAGCCATCTAGCTACTAGCTATGGACCCGAAGGTCTGAGGTGAACTACTCACGCATCATCGGAGGGGCAATGGAGTTGATGTAGATGCCCTCCGTGATCGAATCCCCCTCCGGCACATTACCGAAAAAGGCTCCAAGATGGGATCTCATGGGAACAGAGGCTTCCGGCGGCGGAAAAGTATATTCGTGGCTCTTTTTGGTATTGGGGGAATATTTGGGAATTTATAGGACGAAGATTAGGGTTAGGAGGCCTGCAGGGGGGCCACAAGCCAGGGGGGCGAGGGCGCGCCCTGCAGGCTTGTCGCCTCCCGGCAGGTCTCCAGCCCCTCTCTCCAAGTCTGGTAGGTTTCTTCTGGTCCAAGAAAAATCATCGCGAAGATTTTATTCCGTTTGGACTCCGTTCGATATTCCTTATCTGCAATACTCAAAAACAAGGAAAAAACAAAAACTGACACTAGGCTCTAGATTAATAGGTTAGTCGCAAAAATAATATAAAATAGCATATTAATGCATATAAAACATCCAAAATAGATAATATAATAGCATGGAACAATCAACAACTATAGATACGTTGGAGACGTATCAGTAATCCTCTTTCCCAAGTAATGCCTCTTATCTCCAATTTTAAAGGGATTTGATCTTATCACTTGGGACAGCCGCATGGGCCAAGTGGGGCTGCTGCTCCTGGCCCATGAAGGGCTGGTGTGCCCCCTTTAGAGTCCTTGTGGACCCTCTGTGGACTTCCGGACACCTCCGGAACCCTCCGGAACCTTCTGGAAGCTTCCCGGTACAATACCGAAAAAAACCGAACTTTTTCCGGAACCCAAAATATGACTTCCCATATATAAATATTTACCTCCGAACCATTGCGGAACTCCTCGTGACGTCTGGGATCTCATCCGGGACTCCGAACAACATTTGGTCACCAACATACATAACTCAATAATACCAAATCGTTACCGAACGTTAAGTGTGCAGACCCTGCGGGTTCGAGAACTATGTAGACATGACCGAGACACGTCTATGGTCAATAACCAATAGCGGGACCTGGATGCCCATATTGGCTCCTACATATTCTATGAAGATCTTTATCGGTTGAACCTCTATGTCAAGGATTCAGTTAATCCCGTACGCAGTTCCCTTTGTTTATCGGTATGTTACTTGCCCGAGATTCGATCGTCGGTATCTCCATACCTAGTTCAATATCGTTACCAGAAAGTCTCTTTACTCGTTCCGTAATACAAGATCTTGTGGCTAACTCTTTAGTCACTTTGCTTGCAAGCTCATTGTGATGTTGTATTACCGAGTGGGCCCTGAGATACCTCTCCGTCACACGCAGTAACAAATCCCAGTCTTGATCGATGCCAACTCAACAGACACCCTCGGAGATACCTGTAGAGCATCTTTATAGTCACCCAGTTACGTTGTGATGTTTGATACACACAAGGTACTTCTCCGGTGTCAGTGAGTTACATGATCTCATGGTCATAGGAACATATACTTGACATGCAGAAAACAATAGCAATAAACTGACACGATCATATGCTACGTTCATAGTTTGGGTCTTGTCCATCACCCCATTCTCCTAATGATGTGATCCTGTTATCAAATGACAACTCGCGTCTATGGCTAGGAAATCTTAACCATCTTTGATCAATGCGCTAGTCCTATAGAGGCTCACTAGGGACACGGTGTTGTTTATATACCCACACATGTATTTGAGTTTCCAATCAATACAATTTTAGCATGGATAATAAACATTTATCATGAACAAGGAAATATAATAATAACTATTTTATTATTGCCTCTAGGGCATATTTCAAACAGTCTCCCACTTGCACTAGAGTCAATAATCTAGCTCACATCACTATGTGATTTACATTGTAATGAATCTAACACCCATACAGTTCCGGTGTTGATCATGTTTCCCTCATGGAAGAGGCTTAGTCAACAGATCTGCAACATTCAGATCCGTGTGTACTTTGTAAATATTTATGTCTCCTTCCTCGATGTAATCATGGATGGAATTGAAGCGTCGCTTTATGTGTCTGGTCCTCTTGTGAAACCTTGGTTCCTTGGCTAGAGCAATGGCACCAGTGTTGTCATAGAACAGAGTCATTGGGTCCAGGGCACTGGGCACAACTCCGAGATCTATCATGAACTGCTTCATCCAGACACCTTCCTTCGCTGCCTCCGAGGCAGCTATGTACTCTGCTTCGCATGTAGAATCAGCTACCACGCTTTGCTTGGAACTGCACCAGCTTACCGCTCCCATATTAAGAATGTATACGTATCTGGTTTGAGACATGGAGTCATCCGGATTAGTGTCAAAGCTTGCATCGACGTAACCCTTTACGACGAGCTTTTGATCACCTCCATACACGAGAAACATTTCATTAGTCCTTTTTAGGTACGTTAGGATATTCTTGATCGCCGTCCAGTGATCCACACCTGGATTACTTTGAAACCTTCCAGCCATACTTATGGCAAGGCTGACGTCTGGTCTTGTGCGCAACATTGCATACATGATAGAGCCTATGGCAGAAGTATAGGGGATGACACTCATCTTTTCTCTATCATCTGCAGTCACCGGGCATTGATTCTTACTCAACTTCACACCTTGCAACACAGGCAAGAACCTTTTATCAAGGTATGTGCTCTGTGAAAGTCCTATTATGCGTCTTGATCTATCTCTATAGATCTTGATGCCTAATATGAAAGCAGCTTCTCCTAGGTCCTTCATTGAAAAACTCTTGTTCAAATATTCCTTCACGCTTTCCAAAAATTCTATATTGTTTCCAATCAGCAATATGTCATCCACATATAATATTAGAAACACTATAGAGCTCCCACTCACTTTCTTGTAAATACAAGTTTCTCCGTAAACTTGTATAAACCCAAACGCTTTGATCACCTCATCAAAACGCTTATTCCAACTCCGAGATGCTTGCACCAGTCCATAAATGGATCGCTGTAGCTTGCAAACTTTGTCAGCATTCTCTAGATCGACAAAACCTTCTGGTTGTATCATATACAACTCTTCCTCAAGGAAACCGTTAAGGAACGCTGTTTTGACATCCATCTGCCAAATTTCATAATCGAAAAATGCAGCTATTGCTAACATGATTCTAATGGACTTAAGCATCACTACGGGAGAGAAAGTCTCATCGTAGTCAATTCCTTGAACTTGTGAAAAACCCTTTGCCACAAGTCGAGCTTTATAGACAGTGACATTACCGTCCGCGTCCGTCTTCCTTTTAAAGATCCATTTATTCTGAATGGCCTTTTGCCCTTCGGGTAATACTTCCAAAGTCCACACTTTGTTTTCATACATGGATCCTATCTCAAGTTTCATGGCCTCTAACCATTTGTCGGAATCCGGACCCACCATCGCTTCTCCATAGCTCGTAGGTTCATCGTTGTCCAACAACATGACCTCTAAGACAGGGTTACCATACCATTCAGGAGCAGTACATGTCCTTGTCGACCTACGAGGTTCGATAGTAACTTGATCCGAAGCTTCATGATCACTATCATTAGCTTCCTCTTCAACTGATGTAGGCTCCATAGAAACATCTTTTTGCGCTGCACTACTCTCTGGTTGAAGTGATGGTTCAACAACCTCATCAAGTTCTATCTTTCTCCCACTCAATTCTTTCGAGAGAAACTCTTTCTCGAGAAATGACCCATTCTTAGCGACAAACACTTTGCCTTCAGATCTGAGATAGAAGGTGTACCCAACCGTCTCTTTTGGGTATCCTATGAAGATGCATTTCTTCGCTTTGGGTTCCATCTTTTCAGGCTGAAGCTTTTTGACATAAGCATCGCATCCCCAAACTTTAAGAAACAACAACTTTGGTTTCTTGCCAAACCACAGTTCATACGGCGTCATCTCAACGGATTTAGATGGTGCCCTATTTAAAATGAATGCAGCTGTCTCTAACGCATAACCCCGAAATGATAACGGCAAATCGGCAAGAGACATCATAGACCGCACCATATCCAATAATGTTCAATTACGACGTTCGGACACACCATTACGCTATGGTGTTCCAGGTGGCGTCAACTGTGAAACAATTCCACATTGTCTTCAGTGATTGCCAAACTCATAACTCAGATATTCTCCTCCTCGATCTGATCGTAGGAATTTAATCTTCTTGTTACGATGATTCTCAACTTCACTCTGAAATTGCTTGAACATTTCAAACGTTTCAGACTTATGTTTCATTAAGTAAATATACCCATATCTACTTAAGTCATCGGTGAAGGTGAGAAAATAACGATATCCACCGCGCACCTCAATGCTCATCGGACCGCACACATCAGTATGTATGATTTCCAACAAGTCACTTGCCCGTTCCATTGTTCCAGAGAACGGGGTCTTAGTCATCTTGCCCATGAGGCATGGTTCACATGTGTCAAGTGATTCAAAATCAAGTGACTCTAAAAGTCCATCAGCATGGAGTTTCTTCATGCGTTTTACACCAATATGACCTAAGCGGCAGTGCCACAAGAAAGTGGTACTATCATTATCAACTCTACATCTTTTGGCATCAATGTTATGAACATGTGTATCATTACTATCGAGATTCAATAAGAATAAACCCCTCACATTGGGTGCATGACCATAAAAGATATTACTCATATAAATAGAACAACCATTATTCTCTGATTTAAATGAGTAACCGTCTCGCAATAAACAAGATCTAGATATAATGTTCATGCTTAACGTAGGCACTAAATAACAATTATTCAGGTTCATCACTAATCCCGATGGTAATCGAAGAGGGAGCGTGCCGACCGTGATCACATCAACCTTGGAACCATTTCCCACGCGCATCGTCACTTCGTCCTTTGCGAGCCTCCGTCTATTCCGCAGTTCCTGTTTTGAGTTGCAAATGTGAGCAACCGAAACGGTATCAAATACCCATGCACTACAATGAGAGTTGGTAAGGTACACATCAATAACATGTATATCATATATACCTTATTTGGTGTTGGACGCCTTCTTGTCGGCCAGATACTTGGGGCAATTCCGCTTCCAGTGGCCAGTACCCTTGCAATGAAAGCACTCCGTTTCTTGCTTGGGTCCAGCCTTGGGTTTCTTCACTGGAGGGGCAACTGCTTTGCCACTCTTCTTGGAGTTACCCTTCTTGCCCTTTCCATTCTTCTTGAAACTAGTGGTTTTATTGACCATCAACACTTGATGCTCCTTCTGGATTTCAGACTCAGCGACTTTCAGCATCGCAAACAGCTCGACGACTGACTTGTTCATCCCTTGCATGTTATAGTTCAACACAAAGCTCTTGTAGCTAGGTGGCAGTGATTGAAGAACTCTGTCAGTGATCGCCTCCGGCACGAGAGTAATTCCCAACTCACCCAGACGGTTGGAATACCCAGACATTCTGAGTATGTGTTCACTGACAGACCCGTTCTCCTCCATCTTGCAAGCATAGAACTTATCGGATGTCTCATACCTCTCAATCCGGGCATTCTTTTCAAAGATAAAATTCAACTCCTGGAACATCTCATATGCTCCATGACGTTCAAAACGCCTTTGAAGTCCCGGCTCTAAGCCATACAACATAGCACACTGAACTATTGAGTAATCATCCGAATGCAACTGCCAGGAGTTCACAACGTGTGCAGACGACACTGGAGCGGGTGGCTCACCGAGCGGTGCATCAAGGACATAAGCCTTTTGGGAAGCCGTGAGGATAATCCCCAGATTATGGGCCCAGTCTACAAAGTTACTTCCATCATCTTTCAGCTTGGCTTTCTCTAGGAACGCATTGAAATTCAGGGGAACTACTGCACGAGCCATTGATCTACATCATAAATTTGCAAAGGCAACTTAGACTATTGTTAAAGATAATGAGTTTAGTTAATCATATTACTTAAAAACTCCCACTCAAATTGACATCCCTCCGGTCATCCGAGTGCTACATGATCCAAATTCACCAACCCAAGTCCGATCATCACGTAAGATGAGGTGGTTTCAATGGTGAATATCTTCATGTTGATCATATCTATTATATGACTCATGTTCGACCTTTCGCTCTCTTGTGTTCCGAGGCCATGTCTGTACATGCTAGGCTCGTCAAGTTTAACCCGAGTGTCCCGCACGTGCAACACTGGCTTGCACCCGCTGTATGCCAACGTAGAGTCTATCACACCCGATCATCACGTGGTGTCTCGAAACGACGAACTTTCGCAACGGTGCACACTCGGGGAGAACACAATTTTATCTTGAAATTTTAGTGAGGTATCACCTTATAATGGTACCGTCGTCCTAAGCATAATAAGATGCATAAAAGGATTAACATCACATGCAAATCATAAGTGACATGATATGGCCATGAACTTGTGCTTTTGATCTCCATCTCCAAAGCACAGGCATGATCTCCATCGTCACCGGCATGACACCATGATCTCCATCATCTTGATCTCCATCAACGTGTCACCATGAGGTTGTCGCGCCAACTATTGCTTCTACAACTATTGCTAACTCATAGCGATAAGGTAAAACAAATGACACAAATTAATTAAAGACAACCCTATGGCTCCTGCCGGTTGCCGTACTCATCGACATGCAAGTCAATATAAACTATTACAAAAACATGATAATCTCATACATCACATATATCACATCATGTCTTTGGCCATACCATATCACAACATACCATGCAAAAACAAGTTAGACGTCCTCTAATTTGTTATTGCATGTTTTACGTGGCTGCTATGGGTATCTAGCAAGAACGATTCTTACCTACGCAAAACCACAACGGTGATATACAAGTTGCTATTTCACCTTCTACAAGGACCGCCTTTGTCGAATCCGATTCAACTAAAGTGGGAGAGACAAACACCTGCCAGCCATCTTATGCAACAAAGTTACATGTCAGTCGATGGAACCGGTCTCTCGAAAGTGGACGAGTAAGGTTGGTCCAGGCCACTTCATCCCACAATACCGCTGAATCAAGAAAAGACTAAGGAGGGAAGCAATCTGAATATCAAGGCCAACAAACTCCTTTGTGTTCTACTCGTGATGCCATCTACGCAAAGACCTAGCTCATGATGCCACTGTTGGGGAACGTTGCATGGGAAACAAAAAAATTCCTACGCTCACCAAGATCGATCTAGAAGATGAGCATCTACGAGAGGAGAGATTGGATCCACATACCCTTGTAGATCGCTAAGCATGAAGCATTAAGAAACGCGGTTGATGTAGTCGAACGTCTCCGCCTTATTGATCCAGCAAGCGAGGGCGGAGAGGTAGATGATTTCTCCGGCAGCACGATGATACGTTTCCATCGTAACTACTTTTCCAAACTCTTTTGCCCTTGTTTTGGACTCTAATTTGCATGATTTGAATGGAACTAACCCGGACTGACACTGTTTTCAGCAGAACTGCCTTGGTGTTATTTTTGTGCAGAAATAAAATTTCTCGGATTGACCTGAAAATTTATGGAGAATATTTTTGGAATTAATAAAAAATACTGGCGAAAGAATCAACCGGAGGGGGTCCACCACCTGGCCACAAGCCAGGGGGGTGCGCCCCCCCTACGGTGCGCCCCCCCCTTTCTTGTGGGCCCCCTGGAGCTCCTCCGACCTCAATTCCAACTCTATATATTCCTATTCGGGGATAAAAAAATCAAGGAGAAGAGTTCATCGCGTTTCACGATACGGAGCCGCCGCCACCTCCTGTTCTTCCTCGGGAGGGCAGATCTGGGGTCCGTTTTGGGCTCCGAAGAGGGGAAATCGACGCCGTCGTCATCACCAACCATCCTTCATCACCAATTTCATGATGCTCTCCGCCGTTCATGAGTAATCCCATCGTAGGCTTGCTGGACGGTGATGGGTTGGATGAGATTTACCATGTAATCGAGTTAGTTTTGTTAGGGTTTGATCCCTAGTATCCACTATGTTCTGAGATTGATGTTGCTATGACTTTGCTATGCTTAATGCTTGTCACTAGGGCCCGAGTGCCATGATTTCAGATCTGAACCTATTATGTTTTCATGAATATATATGTGTTCTTGATCCTATCTTGCAAGAAGTAGACACCTATTACGAGTTATGATCCGCATCCCCCAGGGTGACAATAACTGAGATTCTTTCCGGTGATTACCGTAGTTTGAGGAGTTCATGTATTCACTAAGTGCTAATGCTTTGGTCCGGTTCTCTATTAAAAGGAGGCCTTAATATCCCTTAGTTTCCATTAGGACCCCGCTGCCATGGGAGGGTACAAAAGATGTCATGCAAGTTCTTTTCCATAAGCACGTATGACTATATATGGAATACATGCCTACATTACATTGATGAATTGGAGCTTGTTCTGTGTCACCCTATGTTATAACCGTTGCATGATGAATGCCATCCGACATAATTATCCATCACTGATCCATTGCCTACGAGCTTTTCATATATTGATCTTTGCTAAGTTACTTTTCCGTTGCTACTGTTACAATCACTACGAAACTGCTACTGTCACGTTTGCCATCGTTACCGTTACTTCCATACTACTTTGCTACTAAATACTTTGCTGCAGATATTAAGTCTTTCAGGTGTGGTTGAATTGACAACTCAGCTGCTAATACTCGAGAATATTCTTTGGCTCCCCTTGTGTCGAATCAATAAATTTGGGTTGAATACTCTACCCTCGAAAACTGTTGCGATCCCCTATACTTGTGGGTTATCAAGACCTTTTTCTGGCGCCGTTGCCGGGGAGCATAGCTCTATTCTCTGAGTCTCTTGGGATTTATATCTGTTAATCACTATGAAGAATTTGAAAGATGCTAAAACCAAGATCTATCCCTCAACTACGAGGACAGGTAAGGAACTGCCATCTAGCTCTGTAGTTGATTCACCTTCTGTTATGAGTAAATTTGCGACACCACCACCTGCTAGTAACTCTGATATGTCGCAAGTAATTGATGATGCCACTTCTGCTATGCATGATGCTTATGATGATACTTTGCTTGATAATACTGTGCCACTGGGTGAATTTCTTGATGAACAAATTGCAAGAGTCAATGCTGAAACTGATGATATTTCTAAAACTGATGAAATTATTGAAACTGAACACTATGAGACACCTGCTAGACCTAGCTCTCCTAGATATGAACTGCCTAATATACCTAAGGGTTATGTTATGGATGGAGAGGTAGCTAGTGACTTTCTTGCTTGTAAGGATAGAGATGATCTTAAGAAATTGCTATGCAAGTGGAAGGAAAAATCTTTGAATGCTAGAATGCAATATGATCCTAAGTTTGCTACTTCACCTATCTTTGTTACTGATAAGGACTATGAATTCTCTGTCGATCATGAGTTAATTACTTTGGTTGAATCTGATCCTTTCCATGGTTATGAATCCGAAACTGTTGTGGCACATCTTACTAAATTGAATGATATAGCCACCCTCTTTACTCATGAGGAAAAAATTCGTTATTACTATATTCTTAAGTTGTTTCCTTTCTCATTAAAGGGTGATGCTAAGATATGGTTTAATTCTCTTGCTCCTGGTTGTGTGCGTAGTCCCCAGGATATGATATATTACTTCTCGGAAAAATATTTTCCTGCCCATAAGAAACAAGTTGCCTTGCAGGAAATATTTAACTTTGTGCAAATTGAAGAAGAGAGTCTCCCACAAGCTTGGGGGAGGCTTCTCCAATTACTTAATGCTTTGCCTGATCATCCTCTCAAGAAAAAAGAAATACTTGATATCTTTTATAACGGACTAACCGATGCTTCTAGGGACCACCTAGATAGTTGTGCTGGTTATGTTTTCAGGGAACGAACTGTTGATCAAGCTGAACTACTATTGAATAATATATTGAGCAATGATAATGATTGGACTATTCCCGAACCACCTCCAAAGCCCACTCCGAAGAAAAGAGGTATTCTGTTTCTCAGTCCTGAAGATATGCAAGAGGCAAAGAAATCCATGAAAGAAAAAGGTATTAAAGCTGAAGATGTTAAGAATCTACCACCTATTGAAGAAATACATGGTCTTGATAACCCGACACAGGTAGTAGAGGTAAATTCTCTTCGTAGATTTGATGAAGGTGATATTCCTTATAATAAGTCTGCTAGCCAATGCTTGGATGAGTTTGATAACTTTATTGTTAAGCAAGAAAATTTCAATGCTTATGTTAGTAGACAGTTGAAACATAATGCTTACATGCTTGATCGCTTAGGTGATTATATGAGTAGAACTATCAATGATCTTAAGCTTATTAGTAAACATGCTTCCATGGTAACTACTCAAGTAGAACAAGTACTTAAGGCACAAAATGATTTGCTTAATGAGATGAATGGTAAGAACAATGATCATTCTGTTAGAGTTGTGGCTAGAGGTGGTCAAATGACTCAGGAACCTTTGTATCCTGAAGTCCATCCTAAGAGAATCGAGCAAGATTCTCAGAGAATTAATACTGATGCACCTAGTCGTCCCAGTAATAAAAGGAAAAGGAATGACGATAGGACTTTGCATGCTGCTAGTGAACCTGTTATAGATACTCATGAAAACCCAAATGATATTTCTATTTCTGATGTTGAGACACAATCTGGTAATGAACATGAGCCTAGTGATAATATTAATGATGATGTTCATGTTGATGCTCAACCTAGTAATGATAATGATGTGGAGATTGAACCTGCTGTTGACCTTGATAACCCACAACCTAAGAATAAAAGATATGATAAAAGAGACTTCGTTGCTAGGAAGCATGGTAGAGAAAGAGAACCTTGGGTTCAGAAACCCATGCCCTTTCCTCCTAAGCCATCCAAGAAAAAGGATGATGAGGATTTTGAGCGCTTTGTTGAAATGCTTAGACCTGTCTTTTTGCGTATGCGCTTGACTGATATTCTGAAAATGTCTCCTTATGCTAAGTATATGAAAGATATTGTGACAAATAAAAGAAAGATACCGGAAGCCAAGATTTCCACCATGCTTGCTAATTATACCTTTAAGGGTGGAATACCAAAGAAACTAGGAGATCCCGGAGTACCTACTATACCATGCTCTATTAAAAGAAACTATGTTAAAACTGCTTTATGTGACCTTGGAGCTGGTGTTAGTGTTATGCCTTTCTCTTTGTATCGTAGACTTGATTTGAATAAGTTGACACCTACTGAAATATCTTTGCAAATGGCTGATAAATCAACTGCTTTACCCATCGGTATTTGCGAGGATGTGCCTGTTGTGGTTGCAAATGTTACTATCCTAACAGACTTTGTTATTCTTGATATTCCCGAGGACGACAGTATGTCGATCATCCTTGGTAGACCTTTTTTGAATACTGCAGGGGCTATTATTGATTGCAACAAGGGCAATGTCACCTTTCATGTTAATGGTAATGAGCATACGGTACACTTTCCGAAGAAACAACCTCAAGTTCATAGTATCAACTCCATTGGAAAAATTTCAACGATTATTATTGGACATTTTGGATTCCCTCTCCCTACTGCCAAAAAGAAATATGATATACTTACTGTTGGGGACATGCATATCCCCATTGAGGTAACCTAGTGTTATTCGAAGATTCTCCGGTTCCGTGTCATTCGAAAAAAGTTTGTCAATAAGACTTAATCAACCTTATTGATGGATTCTTTTTGATGAGCATGAGATGGATGAATTTAGGAGGCACAACCTTCTGTACCCAACTTTTACTTTCTATTATTTAGATTTAATAAAGTAAAAATGCTATTATTTTTCTATTTTTCGATTTATCCGTCCAATAAAAAATGACCTGAAAATAAAAGTTCTTCAAATGCCCTGAAAATGTAGTATGATTTTTTCTGGAATATTTAAGAATTTCTGGCACAGAGAACACATCAGGGGGCTGCACCAGTGGGCCACAAGCGTGCAGGGCGCGCCCCCTGGCTTGTGGGTCCCACGTAGGCCCCCCTCACTTATTCCAGCACCCATCCACTTCGTCTTCCTCTAGAAAAAATCCCACCATTGCTCAAACCCGTGTTCTAGCTCATTTTGCTGCCATTTTCGATCTCCTTGTGCAAAGCTCCACTTGCAAAACTGTTTTGGGGGATTGATCTTCGGTATGTGACTCCTCCAATGGTCCAATTAGTTTTTTAGTGCTTTATATATTGCAAATTTTTGTTGCTGTGGTGACCTTGTTCTTGAGCTTGCATGTCAAATTTGTATGGTCCCAAGTAGTTTTGATGCATGATATAGCCTCTAGTCACTTGTGGGAGTAGTTGCTATGAGTTTTGTTGAGTTTTGTTCACCTTTATTTTGAGTCACTAAAAATTTCAGAAATTTTTTAGAGAAAGAAATGATGAGGAGATTGTTAAGAGGCTCTTCAAGCCGGGGTTCTAAAGAAAATGAAAATGAGAAGCCCAGATACAATATTCCCCGCACCGCGGAGGTTCGGCCATGTGAATGGCCAAGTGATGCATTCTTGAGGGCGGCCGGAATTTATGAAGATTTTTATTATTTGGCAGAGAATGCAGGCATCACCGACTTCCTCAACGATAAGTGTGATCAGTACCTCCTACTCACTAATATCTTCGTGCAAAACTTTCACTTTTATCCTAGGAAGGATCCTCCCATGGTAGAGTTTTACTTATATGATGTGCCTAAGAAGATGTCACTTTACGATTTTTGTAAAATTTGCAAAATACCTTATGAGGGCAGCATCAGTGAACCACGTCCTAGAGACATGGAGGACTTTATTGCCGCAACCACTGTGGGGGAAGAGAGAGGGGTGTCAAAGGCAAGAGCAGCTAGCTTACATTTTCCTGTTCTACGCTATTATTCATTATTTGTGGGGAGATGTTTAGTTGGTCGTGGGGAGAGTGGAGGCCTTAGTGCTCCCGACCTCGCCATTTTGCGCCACGCTTTACTTGCTGATAGAACTTTTAGTCTGGGCGCTATGGTGGCCCAACGGTTGAACTTAAACCGTTCGAAGGGCCCCATATTCGGAGGTATCTATGCATCTCGTCTAGCCAAACACTTTAAGATACCCATTAGGCTTGACGAGGAAGAGGAAATGCTGCTACCTACAAGATATTTAGACTATGACAGTATGGTAGCACATGAT
Source organism: Elymus sibiricus (assembly GCA_039707655.1). Taxonomy (NCBI): domain Eukaryota; kingdom Viridiplantae; phylum Streptophyta; class Magnoliopsida; order Poales; family Poaceae; genus Elymus; species Elymus sibiricus. Next base: position 350,600,643 of record CM077663.1, read on the forward strand.
TTTATTAGGAAGGATAATGATAAGAGGCTGCTTTACAACTTAGTGTTTAGTCAGGGTACTTGTGAAATTATTGCTCTACCTGCTTATTCTTTGTTCGATATCCATTCAGGTAGGTACACTATTACGCCCGAGGACATCTACAGATATTGGGGTCTGTCGCAACCCCCAGCACCTGAGTTGGCACCAGCCCTTGATCCATATCAGGATCCGGTTTTTCAGTGGGAGCCACAGGAGCTCGCCAACCAGTGGAACCCTCAGGACCCTCCAGAGTATCCAGGAGATGGTTATTTCCAGCCATGGCCCTAGACCAACTTAGGCCAAAAGCCTAAGCTTGGGGGAGTACGTATTTCTCACCGACATTACATTCATGTTCACACACTCATCTCAGTTGTTGGTGTTCATACTTTTTCATTGTATCATCCATGGCATTTTATTTCTTCTTTCCGCTTTCTTCTTGTGTGTTTAATTAACCTTGAGAAAATCAAAAAAAAAAATAGTTCTAGCTTTACTTTCTAGTTTGTTTAGTTGTAGCATTAAAAGAAAACCCAAAAAGATTTCTCGTTCTTCTTTTGCTTGTTGGGAGCTTTCCCGTGTAAATAGTTTTTCTCGTTCTCGTTTTGAAATTTCTTTCCTTTGGGTCGTAAGGAGAAGACCACGATGAAAATGTTGAGTGGCTCTCATATGCATTATTGTTTATCTTACATAGAGCCCATATTACCTCGCCTTCTCCTTTGAGTTATTGTTTGCAGATTCCAGCTTAGTCCAATGCACGTGCACTCTTATTATTATTCACACCATTCGGTCGTGCAAGTGAAAGGCAATAATGACGATATATGATGAAGTGATAAAGATGGAGAAAAGCTGGTACGAACTCGACCTATTTTGTTTTTGTAAATATGATTAGCTCATCGTTCCGGATTCAGCTCATTATGGATGAAACATGTTTGCAATGACAATTAGAGATTATAGTTACTCATGCCATGCTTAATTAGCTAAGAGTGTATAACGGTTTGTCTTGAGTGCCAACATGCATTTTAAAATGGTTGTGATGTAGTATGATAGGATGGTATCCTCCTCTGAATGATCCAAGTGGCTTGACTTGGCACATGTTCACGCATGTAGTTGAAACAAAATCAACATAGCCTCCACGATATTTATGTTCATGGTGATTTATATCCTACTCATGCTTGCATTCAATGTTGGTTAATCTCAATGCATGTTTATGACTGTTGTCGCTCTCTAGTTGGTCGCTTCCCAGTCTCTTGCTAGCCTTCACCTGTACTAAGCGGGAATACTGCTTGTGCATCCATTTCCATAAACCCAAAGTTATTCCATATGAGTCCACATTACCTACCTATATGCGGTATTTACCTGCCGTTCCAAGTAAATTTGCATGTGCCAAACTCTAAACCTTCAAATAATATTCTGTTTTGTATGCCCGAATCGCTCATGTAGTGACTAGGGGCTGTCAGTATCTTCCATGCTAGGTGGGTTATTCTCACGATATGTGTTGATTCACTATCATTCACGAGAAAGTGGCTGGTATTCGGGATGCCCAGTTCCATGCTCAAAAATCAAATCAAAATATAATGAAACAAACTCCCCCAGGATTGTTGTTTGTATGGATGGTACCCGTGGATTCGGCTCGCCGTGGAGTGTGATTGATTGGTGGAGGGGGAGTAAAAACTTTACTATTCTGTTTGGGAACCGCCTATAATGTATCTAGCATGGAAGATACCGAGATCTCTTGGTTGTTATGTTGACAATGAAAGCATACCGCTCAAAATTATTATTCACCCATGTTTTAAAAGCTCGAGCTCTGGCACCTCTGCGAATCAATGCTTCCCTCTGCGAAGGGCTTATCTATTTTACTTTACTGTTGAGACATCCTCCTCTTATAAAAAGCACCAGTTAGAGAGCACCACCGTCATTTATATGCTTTGTTATTAACTGATATTGAGTATGACTGTGACTGGATCTCTTTCACCATGAATTACAATGTCTAGTCGGTCCTTGTTCTTCAGAGGTGCTCTGCATTTATGTTTTGCGGTCTCAGAAAGGGCTAGCGAGATACCATTATATCATATTGTATCATGATTGTTTTGATAAAATTGTTGTCATCCGAGATTTATTATTATTGCTCGCTAGTTGGTTATGCCATTGATATGAGTAAATGTGAGACCAAATGTTATTTTGAATATGGTTAGTCTATGATCATTACTGAAAATCTGAACATCAGTTAGACATATTTACAACAACAAGATCAAACAGAGTTTGTAAAAGTTTTTCTTTGTCACTTTCAGTTTATCAACTAAATTGCTTGAGGACAAGCAATGGGTTAAGCTTGGGGGAGTTGATACGTCTCCATCGTATCTACTTTTCCAAACTCTTTTGCCCTTGTTTTGGACTCTAATTTGCATGATTTGAATGGAACTAACCCGGACTGACACTGTTTTCAGCAGAACTGCCTTGGTGTTATTTTTGTGCAGAAATAAAATTTCTCGGATTGACCTGAAAATTTATGGAGAATATTTTTGGAATTAATAAAAAATACTGGCGAAAGAATCAACCGGAGGGGGTCCACCACCTGGCCACAGGCCAGGGGCGCCCCCCCCTAGGGCGCGCCCCCCTATCTTGTGGGCCCCCTGGAGCTCCTCCGACCTCAATTCCAACTCTATATATTCCTATTCGGGGAGAAAAAAATCAAGGAGAAGAGTTCATCGCGTTTCACGATACGGAGCCGCCGCCACCTCCTATTCTTCCTCGGGAGGGTAGATCTGGGGTCCGTTTTGGGCTCCGAAGAGGGGAAATCGACGCCGTCGTCATCACCAACCATCCTTCATCACCAATTTCATGATGCTCTCCGCCGTTCATGAGTAATCCCATCGTAGGCTTGCTGGACGGTGATGGGTTGGATGAGATTTACCATGTAATCGAGTTAGTTTTGTTAGGGTTTGATCCCTAGTATCCACTATGTTCTGAGATTGATGTTGCTATGACTTTGCTATGCTTAATGCTTGTCACTAAGGCCCGAGTGCCATGATTTCAGATCTGAACCTATTATGTTTTCATGAATATATATGTGTTCTTGATCCTATCTTGCAAGAAGTAGACACCTATTACAAGTTATGATCCGCATCCCCCAGGGTGACAATAACTGGGATTCTTTCCGGTGATTACCGTAGTTTGAGGAGTTCATGTATTCACTAAGTGCTAATGCTTTGGTCCGGTTCTCTATTAAAAGGAGGACTTAATATCCCTTAGTTTCCATTAGGACCCCGCTGCCACGGGAGGGTACAAAAGATGTCATGCAAGTTCTTTTCCATAAGCACGTATGACTATATACGGAATACATGCCTACATTACATTGATGAATTGGAGCTAGTTCTATGTCACCCTATGTTATAACCGTTGCATGATGAATGCCATCCGACATAATTATCCATCACTGATCCATTGCCTACGAGCTTTTCATATATTGATCTTTGCTAAGTTACTTTTCCGTTGCTACTGTTACAATCACTACGAAACTGCTACTGTCACGTTTTCCATCGTTACCGTTACTTCCATACTACTTTGCTACTAAATACTTTGCTGCAGATATTAAGTCTTTCAGGTGTGGTTGAATTGACAACTCAGCTACTAATACTCGAGAATATTCTTTGGCTCCCCTTGTGTCGAATCAAAAAATTTGGGTTCAATACTCTACCCTCGAAAACTGTTGCGATCCCCTATACTTGTGGGTTATCACACGACGGCATGGTGGTGGAGCTGTTCCGACAGGGCTTCGCTAGGCAATACCGAAACCGATCTAGAGGAGAAACAGATCTAGAGGGAGAGAGAGAGAGGCAGCACGTGGCTTTTTCGGGTGTGGCTGCCCTCCCTCTCCCTCTCTATTTATAGGAGGAGGAAACTTGGAGGAGGAGCAATAGTGCCACGTGAACAGTACCACGTGAATAGTATACGCGTGAACAGTACCGCGTGAATAGTAATCCTCTTTCCAAGTAATGCCTCTTATCTGCTATTTTAAAGGGATTTGATCTTATCACTTAGGACAGCCGCATGGGCCAAGTGGGGCTGCTGCGCCTGGCCCATGAAGGGCTGGTGCGCCCCCTTTAGAGTCCATGTGGACCCTCTGTGGACTTCCGGACACCTCCGGAACCATTCGGAACCTTCTGGAAGCTTCCCGGTACAATACCGGAAAAAAATCAAACTTTTTCCGGACCCAAAATATGACTTCCCATATATAAATATTTACCTCCGGACCATTCCGGAACTCCTCGTGACGTCCGGGATCTCATCCGGGAGTCCGAACAACATTCGGCCACCAACACACATAACTCAATAATACCAAATCGTTACCGAACGTTAAGTGTGCAGACCCTGCGGGTTCGAGAACTATGTAGACATGACCGAGACACCTCTACGGTCAATAACCAATAGCAGGACCTGGATGCCCATATTGGCTCCTACATATTCTACGAAGATCTTTATCGGTTGAACCTCTATGTCAAGGATTCAGTTAATCCCGTACGCAGTTCCCTTTGTTTATCGGTATGTTACTTGCCCGAGATTCGATCGTCGGTATCTCCATACCTAGTTCAATATCGTTACCGGAAAGTCTCTTTACTCATTCCGTAATACAAGATCCCGTGGCTAACTCTTTAGTCACTTTGCTTGCAAGCTCATTGTGATGTTGTATTACCGAGTGGGCCCTGAGATACCTCTCCGTCACATGGAGTAACAAATCCCAGTCTTGATCCATGCCAACTCAACAGACACCCTCGGAGATACCTGTAGAGCATCTTTATAGTCACCCAGTTACGTTGTGACGTTTGATACACACAAGGTACTCCTCCGGTGTCAGTGAGTTACATGATCTCATGGTCATAGGAACATATACTTGACATGCAGAAAACAATAGCAATAAACTGACACGATCATATGCTACGTTCATAGTTTGGGTCTTGTCCATCACACCATTCTCCTAATGATGTGATCCCGTTATCAAATGACAACTCACGTCTATGGCCAGGAAATCTTGACCATCTTTGATCAACAAGCTAGTCCTATATAAGGCTCACTAGGGACACGATGTTGTCTATATACCCACACATGTATTTGAGTTTCCAATCAATACAATTTTAGCATGGATAATAAACATTTATCATGAACAAGGAAATATAATAATAACCATTTTATTATTGCCTCTAGGGCATATTTCCAACAGGTAGCTGCACCTCTCTCCACGGCGCATGCGGAGGCTGTCAGGCGTCGGGCGATTGAAGAAGAAGCCACAGCTCGAGAGCAGAGGAGGGCGACAACTCTGCATGCAGCAGCCGTCATTGAGGCGGAAGGCAAGGAACCGGAAGTCATCGTCCTATCCTCCTCCGACGAAGACCACAACGACGACAACATCACCATCGTCCTTTCGGATGATAAAGACAAGTAGCCATCCATCTGTCGGAGTCGGCCGACCATCTTATGTCACCCCTCCCCTTAAAATGTAGTATTAGTTAGTGTAATATCAGTTTGCTCTGTTAATCGTTGAACAAATGTAAGAATGTGTTTGTTAAGTTTATCCGACTCTCTGAATCTCTGAATATGCTATATTTTACACCGCCACGTTCTCTCTTCCCAGTGCCACTGATTCATGGGCCCTTCTGCAACGTAGAAATTTCAAGTCAACTAGCCCCGGCTCTGTCCATAGGCAAACAAACGCACACAACTGAAATAGCTCGCCCGATGCATAATCAAGCGTTGGTCTCAAGTTCGACCCCCACGGGCGGCATTATATTCCACTCTTCATTTTGCAAATAAATCAGACGCTGACATGTGGGTCCTGTGGTGTCCCAATTGTCAGTATATTTTACTAGTTTTTATCTAATATGCTATACGTTGAAAGGTGGGTCATGGGTCCCACGCGTCAGTATATGCACCAGGTAACGATCAACTACATTGACCCGATGGAAACACTCTATTTTGGGCGTATTTGAGTGTGGGCCGAGTGGTGGAGGGGAATAGTGAGGGGCGTTAATTGGGTGGGGGAAAACTGAGGAGTACTAAGCAACCGAGTGCACAGAAATAGAAATCCCTTTGATAAATATTATAGGAAGTTGGACCGGGGGCCATAGCGTTCACTAGCGGCATCTCACAATTGAGCATAGTAGCGGTGGGTGCAGAAATTACTGTTGGGCATTAATAGAAAAGCGAATAATTATGTCGTTATTCATGGCGTGATAAATACATAGGCATTACGTCTGTGATAAGTAGACCGTTAAACTTACTAACTCCTACTACTATTACTCCACCAATCGACCGCTATCTAGCATGCATCTAAGGTATTAAGTTCATGACAAACAGAGTAATGCTTTAAGCAAGATGGCATGACGTAGACAAAGTAAGAGCAAATAATATGTCAAGACCAAGTCATTTTATCCTTAGTAGCAACAATACAAATATGTGCTCCGGTACTCCTCTTGTCATAGAGTGAGGACACCGCAAGATTGAACCTACTATTATGCACCACTCCCTATGATGATCTACTCATCTACAATTCCAAAGAAAACTTATAGATCGGAAAGCATACACAGCTATATGAAATGACACATAATAAATCTCAGATTGGATCAATTACTTTTAAGAATAATCTGAACATAAACTCACAATTCATTGGATCCCAACAAACATACTGCAGAGATTCCATTGATTAGGTCTCGGAAGAGATCATTGTATTGAAGATCAAATGAGAGAGAGAGAGGGTCATCTAGCTACAGCTATGTACCCGTAGGTCTTGTAAGAACTACTCACACATCATGTGGGAGCTAGCAGGGGTTGATGAAGATGGCATCCATGATGGATTTCCCCTAAGGCTAGTACCAGAAAAGGCCTTCAAATGGGATCGCGGAGGAACAAAGACTTGCGACATTGATTTTTTTTTTGTTTCGGGTCCTCCTCTAGGGTTTTTGGAACATATGTGATTTTATAGGCCAAAGAGGCGGTCAATTGGCAAAGGGGAGCCACAAGGATGGAGGGTGCACCATACCCCAGGGCGCGCCCCCTGCCCTTGTCGTTCCCTCGTGTATCATCTAGACTCCCTCCGAAGCTTCCAGGGTGTCTTTTGGTCCAGAAAACATCTTCAAAAATTTCGTCGCATTTGCACTCCGTTTGATACAAATTTTCTGAAAAACCAAAAACAAGCAGAAAACAACAAGTAGCATTGGGCACTCGGTTAATAGGTTAGTTCCAAAAAATAATATAAAATGGTGTATAAAGCATACAAGATTTATAAAATAATAGCATGAAATAATCAAAAAATATAGATACGTTGGAGACGTATCGGTTACCACCACACATACCGTCATACCCCCAATGGCCGGCGATAGGATACACTCAGGCCTAGGTGTGTGCATCGTTAGTTTCAGAGAACGAGTACTGCTCACTGAAATTTCTCTCCCCTTGCTTTAAGATTTGTGCAAATTGATCTGACAGTAACAAGGGAGTTCGCCGAGAACCTCAAAATTGTGAGGTCAGGCGATAACATTTTTGTACTATTATTACTAGGACCCGAATATCTGGTGATCAATCGTCAAGGAGGAGGTGGGGGGAGGCGAACGAATTCGGTCGCTATAAGGAGCTGCTCCCCACGAATGAATCGTGTGCCAGGGGTGAGGGCTAGGGCAAACCCCATTGGCCGAGAGGCACAATTTACTTTTTCTAAATGCCATGAACAAAAAAATTACATATTTTTCTTATAAAAAAATAAAATAATATTTACAATTGCCATGAATATGAGAAAATGAAAATTGCCACGCTACTTTATAAAAATAGCATGTTAATTTATAAGTTTACAGAAATGGTACGATTAAATAAATGTGTTGTGTGGTCTAATTTTATTATGAATTTTGCCATGAATATGTTTTCACTGTGAAAAAAGCCATGTTTTGGAGAATTTGTTTTCTTTATTTTTGCGAAGGACCAGAAACAAAAAATGGGATGCAGTATTTTTTTTTGCTTTATTTGGCCCATCGTGCAAAAACATACTCTTTTCGTAAAGAAATATAAGAGCGGTTAGATCACTAAGGGAGTACAACTTGTTAGTAATAAAACTGGCATCCTCCTAACAACAAAATGCCATGTTATTATTAATAAAAAAATGTCATGCTCTCAATCATAAAATTGCCATGCTGTTGTTAATAAAAAATGACATGTTACTACTCCAACTGTACAAGCTCCATCTGTAACGAAATACTTGTGGTTGGAGAAAACTAGTACAATCTTCCCCAACTACAACTACAAGTATTTCGGTACATAGGTGGTAATAATGAAAATGCCATGCTCTTATAATAAAACTGTCATTCTGTTAATAATAAAAATAATATGTTACTAATTATTAAAATTACATGCTCTTAATAAAAAATTGCCATTTTCGTATTACTACGTTCGGGAATTCCACAGCACAGGAGGCGTGCGTGATAAGACGGACACAGCAAACTCGCAGCCGGAAACTTTCCTTTCCAAGAACAAATAACCCCAACGGCCACTTTCTGCCCCCGCCGCCTCAACCACGGGCGTCCGCTTCTATAAAGCTTCCACAGACGTCTCTCCCGTCCACCGAGGGCAAAACTAGCAACAGAGAGGGATCGAAGGGAGAGGTCCGCTCCCCGCTCTGCCCTCTTCTGTTCAAGAGCTCGCCGGAGGAGTAGCACATCGCCGGAAGCACCTCGGGCCTTTGAACGGAGCTGGAACAGCAAGTCCCCATGGCGACCGCTCCGCAGCCGGCCAACAGAGGTGAGCCGCCCGTCCGTCCGCCCACCCGTCCGCCGAATCTCTCTTTCTCGCCGCGCCGCCGTCGCTCTAGGGCTCTCGATTTGGTCCTGCCTGCGCCGTTGGGTTTCTTTCTCGCGGCTTTGTTTCTTCCGAAGTTCTTGATCTGTTCGTCCGCCGTTCATACGAGTCTAGTTCGCCAAGATCGGTTCTTTAATGATGTTTCCAACCAGGACAGGCTGACGGGAGCCAGTTTCTTGCCCGATCCGTGAGTCAATCAAGCGATTCCTTGATCTTTTATTACTCATGTTTCTCCTTCCTGATGTTCAGGTGCAGCAGTTCCGGCGGGGAAGCAGAAGGGCGCCGCCGCCGCCGGCCGCCCCAGTGCGGCAGGAAACAGGCGGGTGCTCGGGGACATCGGCAACGTCGTCCACGCCCAGGTCCTCGACGGGTAAGAAAATCAATCAGCGCAAGAATCGATTACCGTCCTGCTTTTCTTTCTTCCGTTCTTTCTCCTGAACTGAATCCGTTCTTGTTCGCTGCAACAGCAAGATCCAGCTGCCGGCGGGGATCAATCGGCCAATCACCCGGAGCTTCGGCGCTCAGCTCTTGAAGAAGGCACAGGCCGAGCCATCCAAGGTACGGACACGAGCGGAGCCCCCTTTCCGATCCTGCACGCCTTGCTTCGAAAGCAATTTCTTGATGATGGATTTGGAAAGGAATTTCTTGATGATGGATTCTAATCTGAATCGATGTGGTGGTTTGCAGAACGGCGTAACTGTTCCTCCAGCAGCGCGGGCCGGCCTGAAGCCGGTGGCCAAGAAGGTCCCTGTGAAGCCCGCCGCCGCCCCTCGCCCTGAGCCGGCGGCTGCCAAGATCGTCACCGGCTCCGACGAAAACAAGAAGCCATCCGAGGGCGCCGCCGGCGGCTCTGCCCCCAAGACCTCAAGGAAGAAGGTCGTCCACACCCTCACGACTGTGCTCAACCATCGGTCGAAGGTGAGCGACCTGGCCCATCCAACTCTGCTCGCTTGACTCTGCTCATCCCAGTGCCTTAACTCTGCTCGCGTGTTCTTGTGAATGGCAGGAGGCCTCGATAGATGATATCGACAAGCTGGACGGTGACAACGAGCTTGCCGTCGTGGATTACATCGACGACATCTACAAATATTACAAGGAAGCACAGGTGACCAACCACAAACCTCCCTCTTCAGCATGCCTGTTCAAGTGACACGCAGCAAGCAACTGTGCTGACGATGTTCACCAATCTGTGTTGCAGCACGAGTGGCGTCCGGTCGATTACATGGGCAGCCAGCCTGAGGTCAACCCCAAGATGAGGGCGATCCTGACTGATTGGCTTGTGGAAGTCACCCACAAGTTCGAGCTGATGCCCGAGAGCATGTACCTCACGATCTACGTGATCGATCGGTTCCTGTCCCTGCAGGCGGTGCCCCGGCGGGAGCTGCAGCTCGCCGGCATCGCGGCCATGCTCATCGCCTGCAAATATGAGGAGATCTGGGCGCCCGAGGTATGGCCAAACCCTTTCTCTCGCCCCCTTTGCATCCATCGATCGCCTGTTCGTTCGAGTATCTGTTCATGTCTTTCTGTGAAGGAACTCTGAATCTGTGTCTGTCTGCAGGTAAACGATTTCATATCCATCGCCGACAACGCGTACTCGAGGCAGCAGATCCTTTCCATGGAGAAGAATATCCTGAACAGCATGGCTTGGAACCTCACCGTACCCACCCCGTACGTCTTCCTGGTGCGGTTCGCCAAGGCCGCCGGGAGCGACAAGGAGGTAAAAAGAATCTGTATTTTGATTCTGATCTCTGAAGTTGCTTGTGTCGCATAGTGCTGAACTTCGTTTCCTCTTGTTCTTGTGAATGAACGCAGCTAGAAAACATGATATTCTTCTTCGCCGAGATGGCGCTCATGGAGTACGGCCTGGTGACGGCGCACCCCTCGCTGCTGGCAGCTTCTGCGGTGTACGCCGCTCGGTGCACGGTGAAAAGAAGCCCCGTCTGGACAGAGACCCTGAAGTACCACACCGGAATCGCTGAACCGCAGCTCCTGTGAGTTATCCATTCACTTGTCTGTCTGATGAAATTTGCTGAATGAGCTGGAACTCATGGAAATTCTATCTGGTTGTTGGTTTCAGGGAGCCTGCGAAGATGCTGGTCATGGCACATGCCGCTGCTCCGGACAGCAAGCTCAAGGCCGTATACAAGAAGTATTCTTGTGAGCAGTACGGGCGTGTGTCCCTGCGCCCTCCGGCAGTTGCCGCTCCTCAGCGCCTGGCGTAGTCTGCTTTAGGGTTTGCTCCTCGGCTTTCGATCTTGAAAGCTTGGTTACTATCTCTTCTGCTACTATCTGATATGATACACCAGGGTGTAAACAACAACTACATTCATTCATATGTTTGAGCGATTTGCTTAGCTTTCGAATCAAGAGAGCTGGGTTTACTTTGCATGTTCTGCTATTTGATACGAATACAATTCATTCTAGTTTGAATCGAATTCAGAGCTGTGTTACTGAATACCTCTTCTCACAGGTGGTCTTTGTTTCAGTTTGTGTTTGTTACAGTTATCCAGTTCTTTCTTTTATTTGCGAATCAGGAGCTTTTCATTGCTGAATAAGTGCAGCAACATTAGCTGGAAAAAACTGTTTCCCATCTCAAGAGTTGGAGCAATTGCCTATAGCAATGTAGGCAATTGTGGAAATACATTTTTATTAATACCTCATTGTGGAAATTATGTTTGATCGGGTTTGCGTATATTCGTTATACTTGAGGAATTAAACTCAAGGTGCTGGTTACTGGAACACATCATGTTGGAATATTCCCAGCACAGTATAAACTAGGGAAGCTGGGCTTCTATGCGTAGGATCAGCTCTACGTATTGAAAAGCCTATGGGCGCGTTTGGTTGCCCGCATATGGGCCAACCAGGCCCGCGTGGGAAGAAAATGGGCTGATTGGTTGCCTGCATACACTATTCGGCCTGCATAGCGTGGACTTTAAAGCAGCTCTGGGCCTGTCTCACGAGGCACGCTCGAATGGCAGTTTCTCGCGAGCCAGGCCCTATGGAGGCACATGGGCGACGGGGGCTGCACGTGAGGAGCCACCCTCGAGAAGCCGCGTTGCTTCCCGAAGAGCCGGCAGTTATTATTCTCACCTTCCCTCACCGCTCTCTCTTCCCTGTCCGCTCTCCCCTCTCTCCACTCACCTACGGCAGCAGCGGCGTGCAGCAGACCGGAGAACAGCAAGTCGACCTCCGGCCACCTTCACCGGCATCCGCGGCGTAGCACTTCGGCAATGGCGGTAAGCAATTTTTTCCCCTCCGCACCTACTACTTTGCATTCGATTCGAGTTTAGGTTCGATCCGCGATAGGGGAATGGGGAATCGGGGAATCACAACATCGTCAACACTAGCGTTTGGTTTCCCGATCCGGATTGAGTACAATAGGGATGGGGATTAGGGCTCATATTACACAATACACACGGATCTTATCCTCGGGTACCCCAGAGGCGATTTGTGCAGCTCTTCCATGCTGCTGATGTTTGAGCACACTTCCATGGTGTTCTCAAACTTGATGTGGTCACCGAGCGAGCACCCTAGGAAGAATGCCCTCCATCCAATGCCCCAAGGGAAGAGGTTGGGGATGGGGATGGGGTTGGGGTTCAACTTGTTGCCGGAGTTCATGTCGATGGGTTGGAGGAGGAGTGAGAGACAGATAGGTGGAGTGGTGACCGTCAGACTGGGTAAATAAAGGGGTTTTGGGCGATATGTTTTATTTGCAACATTCATATTGCAGATCCTGACTGTTTGAACCTCTTCATGATGCATATCGATATGGAGAGCAAGGGGAAGGGGGTGGTGCCACCAAAGGAGCAAGACAAGGGCAAGGGGTGGTGCCGCCCTCGGAGGTGACGCCCGTCCAGATCCCTGGCAGGGACGACGACCAGCCGGAGGAGCCCCCCAGCGGCAAGCGCCGGAACTACGGCCACTACCATGAGATGAGCGGGTCAACAAACTTCTGCAAGGTGATCATGGCCCCCCCCAGCTGGAGACCATACCTATGGCACTGGACTTCACGAAGCACTTCCCGTTAGTGACACAGGAGTTCAAGCTGAAGACGAACACCCGCTCCTCCTGGAGGGTGACTGTCCGGCTGTTGAACGGCTGGGTCACCCTCGATCAAGGCTATGCCACCTTCGCCGTTGCCCATCAGATCAAGATAGGCTTCATGGTGACATTCAAGCTGCTCACTCCCGACATGCTAAAGGTCACCGTGTTCAATGACGATGGTATTGAAGTGGTGACCAGGTGAGGGAAGCACGACGACGCCTTCGCCATGAACTCCTAAGACAGCCCCGACATGCTCCAGCTGCTTTACTTTAGTATCGAACTACTATTTTGAACTGATCTGTTATGTGTGGCATAATATTTATATCTGCTCTATGTTCTGTTATGTGTGTTCTTCCTGAGGCCGCCGTGTGCTGGTAACCTCACCACCACGCCGAAGAGGTTACCAGACAACAAGCGGTGCATGCCACCAAACAGCAGGTTGTGTGTTTGCGCGTGTACAAGCGGGCAACCAAATAGCATGCCTAGAGTGACACCTCATGCAGCCTAGAGCGTATGAAGGCAACCAAACTAAGTGTAGATGTTAGTTTTCTGCCTGTTTTACCTCAGCCAAGCCTTGTTTACCTAGGCTCCACAGGACAGTCCCAACAACAACGCCTACCAAACACGCCATATATGTACATGTATTGATGCAGTTCAAAGATGACGTATGACTCACACATACGTGCGAAGGGATAAGAAGGAATTTGACTCGTGCAACCGTCTTCACCGGCTAGTGTGTCCGCAAGTGGGTGCTGGATAGCTGCCAAACTATTGTACGGTGTGGACATCAACACGTACTGCAGGAATTGACCATTGCCGCTGGCTAATGGGAATCTGCAACTCACGACCTTGTTCATTATTGCTGCTGCTACGAACTGATTTCTGGAATTTTGCTATGGTAATCACCCTACCCAATGGCCTCCAACAGTGTGTTTGTTGAGTTGCTTAGGTCTTGTAAATTGGATGGTTCAAATTTTATTGTCTGGAAGAGAAAGATTATGTTTCCCCTGCTAATAACATTGATTATATCATTACTCAATCTAACCCTACGCAACCATCTGACAAGGCTGAAGATGAGGAAAAGGAAAGCTATCGTGAGGAAATTACTCAGTGAACAAAAAGGCTAGAGTGTTTATGCTCGGATTAATGTCTGATTCTCTAACCGAAGAATATGAACCAGAGGAATCAGCTCGCAAAACAATGAGGAGACTGGAGAAGGACTTTGGGGAAGTTTCACTTATTTGGTTCTTAGCCTGGTGAATCAATTTTTGATCGCGAAGATGACTGAAACCACTGCTGTTAGTGCACATCTGAACAAATTGTGTGTGTTAGTAGCGGAACTGAAAAATACATGGTACCCTTTCCCTGAAGAAGTTCAAGTCATGGTTGCTCTTAATTCTTTGCCAAACTCTTGGGAACAATTTTAAATATCCTTTTGTCATACTGAGCGTGTGGACGGGACGTCTACACATTGGTGAGGACAAGTCTTCAAACAAGAGAAATTGGCAAAAGAGGAAATATGGAACAGATCTGAGGGATAAAATAAATCAGAAGCGCTATAGGAATGATTACAACTGAAGAAACTCAAATCAGAAGACTGACAAGAGGAATTTTAAATGCCATAATTGTGGTGAACAAGGACACTTCAAACCTGAGTGCACTAAGAAGAGGAAGCCAGATGAGAAGAGGCAGCACAACAACCAGTCTAAGAATCATGATAATAGAAGGGGAAATTCTACACCTGATGGTATGTCGTATAGTTGTGTGGTCCATTCACGCTCCACCTCACACATTGCAAGAGATAGGGATTCTTTTTGTTCATTTAAACAAATCCAAAAGGGAACTAGGTTTATTTATCTAGGAACAACATCAAAGGCAGATATACTAGGAATTGGAGACTATGATCTAAAACTCCCAAGTGGAGGAATATTACTCCATAAGAATACTGTATTTGCTTCATACATGAGAAAAATTCGCATATCGGTATCTAGACTAGAATCTGCAGGCTTTGATGTTAACTTTGGCAATGGGAAAGTTAAAATATTGCTAAAAGGGAAATTTATACAATCAGGGAACCGTGTAGAAGGCCTCTATTATGTTGAAGATATTTTCCGAGATTGATGCTATGGGCAGTTTAGTTGCTGAAAACCGCTCTGTTGTGAGGAATATAGCCAACAATGAAAATTGTTCTAAATCCTATCTATGGCATTTAAGGCTAGGGCATATATCAAAGAACATGATTAAAAGATTGATTAGTTATGGAATTCTGAACTTTAAATGGGAAGATTATGGAATATGTGAAGCCTGCATCATGGGAAAAATGACTAGAGCTCCTTTTCCTAAAGCTGGAAGATCTAGTGAGCCCTTATCAATAATCCATTCATATATTTGTGGGGAAATGAGAACACCCATAATATGATAGAAGGTGTATTCTATGACATTCATTGATGACTTCTCCTGATATGGTTATGTTTACCTCCTTAAACAAAAGTTTGAGGGTTTTGATATTTTTAAAACTTTCAAGGCTGAAGTGGAAAACCAACTAATGCGAAAATTAAATTCCTCAGGACCGATACAGGAGGAGAGTACCCATCGGGAAATTTGGGTGAATTCTATAAAGAACATGGCATAATACACCACTACACATTACCCTACACACCCCCAACAAAATGGTGTAGTGGGGAGAAGAAATAGGACGTTGTTGGATATGGTTCGATCCATGATGGCTTACTCTAATTTACCTTTAAGTTTTTTGGGGGAAGCATTGCATACTGTAGTTTATTTGTTAAGTCATTCACCCAAAAAATCAGTAATGGTTGTGAAATATGTTGGAAGTGTCTCAGTGCCCATACATGAGCACCCGCATGATATATACAATGCCCATACATGAGCGCCCGCATGATATATATTGATATGGCGGCTTGGGTTACAAGGCATGGTTATTGGAGATCAACCGCATGAGAGATTACAGAGAGGTTTAAGTTAGAGATAAGAAAGAGATCTAAGCAGAGTCTATCTCTATTTATAACACAACCCAACCGGATACAACCAACGCACCAGACACACATGAACCTATGATTTAACAGCCTCCCATAATCATAACTGAACTAAGTGAAGAATACGCTTGAATTCTTCAAATGCCCTTGTAGGTAGTGCTTTTGTAAAGCCATCTGCAACTTGATCTCATGAGTGTACAAACCGTATTTCTAGATCCTTGCTTGCAACTCTTTCCCTCACAAAATGATAATCAATTTCAATATGTTTGGTCCTTGCATGAAAAATAGGATTAGCTGAAAGATATGTGGCGCCAAGGTTATCACACCAAATACATGGATTTTTAGAATGATGGATCCCATATGATTTGACCCATATGATTTATGTTGTTGCATTTGCCAGAGTTTTGTATTCTGCTTCAGTACTTGACCTGGACACTGTAGCTTGTTCTTTGCACACCATGAGATGAGATTAGGTCAAGGAATATAGCAAATCCACCTGTAGACCTTCTATCATCCAAACAGCCTACCTAATCAGAGTCAGAAAAAGCACTAGCAAGTCTGGATGACGACTTATTAATACTCAAGCCAAGACTTAGAGTACTCTTTATATATCTCCGTATGCGTTTGGCGGCTGTCCAATATGATGTGGTGGGTGCATGAAGAAATTGACAAACTTTGTTTACAGCAAAAGAAAGATCAGGCCGAGTCAAAGTCAAATACTGAAGTGCACCAACCATACTTATGTACCTAGTGCCATCCTCTTGATCCAATATTTCAGCTTCTGCATGGGACAATTTTTCTACACTAGATAGTGGAGTTGGTGATGGTTTACAATTCTGCAAGCCAACTATGTTCAAACGACCAGTTGCATATTTTTCTTGTGACAAATGAAGACCACCTTCGTTGTTTCTCTTAAATTCTATGACAAGAAAGAAGTGCAAATCTCCTAAATCCTTGAGGGCAAATTCTCAGTTCAAGTCATTTAACAAGGTTGTCACTGCTTCATTTGATGAACTTATAACAATGATATCATCAACATAAATAAGCACAAAAATAGATGTACGTGACTTATTGTAAATAAATAGTAATGTATCAAATTTTGAAGGGAGAAAACCAAGAGCTTGCAACTTTGAGCTCAACTAAGAGTACCATGCCCTAGGAGCCTGTTTTAGTCCATAAAGAGATCTGTCCAGCCTACATACATGAAAAGGTTTATTTTTTTCCTCAAAACCAGGAGGTTGTTTCCTATAAATTTCCTCTTCCAGAACACCATGAAGAAACGCATTATACACATCTAGCTGTCTGAGACTCCATTCTCTGGATACAACAATGGAAAAAACAAGACGTATGGTGGTGGCTTTAACAACAGGACTAAAACTATCTTCATAGTTTATGCCATACCTCTATTTAAACCCCTTTGCAACAAGTCTAGCCTTGTATCGATCTATGGTACCATATGGCTTTTTCTTTATTCTGAATACCCACTTGCAATCAATCAAATTTTTTACCTTGTTGCGATGGGACTAGGTGCCATGTTTTATTTTTCTGAAGTGCTTGAAATTCTTCTTCCATAGCTTCCATCCATCTTGAACTTTTTCATGCTTCATGGAATGTACTAGGCTCACTTGTGGAACAAGTTAAACCAAACTTGAATTTATAATTAATAGGTTGAATGACACATGCTTGCAATCTTGTACACGGTGGAGTTTTTATTGGCTGCACCACCACATCATCATCCACCGCAGAAGATCCAGGCGGCCAATCCGCTACAGGGGATCTCGGCATAGATTCACTGCTGGTGACAGTCATTCGATCTTCCATGGCCAGGCCGGTGCGAGACGAGGAGGCGAGTAACATAGAAGATCCAGGTGCTCTAGACGCTGCACCGGGCCCACACGCCTCCGCATCCATATGGGAGTCAACACCCGCACCTGATTGGTGCCTGACATGCCTGATGTAGACATGTGGGGTCGCGCCAAACCTGTCGGATGGCTTGTTCCCGCATGGTGCCGCCTGCACGTGGGGCAGCTGGTCCACACACTAACGTGTGTCGGGCGCGGATTGACGAGGCACACGTGATGGAGTTTCGCTGCTGACGCCGCCACCGCACTCCTGCTAAGGCTCCAATCCTGGAGCAGATCCTATCAAATCTGCCATCACGGATCCCGAGGAAGATCCGGTGGCAGGGTTGTCACGTAGCGGACACATAAAATGAAGGTCGTTTTAACTATTTTCTTCATCGTTTTGCGTCAATTTTATTTCTGTTGCTTCCAGATTTGACCCCGTAGCACTAAAATCCTCATTTTCATGGTTAGAAGCATTAGTCATATGATCAATACAATTGTCATACCCTTGCTGAAAAAACCGATTAAATGAGAAGGTAGTAGGAGAATTTTTTGGCGAAGCAATGCACCGACATTAGGATGGAGATGGGCAAAGGGAAAAATTGTTTCATCAAAAACGACACCATGAGGGATATATACACGACCAGTAGATACATCGATACATTTAAAACCCTTGTGTTTAGCACTATAGCCAAGAAAAACACATTGTTTGGAACGGAGCGTGAGTTTGCAGTTATTATAGGGACACAAGCTGGGCCAACAAGCGCAACCAAACACTCGAAGAGAAGTATAATCTAGTCGAGTATTGAGTAGCCTATGCATGGGTGTATCATTTTGGATGACACGACTAGGGAGCATGTTAATGAGATGGACCGCGGTGAGAAAGGCCTCATCCTAAAACTTGAGAGGCATGGAAGAACCAGGAAGTAAAGCGAGGCCTACCTCAATGATATGCCTATGTTTGTGTTCGGCAGAGCCATTTTGTTGGTGTGCATGAGGACATAACACATGATATGAGATACCCATAGTTTGGAAAAAGGTGATACATCCCAAACGTATCTACTTTTCCAAACACTTTTGCTCTTGTTTTGGACTCTAATTTGCATGATATGAATGAAACTAATCCGTACTGACGTTGTTTTTAGCACAACTACCATGGTGTTTTTTTTTTGCAGAAATAAAAGTTCTTGGAATTGAACGAAACTTTCTGGAGATTTTTTGTGGAATATTAAAAAAAATACTGGAGCGAAGAACCACCGGAGGGGGCCACCAGTTGCTCACAAGGCAACAGGGCGCGGCCACCCCCTGGGCGCGCCCTGATGCATTGTGGGGCCCATGTGGCTCCGCTGACCCTAATTCCAAGCCTATAAATTGCTATTCCCCAAGAAAAAAATAGGCAGCAAGTTGTCACCGCGTTTTACGAGATGGAGCCGCCGCTACCTCTTGTTCTTCCTCGGGAAGGCTGATCTGGAGTCCGTTTGGATCTCCAGAGAGGGGGATTCGCCATCGTCGTCAGCACCAACCCTTCTCCATCAACAATTCCATGATGCTTACCACCGGGAGTGAGTAATTCCTTTGTAGGCTTGCTGGATGACGATGGGATTGGATGATATTTATCATATAATCGAGTTATTTTGATAGGGCTTGATCCCTAGTATCCACTATGTTTTGAGATTGATGTTGCTATGACTTTGCTATGCTTAATGTTTGTCACTAGGGCGCAAGTGCCCTGATTTCCGATCTGAACCTATTATGTATTCATGAATATGAGAGTGTTTTGGATCCTATCTTGCAAGTTATATGAACCTATTACGTCTCATGCCCGCATACCCCAAGGTGACAATAATTGGGACTCTTTCCGATGATTTTCGTAGATTGAGGAGTTCATGCATTCACTATGTGTTAATGCGTTGGTCCGGTTATCTATTAAAAGGAGGCCTTAATATCCCTTAGTTTCCTTATGGACCCCGCTACCACGGGAGGGTAGGACAAAAGATGACATGCAAGTTCTTACTATAAGCACGTATGACTATATACGGAATACATGCCTACATTACATTGATGAATTGGAGCTAGTTCTGTGTCGCTCTAGTGTGTAACTGTTACATGATGAATGTTATCCAATATACTTATCCATCACCGATCCAATGCCTACACTTTTCACATATTGATCTTCGCTAAGTTACTATTGTTGCTACTGCTGTTACAACCACTACAAACTGTTACTGTTTCTACCACTATTTTGCTGTGCTACTAAAACTTTGCTGCGGAAAGAGATTCTAGTGTGGTTGAATTGACAACTCAACTGCTAAGACCAATAAATATTCTTTGGCTCCCCTTGTGTGGAATCAATAAACTAGGGTGTAATACTACCCGTGAAGACTGTTGCGATCCCTTATACTTTTGGGTTATCAAAGGTAACTAGTTTCTCATACTCACCGCCCCAATCAGATTGGACAACAAGGATTTTGCTATCAAATTGACGTTCAACAAGTGCTTGAAATTGTTGGAAAACTTGGAAAACGCCAGAACGTTTTTTAAGAAGATAGACCCAAGTATACTTACTAAAATCATCTATGAAGCTAACATAGTAAGAATGGCGTCCAACAGAACTAGGGGCAGGACCCCACACATCAGAAAAAATAAGTTGCAAGGGCCTAGTAGAAATACTACTAAAAATTGGATATGGCAATTGATGAGACTTTACTTTTTGACAGGAATCACATATAGTTTCAAGACTACGCTCACCAACACATGGGAGCTGATTATTTCTAAGTATTTGTTGAACAATGATAAAATATGGATGTCCTAATCTTGCCTGCTACCACTGGGAAGAGAGTTTGATGACACCACAAACTTGTTTATTGAAGCTTCTAAATTGGGGAATCAACGGTTAGAGCCCATGCATGCATCTACCTCGGTAGAGAATGTTCCTCGTGACATGACCTCGAATCAAAAAGAAATAGGGGCGAAACTCCAAAAACACTTTATTGTCAAGAGCAATATGATGAACGAAAAGGAGATTTTTGGATGTTTCTGGAACATGCAAGATATTTCTAAGATGAATATTGCAATGGGGTGTTGTGCCAATTGCATGACCAATATGATCAATCTTCACACCTTCACCATTGGCGTTGTGAACTTGGTCATGGCCATGATACTTCTCACGCATCGTCACCTTTTCGAGCTCGTTGGTGATGTGGTTGGTGGCTCTGGAGTCAACATACCAATTGGTATCAACTCCATATGCCCTTGAAAGGGGAGCCCCTTATTGTTGTTGTAGCAGGGATGCCTATTGTTGCCGCCGTTGCCACCGTTCTGGTAGTGGTCGCCGCCACCACCGCCGGTGTTGTTGGTGTTGTAGCTAGTGGCCGCCACCGCCACCGTTCTTGGAGTTGTTGTAGTAGCCGCAGTCGTCACCGTTCTGGTAGTGGCCGCCACCATCGCCGCCACCACTACTGCCAACATCGCCACAAGATCCACCGCCGCCACCACTCTTGTTGGAGTTGCGGAAGCCCCTGGAGTTGTTGTCGCGGCCTCTAGATGCAGCATTAGCAGAATATTTAAAGGCACCTGCCCTTGTCCCGTGGAACATCTCAACGCGTTGGTCAAAGTTAGCGACCATGCCAAAGAGATCATCCACCGAGAGGGGTTCAGTGCGCACGCTCAACGCCGAGATCAGGGGTTGGTAGTCCAAGTCGAGCCCTGCAATAATAAAGTAAAGAAGCTCCTCATTTGTTATGGGTTTCCCGTCTGCAGCCAGTTCGTCCGAGAGGGCTCTCATCTGTCCGAAGTATGTGGTGGCACTCTGGGATCCTTTAAGTGCATTGGAAATATATATGTAGTAGTTGTTTCCACGAGAGCGATATTGGGCAGCAAACATGTTTGCTACACTGACCATATGGCATGAGAGGTTTCTAGCGAGGCGACCTGGACCAGTACCTCCTTCGACAGATTTCGGAGGAGGAAGGCTACGATCTGCTGATCTTGAATCAGCCATGGGCTATAGGAAGGGTTTGGAATGGTGTGCTCCTTTCCTTTTGAGTTTTTGGTAAAAATGCTTTTGGATGGCTCAGGTGTGGTTTGATCTATGTACCCATATAGCCCGGCGCCCATGATTTGGGAGCTAGCTTGGGCTTTCCATAGTATGTAATTGGTTCTTGTGAGAGGCTCAGATGTGGTGCTAGTCAGGACGATGGATGGAACATGGTTGGGGGTGGGCCTGGCTTGGTTCGGTGAGGAAGATGATCAAGGGATGCGACGAGAGGAAGGTAGGTGCTAGATGTGGCGGAAGAGGGAGGCTCTAATTACCATGTGAAATATGTTGGAAGTATCTCAATGCCCATACATGAGCACCTACATGATATATATTGACATGGCGGCTTGGGTTACAAGGGATGGTTGTTGGAGATCAACCGCATGAGAGATTACAGGGAGGTTTGAGTTAGAGATAAGAAAGAGATCTAAACAGAGTCTATCTCTAGTAACAACACAACCCAACCGGATACAACCGGTGCACCAGACCACACATGAACCTATGGTTTAACAAAGGTCACTCCTTATGAGCTTTGGAAAAGGAGGAAACCAGCATCAAGGCACTTGGCTGTCTGGGGTTGTAATGCTCAAATTAAAATCCCTAGCCAGAATAGGATCAAATTACAACCTAAGACCACCCTAGGAATTTTTGTTGGATATTCTACTAGTTCCAATGGT
Source organism: Elymus sibiricus (assembly GCA_039707655.1). NCBI lineage: Eukaryota > Viridiplantae > Streptophyta > Magnoliopsida > Poales > Poaceae > Elymus > Elymus sibiricus. The sequence continues at coordinate 350,623,087 of CM077663.1, forward strand.
TATAGGTTTTATGATCCCAACAATAAGAAGTTATTGGAAACAGAGATGCTATGTTTCTAGGTCAGGACAATCCTCATCGTGCTAAGAGGGCTAGAGTTTGATTGAAGAAGAATCTGAAGTAGTAGTAAATGACTCTACCGGTAATCTTTCAAGCCAAATCTCTGACATAAATATGGACGAAACTCCCTCAACTAGTGTGCCTAGAAGAACTATGAGGAACACACAAATACCATCCTATCTGGATGATTACTTTGTGTTTTTAGGAACAGTACACTCTAAAGTGTCTTTAGAGGAAGAACCTAATGACAGGTGTCTTGGATGGTGAATTCATTGCTTCCACCACCCGTACTGCTAGAACAACTCCAGGACCTAAACAGACACGTATTTTGTTTGTTTTTTGTCCGTTTGGGTCGGCCGAGTGGACGGCTATATCCCTTTTTTCGTTTGGGTCAGACCTTGCATCCAACGGTGGCCTGACGCATTCTTTTGCGCGCCTACTTAACTGTCGACGCGCTCCTCCGCCAGGTGGTGCTATTGCCAGTGCTCGAGGTAGGCAGCCTCCTGTTTCGGCGTCACACCTAGCGCGACACGCGGCACGTTGACCTACTCGAGGAGGTGTCTGGTCCATGCGTACCTCTCTGCCTCGCGTTCCGTGGGCGGGGGCTCAGCCTTGGGCTCGGGGAGCGGCGGTGGGGGGATGATGCAGTCCCCGACAACAGATAGGGTGAGGGCTCTTCCAAGCCATCCCAATACACGTCTTGCTCGCGCTGGCTTCCCTCTAGCATGCACTGCAATGCAGCCTCGAGTGCGGCCTGGTAGGTCACCTCCTCCTCCTCCTCCTCGACGGGCCACATCATGCTTTGTCGCGAAACATACCTCCTAGTTGGGGGAGTCCGGCGCATAGGTAGGGTGGAGTCGCTGCTCCGGCATGAGGAGGGCACGGCGCTTGCGCACCTCCTCTGCATGCGCTCCCGGCGACTACGGCACCGCCGGCACCGGGATGCGGTGCGGTCAAGGTGGCTACCGTGGGGGAGGTTTACATCCGGCCACGGCAGCGGCTGGCGGTAATGCCAGTTCCACTGCGCTTGTAGCACCGGCATGTACAACCTGTCCCATGGTGGCTGGCGGCCGTTGGCCGCACGCGGCTGCATCTCAGAAGCTGATGGGGACGATGGCGATGGCGGAGGTGGCACGCGGGAAGAGGTGGCGCCGGCGTCAAGCTTGCCCTTGGACTTGCCAAAGAAACCCACGGCTAGGGTTTTGGTGTCGCCGGCGAGGGAGCGAGCTTGACCAGATGTGGACAGGGGGAGAAGTGGATGAGGCCAGACCCCACGCACGCTTGTATTAAAAAGGACGATGACCCAGATGCTTCCACACGCTGCCATGAGGGCCCGAGTTGGGTGGCCACATTGACTACGGCCGCGGGTGGTGGTTGGGCGGCTGCCAGGTGGGTCCGTGGTGGACACCGAGCGGATGCACTGCGCGTCTGTCTCTTGTCCGCGTGGATGCAAACCGGACACAAATATGGACATGGAAGGCGTCTAAATGGACAACGAGCGGACGTTTTTAGGTTTGGGTCAGCATGTTGGGCCGTTGTTTTGGTCCGTTCCAATGCAAACAGACACGCCAGTACCATTTGCATCGCCGCATTGGAGTTGCTCATAGCCCTCGTCTTCACCCCTCGCTAGAAAAATGAGATAAAGTGAGAAGGATTAATGATGTCTACTACGCAACCTTCTTCTTGTAGACTCGTGTTGGGCCTCCAAGCGCAGAGTTTTGTAGGACAGTAGCAAATTTCCCTCAAGTGGATGACCTAAAGTTTATCAATCCGTGGGAGGCGTAGGATGAAGATGGTCTCTCTCAAACAACCCTGCAACCAAATAACAAAGAGTCTCTTGTGTCCCCAACACACCCAATACAATGGTAAATTGTATAGGTGCACTAGTTCGGCGAAGATATGGTGATACAAGTGTAATATGGATAGTAGATATAGATTTTTGTAATCTGAAAATATAAAAACAGCAAGGTAACTAATGATAAAAGTGAGCACAAACGGTATTGCAATGCTTAGAAACAAGGCCTAGGGTTCATACTTTCACTAGTGCAAGTTCTCTCAACAATACTGACATAGTTGAATCATATGTAAATCCCTCACGTGCGACAAAGAGTTCACTCCAAAGTCACAAATAGAGGAGAACAAACGAATAAATTATTGTAGGGTACGAAACCACCTCAAAGTTATCTTTTCCGATCAATCGTATGAGCTATCCCTATAAGTGTCACGAACAGCCCTAGAGTTCGTAGTAAAATAATACCTTAAGATACACATCAACCAAAACCCTAATGTCACCTAGATACTCCAATGTCACCACGAGTACCCATGGGCTTGATTATACGATATGCATCACACAATTTCAGATTCATCATGTTCAATCCAACACAAAGAACTTCAAAGAGTGCCCTTAAGTTTCTACCGGAGAGTCAAGACGAAAACGTGTGCCAACCCCTATGCATAGATTCCTAAGGTCACGGAACCCGCAAGTTGATCACCAAAACATACGTCAAGTGGATCAATAGAACATCCCATTGTCACCACGGATATCCCATCGCAAGACATACATCAAGTGTTCTCAAATCCTTTAAAGACTCAATCCGATAAGAAAACTTCAAAGGGAAAACTCAATTCATCACAAGAAGATAGAGAGGGGAAAACTCCATATGATTCATCTATATTAATAAAGCTCGCGGTACATCAAGATCGTGTCATCTCAAGAACACGAGAGAGAGAGAGATCAAACACATAGCTACTGGTACATATACCCTCAGCCCCAAGGGTGAACTACTTCCTCCTCGTCATGGAGACCGCCGGGATGATGAAGATGGCCTCCGGTGATGGTTACCCCTCCGGCAGGGTGCCGGAATGGGCTCCCGATTGGTTTTTCGTGGCTACAAAGGCTTGCGGCGGCGGAACTCCCGATCTAGGTTTCTTTCTGGGGGTTTTGGGATTTATAGGAGAACTTGGCGTTGGAATCAAGTGAGGAGGACTCCCGAGGGGCCCACAAGCCAGGGGGCGCGCCCTAGGGGGGGCGCCCCCTAGGCTTGTGGCTGCCTCGGGACTCCTCTCCAGTATCTTTTTGCTCCAGTATTTTTTATATTTTCCAAAAATATTCTCCGTAAATTTTCAGCCCATTCCGAGAACTTTTATTTCTGCACAAAAAAACGACACCATGGTAGTTTTGCTGAAAACAGCGTCAGTCCGGGTTAGTTCTAATAAAATCATATAGAATTATTGTAAACATGGCATGAATACTTCATAAATTATAGATACGTTGGAGACGTATCAGCATCCCCAAGCTTAATTCCTGCTCGTCCTCGAGTAGGTAAATGATAAAAGAAATAATTTATGAAGTGTGAATGCTAGCAAGTGCACAAGTTTGATCAATGATAATTCCAATCACTTTTTCTAGCATCAATATAAACCATAAACAATAGCTCATCTCATAAAACTTCTCATGATCAAGTAACAAGCTATTCACATGTTAAAGTATAGACCAGAAAGTTTCTTGAAAACTAACAAACCATATTCCTAGTCATCGAACAATTGCAATTCATCTTATTTTCAGGAAGGGTCTATGTAAGAGCTCTGATTTAGCAAATTCCACATACTCAACTATCATATAGTCGTCCATGATTATTGACACTCAAAGCATATTTTTAGAACAAATAGCGTCCATCGAACACAGAGAAAGATAGGGGCTTAATGTTTGGCCTCCCAACTTATTTATCATATAGATAATTGTCAACAATAATAATTCATGATCAAATATATTTGTATGGATATATATGTCTAGATCATTCCCCAACACATGACGCTTGCCAAGAGAAAAAGGCGAAATATAGGAAGTGGTGAAGATCACCATGACTCTTGCATAAAGGTAAGTACTAGAAAGTAAAAGATAGGCCCTTCGCAGAGGGAAGCAGAGGTTGTCATGCGCTTTTTGTTTTTGGATGTGCAAACCCTTAATGCAAAGGAACGTCACGTTGTATTGCCCTTTGTGATAGCAACCTTTATTATGCAGTCGGTCGCTTTTATTTCTTTACCATCACAAGTTCGTACAACGCTTATTTTCCCTCACAATAAAAGATCATACATTTTTAGGAGCAATTTTTATTGCCTTTTGCACCGATGACAACTTACTTGAAGGATCTTACTCAATCCATAGGTAGGTATAGTGGACTCTCATGGCAAAACTGGTTTAAGGGTGTTTGGATGCACAAGTAGTATTTCTACTTGGTGCGGAAGTTTTGGCTAGTATGAGGTGGAAGCAAGCACCACATGTTGGAGGATTCATAACAATATAATTTCTATACAAATATACCCAAACATAACTCATTAAGTTGTCTTCCTTGTCTAATTTTAACTAATTTGCTCGAGTTTGAAAATAATTAATGAGCTCACAATCATAGAAGATGTCCAAGATAGTATATTTATATGTGGAATCTCTCTTCCTTCAATATTCTTTCATGAATTGTTCAAGTGACCAATGCGGTGTTTGCTAACTTTCAATAAATTTTACCACCTATACTTATTATGTCTGAAGTCATTACTCCCCATGGCATAAGTATATGAAGCATATTTAATTTCAGATTTATGATATTCAATTCATTCAACCATTTACTCATAGGATATAAGTGAAGCACGAGAGTGAATGACAAACTACTCCAAAAAGATATAAGTGAAGATCAATGCGTAGTCAATTAGTTAAATAGCCATGTGAGGACTCTCTCTCTCTCTTATTAAAAATTTCAGATCCAATGCTTTTATTCAAACAGCAAAACAAAATAAAATGATATTCCAAGGATAGCACATATCATGTGAAGAAGCAAAAACTTAGGTTCAACCGATACTAACCGATAATTGTCACGGAATGCACAAGTTGATCACCAAAACATACATCAAGTGGATCAATAGAACATCCCATTGTCACCACGGATATCCCATCGCAAGACATACATCAAGTGTTCTCAAATCCTTTAAAGACTCAATCCGATAAGAAAACTTCATAGGGAAAACTCAATTCATCACAAGAAGATAGAGAGGGGAAAACTCCATATGATTCATCTATATTAATAAAGCTCGCGGTACATCAAGATCGTGTCATCTCAAGAACACGAGAGAGAGAGAGAGAGATCAAACACATAGCTACTGGCACATATACCCTCAGCCCCAAGGGTGAACTACTCCCTCCTCGTCATGGAGACCGCCGGGATGATGAAGATGGCCTCCGGTGATGGTTTCCCCCTCCGGCAGGGTGCCGGAACGGGCTCCCGATTGGTTTTTCGTGGCTACAGAGGCTTGCGGCGGCGGAACTCCCGATCTAGGTTTCTTTCTGGGGGTTTTGGGATTTATAGGAGAACTTGGCGTTGGAATCAAGTTAGGAGGACTCCCGAGGGGCCCACAAGCCAGGGGGCGCCCCCTAGGCTTGTGGCTGCCTCGGGACTCCTCTCTGGTATCTTTTTGCTCCAGTATTTTTTATATTTTCCAAAAATATTCTCCGTAAATTTTCAGCCCATTCCGAGAACTTTTATTTCGCACAAAAAAAAATGACACCATGGTAGTTCTGCTGAAAACAGCGCCAGTCCGGGTTAGTTCTAATAAAATCATACCAAAATCATATAGAATTATTGTAAACATGGCATGAATACTTCATAAATTATAGATACGTTGGAGACGTATCAATGAATAATCAGGAAGAAGGAAACCGGGGGAGGGGGAGGGAGGCTAAGTACAAAAATGGGGGCGTTTTTTTTCATGAATACGCCTAGCAGTGTATAATTGCATTGATAGGGGAGGAAGGAATAGAGTACAGGGTGGTGCCGGCCTCGTACACACGAATGGCGAGGCCCCCGATCGAGCAGAAGACAGAAGGGGGTTGCTCAGCCCCCAAAACTAGAGGTTCAGGTTACAGGGATGCACGTGGTCGTTCCTCGAACTCCAGCTGCAGCCCAGGAGCGAGCTTCGTCTTTGATTCCGGCGATGAGGGTGGCGGTGGAAGGACTCCTGCGTGACTGCGTCTCCTGTACCTCATTGTTCTTCCACAAGTGTCATGTCGGTTTTATTTTATCTGGTTTATAGGTTCGGTACAAAAGTGGGTCAATTAGACATGTTTAGAGGAATCTCATCAGTTTGTGAATACAAAGATGAAAGTGAGTCCACCAGGCAAGACAAGTAGTATTTGTTATTGCAAACCAACCTGTGGTTGGATGGTTAGAGGGACAGTGGTATCCCCGGCTCACCAGGGGTTCAAGTCCTGATGCTTACATTATTTTCGGATTTATTTCAGGATTTCCGGCGATACACTTTCAGTGGGAGGGGACGTTCACGTCGACGACGAGGCGTCTACGGTGACTTCGTAAATCTCAAGATGATATGTCGGCTCAGTCTCTCGAAGGTGCTCATAGGGGGTAGGGTGTGCGTGTGTACGTTTATAGGGGTGAGTGTATGCGCGTGTATATGAGCGCCTGCGTCTGTACTGTGTTAAAAAAAGTAGTATTTGTTATCTAGCATTATTTCCACCATAGCTGCCAACTGATTCCACCCATGTAGAGTGGATCGTGGCGCAGAAATCATACCGATAGTGTGCACTGGGTTCCGGTTGAGAAACAGAAATCACAACATTTGCGCCTTTTTCGGCTTCCTGTCGGTTTAGAAATGCAAACCTAATTCTAATGCTAGTATAAAATACACTTGCCAAATAGAAAAGGGAAAACGGAGAGAGTGTTACGAAAGAAATTCCGATGATGACGATTCTCATAGCCTTGTTCGTCCTTGGGTTCGTCGCAGAAGCACAACAAACCGATGGCCATCCTCATTCCGGTAAATTTATATAGGTTGCTATTGCCTATTGTTTTAAATCTGGCCGCTACCAAAGTCTATGGCCTCAATCCTGTTCGAGCTTTGTCCCGTAGATTGTCATTTATTTTTGTTGGCGCATCACTCGTGTAAATGTCTGTCACTGGTTGTGCTCGGAGTGCCTCCGGTTATGCCACCACTAGCAGTCCACACAAGGTTTATTCACCAAACAAAAAAACAACAACTCGGGCACTCATTTTCCAAAGCATCAAAATGATCAAAATCATTCAGTTTCATTTGTATAATAATTGATCAAAAACAGCTGTCCCGCTTATATGCCAACATATATTGATAATTTTGTGGATGGATGTCTTGGTTCAGCCGCGTACGAAGTCACGTGGTCACCGCGCGGTCCTTCGTCAACCATCCCACCTCCTTCATGGTATGTAATCTCATTCTTACTTCCACCTAATTTAGGTTAGAAATCTGCCGATTTTTATCGTAGAGCGATCATTTCCATGTTGAACTGCAGCGTCAGACGACGTGTTCCCGACACAGTGGTGCAACCCCCGGCCACAGCACCACAGCGCCAGGAACCCCGCAGGTACGTGGTGGCGCCAGGTGGCATCACCAGCGTCGGCGGCGCGGTGGTGCCGTGCCACCCGCTGCCATACCCGACGGACGTGATGTACTGCCACCGGCCAAGGAGCCTCCTTGGCCGGTGGCAGTACATCACGTCCAGGAGCGTAGGGGCGGTGCGCGTGGAGCTTGTTGGGCAGGACGACCCTTCGCTGGGGGCGACGGCGATCGCCGTCTGCCACGAAGACACCTCCGGCTGGGACGCCGAGTACTTCGCGATGCTCAACGGGTCCCATGGCGAGCCGATATGCCACTACATGCCGGACAAGTATGTGGTGTGGGTAACCGGTGTAGTCTAGAAGTATGAATCTCGAGCTAAGGAGTCTAGTACCAATCTCCACCGTAATATGATCCCATCTAGCATAAGCTATTGTTCACTACATCTATATAATGTAAGAACTGCATGCACGAATTTGTTACATCACATGTCACTCTGAAGGAGGAATATATATGGAGTTCTGAACAACCGAAAATTTCAAGCCGGAAACGTGAGATCCAATCGAACACGGGCGGTATCGGCGGCATGACTTGGCTCCCCTTTGCATCCTCTGCTTATAATTTTGATCCCATTGTGTACTCCGACACAAGTTTGGAGAACAAGGACGAACTGTCCTCTAGCAACTTCGCTGGTGAGTCATGCTCTGCAATTTCACCTGTTTTACGACAGCACGGCAGTAGTTAAAACAAACCAACACAGGAGAACAGCATATATAGGATATTTCAGTTAAATATGTAACGCAGTGGAGGGGACTAACCGTTGTCCAGAAGAATGACCCTCTCACTATCGAGAACCGATGTGATACGATGCGCTATCGTGATCACGGTGCATTCAGCGAATTGTTGTTTCAAAGTTTTCTGGATCAAACTGTCGGTTTTTTGATCCACTGAAGAAGTTGCCTCGTCCAAAACTAAGATCCGTCGCCTCTTTAGAATCACCCTCCCCAAGCAAACTAGCTGCCGCTGACCCGCGCTCCAGTTTTCGCCATTCTCTGTGACTGCATTTCAGTTCAACAGATCGAGTTATTGGCTCGCCATCACAAAGAAAAGAAAATATCTATTGGGATTTTTTTATAGATATCAAACCTGTAGAGTCGAGCTTAAGCTCGTTCTTCCTCACTTCATCTCCAAGATGACAGCAGTCCAATGCCTAGACAACATAGATCACACATAAACTATGTTAGCCATCAACTAGAAAATACAGATGCTGATTTTTTTTATGTTATGGGGTCAAATCCAATTTTCAAAGGAATGGAGTAAATTTGAAAATATAAGTACCTCCCAGATTTGCTCATCACTATATTCATCCAGAGGGTCAATGTTGCTTCGCAGAGTCCCCTCAAACATAACAGGATCTTGTGGAATGATGCTCAGTCTTGTCCGTAGATCATGCAGTCCAATGGTAGAGATGTCGATGCCATCTATTAATACTTGCCCAATACACGGATCAACAATGCGGAACAGTGTTTGAATCAAGGTTGACTTTCCACCACCTGTTCTTCCAACAATACCAGTCTTCATACCTCCTGAGAAGGTGCATGTCACGCCTTTCAAAACTAGAGGCAGATGTGGCGCATATTTTACCTGCATGCCATACAAGTACTTAGGGTACTAATAATTGCAACATTATATTAGAAGAAACTCAGAACTGCTCTACTAACTGACGAAAAAATACTATGTGCCATTAAAGCTATCTAATAGAACTTCAGAAGTTTCATCAATATGGATTTGCAAAAAAATATTAAAATTAATTATTTGAAGTTGAAGAAACGAACATGAAGGTTGTGAAGCTCAATTTCACCCTTTCTTGGCCAATGGCAATCCGGTCTACTTTCTGATATCGCAAGGGGCGGTTCAGAAGGAATGGTCATGTATTGCAATATTCTTTCCACGGATATCATTCTGCTTTCCAAAGCACAGAGGACCATAATAGCCCACCCTTGTAGCATATTCAGACTTAGTCCATAAGTGACTGCAAGACCAGCTGTCTCTGTAAAGTGTAAAGAGAGGATAAGTTAATGCTAATAGGGATGCTAACACACATTATTTTCTAATTTCAGTTGATTGGCAAAAGCAAGTTTACTTACTTGAGTCAATTAGATCAGTTGGCAAGGTGACTAGAAGAATCAAGGCGAATCCGAAAATAAAAGAAGAAAGAAAGTCCAAGCGAAAGCACAACCATTCCATCGCAGCAGCATTATATAAACTTGGCCGAGATAAATTATCCATCAAATGGCCAGTAGAACTCATGAATTGTCTTTCCTTATCAAAGCATCTAATTATAGTTGTTCCAGCTATTGATTCGGCGAAATGCTGCATCACAGGAGCTCTGCAAACTCCAATTAACCTCTGCAACTCCCTAGCAGCATTTATGTAGTATTGCTGGAAGAGAAGGGATGGCATTATGATTAAAAGAACAAACAAGAAGTGCCAATTAATTTCGTAGAATACACATAACTATAAATTTCTGATACAATATGCTACATGTTATTCATTAAAAGAATGCCGTGGGTTAAATTTCGTCTTAATCTGCCTAACCAAAAATTCACCATTGCTCCTAAATTTGCAGTTGTGACACTTGGTTCTGAACACGCAAAGGGCACCTTTTTAGGTTATTTAAATCGTATAAAATAGTTAATATACAGGTTTAAACCAACCTTGGTTTTAAAATCCATTGAATAAAATTATTTGGTTTTTCTTCAGTTAAGATTATTAGCATTTTGCATAGCCACCTGCCAATAAAGGTCACTTGTGCTTCAATAAGGTTTGCCATCCCCTCTAATAATGTTTGGGTCAATGTGGTTATACTAAGTGACCTATATGAGGAAACAGGAACATAGCTTCTAGAATTAGTAGCACCGCACATTAGTATATAGAGTGATTTCTGAACAGAGTTTTTCACAACACTACTCCGACCAATAAGTCTATCTATATATATGAACATTGGCATGAAGAAAATCATTGCCAAAATATATGATTAATTCCTGTACTCTACAAACAAAGTTGGTTGATATTCTATTTTTTGTCATCAAGGTGAGGAACTCCCATGCAGAATTCACTAGCTATGAATTAATGTATTTGTACTTTTCCTATGTTTTCAAGAAATGGATGCCAACAAAAAATTCACATTGAACAAAAATAAACGAGAAACATTTACCTGATACGATAGAGATGCAACAATAACAGGGACAAAAATTACAAATACTGGCCATGCAACCCGCGACATTAGAATGATTGTTCCAAGAATTTCGATGGCAGGAAATAGAAGGTAGCCCATCAGGTCATATATTTGAGTATCCACTGCACTCTGATCGGTTGAGGCCTGAAATTTGTTGCGAATTTTAGCGTTAATAATCGAATAAAAAGGTCAACAGCAATCCGAGGACACGTGGCTTCAATTTATCGGTGCAAACATTCTGAAGGTAATTACTTACTCTATTCAAGATACGGCCACTAGGAGTGGAATCAAAGAAAGACATTGGTGCTCGGAATATGCATCGATGCATCTTGTCAAATAGCATGGTTGCAGTCTTACATCCAGCCATGACAAGAAGATAGGATCGTATGAAGACGCACAATGAGGTAACAAGAACTAATGAAACATATACATTTATCATCGTCGAGCTACTGACTGGAGGATTCACATCTTTAGATACCGGAGCTGCCCAAGTCATCCATAAATTGCTTCCAATTTGAAGAGATTGAAAAATGATCTGAGCTAGCAAAATAAGTGGCACAAATGCTCCTTTGTGTGCCATTGTAATATATCTCCAGTAAACAATAAACCCAACCCGGCCTTTCTCCCTCTCTTCTTCTTGTACAAGTTGACCTTTTTGAACAAGTACTTCTTCATTGTTATCATGTGTTTGCTCATCTGCTATGGGTAGGGTGCTTCCATTGCCATTAAGATGGCAACTACTTTGATAATTGCTACTTGGGAGCTCCAACATGTCCACAGTAGATAATGCATCCTTGTGGGACACAATTAATTCAGTGAATTCTTTTCCAGAATTAAGAATTTCAGTGTAATCCCCTGCTTGTATTATTTTCCCATCTTTCAAGACCTGAAATATGATATAAAAAAATGAAAAGGATTTTTTGCACGTAGCATAGAGAAGACATTATACATTTGTTTCCAGCATACCATGATAACGTCGGTGGAAGGTAAAAATTCGACATGATGTGTAACATACACAACTGTTTTTGAAGCTAAAAATCCAAGCAAGCACTCCTGCAAAATACAAATTATGGTCAATAAGTTACCTGAATAGCACCCTAGAATATCTCTCAAGGATATATAAACTCAAAATTTCTTGTCTAAACTGGATCAATCACAAAATCCAAGGAGTTGTTTAACTTGAATAAAGAACCATGAAACCAATTTTCCTATAAATGCAATATGAAGAACATTCGCTATAGGATGGACACAGAAGCAAGAGATTATTACCACTCTCACGCATAAGTATTTTGAAACAAGTTACTACCCTCGGTAAAAATTATTTTTGAAAGAATATACTCATTCTTCCAAGTTAGTTTTGGTAATATTTGTAGTCTAAGCAATGTTTCCACCAAATGCCCCCATTAAATGCATGCCAGTACTTGTACTCAGATATATAGACACTTCGTAAGGAAAACTTTAAATGTGTATCAGTACTAGACTCAGATATTGTGCGAAAACTGGAAGGCGAACACTGCAGCACATGGGAATATAGTATAAATTTGTATAATCAAAATTAATGTGTATAAGATCTGTCGTATTTCATATGCATAAAGAACAATGAAATACAAAACATCAAGACATACCTTGAACAAGTGCAATCCAGTATGAGCATCAACTGCACTAAACGGATCGTCAAAGAGATAGATATCAGCATCATGGTACAAAGCACGGGCTATTTGTATCCTCTGTTTTTGTCCACCACTGAGGTTAATGCCTCTCTCTCCTATAATCGTCTGGTCACCGAATGGTAATACATCCAGGTCCTTGATAAGAGAGCATGCTTCAAGGACCTTTTCATACCTCTCCCTATTCATTTCTGTGCCGAAAAGTACATTATCTTCGATTTTCCCACTCTGTATCCAAGGTGTTTGGCTAACATAGGAGATCCTGCCACAAGTTTTAACTTCTCCTGACAATTTTGGTATCTCACCGAGTATGCAAGACAATAAACTTGATTTACCAGATCCAACTGTTCCACAGACAGCAACCCTCATTCCTTGTTGTATACGGAAGTTCACATCTTGGAGAGTAGGCACTTGAGAAGATGCGTTCCAAGAGAACTGACCGTTCGTCACCTCAATCGATACATCGGTGGTACCTCTAGGAAGCTTAGTTACAACATCACTAGGCAGTTCCTCAAGGCACAGAAATGAGCTTATCCTGTTAAGTGATACTTTTGTCTGATTGATAAAAGAGATTAAATCTGGGATACCATGGATAGGTGCTTGCATCTGTCTAAATGTTGCCAAAGCGCATAGCACTTTACCTGTTTCTAATGGAATGCCCCAAAGCACACAAGCTCCAAAAGTGACCATAGCAACAAAAGCAGGAACACAAAAGTAGACTGATAGAACCATCGCCGAGGTGTATACATTTTTCTTTACCCAATTCATCTCTACCTTCCTCAACTCTGTGATCTTCGATAAGAAGACCATTTCCCATCCTTGAAGCTTGAGAATGCGCATGTTCTGTAAGATCTCAGACATAGCCCTCATTCTCACATCCTTGGCGCTCATAGTTTTCTCTTGGTAACTTCGCTCGATTAGCCCTAAAGGTATACTGGCCCCCGATGTCAAAGCAGTGGCAGCAATGGCAGCAAATGCAGGCCAAAAACCAAGTGTCGAGTATAAAATGAGCATGGCTAGAACAATTTGCACAGGAAGCCGCCAAAGATCGTGCATGGATCGACTGTACTCTCCTACACACTCAGCATCGAGGCTCACGACATTGATCATCTCTCCACTCGAGTTGCTTTGCCTGGACTGACTGGAGAGGGCAAGGCCTTTCTGGTATATAGCAGCGACAAGCGATGAACGTGCACGCACGCTCACTTGTTTTGATCTAAACTGCAAATGCCTCGTCGAGAGGCCTTCGATCAGCTGCGCGACAACAAACGTCAACACTAGAACGTAGCCCTGTTTGCTGGATCTTGAGCTCTTATTCAGGTAGTCGACAAAGTTCTCGATCAGGTAGGGACCGACATATGAAGCAACACTGCTGAGTAGGGCATAGACTGCAGTGACAAGGATTAGTTTCCATGTTGTAAGCACAATAGCCCTGGCCAGCTTGACGGCCGTAACGTCAGTGAACTGCCCCGTCGCTGAGTTTGACCCAATCTTTGCCTTGAACTTAGGGAGGACCCCATGGACACTGTCATGGTCATCCAAGAAAGGCACATCGTCGAGATCTAGCGTTTTCTTTCTGCCAAGATCAAGTAAAGGGCCCATCCAAGAAAAAGTGATCATGCTAAACCATCCAGCATCTGTGAAGAGTGATCTAGTGCCTGCTGCCTCAGACGAGGAAGAAGTTGCCTGGTCCAAAAGCGGCTGCTTCATGATGAACAGATAAACCCTGAACACCAAAACTGAAAAAAAAGAGCACGCCTTAATTAACTTTTAGCGTTATAGGAACAGAGTATAAGACTATGAACATTAATTAGAAACCATCGTTTCAGTTTGATAGTAGAAATTTTTTCAGGGAGTTGAGCTAATGCAATTCCACAACAGAAACAACAGACGAGCAATGAGGCACGTCACCCCTAAAATCGCTCCTGAAAGTAAATAGCGGATTGTTCGAATTCTATCCAGAACTGTCAGCACTGTAATAATAATTAAAAAGACCAAAAGGCAGCAACATCGAAATTTCATTGTTTCCTCGCGAAAATAGACACACACGTATAATCTACAGATAGATAGATGTATGTGCTGTACTGAGGCAAGGCAAGGCAAGGACGAGTTACAGGGATGGGTCAGCTAGCTGGAGGATCGACGCCGATTTCTGCCGCTCGACCTCGCAGTATAGGAGGGTTCCACGTATCCGCTCGCGAGATCAGGTCACACTCTGACGTTCTGCCGTCTCCAGATGGGGCGCCGCCGCGTGCGGAGGGGGATCTTTCCGGGGAGTTTGCTGGCGGTTGGTCGCGTGCGTGCTATGTCCGGGCCTTCGGGGTTTGGGCGAGAGTTCATATTTATAGCCTTATATAGGTAAGGGTTATGGATCTCAAAAAAAAAAAGGTAAGGGTTATTCTTCGTGACATTCGTGTTACATTAGCCACAAAAAAGGGCAGTGATAGGCGCCGGCGGACCGGCCGAAACTTGGGCCGGTCCCCGCGCGTCCGTCAAATGGGCCTGCCTCAAACCGTCAGATCTCATGCAAACTCTTGTCTCTTTGTCCTTTATCTCCCTGCAAAACGCTCGCATCTTTCATCCTTGCACGAACGCTCGGAGCTGCCGACCGCTGCCTGGAGCCCCCGCTTGTAGCAGAACGCCTCTCGTTCGCAGCCTCGCCGACGCTGTTCGCAGCTCGTCGGCGACATATCGCCGGTAGCACCCATCATTACCCTGTCGTAGCAAACAACTTTGTTGGTCACAACAAAAAATGCTTTGGGTTGTAGCAAAAATGTCGCCCAAGTCGCCGCTCACGCCCGCAAATCATCGTATCCCCTTCCAGCTTTTGCCGCGCGTGGATGCAGCTCCTCCACCGGTAGCCATCAGTGTTGGAGACGATAACCATGTGACTCTGCTACTGCGGCGAGAGCAGATGCTGGAACCGTGGGCACCAAAAGCTGGAACCAGCGACGAGATTTGTTGCGACGGCCCAGAGTCAACTCACCGGTTGCATCTCCTGTAGCGCCGGTTGTAGCTTCTACAGTCGCTGGATGCAGCTTTTGCCGTCGACGGTTGTAGCTTTTGCCGTCGACGGTTGTAGCACGGGGGCACCACCGTCGCGGCTCCCCTGTCCCGCCATGGTTGCAGCTCCCGACCGTCGCGGTTGTAGCTCCCCACGCAGCCGGATGTAGCTTCTGGCGTCACGGTTGTAGCATCGGGTGTCACCATCACAGCTCCCCCGCCATCATGGTTGCAGCTTCCGGCCGTCGCAGTTGTAGCTCCCCAAGAAGCCGGATGTAACTTCTGGCGTCACAGTTGTAGCATCAGGTGCCACCATCGCAGCTCCCTCGCCATCATGGTTGCAGCTCCCGATCGCCCCGGTTGCAGCTCCCCGTGCAGTAGGATGTAGCTTCTGGCGTCACGGTTGTAGCACCGGGCGCTGTCGTCACAGCTCCCCTGCCGCCATGGTTGCAGCTCCGGTATGCTTGCACCGGAGATCTCTGGTTCAAGCACCTGATGCAACCTGTTGCAGGTCGCCGTCGTGCTAGCTCCAGCATCGCTGCAACCGGTGGTAGCACCGGAACTCACCGGACGCAGATGTTTGCAGCTATGGATGAAGCTGCCACCCGACGCCGGAGAAGCTCGTTGCAACTCGGCCGGTGGAGGCCGAGCACCCCCCGCTGCGCGTTGCAGCACGACGCATGGATACGGTGGGGCAGTAGTTGCATGGCTCTTACAGGCCAGAGAAAGGTGAAGGAACAGATGAGATCTCGCTCGTTGCTAGGTAGAAGACGAGATGTGAAGAGGCTGTGGTGTAAAAACGAGTGGCTATGGTGGAGAGCGTGAAGAGATAAGGTGGCCCCAGCTGTGACGTGTACGCGAGCGTGGCAAGAGACCGGCGGAACGTTTCGGCCGGCCTGCCGGGTGGAAGCGTTTACCCACAAAAAATCAGCAGCGCAGACGCGCCTTCCTTTATCCTAGGTTTTCGGTGAGCAACTTTCCTAGGTTAGTAGCGAGCCTCGCTCAAAAAAGAAGAAGTTAGTATCGTTTTTATCTATCTATCTACTACCCCTATAAAAACACGAGAGGCGGAGATCCAAACAATCAGGGACGTTCATGTCTAAAATCTAACGGCCTCTAATCCTCCGGTGTTTAACGCTAACAAGCCACGCTAAGCCGCCCGCTCCGCACGACCCCTCCCCTTCTTCGTAGCGTAGCATCGCACCGTTCACACCGGCACAGAAAAATAAACCGCTGCCCGCTGCCCACGACCTCCCGCCCGCCCGCTCCTTCTCCTCCCACGGCACGGACAGGGGCCTCCAGCCGATCCTCCGCCGAATCCCGCTCCGTCCGCCGCCTCCCGCTCCATCCCCGTCCGCCTCCCGCGCCATGCCCGTCCGCCTCCCGCGGCCTCGGCCTCCGCCGCCCCGCCGGTCCACTCGGCCTCGGCCTCCCGTGCCGTCCGCCTCCGCAGCCCCGCCGGTCCACTCGGCCGCGGCCTCCGCCTCGGCCGCCCGCCGGACGGCGGCCTCGGCGCCGTCGGCCTCCCGCGGCCTCGGACTCCGCCGCCCGCCGGTTCTCTTCTCCTTCCCCGCGGAGCAGCCCCCCGTCGGACCTCAAGGGGCGGTAGCGGCGGCCTCCTCTGCTTCCCAACGGACGCCGACGACCTGCACGAGTAAGTGTAGATGATACAAATTTGTGGTGAATGGGTGAGGTACTATACACATACCCAAGACAATTTGATGATTCTAGACTATTTATGTTTATCAGGTGCCTCCTCACCGTCGAGCAACTCGTGGATCCTGTCCCCTCCGATGTTTGCCGCCCCCCTCGCTGGTCGCCTGAGGTCGGTCATTCTCATGGCGGAGCCCGCCCCTGCCCTGGCCCCTCGCGTGGACCGCAGCAGCAGCGACCTCTGGCCAAGGCTGTGCGCGCGCCTGAGGAAGCGTCATGGTTCTGCTCCCGGCCCCGTGCTGGTTCTGCTCCAGGCCACACCAACCGCTGAAGTTCGCCATGCACTTGCTGAATGCCCAGGATGTTGGCCGCTGCCGTGCCTTCCTGTTACCCACGTGGAATCCCTTGATTGACTGCCTTTTGTTGTATAATTTTTCTGATTCCAGTGCTTGATGGATGAAGGTGACGTTGATATCACATAAGAGCGCTGACAGCAAGTATAATCTCAGATGTGTACATCAGGATCTCAATGTGTGGTCTTGACCACATCACTGAAAATCTGACTCTGGCCTGAAGTTTCTTCTGAACTTGCCTTTTTGAGATCCTCCTCGGTCCGTCCTGTGAATAGCATCTCGAGCAGCTCCGACGTCATCAAGCCGTCCTCCGTGGTCCCTATCGATGCCTGCAAACAGGAAGCGCAATGTACAGACATGCTTCTGCATGTTTATACTGGGGATATATTAGCGAATGTGTGATGGGGCGGGCATTATATTGATACCTGCCATGTCTTGACGGCTCGCTCGGTGTGGTTGAGAAGCTGGAGAACTCCGTGTCCTCTTCGCCCGAGTAGAAACCCAGCTTTTCCAAGGCTTCCTGCATGATGTACATAACACTTGAACTTACATGCCACCGAATATAATCTTTTGTGCATAGATATTTTTGCACTTTAGATATTGAAGTTACATTTTTGCTTGGTTTCACGATTCATGCAGAAGTTTGGGCTGCTGTTCAAGTGGGATCATGGCTTACATCGCTAGCCTGACCACTAGGTATTCTAAGTTTGGTAGAAAACCCACATATATGTTAATGGTTAGAACTTCAGTCTATTTTTCTACCTATTCCCTTGTTTGTAGAATTTAGTTTTGCTCAACCATGTTTCGCTAAGAATAATGTTGATTTGTATTCCTTTTACAGCCAACCTCGAGGCCTTCCACATGACAAGAAGCCCATATCTTCTATTACATAAATCATTTATTAATGGTTTAGGGAATTGAGACTCTCTCTTTGTTGAACCGGTATGGGCCCAAGCCCATCCTTTTATCTCTTAGGGCCCAATCCCATGTGGAGGGACTGACCTAGAAGCAGGCATCCAGCTCTCACGTTCCTTGTCCCAGCCGCCACACGAAAAACTCCCAGCGTGTGCTACCAGACAGCAGCTCGACCCAGGTACCTCCCTCTCGAGACAACATGGTATCAGAGCAGGCTGCGGCTGCGGCGGCTTAGTCGCTCGCCGGCGAGGTGGTGGGGTCCGGCGGGGCCAGGCGCGACGAGGGGTGGCTACGTGCGGGGCTGCGCGCGCGCTCAAGGCGGCGGTGCTGTGACGCGGCGGGGCGGCACGGGAGCTGCGTGGCCAGGGCTGGCGGGGCCTGAGGAGACGGCGGCGACGTCCGACGAGGTGGCGGCGGATCTGGGCGGCGTCCGGCGAGGCAGCGGCGGATCTGGGAGGTGTGGCTCGTTAGCTGAGAGGTAGGAGGAGGAGAGCTGGGGAGAGCTGTTGTTGTTGGGGAACGGAGCATGAATTTCAAAAATTTCCTACGCTCACGCAAGATCTATCCATGGAGATGCATCGCTACGAGAGGGGAGAGTGTGTCTACGTACCCTCGTAGACCGTTAGCGGAAGCGTCTCACAACGCGGTTGATGTAGTCGAACAATCCTTCGAGCTCCACCGATCGAGTACCGAACGTACGGCACCTCCGAGTTCTACACACGTGCAGCTCAGTGACGTTCCTCGCCTTCTTGATCCAGCAAGACGTCGAGGTAGTAGATGAGTTCCGTCAGCACGACGGCGTGGCGCCGGTGACGGTGAAGTGATTCCGGCAGGGCTTCGCCTAAGCTCTCCGAAAATATGACCGAGGTGGAAAACGGAGATCGGGGCACCGCACACGGCTATGGGACAATTGTGTGTCTCCAAGGGGTGCCCCTCCTCCGTATATAAAGGAGGGAGAGGGGAGGAGGCTGGCCCTAGGGGCTGCACCAAGAGTGGGGAGTCCTACTAGGACTCCTTAGTCCTAGTAGGATTCCACCTCCCATACGGAGTAGGAAAGGGGGGAGGGAGAGGAAAAGGAAAGAGGGGGCCGCGCCCCCTCCCCTAGTCCAATTCGGTTTGGGCAAGGGGGGGCGCGTGCCTCCTCACGTGGCCTGCCTCTCCTTTTCCCGTATGGCCCAATAAGGCCCATTACTTCTCCCGGTGAATTCCCGTAACTCCCCGGTACTCCGAAAAATACCCGAATCACTCGAAACCTTTCCGACGTCCGAATATAGCCTTCCAATATATGAATCTTTACCTCTTGACCATTTCGAGACTCCTTGTCATGTCCGTGTTCTCATCCGGGACTCCGAACAACATTCGGTCACCAATCACATAACTCATATAATACTATATCGTCATCGAACCGTAAGTGTGCGGACCCTACGGGTTCGGGAATGATGTAGACATGACCGAGACGACTCTCTGGTCAATAACCAACAGCGGAACCTGGATGCTCATATTGGTTCCTACATATTCCACGAAGATCTTTATCGGTGAACCTCATATGTCAACATACGTTGTTCCCTTTGTCTGGCGGTATGTTACTTGCCCGAGATTCGATCGTCGGTATCCAATACCTAGTTCAATCTCGTTACCGGCAAGTCTCTTTACTCATTCCGTAATACATCATCTTGCAACTAACTCTTTAGTCACGGTGCTTGCAAGGCTTCTGTGATGCTGTATTACCGAGAGGGCCCAGAGATACCTCTCCGATAGTCGGAGTGACAAATCCCAATCTCGATCCATGCCAACTCAACAAACACCTTCGGAGATACCTGTAGTGCACCTTTATAATCACCCAGTTACGTTGTGACGTTTGATACACCCAAAGTATTCCTACGGTATCCGGGAATTGCATGATCTCATGGTCAGAGGAACGTGTATTTGACATAGTGAAAGCAATAGCAATAAACTGAACGATCATTTGCTATGCTAACGGTTGGGTCATGTCCATCACATCATTCTCCTAATGATGTGATCCCGTCATCAAATGACAACTCATGTCCATGGTCATGAAACCTTGACCATCTTTTGATCAACGAGCTAGTCTAGTAGAGGCATACTAGGGACATAGTATTTGTCTATTATCCACACATGTATTTAGTTTCCGGTCAATACAATTCTAGCATGAATAATAAACCATTATCATGAACGAGGAAATATGATAATAATAAACACTTTATTAATTGCCTCTAGGGCATATTTCCAACAGTCTCCCACTTGCACTAGAGTCAATAATCTAGTATACATCTCCATGTAATTAACATCCAATCAGTTCTAGGGCTGATCATGTTTTGCTTGTGAGAGAGGTTTTAGTCAACGGGTCTGCAATATTCAGATTCGTGTGTTCTTGGCAAATCTCTATGTCATATGTAGATGCTGCTACCACACTCTGCTTGGAGCTACTCCAAAAAACGACTGTCCCACTTTACGTATCCGGTCTGAGACTCATAGTCTTCCGGATCGGTGTTTAAAGCTTGCATCGACGTAACCCTTTACGACGAACTCTTTATCACCTCTATTCCCGAGAAATTCTTCCTTAGTCCTTTTCAGGTACTTCAGGATATTCTTGACCGCTGTCCAGTGATCTACTCCTGGATCACTTTGGTACCTTCCCACCAAGCTAATAGCGAGGCACACATCAGGTCTGGTACACAGCATGGCATACATAATAGAGCCTATGGCTGAGGCATAGGGGATGACACTCATCTTCTCTTTGTCTTCTGCCATGGTCGGGCTTTGAGTCTTACTCAATCTCACACCTTGCAATACAGGCAAGAACCCTTTCTTTGACTGATCCATTTTGAACTTCTTCAAAATCCTTGTCAAGGTATGTGCTTTGTGAAAGTCCAAGGAGGCGTCTTGATCTATCTCTATAGATCTTGATGCCTAATATGTAAGCAGCTTCTCCGAGATCCTTCATTTGAAAAACTTTTGTTCAAATAACCCTTTATGCTTTCCAGAAATTCTATGTCATTTCCCATCAATAATATGTCATCCACATATAATATGAGAAATGCCATAGAGCTCCCACTCACTTTCTTGTAAATACAAGCTTCTCCATAAGTTTGTATAAACCCAAACGCTTTGATCACTTCATCAAAGCGAGTATTCCAGCTCCGAGATGCTTGCACCAGTCCATAGATGGATCGCTGGAGCTTGCATACTTTGTTAGCACCTTTAGGATCGACAAAACCTTCCGGTTGCATCATATACAATTCTTCCTTAAGGAATCCATTAAGGAATGCCGTTTTGACGTCCATTTGCCAGATTTCATAATCATAAAACGCGGCAATTGCTAACATAATTCTGACAGACTTTAGCATCGCTACGGGTGAGAAAGTCTCATCGTAGTCAACTCCTTGAACTTGTCGATAACCTTTAGCAACAAGCCGTGCTTTATAGACGGTGACATTACCATCAGCGTCCGTCTTCTTCTTAAAGATCCATTTATTTTCAATAGCTCGCCGTTCATTGGGCAAGTCTACCAAAGTCCACACTTTGTTCTCATACATGGATCCAATCTCGGATTTCATGGCCTCAAGCCATTTGTCGGAATCCGGGCTTGCCATCGCTTCTTCATAGTTCGAAGGTTCATCGTTGTCTAGCAACATGACCTCCAAGACTGGATTTCTGTACCACTCTGGTGCGGAACGTGTCCTGGTTGACCTTCGAAGTTCAGTAACAACTTGATCCGAAGTTTCATGATCATCATCATCAACTTCTTCTCTGGTCTGTGTCAATGTCACAGGAATTTCTTTCTGTGGCGTACTACTATCCAGAGGAGGTACAATTACCTCATCAAGTTCTACTTTCCTCCCACTCACTTCTTTCGAGAGAAACTCCTTCTCTAGAAAGGATCCATTCTTAGCAACGAATACTTTGCCTTCGGATCTGTGGTAGAAGGTGTACCCAACGGTCTCTTTTGGGTATCCTATGAAGACGCACTTATCCGCTTTGGGTTCGAGCTTATCAGGCTGAAGCCTTTTGACATAAGCACCGCAGCCCCAAACTTTCAGAAACGACAGCTTAGGTTTCTTACCAAACCACAGTTCATACGGTGTCGTCTCAACGGATTTAGACGGTGCCCTGTTTAAAGTGAATGCAGCTGTCTCTAATGCATAACCCCAAAATGATAGTGGCAAATCGGTAAGAGACATCATAGAACGCACCATATCTAATAGAGTACGATTACGACGTTCGGACACACCATTACGCTGTGGTGTTCCAGGTGGCGTGAGCTGTGAAACAATTCCACATTGTCTTAAGTGATTGCCAAACTCATAACTCAAATATTCTCCTCCACGATCAGATCGTAAGAACTTTATTTTCTTGTTACGATGATTCTCTACTTCACTCTGAAATTCTTTGAACTTTTCAAATGTTTCAGACTTATGCTTCATCAAGTAGACATAGCCATATCTACTCAAATCATCTGTGAACGTGAGAACATAACGATATCCACCGCGCGCCTCAACACTCATCGGACCGCATACATCGGTATGTATTATTTCCAACAAGTCTGTTGCTCGCTCCATTGTTCCGGAGAACGGAGTTTTAGTCATCTTGCCAATAAGGCACGGTTCACATGTCTCAAATGATTCATAATCAAGAGATTCCAAAAGTCCATCTGCATGGAGTTTCTTCATGCGTTTTACACCAATATGACCTAAGCGGCAGTGCCACAAATATGTGGTACTATCATTATCAATTTTGGCATTTGTGTTATGAACATGTGTATTACTATGATCAAGATTCAATAAACCTTTCATTTTAAATGCATGATCATCAATGATATTATCCAAATAAATAGAATAACAATTATTCTCTGAAATTGAATAACCGTCTTGCAATAAACACTATCAGATATAATGTTCATGCTTTAACGCAAGCACCAAATAACAATTATTTAGGTTCATCACTAATCCTGAAGGTAGAGAGAGCGTGGCGATGGTGATCACATCAACCTTGGAGACACTTCCAATGCACATCGTCACCTCGTTCTTAGCTAGCCCTCGTTTATTCCGAAGCTCCATGTTTCAAGTTGCAAGCAACTGAACAAGTATCAAATACCCAGGTGCTCCTACGAGTACTAGTAAGGTACACATCAATAACATGTATATCAAATATCTTTGTTGACATTGCCAGTCTTATTATCTGCCAGTTACTTTGGGGAAGTTCCGCTCCCTGTGACATTTCCCTTTGCAATGGGAGCACTAAGTCTCGGGTTTGGTTCAGCCTTGGGTTTCTTCGCGTGAGCGGCAACTGTTTTACCGTTCTTCTTGAAGTTCCCTTTTTCTTTCCCTTGCCCTTCTTGAAACTAGTGGTCTTATTAACCATCAACACTTGATGCTCCCTTTTTGATTTCTACATCCGCAGCTTGTAGCATCGCGAATAGCTTAAGGATCTTCTATCCCTTGCATGTTTATAGTTCATCACGAAGATCCAGTAGCTTAGTGATAGTGACTAGAGAACTCTATCAATCACCACTTTATTCGGAAGTCTAACTCCCACTTGATTCAAGTGTTTGAAGTACTCAGACATTCTGAGTACATGCTCACTAACGGAGCTGTTCTCCTCCATCTTGTAGCTATAGAACTTGTCGAAGGTGTCATACCTCTCGACCCGGGTGTGAGCTTGAAAAACAAATTTTCAGCTCTTGGAACATCTCATATGCTCCGTGTTGCTCAAAACATATTTGGAGCGCCGGTTCTAAGCCGTAAAGTATGGCGCACTGAACTATCGAGTAGTCATCTTTTCTTGTCTGCCAGACGTTCATAACGTCCTCAGACGAAGCCGTAGGGGTATTTCACTGAGCGGTGCATTAAGGACATAAGCCTTCTGTGCAGCAGTGAGGAGAATCCTCAGATCATGGACCTAGTCCGCATAGTTGCTTCCATCAACTTTCAACTTCGTTTTCTCTAGGAACATAATAAAAACAGGGGAACTACAGCGCGGTCTATTGATCTACAACATAAATTTGCTAAGACAAGTAAGACTATGTTCATGATAATTGAAGTTCAATTAATCAAATTATTTAAGAACTCCCACTTAGATTAACATCCCTCAAGTTGTTTAAGTGTAACATGATCCACATCAACTAAACCACATCCGATCATCACGTGAGGTGGATTAGTTATCAATGGTGAACATCTTTCATGTTGATCATATCTACTATATGACTCATGTTCGACCTTTCAGTCTCTTGTGTTCCGAGGCCATATCTGTATATGCTAGGCTCGTCAAGTTTAACCCAAGTATTCTGCGTGTGTAAAACTGGCTTACACCCGTTGTATGCGAACGAAAGAATCCATCACACCCGATCATCACGTGGTGCTTAGAAGCGTCGAACCTTCGCAACGGTGCATACTAGGGGAGAACACTTATCTTGAAATTTAGTGAAGGGATCATCTTATAATGCTACCGTCGTCCTAAGCAAAATAAGATGCATAAAAGGATTAACATCACATGCAATTCAATATATGTGACATGATATGGCCATCATCGTCTTGTGCTTTTGATCTCCATCAGCAAAGCACTGTCATGATCTCCATCGTCACCGGGTTGACACCTTGATCTCTATCGTAGCGTCGTGACACCTTGATCTCCATCGTAGCGTCGTGACACCTTGATCTCCATCATAGCGTCGTGGTCGTCTCGCCGACTATTGCTACTACTACTACTACTACTGCTAACTCATAGCGGTAAAGTAAAGCAATTACATAGCGTTGGCATTGCATACAATAAAGAGACAACCATAAGGCTCCTGCCGGTTGCCTGATAACTTACAAAACATGATCATCTCATACAACAACTTATATCACATCATGTCTTGGCCATATCACATCACCAGCATACCCTGCAAAAACAAGTTAGACGTCCTCTACTTTGTTGTTGCAAGTTTTACGTGGCTGCTACGGGTTTGCAAGAACCGTTCTTACCTATGCAAAACCACAACGTGGTGTAGTGATTGCTTTTTGATCTTCTAAATGAACCCTCTTCATTGAAACCGATTCAACTAAAGTGAGAGAGACAGACACCCGCCAGTCACCTTTATGCAACGAGTGCACGTAGCGGTGAAACCTGTCTCGCGTAAGCGTACGCGTAATGTCGGTCCGGGCCGCTTCATCTCACAATACCGCCGAATCAAGTAACAACTAGTAACGGCAAGCAATATGTATACACCCACGCCCACAACTCACTTGTGTTCTACTCGTGCAAATCACATCTACGCATAAACCTGGCTCGGATGCCACTGTTGGGGAACGGAGCATGAATTTCAAAAATTTCCTACGCTCACGCAAGATCTATCCATGGAGATGCATCGCTACGAGAGGGGAGAGTGTGTCTACGTACCCTCATAGACCGTTAGCGGAAGCGTCTCACAACGCGGTTGATGTAGTCGAACAATCTTTCGAGCTCCACCGATCGAGTACCGAACGTACGGCACCTCCGAGTTCTACACACGTGCAGCTCAGTGACGTTCCTCGCCTTCTTGATCCAGCAAGATGTCGAGGTAGTAGATGAGTTCCGTCAGCACGACGGCGTGGCGACGGTGACGGTGAAGTGATTCCGGCAGGGCTTCGCCTAAGCTCTCCGAAAATATGACCGAGGTGGAAAACGGAGATCGGGGCACCGCACACGGCTATGGGACAATTGTGTGTCTCCAAGGGGTGCCCCTCCTCCGTATATAAAGGAGGGAGAGGGGAGGAGGCTGGCCCTAGGGGCTGCGCCAAGAGTGGGGAGTCCTACTAGGACTCCTTAGTCCTAGTAGGATTCCACCTCCCATACGGAGTAGGAAAGGGGGAAGGGAGAGGGAAAGGAAAGAGGGGGCCGCGCCCCCTCCCCTAGTCCAATTCGGTTTGGGAAAGGGGGGGCGCATGCCTCCTCACGTGGCCTGCCTCTCCTTTTCCCGTATGGCCCAATAAGGCCCATTACTTCTCCCGGTGAATTCCCGTAACTCCCCGGTACTCCGAAAAATACCCGAATCACTCGGAACCTTTCCGACGTCCGAATATAGCCTTCCAATATATGAATCTTTACCTCTCAACCATTTCGAGACTCCTTGTCATGTCCGTGATCTCATCCGGGACTCCGAACAACATTCGGTCACCAATCACATAACTCATATAATACTATATCGTGATCGAACCTTAAGTGTGCGGACCCTACGGGTTCGGGAATGATGTAGACATGACCGAGATGACTCTCTGGTCAATAACCAACAGCGGAACCTGGATGCTCATATTAGTTCCTACATATTCCACGAAGATCTTTATCGGTGAACCTCATATGTCAACATACGTTGTTCCCTTTGTCTGGCGGTATGTTACTTGCCCGAGATTCGATCGTCGGTATCCAATACCTAGTTCAATCTCGTTACCGGCAAGTCTCTTTACTCGTTCCGTAATACATCATCTTGCAACTAACTCTTTAGTCACGGTGCTTGCAAGGCTTCTGTGATGCTGTATTACCGAGAGGGCCCAGAGATACCTCTCCGATAGTCGGAGTGACAAATCCCAATCTCGATCCATGCCAACTCAACAAACACTTTCAGAGATACCTGTAGTGCACCTTTATAATCACCCAGTTACGTTGTGACGTTTGATACACCCAAAGTATTCCTACAGTATCCGGGAATTGCATGATCTCATGGTCAGAGGAACGTGTATTTGACATAGTGAAAGCAATAGCAATAAACTGAACGATCATTTGCTATGCTAACGGTTGGGTCATGTCCATCACATCATTCTCCTAATGATGTGATCCCGTCATCAAATGACAACTCATGTCCATGGTCATGAAACCTTGACCATCTTTTGATCAACGAGCTAGTCTAGTAGAGGCATACTAGGGACATAGTATTTGTCTATTATCCACACATGTATTTAGTTTCCGGTCAATACAATTCTAGCATGAATAATAAACCATTATCATGAACGAGGAAATATGATAATAATAAACACTTTATTAATTGCCTCTAGGGCATATTTCCAACAGTTATGCTGCTGCTTGGAGGGCTGCTGTGCTGCGGGAGGACAAGAGGAGAAGGGGTGGGCTGCTGCTGGAGGCCAGGAGCTGCTGCTAGTTGCTTTGGAGCTGCTGCTAGAGGAGAAGCTGCTGCTGCTGAAGAAAGAAGGCTAGCTGAGTCCTGCTGCTAGTGCTTGCGGCTATGAGCTGAGGGGGTGTAAGAAGGAACTTCTGGTGTTGTTCTGCTACATTTGCTGCTGAGATTGCTGCGTACTTGGCTGTGATTACTGATTGAGGGGTTTCTGCTGCTGCTGGGTGTTGCGGAGGCTACTCCCAAGTCCCAACCAAAGATGGCTGAACCAAAAGCTCTTGTCGAGGCTTTCGAGAAGCTCGCTAAGATCCTCGCAGAGTCCAACTCCAACTCTGGGGCCATTGTTCCTCGACAGGAAGGGGCTCAGAAGCTCGAAATGTCGCCCCTGGACATGAAGCTAGAGGGGGCAACAAATTATTTGAGCTGGTCCAGGAGGGCTTTGTGGGCTGTTGAGCAGAAGGAGCTTGATGGATATTTGTTGGGCACCGTTGCAGAACCCAGAGACAAGAGTAGTGCAGAGGGAAAGAGGTGGAAGGTCATCAACTCTGTATTGATGGCGTGGTTGTTGAACTCCGTCGTGCACTCCATTGGACGCTCTGTGGAGGGGCTATCCACACCTACTGAGATATGGAAGGTTCTGTCCACCCAGTACTCTGGTAAGGGCAATGTCATGCTCATTGCTCAGATTGAGGACAAGATTAGGTTGTTGCGCCAAGAGGATGGCATGTCAGTGATGGCATACGTGGCAGAACTGCAGGCTCTGTGGGCAGACCAGGATAACTGTGATCCTCTGGAACTCTATGATGCAGCTTCAATCGATTCAGGGCACAAGTGGATGGCACGCAGGCGTGTGCTGAAACTTTTGGCTGGACTTAAAGGTTGCTTTGATGGCAGGAAGGCAACCCTGCTGCACCAACCTAGTCTTCCTACCATTGTCGAGGTTATTGGAGCGATGACTCAAGAGGAGGTGCGCCTCTCCCTTGAGCATGCATACGTGAAGCATATGCCAGCTTCGACATTTGCAGTCACTGAACGCATGGAGTGGGGAGATCCCAACAAATGTCACATCTGTGGGGAGGTCGGACACTGGAAGAGGGAATGTCCAACTCGTGGCAGAGGCAGGGGATACAACAGAGGGGGAACTGGCAGAGGCAGGAGTGCTAGAGGCAGAGGTGGATTTTCACAGACCTCAGGGAGTCAAGCTTCTAGGGGCAGATGTGGCTACTCAGGACACTTAGGGGGTCAGAGGGCTCACATGGCCGTTGCAGGAGACACGGGGACGTCACAGGGCAAGGAAGTTGATGAGGCTGCCTATGGAGACTTTGCTCATTGGGCCTCTACCGATGAAGGTAATTCGACAAAGGCATCTTTTACTCCTAATGAGAGTACTTCAGAGTGGGTCCTAGACTCTGGTGCATCTAAGCATGTTGCAGGTAATTCCTGTGTGTTTGAGTCATACCATAAGCATGCTCCTACTCACAAGGGCACTATAGAAACTGCCGATGGTACAAATCAGCCTATCGTAGGGGTTGGCACAGTTAAGTGCACTTCAACCATCTCCTTATCATCAGTTTTACATGTGCCAGCTTTTCCTGTCAATTTGGTCTCTTTCAGTGCTCTCATTGATCAAATAGACTGTCGTGTGATCCTTGACAAGTTTGGTTGCTTGATTCAGGAGCGACAGATGGTCCAGACAGTTGGGACTGGCACCAGGCGTAGGGGGCTGTGGTACATGAACCAGGAGGTGCAGCCGGACTTGGTGTGTGCTGCAACCATGGAGGACAAGGAGAAGCAGGCGATGATCCATCACTATAGGATGGGTCATGTATCTTTTGATAAGATGAGTAGAATATATCCGGATGTTATGTGTGGAGTAGGCAAGGGCAAGTTGACATGTGATGCTTGCGAATATGCAAAACACACACGAACCTCATATGTGAATAAGGGGCTTAGGAGCATATCTCCTTTTATGCTTATTCATTCGGATGTATGGACTAGCCCAGTAGTGTCAATGAATGGAAAGAAGTATTTTGCTACCTTTATTGACTGCTATTCTCGTATGACTTGGATTTACTTGATGCGTCACAAGGATGAGGTGTTTAGCTGTTTTCAGAACTTCCATGCTCTTGTAAAGAACCAGTTTCAGGTGCAGGTCAAGGTGCTCAGGACTGACAATGGCACAGAGTATGT
Organism: Elymus sibiricus; assembly: GCA_039707655.1. NCBI lineage: Eukaryota > Viridiplantae > Streptophyta > Magnoliopsida > Poales > Poaceae > Elymus > Elymus sibiricus. The sequence continues at coordinate 350,652,638 of CM077663.1, forward strand.
GAACAATATTTTTGGGGCTTTCATGGCTGACCAAGGGATTCTTCATCAAACTTCATGTCCGGACACCCCACCTCAGAATGGAGTGGCCGAAAGGAAGAATCGGCATATTCTTGAGGTTGCTCGGTCGTTGATGTTTACCATGAATGTGCCTAAGTTCTTATGGGATGAAGCAGTTATGACAGCCACATACCTGATCAACCGGACACCTTCCAAGATACTAGGTATGAGATCCTCTTCTGAGTTGCTCGTTGGAGACTAAGTTTGTTGTTTCCCCAAAGCTGTTTGGTAGTACTTGCTTTGTTCATGATCACCGACCATCTGTTGGAAAGCTTGATCCTCGAGCAGTGAAGTGTGTATTTCTGGGATACTCTTCTAGTCAGCAGGGGTATAAATGTTGGTGTCCCTCTGAAAAACATAGGTTTGTGAGTATGGATGTTACCTTCAGGGAGTCTGAGCCATTCTATGGTGAGCCTACTGATCTCAGTCTGTTGTTTGCAGACCTACACCCTGTGCAAGAGGGGGAGAAGGATGTGTCTCATGCTCAGGGTGATTCTGTGGACATTAACACTGATAATGATGTGCAAGTTCAGGTCCAACCAATTGTGGGTACAATTCCGGTTAGTACTCTCATTGATGATGATGTGCAGGTCCATGTCGAGCCAACTGTCGATACACTTAAGATTGGTGCTCTCCAGGTTCCTGTTCGGGATCGATGGCAGACGAATACCTTGGTGTACTCTCGACGGCAACCACACGTGCAGGGGGAGCAGCATGGCAGTGAGGCAAGAGTGCAGGGGGAGCAGCAAGGCAGTGAGGCAAGAGTGCAGAGGGAGCAACAAGGCAGTGAGGCAAGCTCATCTGACACAGTGGAGCTGCCCATTGCGTTGCGAAAGGCTACACATGAAGCGGCAAGAAAGGGTGAAGTAGCAAGGAAGGCTCTACCAAAGGATGATGCTTGTGATGATCTTGATATTGGCAATTTTGTGTCTTATAAGGCTTTGTCACCTTCATATAAGGCGTTTGTAGCCTCCCTACAAACTGTGTCAATTCCAAAGGATTGGAAGGCTGCAAAGCAAGATCCGAAGTGGCGTGAAGCGATGATAGAAGAGTTGGAAGCACTGAGGAAAAACAAGACGTGGGTGCTAACCATATTGCCAGCAAAAAAGAAAGCAGTGAGTTGTAAGTGGATCTATAAAGTGAAGCACAATCCTGAGGGGAAGGTGGAACGGTATAAGGCCAGATTGGTCGCCAGAGGATATAGTCAAACTTATGGAATTGACTATGATGAGACATTTGCTCCCGTGGCAAAGATGAACACAGTAAGGATATTGGTCTCCTGTGCTACTAATTTTGGGTGGAAGTTGCATCAATGAGATGTCAAGAATGCCTTCTTGCATGGTGAGTTACAGGAAGAAGTGTACATGGAGATACCACCAGGTTTTAGTACTTCAGAGACTACGGGGAAGGTATGCAGGCTGAAGAAATCCTTGTATGGACTGAAGCAATCACCAAGGGCATGGTTTGATAGGTTCAGACGTGTCGTCCGTGGTATGGGGTATGGTCAGTGTAACGGTGACCACACTATGTTCTACAAGCACTCCGATCGGATGATCACCATTCTTGCTGTTTATGTGGATGACATTATCATCACTGGAGATGATAAGGAGGAAATAGAGAGATTGAAGGGTTGTCTGGGCAAGGAGTTTGAGGTAAAGGATTTGGGTAACCTAAAATACTTCCTTGGTATCGAAGTGGCTCGAACAGAGAAGGGAATCTCTATGTGCCAACGAAAATACACCTTGGATCTCTTGAGTGACATGGGCATGATGGGATGTCATGCTGCCCCTACTCCGATTGAACAAAATCACCAAGTTACAGCACAATCAGGAGAGCTAGTGAATAAGGAAGATTATCAGAAATTGGTTGGGAGGTTGTTGTACTTGTGTCATACCAGGCCTGACATTACATATGCTGTGGGGGTGGTGAGCAGATACATGCATGAACCAAGGAGGGGGCATCTTGATATTGTTCACAGAATCTTGAGATACTTGAAGGGGACTCCGGGTAAAGGGTTATGGTTTGGAAAGAGTGGACATCTTGAGGTGGATGGCTATAGTGACTCTGACTGGGCCAGCTGTCAAGATGATAGAAGATCAACTTCTGGCTACTGCGTGTTTGTGGGAGGAAATTTGGTGTCATGGAGAAGCAAGAAACAACCAGTTGTGTCTAGATCAACGGCAGAAGCTGAGTATAGAGCATTATCTCAAGGGTTGTGTGAGATGCTCTGGGTGAAGTACCTATTGAGCGAGTTAAAACTTTTGAGGAAGGGAACCTTGAAGGTGTGGTGTGACAATCAGTCAGCCATAGCCATTGCTAATAACCCAGCTCAACATGATAGGACAAAGCATGTGGAAATTGATCGCTTCTTCATTAAGGAGAAACTTAATGCTGGGATCATCAGCCTTACTCATGTCAGCTCTGGGCAGCAATTTGCAGATTGCTTGACAAAGGGACTGGGAACAAAGAACTGTAACTTGGCGTGTGACAAGATGGGAATGATAGATATCTACCACCCATCTTGAGGGGGAGTGTTGAACCGGTATGGGCCCAAGCCCATCCTTTTATCTCTTAGGGCCCAAGCCCATGTGGAGGGACTGACCTAGAAGCAGGCATCCAGCCCTCACGTTCCTTGTCCCAGCCGCCACACGAAAAACTCCCAGCGTGTGCTACCAGACAGCAGCTCGACCCAGGTACCTCCCTCTCGAGACAACACTCTTCTTCTTATTTTATTGGAAACTGCATCCTATCACGTTCTGAGTATTTAGTATTAGGATTAAGGTCTGAATGACCATACATGCTGTTAAATGATAAGTTGAGTTCAAGTACTTGGTTCTTTCCTTTGTTTGATTCGTGGAGTTCATTTAGCTTACCCCCCCCCCCCACCCACCCAGCAACACACACACATTTTATTGTTCATCGCCTTTGCGTGCAGATTTGTTTGCATAGTGCCTTTAGCTTTTTTTTCCTATTTTGGTTATAGAGACAACATGTCAACTATAAGTGAAGTTGCTGACTTTACATTGCCTCCTTTGAAGTATTTGTGCACAAGGTAGAATTTGGCAAGCTATGGTTCATAATAAAATCTCCAGGTATAAACATTTAGGAGACTGATGCACTAGAGTATCTCTGTTTGACAAATGGAGTTCACATAACTCATTATTTTTCCTTGATCTTTCTAAACCTGATGAACCATTTATATGTTTGAATTTCCCTCCTTCTAAACCTTGTATGTTGATTTCAAATAGTAGAACAAATTCATGCTTTGACTGCTCTTCCATGGATGTTGATTTCCATTTTTAATTGAGACAATTATTAAGTGTTTATTGAGATAACACGTCTGGACTGAAATTCCCCAGACGAATTGCTTGAATTTTGAGTAGCCGACTCAATACTTATTTATGTGCCTTTAGTAGATTGGCTTTAGTGTGTTTGTTCTTTCTTGTTAGGATCCCGGTCTGGAAAACTACATGGTGTATGGATTCAGAGATGAACACGAAAATATGTACAAGGCCGGTTTGGATTATCCTTGGTCTATAACTTCCAGTTATTCTGCTGTCAGCCTATCACACTACTGGTATTCCACTTATCCCGCATTCCAACTTTTATTTGCAAATTTGTGATGTTTTTGATACTGTTTCAGTGGTTGATTGAAGTAGTGAGGATATTCTGGCTATGATGAATTAACAAAAATATGTTTTTATGTTGAATCAATCAATTTTTTTATTAAAATCCTTGCGGTGTTGTTACTGGTAGGGAGAGAAGGAGACGATAGGCGTTGTGGGTACAGTAAGAAGGCCAAATATGAGAAGGGGGGAAAGGATGAATGCAGGAGAGGAGAACATGCTGCAACGGAAGGCAACTTGAGATGTAGCGGCGCACGCCTCTTCCGTGATATTCAGGTTGGTGTAAAACTGCTCGCCTAAGATGCAATCGACTGGATGTTCAGAGCTAGCTGCAGACAGGATAATTTAGATCGAGGGGCAGAAGCTCAAAACCGACATTATTTTTGGTAAATGCAAATCCACCTCCACCTCCTCTATTTGCAGTCATTGTAACAATATTAGCGGAGATAAAACCCATTCTAGCTATCCTTGCTGGAAATAGTGTGTTGGTGTTCGACGCAGACCAAAATTTTATTTGATGTTGTTTTATGTAATCATGATAATCTCACTGTAGATATAGAAAGATCAATCACATCCGATCTTCGAGTTGCCAGTTTCATCAGCAGTACTGCCATTTTAAACAATCTAGGACCTAGACTCGACGACCACATAATTATTTAGATTGGTGTACTGAGCCATTTTTTAGCAGGCGCCAATTATATGCCAAGCTTTATATAGTTGAAAGCCTAAAACTTCAGTGACAAAAAGCGTTGTCACTGACAGTTATTTGTCCAATGAATGTGTGCATATCATTCACTTGTCTTGATGTCTGCCTATAATAAAGTTAGTATGGGACATTTTGTTCAAAATAAAGCATGCTTGGTTTTTGGAGCTGCATCCATCAGCTAACGTAAAGAAGTCATATATCCACCTCACGGGTGCTTGTTTTGCACAATCTTATACATTAGGACTTTGTACTCCTTCACAAACAACACACTGGCAAAATATTCTTGCTACTTTTCCTTATTTCATAACCGTAGTTTCGGTCACAAAAGTTGGAAATATATGCTTGTTTTGAGGTGATGAATCAGAATGGAAAAATCTGAAAGTAAGTGATTATTTGTTCATGTGTTGATCAAGTGATCATGTTTGGACTTGAATGATAAATATGGATGGAGCTATTTTTATTATTAAAGATTGTTTTCAGTTGGAATTATTGTTGTAAATACTATATTTATGGGTGTGCAGTTTGTGATTCTGTATTCATGATATTTAGAGAGATCTGATTTGTTCCTTTATAGCATAAACGGACTTGAATTATATTGTAATTAATGAATATGCACAATGTACTTTAATTTGTTGAGATTTGAAATGAGGTTGCAGGAATTAGAATGGAACTCTCATGTGGCTGACATAGCTTTTATATTTTATTTTTAGATGAAATTTCTATATTTACTTACCTCAAGATATATTTGATTTCATTTTTGTGTGTTGAGACAAGGAACGAGCAAAATGTTGATTTTGCGAAGAACTATTGTCGCTGAATTGTTGATTTTGATCAGAAACAACATGTAGCCTGGAAACAAGAAAGATACTCTATGCACTAAATGATGCAGGAAAAGATGATTCAGCCTGCAGATTGATGTCAAAGAGAACAGCTCTGGAGGTGGTGTTTCGGGCTAAATAGTGGAGAACAGCAGCTGTCGTAATATTGTGAAAATCTATTATGATTAATTATACCTTGTCTATATGATTTCTAGATTCCTATGGATTAGAATACATATTTTATTGGCTAAGCAAGGGAGAAATGTTACGGATGTTCATTAAGATTCTTGATTTGTGAATGCTGGTGGCGGATTTAATCTCTATATGCTTTAGGAAAGTCTTGTTCAGTACATATATCCCATCAATATTTAAATTCATAGAGTATGTGGAATGTCTGCTAAATCCTTGCTTGTGTAAGACTACATATCACTATATGTAAACTTAAAATGTAAGCTTCATATATTCAAATATTGTTTTGTCATTAATTTCCAACAAAACGTGCGTTGCACGTGCAAGCTTACTAGTTTAGGGGAAAAAAAGGTTAGTAGCGAGCCAGCGATCACGTGTCCCATTTTAGTCTTGTTTTTTTTTCCTTTTTAAACAGCCCAAGTGCGTTCTGTTTTATCTGGTTGGGCTGTGTTTCGGGTAGAGTTTATTTTTTTCTCTGCGTCATATAGCAGCAAAACGCAAACTTTTTCAAATAATTGAGAACAGTTTTCAACACACGAACTCTTTTGGAAACGCAAACATTAAAATGATTTTTTAGTGCGTTTTTTTTTTGAAACTCTGAACATTCTCTGGAGTAAAATCTATGGAACCTCCGAATATTTTTTTAACCCACATTTTTTTCAAATTCTAGCACATTTTTTGAAATTCTGATCATTTTTAAACGAAGCAAACAAAATTTAAATTTCTATAGATCTTTTGAAAATGTGAAATGTCTTAAAAACACGAGAAAATTTAGAATAGTCCAAAAAAATAAAAGCACCCACAATTTTTTAAATTCTGAAAAAAAAATATTAAAAGGGAAAAAAAGAAAAGAAAAAATAAAATAAAAACTAAAAAGTCAAAATAAAACCAGAAAAATCAGTAAAAATAACAGAAAAGGAAGTGAAAGAAAGTTGGACAGAACCTTCATAAAAATCGAGGGGAAAGGTGACGACCTGGCTGTCCTAGTGAGACGGCCCATTTATTTCAATCTTCCCTTAGATCTATGCGAAACAGGGGCAATTTGACGCAACGTGCGTGATATAGAAATTGCTATTCCTAGCCATGCTTGTTCTAAAAGAAAGGTTGCCACACCTTGCCAATTCGCACAAAAAAGGCACAATTTGCCACATCTCAAATTAAGCAAGTTTGGTCAAATTAAGCGGGTGTTTGATTCTAGACACTCCAGGTGTGGCAAAAATCTTGTTGTGAGCAATAAGCCCCACATCATATACTAAGACAATCTAAAGTGTGGCTAGGAATTTGAGCACCCTAAGTTAGGCAAGGGTCACAAAAAAATGTGACAAAGTTAGTCACCAATCAAGCATGCCTTAAACATTTGTAACCAACGAACGAGCGGTATGCAAACGAGATGTATGCTAGGAACAGAGAGGGAGAAAAGTTTAAACAACAATAGGGAGATGACGTTCCCTACAAGAGGACCATGGCGTGAACGAACGTGCCCTCACGGAGACTCATTCTAGGAACAGTGTTACCAACGATCATTCCCTCAAAAAATCAACCCCCATGGAATATTTTTAGGAATTGCTATGCTATAACACAGAGATTTAACGTGCTATAATGAGATATTTGCCATGCTAAGAAGAAATAATTGCCATGCTATAGCCGACAGAATTGCCATAGGTGTTTGTCATGGAGCAGCAAGAGAAATTGTCATGTGTTTCAAGGATTTTTCATTCAGAGAGAATTGTGAAGCTAAAAAAATGGAAAGTTACCCACACGTTTAGAAATTTCCATTCTACGCATGAAGTTATCATACATGCTTCCAGTAATTGCCATCCTACATCATAGACAACTTCATGCTAAACACGGGGTCATTCCCGAGAGAGGGGGAGGTATGGGAGCGAACATTTGCGTCATTCGCTCAGGAGGGTACATGCGAGGGACGAGCATTGCTACGTTGTCTCCGCTTTGCGATCAGCGCATGAACGTCAACTCTACGGTATTTCCCTTTTTTGTAAAGGAGTTGAAGCTCTATATTAATCAAACATCAGCATTACAAGAAAACCCCTAAAATAAAGTGAAAATATAGTCCAATCCTCGAATAATCCTCCATCCTCATCCGACACATGGCGACAACATGTTGATGTTGCTACCACCAGAGTTCTACGTAGGGGTGGAGCCAGAAAATTTGGACAATGGGTTCACTCCATGACTCAGTACGAGGATTTTCCATTGATGAAGAGTGGTGTGGCTCTTCATGTGCTTGCCTATGGGTGCTCGGCCTATGCCATCGATGACTATGTCCACATTGGGAAGATACAATCCTCAAGGCATCATCGAAAAAATAAAATATTCTTTCAAAGAGGTTTGAGTGGATGCTAGAAATCCTATGAGAAGTAATACAAAGAAATCATTAGGAATGATGCCTATATGATTCAATCATATGAATCAAACAACCAATGCAAAAGAAATTCCTAAGGATTTTAATCCTCTAAAATTTCTATGAAAATCCTTTGAATTGAGGAGTCCTAAAGCTTTTCCAATTCTTGTGTGGTATTGGTCACTTCTCTAGTTTTTGTTAGATTAGCTGAGTCATGTACTTAATTGCAAGTGTTTTGAATAATGCAAGTGACTTTCTCAAAGACAGGGAGAGCTATTGTAATAATTAATTATTACTTCAAAGACAAAGACAAAGACAAAGAGTACAAAGAGAAGTTAAATGCACAAATACACTACTTGGCAGAAAAGTGCAGAAAAAAGAGTTAATAGCCCTCATAAAAAGCGAGACCTCCATCGATGCTAGCAAGGGCAAGGCCGGCGCTAGGGCTCCGTTAGCGCTGTCGATTGTGGCTGCGGTGACACTCCGCACAATGCAGCAGGAGGGGGAGCGGCTACACCGTGAGTGGCAGGCAGCCGCCGGATAAGGCTGTTGCGGCCCTCCGGTGCCCTTCCGCCGTTGGACGGACCACGACGACATGGACAGCGACGACGGTGCGGCAGGACAGGGCGGACACACATACGAGGTGGTCGTACAGTAGAGGGTTTATGTATTAATTTTTAAGTTTTAGTTAAAAATTGAAATATCGACCTTTTATGTAAATTATGTTCGAATTTTAATGATATTCGCTTGATTTGCATGAAGTTCGTCCGGTTAGTTCAACAAGTGTTCAAAATGTATGCGAGCAGCGTTGGATGGCCACCTCCGGCAACAGTGTCCGCGGACTGGTCTCCCTAGTCCGCGAATCACGAATGAATGCCGGGGCAAATTTACGGGTCAGCGTTGGAGATGTCCTTACTACACTGGAGAAAGTAGTTTTAGTTATTAACAATCTGACACCAATTGAATCTTGTGCGAGTTTATTGTCCTTACTAGCAAAGCCTGCGCGGCGCCGCCGCGGCCGTCGATACGGTCTAATTGTATACATCGTATTATTTGTATGCATAATCTTTCAAGGGAAAAGCATATAAAAGAGAAAAGGCTTTATTGATGACCATCTTACATACACCACACTGCTAAAAAGAGAAATAGATATTAGTACATTCTGAAACGAAAATCCAAGTCTGCTCCCAGGCTCAGCTGCTCCCAGTCAGAAAAAAAATCAAAAAAATACTTACTTAGAATGCAGGTCTCTTTCTCTCTCTCTCTCTCTCTCCCCCCCCCCCTCTCTCTCTCTCTCTTTTTGGTGAACTCTTTACAATTGTACTTGAGGGAGTAATATTATTTCAGTACCAAGTGTATATGCACATCATCAACATATTAGTAGACCCACCCTAATATGTTCCACATATTTGACCAAAAAATGAGTAAAGCAGCATGCCAATTTTAGGTAACAAACTCCTCGTAAACATCTCGTGTACTCTAGATATTTCCATTTGCATATATCTAATCGTAAAGTTCATTATCAAGATATATTTGTAGACCACACACTTATTAATATAATTAACGACACACACATACATATACGCTACATTAATACAAGATTCACAAATTAATACAAAAAGACATGGAATTTTGTCATTTCTTATCATCACATTTAAGTTTAATTGATTAAAACATGTTTTAAGGCACACTTTATTGAGAAATTTATTTTAATTACAAAAAATTAACTTTGGCATGAAATAGCTATAACCGTGGGTTGGAAAAATGACTTATAAACAAGTATTAAAATTTAGTATAAATAATTATATTTGTTCGACTCACACAAGGGAATAATATTTATTGGACCGACTCTGGTGCAATGAAATGGGGATGCAAGGGTCAACGGCAAACACAGGGCAGGGCAACTCTTGTCTTAAAAAGTCAATGGTGTTGCTCTCGAGATCGTAGAATGAGGTGAAGATGACACACTGTGCTTTCCTCACATATGGGTATGCTTCAAGGATTTTGTCCAATCTATCCTTGTCTGAGTGCATGGGCTTAAAATCAGTTAGCCTGATCGACTTGAGTCCAAGAATGTAGTTTTCAATCAGACAATGATCAGTGGCATCTGCATGACATTTCTAAGACTACTCATGTACAACATTATTAATGCACTGCTTTGCTCTAGAGTAGACAAAAAAGAACATCACACTACGAGGGACGAGTTGGGGCGTAGAACTGGTATCGGTCATGGCAACGCTACCGCCGGCAGCCGTGGGCAATTGGTCGAAGTGGTACTGAACAGAGAACATAGTGGCATCGAGCGCCGAGAGGACGCACATGGGGATGCCCCTCCGGTTGCCGACGCGCACTGCCCACGACACGAACAGGTCGGCGAAGATGGCCACGGGCGGCGCAATTTCGAGCCGGTCTAGAAGGCAGTCGAACGGCGCCTCCCTTTTGGTGTGCACGACGTCCAGGAACCCGGCCTAATCGGCGGCATGCCTAAGCTCAGAAGGGATGGCATTGGGGATGGCCTTGAGGTGGACGCCCGACGCATGGGTGGTACGCCGAGCAGCTCGAGCCATTCCTCGGTGACGACGATGGTGGCCGGGATGCCATCGCGGGCAGCGAGGAGGCGGCAAAGGTTCAGTATCACGTTGATGTGGCCGTAGCCACGGAACGACATGGCCACGACATGGCACGGCGGCACCGCCATGGAGCCCACTGTAGCTCGTTGGCAGCGAGAGCGAACGGGGCGGCTATGTGAATCATGACGCGATTCTGCCTCTATCCATGCGCCAAGTATCGTGGTGGGGTGGCGGAAAATGCGAACAAAGGCCACGCTGCAGGCAGGCCGGAATCTCGGCCAATGAACCGCCATTGGGACTCCAACGCATGACCCTAAACGGACGTCCGTTTTATCCGGATTTCATCCATTTGGGTGGGGCAATGGGACGCCATCCGGCCTGTTTTGTGGATGCGTCGGTCGTGCGCCAAACGTGCGGCTGCATCTGGTCTGCCACGGCCTAGAATTATGCAACAAATCAAACATTTGTAATAGTTTTACAACCAAATCGAAATAACTCAAGATCCATGTTCAAATAAGCACAAGCAAATAGTTTATTACAACCCAATTGAAATTGTCTTGAATTTGGAAATCAAATGAACCATCGATACATCTACAGATTGCCAATGTGAGTCCACATGTGCTCAACTAAGTCATCCTGGAGCTGCATATGAGTATGCCAATCACGCATTTCACGATGAAATTGGGTAAACAGTTCAAAGGTTGCCGGTTCTTGGTGCAGAGGCTCAACATTTTCACCATGAAAATCAATATCCTTGATCGTAGATGTTGTCATCACGCTCATCCTCCACAATCATGTTGTGCATGATCACACAAGCAGTAATCACCTCCCAAAGTTTCTTGGTGCTCCATGTCAGTGTCGGGTTTTGAACGATACCCCATCGTGATTGGAGCACACCAAAATCACGATCCACCTCCTTCCTAGCACTCTCTTGCATTTGGGAAAATCTTTGTATCTTCTCTCCTTGTGGTTTGGGTATTGTCTTCACAAGAGTTGATGTAACACCCCAAAAATCGGGTTATCGATTTTTGTGTTGTTATTCCTTCCTAGCTTTTCTCTCCCAAATTTTTCCTCTGGAATCTGGTAAGTAACCAGGTGAATCCAGACAATCCCCAACTTCTCAGTGCCTTTCCCATGTTCTTGTGCCATCCAACCTTCCGTCAATAAACCCCGAATCTCATTCAAACCCTAGTTCCAAAATATTAGAACTGGAAATCCTGCCTTTGTGTTTACAAAGGAGCTATCATTTTCCTTGCTCTGTTAATCCTTCCAAAATTTCCAGAGATCCTCCTTCTCTCATACACCCTAGATGTGCAAAAATATTGCTAAGTCATATGCAATATTTCTCATCTAGAATTAATTCCTTTTTCTTCCATTTTGAGGAATTAAATCCAGGAAAATATCTATCCATCTCCAAAGTTCATGAAAACTTGTGGAGATATTCTTTGTGATCATATTGAGCTCACATAAAAATATTGTCTATAATTAAATAGTGGAAATTGCATTTTCCTATTTAAAGCCAATATCTCAATTTGGGGCCTTTCCAAAGGAACTACCATTTTGGTAACTAGGAAAAATCCCAAATAATTTATGAAGCTTTCCCAATCCATGTGTTCACCATTTCCACCAAAATATCAAGTTCCACAATTCAAAATTTGAGCAGAACACCACTTTGCAAATTCTGTTCAGATTTCTTGTTTGCAAAGGAAGTGCTTCATTCCTTGATCTCCTTGGGATGAAATTTTGCAGGGTGGTTTATTATGAGACATTACCCTTGGATACCAAAAATCATCCCATTTCATTCAGCCAATCTTCCTCAGCAAATTTGCTAAGTTTTTGTCCAGATTGGAGCACTGTGAAGCAAGTACCATTTCTACTTATGAAAATGGTATGAAATTTTTACAGTGCCTTCATATACCTAAATAATTGGTCTCCTCCAAATTTGGGCCATTTTCATCTAGCCATTTGACCCCAGCATCATCTTTCTCATTTCTGGCCAGTTTGCCAAGTTGCAAAGGAAGTATCATCTAGAGTTGCTTGTTTGAGCTGAGATTTGTCCAAGTTAGTCACCTTAGTAGATGATTGACCCCTGCCAAAGATCAGGCCAAGAGGTGCACTGTGGTGGCCACACCACAGCACAAACAGGTTGCTGTTGGCAACTATTTGACCCTGGATCAGTCACCTCAGACCCCTCTAGAGCTCTTCAGTCGCATAGGTCAACTCAGTGATGCGTGGAGAACACCCTAGACACCTTTTGGCGTCGAGCAGGGCATGGCAAGGCCGTGGCCACGTGGTGACCATGGGCAGAGCGTGCCAAAACCGCGCCCTGTGCACCCGACCCTTCGGGAGTCCTCTCCGGCAGGCCCCGACTTGTCCGGGAGTGTCGTAGAACTCCCCACCGCGCGCGTGGACCGTCCAGATACCTCTCCCCCCGTCTCCTAGCTTCTAGCCGGCCCCGACGCCCTGTTGCAACGCGGCCACGACGCCGCCGTCTCGGAGCTTCGGCCATCGTCGCGAAGCTCCTCCCCGAGCCTATTTAAGGAGCCTCGATCCTCTCCCGACCTCGAGAAACCTCCCAAGACGCCCCCCCCCCCAAGCTCTGGAGCTCCCAGGACCATCAATGGCCGAGCCGGCCGATGTCGATCCCCGCAGCCGAGCCCGACCCCCAGCCATCCCCCTCCTTTCTTCTGCGGATGCGGCGACCTACTAGATTCCGCAGAGCCGCCGTTGCCCTCTAGTCCACCAGGGAGGCCCCGTCGGCGCCGCTTTCCCCGAAGACCTCCGGCCATGGCACCTAGCCCGCGGCGATGATGAGGCAGGCTGCCCCGAGCGCTCCCTCGACTTCCAGCAGGCGCGGCGCGGTGCGGCCGAGCCCTGGCGCTCGCCGGCCGGCCCACGGGGGCAGCAAGGCGACGGCCTAGACCAGCGCCCAATCCCCTCTGCCTCCGGCGCGAGGAAGACGACGGCCAGGAGGGATAGAGATGAGAGCCGCGTGGGCCCCGCTCGTCAGCGTCTCTGGCGTTGACCGGCCGACCTGCTGACTGGGATTAGTGAAAGCGTACTTTTCGAAAAGGCGCTTTGCTAATTCGAAAGCGTATTCTGTTGCGTGCTTTAGCTGAAGTGCGCTTTCATAGTCCTGAAAGCGTATTACGGCAAATGCGTTTTCAACCCCAGCCACCGGCCGAATCTGCTAAGTTGTGAGCGTTCACCCGTTAAGAGCTATAGTGAACACTATTCTGTCCACTAGTTTGCTTAACGAACGAACGGGCACAACTTTGCAACCGTAACTCCGATCGAGGTAAAACCAACGCCCACGTCTCGTCGAGCCCGTTCCGATGGCATCATTTTCATAATGTGTTCACACAGTGGAAATGATCATTTTGCCCTTGCCCTATATCTGGCCCCTCTGTGAGGGAACCCTTTCCGGCGAATTCTTCCGCGAGGTGATCGCACTTCTTCCCGGCGTATTCATCGACCCCCAGGCAAGCCAACCTCTTATCATGAGCTCCGGACTTGCGTGATGACTTTGCTTGCACCCTGTGTGTTCATCTGTATCACCTGTTAGTCTGCATTTGCATACACCTGTGGTGACATCGGTATTAGATACTAGCGTTACTTTTCATTTAATGTCATGTCTTGTTTTCATATTGCCATAATAATATTGTTAATAACATTGACATGCTAGTGCTATGGTTTGATCTCATGACTTGATGATCAGTACTATGATCTTGCTATGCTATTGTTAAGTGAGTGTTAGCATTACAATTGTCGATGTAATGGTACGATGAGGGATATGTTGAGTTGGATTAATAAACTAAACTTAGTTGGTTGATCTTGAGTCACCTGTCCGGGCTTATCCGTGCAACCACATTTGCCGGTATGGGACGGCCTTGACTTGGTCTGGCTCCGTGCTCTTTCACCGGTACCTCCAAGACAGAGAGGGTTATGTGTGCGTGCTACCCTGATCAGGTAGGCGGCGATAACCTTGTGAGCCCAGTTGAGTTATGTGGGTACCCGTCCCCGTTTGGGACAGTTTAGTTTGGCCACGACGGTGGCAGGTGTCATGAGGACACAGGGGCCACCCAGGGCAGGACTCCGGGGGAGGATGAATGCCGGTGGTACGATGGGAGAGTCACGGGTCAGGCAGGTTTCGTTGGAGCAACGCTGGTCCACCCGAATGGGATCACGAGGCCAGGTGCTCCATGGTGTGGGTAAAGTGCGCAACCTCTGCAGAGTGTAAAATCTATTCGAATAGCCGCGTCCACGGTATTGGACAGCCCGTCCAGACCTCACTAGGTGGTCAACCGTAACGATGATAACAGGGATGGAGGAAATTTGTCTTGTGTTCGGAAGTGCTCATTGAGTCATGAGTATTTCGAGGGTTCTGGGACAACCCAGAAGAGAGTAAGTTGGTATTCGGTGACAGTAAGTAATTTAAGCACCTAGTGTGATTATTGCTATGCTATGTAGATGAAAGGACGTGGATGTCGCCTAGAGGGGGGGGGTGAATAGGCGCTTTAAAATAATTACGGTTTAGGCTTGAACAAATGCGGAATAAAACTAACGTTTAATATGTCAAGCACAAAACCTAAAACAACTAGGCTCACTTATGTGCACCAACAACTTATGCTACGCAAGATAAACAACTAAGTGATAGCAAGATATAAAGCATGAAACAATATGGCTATCACAAAGTAAAGTGCATAAGTAAAGGGCTCGGGTAAGAGATAACCGAGGCACGCGGAGACGACGATGTATCCCGAAGTTCACACCCTTGCGGATGCTAATCTCCATTCGGAGCGGTGTGGAGGCACAATGCTCCCCAAGAAGCCACTAGGGCCACCGTAATCTCCTCACGCCCTCGCACAATGCAAGATGCCGTGATTCCACTAAGGGACCCTTGAGGGCGGTCACCGAACCTGTACAAACAAGGTTGGGGCAATCTCCACAACTTAATTGGAGGCTCCCAACGACACCACGAAGCTTCACCACAACGGACTGTGGCTCCGAGGTGACCTCAAATGCTCGGGGAAATCTCCACAACCTAATTGGAGACCCCGACGCTTGCCCGGAGCTTTGCACCACAATGATTGAGCTCCGAGGCAACACAAGCTGTCTAGGGCGCCAAGGCACCCAAGAGGAACGAGCTCTAGGGTGCTCAAACACCCAAGAGTAATAAACTTCTCACTTCCACGTATCACCGTGGAGAACTCAAACCTATGCACCAAATGCAATGGCAAGGGCACACGGAGTGCCCAAGTCCTTCTCTCCCAAATCCCACCAAAGCAACTAATGCTAGGGAGGAAAATGAGAGGAAGAACAAAGAAGAACACCAAGAACTCCAAGAACTAGATCCAAGGGGTTCCCCTCACATAGAGGAGAAAGTGATTGGTGGAAATGTGGATCTAGATCTCCTCTCTCTTTTCCCTCAAGAACTAGCAAGAATCATTGGAGGGATTGAGAGTTAGCAAGCTCGAAGAAGGTTAACAATGGGGGAAGAACACGAGCTCAAGAGATAGGGAGCAATGGGGAAGAAGACCCCCCTTTTATAGGTGGGGGGAAATCCAACCGTTACCCCCACAGCCCGCACACAAGCGGTAGTACCGCTCAAGGGAGCGGTACTTCTGCTTACACTCGTCCTGGAACAACAAAGCGGTAGTACCGCTCTGGAGGGAGCGGTACTTCCGCTTGGGGCGGTATTACCGCTCTGGAGGGAGCGGTACTTCCGCTCAAATAATCCCAAGAAGCTAGAAGAAACACTTAGGCGGAAGTAGCCACGGAACCTCAGGGCGGCAGTACCGCTGGAGCGGTACTACCGCTCTGGGGAGAGCGGTACTTCCGCCTAAAACGGTAGTACCGCTCTGGGGGAGCGGTACTTCCGCCGAAAATGGCCAGAGGCCCCCGTGGGCACCAGAAGGAAAATATAAGTGGTAGTAGCAGCGGTAGTACATAGCGGAAGTACCGCCCAAGCGGTACTACCGTGCTACCGAGCAGTACTACCGCTTGTTCAGAGAAAAACAGCTCTGGCACTGAAACTGCCATAACTTTCGCATACGAGCTCCGAATTGAGCAAACTCAAGCTTGTTGGATTCAGGACAACAAGAGCTATCCAACAACTCTTAAGAAGAGGCAGTATAAAAATGCCAATGGTATAGAGATGAGAAACCTCTATCAATGAAGAACCGGCAAAAACTCCAACATCGAAAACATCATAGAAGATGCATATGGACTCCGTTTTCGATGAACTTGAGCTTGTCATGAAGCTGACCATAAGCTCAAGAAACCTCAAAGAGAAAAACCAACCAAGAACCAAGAAAGATGATGATGCCAAGAATGCAATGGTTTGAGCTCTCAACGAACGATACGATCAAGCTACTCACTTGAGAGCCCCCTTGATAGTACGGCTATCTATCCTATAACCCAGTCTCCCAACTACCACTATGAGACCGGTAAAATAGAAAACCCTATCAAGGTCAAACCTTAGCCTTGCGCATAGTCCACTTGAGTTAGATGATGACGATCTTGACTTCCTCAAGATAGACCACCTTTCTTGATTGCGTTGGCTTGATGAAGATTAGTTGATTGCTCCCCCATACTCCACTATGGGTGAGCCACTCTTCGGCACATCTTCACAAGTCCATTGTCACCACAATGGACTGCAAGCTTCAAGCATGATCTCTCCGTGATGCTTCACTTGAACTTGCACACCGCAACCTTGATGATGATCACCACTTGATGTCATCCTCCATGGGTTGTATGAGATCTTCCTCTTGACGCAAGCCCATGGAAATATACCTAACCCCACAACGAACTCTCACGTAGACCATGGGTTAGTACACAAAGCGTAATGAACAATGCTTACCATACCATGGGATCACTTGATCCCACTTGGTACATCTTCTACGCTTTGTGTGTTGATCAACTTGAATCATTCTTTGCCTTAATTTTGATCAACCTTGTGTCTTCTCTTCTCTCTTCACAAAGATGATGTCTTGAAGGTAAACATGAATGTTCACACAATCTTCTTCTTCAAGACATGCTTGCAATGAGATCAACTCTCACATGGCCAATCTTTGGATAAAACCTTACATACCACCTTGGTCACCATATAAACTCCTTGAAACCAACACATGTACTTCAAGAAGTGCCTATGGACAAATCCTTCGAATATAACTCAAGGCAACCATTAGTCCATAAGGATTGTCATCAATTACCCAAAACCACACATGGAGAAATGTGCTCTTACAGTAGATTATATGCCTGATCCATGTTATGCCATGCTTGATCCATGTTTTCCTGTTAATTCCATGCCATGTTTAGAATAAGTTCTTATATAGCATAGGGCTTGCTTTGTCATCTGCTTGTTTGGATGCTATGTATTTGGTTGTCTTGCGAGTATATTCAAAGTACTCACCTGGCCTTGCACGTGGCCAGTTGCAGGAGAAGAATCCGTCGTGCTAGATCGTAACCTAGCCAGTCCTGTGAGTTATGGAGCCTAGCCAGAGACGTCGTTGCCGCTGAACCAAGACCTCCGCCGCCATTTAGTTAGCCTTGGAGCTATGTAATAGTGTTGTAAGCAACAGTATTGTAATATCCCATTTTATATAATAAAGCCATTTTATGCTTGGAATTGTTGTATCATGTCTTTGACGTGCGCCAGGTCTTATCCTGGGACTGGCGTGCGTCGGCCCTCTATCGGGGTGCCACAGTTGACCATTGAGGGTAGATACCATCAGCTAGGTAGTACCCTTTGTTGTAATGGTGGTCATTGTTCTCAAAGTTGACATATGGAGAGTGGCCTTCTGCAAGCCTTGCGAACACTGGTGAACGCTGAAGCACGGTGATATCATTATTAGAACAGCCATGCCGAAGAAAGAATGACAGATCCAAAGATCTTAAGAAACCACCGCTTCTAGTATGACAGTGGCACCTTTCACATGCCCCGTGTACCGCCTCTGCCAAGCAAATGGATAGTTCTTCCACCTTCAATGCATACGGTCTATACTGCCAAGCATGCCCGACCAGCCCCTCTCAGCATTGATCTCCAACAACCTCTCTGTATCAACGACATTGGGCTATCTCAAGTACTCAGGGCCAAACATTGCCACCACAGCCTTGTAGAAATTGTACATTGACTGAAGGCATGTGGACTCACTCATACGCACGTACGCATCCACAAGATCGTCTGTAATTCCATATGCAAGCATGCGGATAGCCGCGGTGCATTTCTGATAAGAGGAGAACCCAAGCTTGCCAAGGGCATCCCGTTTGCACTCAAATATGGGTCATATGCTACCAGTCCCTCACTAATATGGTTGAACACATGCCTCGTCATACAGAATCGATGGCGGAATTGATGTGGTTTGTAGAGCGGGCCATTCTCAAAGTAATCGGCATAGAGCAAGGTTTGGCCGCTCTCCCTATTGTGGTTCAAG
This sequence comes from Elymus sibiricus, assembly GCA_039707655.1. Classification (NCBI taxonomy): domain Eukaryota; kingdom Viridiplantae; phylum Streptophyta; class Magnoliopsida; order Poales; family Poaceae; genus Elymus; species Elymus sibiricus. The sequence continues at coordinate 350,671,401 of CM077663.1, forward strand.
GCCGGAGCATGACCCGGGACCGAACCCCTAAACCGAGGCCGCTTCCGGGCAATGTGGTCATTGACGACTAATGCAGCCACCACAATGTCTTCGTCATCCGAGGACGAATCATCCGATGAACAAATGAAATTTTGAAAAAAATACTCATCGCCATTGTCCATGATACCTTGCGAGCAAAGTGTCGAACACCTTGCAGTCGTGATGGTGGGCACGACTTGCGTTCGTCGGCGGTTGCAGTTGGCGTGCCCCTCGCAAGAAGTCGGCGAGGCTGCCGTTGGCGTTCAGCGCCCTGCGGCTATGCAGCTCCTGCCTGAAGGTGATGAGGTCGACGGCCGTCGTCACCGGCCGTTGCTTCTCCCCCCATCGAAAGAGCCACGAACACCACTTGCGTGGGGGGGGGAGGCTATGGCATGGGGTGGTCTGGCAAGTTAGCGAGGAAGACGACCGGAAAAAAATGGGTAGGGACGGCGGCGGCGATGGCGGGGCGGAGGGAGAGAAAAGAAGGGTTGTGTCCCCGATGGACGGGCAGGGAGGGCAAGGGTACGCATGGCAGCCCGTCCGTGTGTGTCCGCTTCGGTGCAAACGCGGTCCAAATTTGTGCCGGGATGGAGCAAAAGCTGACCGAAAACGAACAAATTTCTGCGTTGGACTGAATTTTCTGTCCATTTACCCCAAACAAACATGGCGGGATGATTTGAGGCCGTGCGTTGGAGTTGGCCTAAGTCATGTATTTGATTTACTTTAAGCCCGTGTTGAACCAGGGAGGCCCCACGCACATGCAAAAGCATCAGGCCTCCAACGACCACCGCACATATACGCACAGCACCTCACATATGTGTTCTTTTTACACTCACGCTGTGTTTGGTAGAAAAGTATTGCAAAACTCAAAGTACTGTAAAACCACAGTATTTTAGGCTGTAGCTGCATGATACCACAGTTTTGGCATACCAAGATATTTTAGAGTATTGAGAATATCGTGACCCTGTTTGGCAAATGCTTGTATGCAACAAAGTAAATTCCCTAGCTAGCCGTTTGAAGCAGTTACAGCATGTGTATTGCTAACTAGCTAGCCGCATACACTGAAACGGCCATGCACAACAACCAGCTGCATGTACTGAACGACCATGTACAAAGCTAGCATACCAATAAGAGGCAGTTGAACGGGAAGTTAAGCTTCTGGCTGCAGAGAGAGCGGCGGGAGGGGCAACAGCGTGACCGTCTGGAATCGGGCCGGCGGCCGGCACGGAGCGGCGGCAGGTGCGCCCTGTGAGGATGATAATATCCATGGCCACCGACGAAGATAATCTGCAAAGACTACAGAGCCGACATGGCTTGGAAAGAGAAGAACAAGGAAGAAGCTAGGCATGCGGCGTTTTGTTCGCTTGCTCAGTTTTTAAAAAAAGAAGTGGGGGTTCTTTTTTTAGACAGAGATAATACTGCGGTTTTGCAGATACCACAGTATTAATACTACAGTTTTTACTGGTAGCCAAACAAGTTAGATTAAATTAAACTGTAGTATTTAGAAAAACTACTAGCAAACATGCACGTGCGCTGCACCGGGAGAGAAAAAATGTCACACACACCTCTACTACAATAACAGAGTGCTCAAGACGAGATAATTTGGTTGTGCATTGTGGTGACATGTTTTTTTTCATGTTCGCCGACTGGAGCGGCATCAGTGAGGCTGTAGGAGCTCGGGTACAGAGCAAGGACTCGTTGTATCAAGGCGGGACGGGTGAGTCGCTAGGGAGGCTGCAGTCGGCTGGCGACAAGGTAGTCACTGGAGCATGGGGCATGGTCAGCCGGCAACCACGGCGATTTAACAGAAGTGGTGACACTGTCGTCGTCTCACCTTATCGTGCATCGTCGTGGTCGCCGTCGTCGTCTCACCTTATCGTGCATCGTCGTGGTCACCGTCTCACCTTATCGTGTATTTTCATGGTCGCCCTTGTCATCTCACCTTACCGTGCATCGTCGTGGTCGTCGTCGTCCAGCCGCATCACGGCGTGCTCGCGGCGCAGCAGTCTCCTGAGTGGGAGACCACGTTGGGATGTTCAAACTAATTGAAGTGTGGAGGAGAATCAAAACGCAGAGGAAAAGCTTGTCGTACTGGCTAGCAGCGTGTGTGTAGCAGCTGCTGGTCGTGGGTTCGATTCCCACCTGGGCGCTTATTTTTTTTGTTGGTTTTTCACCGGACGAAAAGCAAACTCACGCGAGAGGAATAACCACGACGGACGAAAAAAAATCGGGTCCAACCGAAAACGAAAAAAGTGGAGAAACAATCCTTCTTTTAATATTATTATTATATATTATATATTATTATTATTATTACTAGCACAAATGCCCGTGCGTTGCAACGGGAGAGAAAATATCCCACATCCCTATGCTAATAGGCATGGCTCAAGGATCCCTCCATCCGCGTCCTCTATTTCAACTTGGTGCCAACACACCAACAGTGGTTGCAGTGTTCATCTCATCACAACAGTGGCCCGGTTTGCCGGCGGTTCTGTTAGGGACCGGACCAGCCTCGGACCATGTCCACCCTGAGTTGGACGGCGTGACATCCTATCTACAATGACACCAAGTCCAGTTCGATTACATATACTTGGTGATCAGCCGCCGGCGGTGCCGCTCAGAAGGCCTCTCGCTCGAACTCGGCCATCTCCTCGCAGAAAAATCAAGAGATGGGAGACGTGGGGGAGAGGGCATATAGCGTCTAAGGCTTATACGGGAGCGGACCGGGAGGAATTTGTGATTTGGAGGAGCACAATTGCTGGGCGTCGCGCATCGTTTTTTACGTATCCGAACGAAACCAGAACGCATCGTTTTTACGTATCCGGCAGAAGCGTATTATGACGGTGAGCGGACAGAAGCAATAGCCGCTTTATTATTTGATAAAGATAGCAAACATGGTCGTGCGTTGCAATGGCGAAAAACCATCACATGGACCTAATTCGATAAGCATGACTCAAGCGTCCCCCTCACATGTCCACGTCTTCCATTTCAACACGGCACCCCATTCATGTTGTCTTTTTCCCCTCCCCCCTATATAACTGCAATTAATGACAATACAATAAAAGCTAAAGTAACAATTAAAAACACATTAAGATATGCAAAAGTTGAAAAGTTTATGAAATAAATAAATAATCAATTGATTCCAAATTATAGTTCACTTCAAAAATAAGAAAAATCAATTAAGCATGAAGAATCATATTTTTCTAACAAAGAAAATAGGAAGACTTGTGCTGCCGGGATCTACCTAAATGATAGAAAAAAAATAAGCATTAACATAGTCTAAAATTCTAAGAAGGCAATGTTTGAAGTGCACATGATTTACTGCACTGGTTTGCCGGAAAATTATGTATTTTTTTACAACGGCAGGAGAAACTCAGAGACCAAAACCCGGGAAAAGACAAATCAGTAGCATGAATACAAATGTGTGTAGACTCAAGTTGAATCTACCATAGCATATACATTTTCATTGCGATCAATAATGCAACCATACGCGGTAGTTAAAATCAGTTGAAGATGAAAATCTCTTTTATTTCACCCGGATGAACTTTGCTCTTGCGTACAGCCATACACCGCATACTGCGGACGACACACGTCCTGGTGGGGTCGCCCACTTGCCCAGCCTTATCTCCTCCAGTGGATCACGAGATCCACTAAAAAGTTCCACCGAGTTCGATCCCGTTTTTCCTCCCCCACATCTAGCCACAGCCTGCTGCTACTCAAGCTCACCCGCTGTTGCGCCAGTTCCACACACGGGTGCTGCATGCCGACGCTTTATCGTGGTGATGGTCCACGACTGCCGGCGTTGTTGACTCAGTGTTGCCGGTGCGGCGACGTGACCCTTGTCGGCGCCGCTGGCGCTGTAATGCAGCACTCGTGCGCTGCGCTGCTGTGCGGCCCGGCGGTGGCCGCCGGTGCTCCGATGCATTGCAGCGTTCGACTGTTGCTGGCGCTGTGACGCGGCGGCCGTCGTCGGCTGCTGGTGCTGCAACGCAGTCCTTGCCGGCGCTGCTATGCGACACTCGCGACACTGCGCTGATTCTGCTGCCACGGAGTCGGGGTTTGGTGCTTCAGGGGCCGCCGGTGACAGGTCGCACAGCACATTTCTTCTCCTTCTTCATGTCTCCTCCTCACCTGCACTTTTCTTTTTGCCTTGGTTATGCAGGGAGCACGCAAGGAGCCTCGCCACTGCCGCCGGCACCCGGAGGTCGTCGCGCCGCTGCTGCCGGCACCTCCGAGTTCGCCGGGCGCTGAGGCCCTTCCTCCCCTGCGTCCGGCACCGCCACTCTCTGGCTTGCCTCCAAGCGGATCCAGCTGCCCTCGACCGTTCTCGACCTCGTCTAGCCATTTTTGACGCGCCACCGCTGGATCCGTCTCCATCGCACCGGATCCGTCCGGATCCAGCTGCCCTCGACCGTCCCCGGCCTCGTCTACTCCTCCCCGTCGCCGGATCCGTCCGGATCCAGCTGCCCTCGACCGTGTCCCCGGCCTCGTCTGCTCCTCCTGTCGCCGGATTTGATGCGCCGCCATCCCCGTTCCCCTTCTGATTATCCTCACCTCTGTTTCTTGATTTCTGTGGTCGCTTGTTGAATAATCAATTTGTACCTATATGAACCGGTGAGATTAGGTGTAATTAAGCGATGTGGTATTATTACTTAGCCACATCATATAATTTTTTCGGCATGATCCTAGCAAGGCAAGGAGAAAGCCCATCAGAACATGAGGTCCAGTACGGGGGCGGCGTGAAGGACGCGGCACGAATCTGAAATACGAAACGTTTTCTTTTTCACGTATATACTGGACTGCGGGTTAATTACTTAAAACCACAGGGGGCTTTTTGCAAAAAGTGCACGACGACGGACAACCAGAAACCCAATTATCTTTATTATTATATATATATATATATATATATATATATATATATATATATATATATATATATATATATATATATATATATAGACTAGTACAAATGCCCGTGCGTTGCACCGGGCGAAAAGGTGGACACAACCTGCTTCATGTGTCATTGTGTATTATTTTTTATCTATTTTTAATAAACGTTGACAATATGATTAAACGTGGGAATTTTTTATTTTTAATAAAAGCTAACGTTTTAGCAAAAGAGCCCGTGCGCTACAACATGTATGAAATAAATTCCAGGGTCGTGTGCGGCTACTTTCCTTAACACCATCATCAAGGCTCGAACAAGATCAGGATTAGGACATGCAGAACTGCAGAGGAGATGGTACGAGGGAGGGGAGTAGCCTGTAGCCACATGCATGGAGGTGGTGTATAGAAGGACCGAGGACATGCTCGGCGTAGCCATGACCACATGCCCCCCCCCCCCCATCTCTCTCTCTCCGGCCCTAGCCGGCACGCGGGACGAAATAGGACACAACCCCTCCACCAGATCCAGCTCGAGCAAGCACCGTTGTCGTACTCTTTCAACTCTTCGTCACTCCCTCCTTTTTATCTCACCAACGACATAGGAAACATCCAGACTCGAGGAATATATTGATGATCAGGTAGTCCATATGTGAGCCCCAAATATCTTTTCCTTTAAAAAATAGTATTTCTTTCCAACAATATGTGAGCCCCAAATATCTTTTCCCTTAAAAAATAGTATTTCTTTCCAACAAATTTTTGAACAAATTTTTTCATTATTTCAATCACAAATATTTTAAGTGCTGTAAGAGCATCTACAACCAAACCCCTCATACCCTTTTTAAATGCCCGGGTAGGCCGCCCGGTCACCGTCCGATCGAAAAAATTCGACCCAGACGGACGCCCTAAACGGGCCTCAAACGCCCGGGCTGACCGGCAACCCTCATATCCAGCCCAAATATGGAGCGAACATGAGGCTGCCCGGGGCACGCCCGCCACGTCAACTCGGCACACCATCGACCCCACAAATACCCGAGTCCGGAAACCCTAGACATTGGTCACTTTAGTTTCCGTCCACTCCACTTATTTTGTATTTATTTTACTGGACGTGCAAGCATATATGTTTTCACCATGTATGCCCTAACCTATGTATATATGTTAGTCAAACATTACCTAATAATTATCCTTTTATGTACGTTTTTTTTTCAATTTTCGCGTCCTAGTAGCCAGTAAGTATGAGTTTGTGAGGGATATACACGGAGTCAATTCAACCTTTTCTTTTTTGAGATAATCCAAGTTCAACCTTGAAAAAAAGCCGTGAACTAACCTGTGGTTGTAAGTCTTGATGATCGTATTTTTTGCATTTATTTTTGAATTTTCGATGATGTGCATTCAGTGAGAGAAGATGTTTCCGTTGACCATGAGCCGTCTACGGTGGCTTCATAAATCATCAAGATGATATATCAACTCAGTCACTTAGAAATGCTAGTAAGGATTGGGTATCGTGTGTGTTCATAAAGATAAATGTACACGCGTATATATGAGCCATCTGCGTATGTACTGTGTTAAGAAAATAATGCAATGTGTAATAGGAGAACAAACAGTGCACTAACACGTCCGTGTAAACTCAGAGATTTTTACCCGTCCGTGATTAAAAACAGGAAAAATACCGCGGTTAACATGTGTGCACGCTAGCCTAACACAACCGACTGGTCTAGAAGAAACCAGCCGCCTCGCTGGCGCTCGTTCAGCCATATACGGACTCGTCGGTCGCAGTCATCCATGTTGACCGCGGTTCGTTCTGTTCCGAACGGCTCGGCTCTCGCCCATCCAGACCCAGATCCACAACCCCTCAGACACGCCGCCGCTGGCCGCCTGCGCCCACGGCCGCCGGGATCCCCCCAAGCTCCACCCACCTTCATGCCCTCGTCCCCAAGCTCCACCGCCGATGGATCCGCCGCTCCATCGGCCACATGGCACGGGCTACACACCCACGCGCCCATCGGGACGCTGCTTCCCCGTATCCCGTGCGCCACCGGGAAATCCCACGACGACCCGTGAGGAGCTGGCTCCGGCCGTGCGCTCGAGGCCGCCTTCGCTCTAGTACAGACGGCCGTCTCGTACTCGTTGGGCGGCCATGCTCATGTCCCAGCACCGTCCCCGTCGACTCTTTCTCCTCTGCTTTTTTGGATTTCTTGCACCGGCCGTCCTCGTCGGCTCTTTCGCCTCTCGGCATGCTCTTATCGATTTCTTGCACCGGCCGTCCCCGTCGGCTCTTTCTCGTCTGGGCATGCTCTTTTGGATTTCTTGCGCCTCTCTCCTGCTTGATTGTTCGTGACCTTCACCCATATCTCGCCCCTTTTTCTTGGCCGTCGCCGCGCGCTGCGGCTGTCGCTCTCCAACGCCAGCTTCACGGTCCCCGTGGCCATCTCCCTGTGCAGCGCGGCTACTAGCATGGACAGCTCAATGAGGAACGCCGGCGGCGCCCGCGTGTCCTCGTGGATGGCCAGGCTCAGCCGGCCGCGGCGGTGCCCGAAGAGCGTCACCGCCGGCGCGTGGTCTGCAAGGAGGGCCCTGCTGCCGCTGTATCGCCCGAGCAGCGCGTCCATCTTGCAGCCGGTGCTGGTGGTGAGCATCGGCACCAGCTTGAACATCTTGAAGAGCCCCACGACGGCGCCGCCGGTGTTGCCGTGCTTGGTACGGCGCCCCAAACGAGCACGCCGGCCGCCTTATCGGCCTCCGCCACGACGCCTCGGCCCATTCCTCATTCTTGGTTTCGAGCGGCGCGAACGCACGCCCGGCGCGACGGCTCGCCCAATTCCTGGTATCGGGCGGTGCGGACTCCCTCTGCGACGCATCACCCCTTCCTTGGCTCCTGCGGCGCGGAGGCCGGCGGCAAGCGGCGGCGCATGCCCGCCGGTGGAGAACGCAAATGGATAGGAGCAGTGGTGCACGGTGGTGAACAAGTTTAATTAAGGATTACAGGGGTGTTTTTGCAAAAAGGAAGCGTTTTCGAGATACCACTTAAAATGGGACTGCGGGTTGGATTTACAAAAGCATAGGGACTTTTCTGCAAAACATGACGACGACGTACTATTTGCAAACATTTTATTTAATCGGCGAACATTTCTAGAATCGACTAACATTTTTTTGGGATTTGATGAAACAATTTTCTAAATTAATGAACATTTTTTGAACTGCATGATCTTTTTTGAATCAGCATATATTTTGTGAATCAATAAACTATATATTTGAATTTATGAACAGTTTTATTTTATGCTATTTTTTAATACATGAATATTTTTTCAATTGGCGAAATTTTGTGAAATTTTAAAACATTTTTTAATACATGAACTTTTTTAGAAAAACTCATGAATGTATGTTTATTTCCCGGACATTTATTAGAAAATTTGCTAATATTTTTGAAAAATCACAAACAATTTCTAAAGCCACAATCATTTATGAATTATTAAATATTATTTTAAAATTCCCAGTTTTTAATGTTGGAAACTTTTTTAAATTCACAAATTATTTAAAGTAGAAAAAACCAACGACGGAAAAGAAAAACAAAAAATAAAAAATTGATCACCCATATATGGGTCGGCCCAGGCGAGCTGTGTCTTTTTCTAGCGCGCTGGGCGTAGTATAGGAGATTCTTAAATGGGCCGGCCCAGTCCGGATTTTTCTGTGTGGAACGTTTTTTATAACTTATAGGTGGCATTGGTGGGTAATATTTTGCAACTTCGGGGGCAATTTTAATGACGTACGGGCAGAAGCACTCCGTACTTTAATATTATTATTAATAGTAGGTATAGATATAGATATAGATAGTATTCCTAGAAAACTTAGAAAATACTTTGCTATCAAACGGGTCCTAAGGTTTTTTTAGACAGAAAAAGGAATTTCGTTGGATACAATACCCAGAATATAATCTAGCGGTACTTGGTTACACCTTAGAGCAACTCAACGCGCCGATCTAAATGGACGCGCGTTTTGTTCACTCTTTGTTCGTTTGGGTCGGCGTGTCCGCCCAACGCGCCGACGTATTTTCGTCCTCGTGGCGGGTTTGCGTCCATTTTAAGCTCTTTTTGCGACATATCATAAAATTTTGGCCTAAATTCACATAATTCAAAAAAATGCAAATATCTTATAGTTTATCCATACGCTCATCCTCTATGATCATGTTGTGCATGATCACGCAACCAGTCATCACCTTTCACAACTTTTTGGTGCTTCAAGTTTTAGCAGAATACCGAATGATGCCCCATCGAGATTGAAGAACACCAAAGGCACGCTCCACATCCTTCCTAACACTCTCTTGTGCTTGGGCAAATCTCTTCCTCTTCTCTCCTACAGGGTTGGGGATTGTCTTCACAAGAATAGTCCATTGAGGATAGACACAGTCAGTTAGGTAGTATCCTTTTTTTTGTAGTGGTGGCCATTGATCTCAACATTGGCCTCCGGGCAGTTGCCTTCTGCAAGCCTTGCAAACACCAAAGAGCACTGAAGCACGTTGATGTCGTTGTGAGATCTGGCCATGCCAAAGAAAGAGTGCCAAATCCAGAGATCTTGTGAAGCCACGGCCTCAAGTATGATAGTGCAAGCTTTCGTATGGCCCCTATACTGCTCCTGACAAGCAGAAGGATAGTTCTTTCACTTCCAGTGCATACAATCTATGCAACCAAGCATCCCCGGAAATCCCCTACTCGCATTGATCGCTAACAACCGCGATTTATCTGTAGCAGTTGGCTCTCTCAAGTACTCTGGGCTAAACACTGCTACCACAACCTTGCAAGACTTGTACATATAGTCTAGACACGTGGACTTGCTCATTTGGACATACTCATCAATGAGATCACTGGATACTCCGTATGCAAGCATCTGAATAGCTGCAGTGCATTTCTGATATAAGGAGAAGCCAATCTTTCCTAGGGCATCTTCCTTACACCCGAAACAGTTATCGTACGCCACCACCCCTCTCGGATACGGCTGAACACATGTCTAGCCATCGGAAAATGACGCCGGAATAGGTGGTGTTTGAAGAGCGGGTTAGGGGACTGGAAGTAGTCCTGACAGAGTAGGCAATGGCCGCTCGCTTTGTTGTGATTAAACGCCAGAGTATCGACCGAGATCGAGCCCCTGAACATCGGCCGCTGCCTACTCATGTGGTCATGGACGACTAAAGCATAAACAGCAATCTCCTCATTATCGGATGAAGAATCATCCGAATCACAAATTAAATTTTGGAAAAAGTATTCGTTGTCGGAGTCCATTTATACCTTGCGGGAAAACCGTCAAACACCTTACTGGCATGGTGGAAGAAGACGGTGTGTGAAGAGCCTCGCGCCTCTCAGAGACCAGGTAGCAGGCCAGTCAGGCATGGAGGCGAACGTGGCTGCATCCGACGAGCGAGGTAGCCGCACTTGTGTGCTGCCGGCAGGCAAGACGAGGTGGTGGTGGCGTCGGTGCTGCGACAGAGGCAAAAACGGTCCATCGAATGCCGAAGTATGGGTCTGTTGGCAGGTGGCGGGCCTCTATGGGAGGTATGTGTTGGAAATATGCCCTAGAGGCAATAATAAAGTAGTTATTATCATATTTCCTTGTTCATGATAAATGTTTATTATCCATGCTAGAATTGTATTGATTGGAAACTCAAATACATGTGTGGGTATATAGACAACACCGTGTCCCTAGTGAGCCTCTATATGACTAGCTCGTTGATCAAAGATGGTCAAGGTTTCCTGGCCATAGACATGAGTTGTCATTTGATAACGGGATCACATCATTAGGAGAATGATGTGATGGACAGGACCCAAACTATGAAAGTATCATATGATCGTGTCAGTTTATTGCTATTGTTTTCTGCATGTCAAGTATCTATTCCTATGACCATGAGATCATGCAAATCATTGACACCGGAGGAGTACCTTGTGTGTATCAAACGTCGCAACGTAACTGGGTGACTATAAAGATGCTCTACAAGTATCTCCGAGGTTGTCTGTTGAGTTGGCATGGATCAAGACTGGGATTTGTTACTCCGTATGACGGAGAGGTATCTCAGGGCCCACTCGGTAATACAACATCATAATGAGCTTGCAAGCAAAGTGACTAAAGAGTTAGCCACGGGATCTTGTATTACGGAACGAGTAAAGAGACTTGCCGGTAACAAGATTGAACTAGGTATGGAGATACCGACGATCGAATCTCGGGCAAGTAACATACCGATGAACAAAGGGAACTGCATACGGGATTAACTGTATCCTTGACATAGAGGTTCAACCGATAAAGATCTTCGTAGAATATGTAGGAGCCAATATGGGCATCCAGGTCCCGCTATTGGTTATTGACCGTAGAGGTGTCTCGGTCATGTCTGCATAGTTCTCGAACCCGTAGGGTCTGCACACTTAATGTTCGGTGACGATTTGGTATTGGTGACCGAAGGTTGTTCGGAGTCCCGGATGCGATCCCGGACATGACGAGGAGCTCCGGAATGGTCCAGAGGTGAAGATTGATATATGGGAAGTTCCGTGTTGCTCACCAGAAAAGGTTCGGACGTCACTGGTAGCGTACCGGGGGTGCCAGAAGGGTTCGGGGGGTCCACCGGAAGGGGCCATGAGCCTCGGAGAGCTCCATGGGCTGTGAGAGGGGCGCACCAGCCCCTGGTGGGCTGGCCGCCCCTCCCACATAGGCCCATGCGGCTGGAGGGTGGGGGCCTGATGTTTACTACGCAACTTTATTCTTGTAGACTTTGTTGGGCCTCCAAGCGCAGAGTTTTGTAGAACAGTAGCAATTTTGCCTCAAGTGGATGACCTAAGGTTTATCAATCCGTGGGAGGTGTAGGATGAAGATGGTCTCTCTCAAACAACCCTGCAATCAAATACAAGAAATCTCTTGTGTCCCCAACACACCCAATACAATGGCAAATTGTATAGGTGCACTAGTTCGGCGAAGAGATGGTGATACAAGTGCAATATGGATGGTAGATGTAGGTTTTTGTAATCTGAAAATATAAAAACAGCAAGGTAGCAAGTAACAAAAGTGAGAACAAACGGTATTGCAATGCTTGAAAACAAGGTCTAGGGTCCGTACTTTCGCTAGTGAAATCTCTCAACAATGCTAATATAATTGGATCACATAACCTTCCCTCAATGTGCAACGAAGAATCACTCCAAAGTTCTTATCTAGCGGAGAACATAAGAAGAAATTGTTTGTAGGGTACGAAACCACCTTAAAGTTATTGTTTCCGATCGATCTATCCAAGAGTTTGTACTAAGATAACACCAAGTTATCCTTTCTGATCGTTCTATCTAAGAGTTCATACTAGAATAACACCATATGATACGCATCAACCAACTCTAATGTCACCTAGATACTCCAATGTCACCACAAGTATCCATGAGTTAATTATACGATACGCATCAAACAATTTCAGATTCATAATACTCAATCCAACACAAAGAACCTCAAAGAGTACCCCAAGATTTCTATCGGAGAAAGTAGGACAAGAACGTGTATGAATCCCTATGCATAGATTACCCCAATGTCACCGCGGGAATCCGCAACTTGAGTACCAAAACATATATCAAGTGAATCAATAGAACACCCGATTGTCACCACGGGTATCCACATGCAAGACATATATCAAGTGTTCTCAAATCCAATATTCAATCCAACATAACGATTCTCAAAGGGAAAGATTCAATTCATCACAACATGATAGCAAGGGAATAACATCATATGATCCGACTATATTAACAAAGCCCGTGATACATCAAGATCATGACATCTCAAGAACACGAGAGAGAGAGAGAGAGATTGAACACATAGCTACTGGTACATACCCTCAGCCCCGAGGGTGGACTACTCCCTCCTCTTCATGGCCTCCGCCGGGATGATGAAGATGGCCACCGGAGATGGATTCTCCTCTCCGGCAAGGTACTGGAACGTCTCCAGATTGGTTTTTCGTCGATACAGAGAGTTGCGGTGGCAGAGCGGAGAGTCTAGGGTTATATCTGATGGTTTCTATATTTATAGGATTTTTGGGCGTCGGTTTCACGCCAAGATGGGCCACGAGGAGGGCACGATACACCAGGGCGTGCCTGGGCCCTTTGGCGTGCCCTGGTGGGTTGTGCCCACCTCATGGCTCTTCTCCGGTGGTTCATCGCTCCAATATTGCTTATTTGGTCTAGAAAAAATCACCAAAAAGTTTCGGGCGATTCCGAGAACTTTCATTTTCTGCACAAAAACAACACCACGGTAATTCTTCTGAAAACAGCGTCAGTCCTGGTTAGTTCTAAATAAATCATATAAAGTGCATCAAAACCATATAAAAGTATTGTAAACATAGATGAATATGGCATGAATACTTCATAAATTATCAATACGTTGGAGACGTATCGGCATCCCCAAGCTTAATACCTACTTGTCCTCGAGTAGGTAAATGATAAAAGAACTAATGTATGAAGTGTGAATGCTAGCATAGTGCATAATTTTGATCAATGATAATTTCAACCACTTTTCCTAGCATCATAACAGCAAGTCTTTCTCATAAAACTCATCATGATAAAGTAGCAACTAATTCACATGTTACAGTTCAAACAATGAATTCTCTTGAAACTTAACAACCTACGTTCTTAGTCACCAAACAATTGCAATTCAACTTATTCTCAACAAAGTCTAAGTAAGAGCTCCACATACTCAATCATCATATAGTCTTCTATGATTGCTAGTACTCACACTACACCACGCACCAGATTTCCCTACCGATGTGTGTTGGGAAAAGTCAATTTCGCCAACACACCGTTGGTTGGGAAAACTTCTAACTAACTGTTGGTCGGTAATACTTAAGTATCGTGTCCAACTGTCGGTCGGCAATTCTTGGATATTTCATGTTGGACTGTCGGTCGGGAAAGCTTGTGTCTTTGTCAGACTGTTGGTCGGCGATTAATGCCGACCGACGGTTGGTTGCTAATTGGGCCGGCCCGTCTTTGCGCGCGCGGGGCCGAAAACTTAGCGCCAAGCCTCCCTCCTATTTTTTTCATTCAGCCTTCGTGCCACGACCAAATCCAAATCCCCGAAACCTAAATCCTCTCACGCACTCCCTCCGCCACCGACCGCTAGCTCTCTAGCAGCCCGCCCGCCGTCTCCAGCACGCCGTCACCGCGGCAGCAAGGTTGCTGCCCTGTCTCCTTCATCCTCCTGCACCCCCACTGCTTAGCCCCCAAACACTTCTAACCCTAGCTTGTGAGCTGGAGTTTGGGAAGGGGCAAGGCGCGGTGTTGGACGCCGTCGTCCTCTCAGATCCGGGGCTGAGAGAGAGAGAGAGAGGTGGGTCACCTGTGAGAGAGCACTCGCACCCTCGCTCGTCACCCAGGCGCCGCCACCACCGCCGCCACGCCATGGACTTCCTCCGATCTGTGCTCGCCGGTTCGTTTGAAGAAGGATCTGGCCGTTGACTGCTGGTGCTTCCCCTCCCCCGGCGGTGAGTGTTCTTCTCACTCTCCTCTCCCTCTCCACCCCTCCCCAATCGGTGCTGCCGTTAGTTGATTTGTTTGCTTTTCCATTTTCCGTTCAGATCAGCCATGACTTGGGATAGTACTTCTATCCAGCAAGCAGCGCTTCGGCTGGGAGCTCGAGCTCAAGCAGAACGTCAAAAATACGGGCTCTATCTGCTAATGGGGTAGCCGTCAATGCAGTCTAAGAGCTGGCTACTGCTCCTGTGATTTCTGTATATGAGAGGATGAGAACTTGAGAAGAACACGCTTGATGCTATGATTGCAAAATAAAAATCTATACTACAGGTATTCCTTTCAGTAGTGTTGCAGCAAACCTTAATTAGCTACTTTTTTTATGAACTGGTTGTGATTGATTTGTGAACTTTAGAGTTTGTGAGTTGTAATTTGTGATTTCATAGGATGCTTGAAGGTGAATACAAGGGTATTCATCCTATGGAAATTCATTACTTTCTATATATATAAACGTATCCACATATCTGTGCTTTGAGACGAGGGACAACCCTGAGAACTAGCTTCAGGTTCCACAAAAAGTCCAAAGAATCATACTAATGTTTCAGACTTTTAGTTAAGCATTGCAGAATTCTTGCAAACATGGGAGTATATTGAATCTTCATCCTCTGAACCAGGTGAGAGTTGAGACACACCATACACAGGCTCTGCAAGCGGGCGGAAATAGACCTCTTCGTCGATGACTTCTACGTGGACGATATTGACCTAGAGGCTGGAGCTTTGCTACTCTTTCCGGCCAACAACAAGGTATCGTTACTTTTTCTCTCCCCACACCCAATCCTTCGCTGTTCCTATGCCTCCTGCTTATTTCTTGTTGTAGGGCAACACACTTCAAGTGTTTGTTAAATTGTTAGTCTCAATGCTCCAATTCTAGCAGAAAGATTTTCAGTAGGAAGACATAGCATCAATCAAGGATTTTCGGTAGGAATACATAGCATCATTCATGGTTGTATAGATTTACTGTTGTATTTCTGTATTTTTGCAAAATTAGTTCTGTAAAGCTTGTAGATTATTTAAGTTCTTAAGTGGTTTTACACTTAGGCTTGTATTAACTTACAACTTTTTTCTCCATAATTTTGCAACATTAGTTCTGTAGAACTTAGTACAGTTTTTCTGGAATAAAGATAAAATACATATCTAGCAGTTTGTATTTCTACAGTCATGCTTCTAAAGATTTTACAGTTTTATTTTCTCTATAAATTTGCTTCAGTAGTTCTGTAACTTCCAGAATAGTTCAGTTAAGGGGTTTTACTCTTAGGCTTTTATAAGCTTACATCATTTTTTATTTGTAATTTTGGAACATTAGTTCTGTATAGCTTTAGTTTAGTTTCTGGAAACAAGATTAAATACATATTTTTGCAGTTTGTAATTTACAGTCATGCTTCTACAGAGTTTACAGTTGTATTTTCTGTGAATTTGCTTCACTAGTTCTGTAAAACGTCCAGAATAGTTCACTTCTGGAATGAAGAGTAAATATTTATTAATTGGTTTTGTAATTTACCTTTTCGCTTTTATAGATTTCCAGCTGTATTTTTTTTTGTAATTTTTCTTCAGTAGTTTTCGAAACAAGACTAAATATGAGAAGCTGGTTCTAATTTATTCTCAGTCTTTTTCTATAGATGTTACAGTTGCATTTTTCTGTAATTTACACTTAGACTGAATTAAGTTGTATATGTATCCCATATTTTCCCAGGATTCTTCTTTGCACCCCATACACTTAGGCGGAGTGGGAGGCCGCTGCAGCGGTGCTGGACTCTGAGCCCAAGCCGTCCGACGCCGCCAAAAGCTTGCACCTCTTCGCGGAAATCACCACAAGTGAAAGCTTGATCAAAGCATATTTTTAGAACAAACAACATCCATCGGACACATAGAAAGATTGGGGCTTAATGTTTTGCCTCCCAACATACTTATCATAGAGATAATTGTCAACAATAATAAATCATGATCAAATATATTTGATTGGATATATATGTTTGGATCTTTCCCCACCACATGATGCTTGCCAACTAATAGACTGAGGTTGGAATAAGAAGTTGACTCAACAAGAATAGTAAATAACATGAAAGTAAATAGATTGTCCCTTCGCAGAGGGAAGCAGGGATTTGCAAAGGTGCCAGAGCTCATTGTTTAAAAACAGAGATGAATATAGTTTTGGGAGGTGCACCCTTCCTGTCAACGTTACGACCAAGAGTTATCAATATCTTCCATGTTAAACACATTAGCGGCGGTTCCCAAGCGGTAAAAGTAAAGGTTTACTCCCCCTCCACCAACGAACACACTCCACGGCTAGCCGAATCCACGAGTACTATTGGGGATATGACCCCACGGTATTACCCGCCCAGAAGGGGTCGGGTTAGGAAGTTGGCGACTTAGCAATAAGGCCGTAAACAGGCCTGAAGGCCAAGACAAGCCTGACTTAACAGGCGGGCCGAACAGAGGCCCAGAGCCGGAAGACGGCGTGTGACCCGGAGGCGTAAGCCGCCCGGATATGGATTGCCAGAGAAGGAAAGGCAACTTAGAGATAAGGTCGGTTACAAGGAGTAACCCAGCCTGGACTCTTGTAAGCCCAGGGCCTCGACCTGTGTATATAAAGGCGAGTCCCTACGGCGGCTTAGGGGATGAAACAATTGATCGAGAGCTAGGTCAAGCGAATCCGCTCCCTTGTAATCGATACCCAATCAATACAAACACAAAGCAGGACGTAGGCTTTTACCTTTTTCGTGAGGGGCCGAACCTGGGTAAACCCGTGTCTTTCGTCCCGATCAACCCCTTCGAGTTAATCACCGTAGCGATGGCTTCACCCCTAAGTCCTTTCACTAGGACATCTGTCGTGATAAAACCACGACAGTTGGCGCCCACCGTGGGGCGGATGAGCGGTGGTTTGGAGTTCTCGAAGGGCTCTCTCCCAGGGATCAAGGGATCCGCCGTGGGCAGGATGACTAAGAGTCACCGCGGCAAGATCTACATCGACGACGCCGGCTGGGGCCCCGAGGCCGACTCAATTGAGTACGGGTACCGGGTCCCCTTTGGCAGAATTCATGTTTTCATCGGGAAGATCGGCGGATCTAAGCCCGGGCCGGACATCTGCACCAACCTCGTCGAGTCGGCCCGGCGCACGCAACCCGCCCGGATTCAACCCGGCCGGAAGCACGCTTTTGCTGGCTTTACACAAGGCACGGAACTAGCGGAAGATTCCGTGTCAGGAGGAGAAACTCTCGTCTGCTCGGAGGATGGATCCTCGAGCGGAGAGACGGAGTCAATCTACCAGCTTCATAAGGGCGGGCTTGGGGCTATTTCGATGGCGACAGTATTCCGGAGCCCTATGAGCCGCCGAGCCAAGCCGCCATCTTCATGGCAGGCACGACGCCGGCTTCCAACGGCACGGCGGCCGTGGCAGCGGCTGCCGGCGTGACAGGGTCCGGGTCAGCCAGGCCGCCGGCTCAAGTTTTGCTGGACTTGGTGAATGAGCTTACGACTCTGATGGGAACCGAGGTCACAGCTGAGAATCAAGCAGGCCGCAATGCAGAGATTGCGAGGCTGAAAGACCAGATGATCAGGGCCCAGGAGGATATCAATGCAATGCAGGTTCAGATGGATGCTGAGTCGGAGCGTCTAAATGCTGAAGCTTTTCGCTTCAATCTGGATCAACAAGCCTCAGAAGTAGTTTTTCGGATGAGGCATCAGACCCGCCTGCCTGAGCAATATGAGCCCAGAAACCTCTTCAACACCCCAAGAGCAGGACCGAACGCACCGCTGACCGTGGCCCGAACGGCGGAAGTGCCTGGGAATAGGGCAGCGACTCAGCATCGGCAGCCAGACCCGCCCCGCAGGAATCAGACCCCGCCGCAGCGTTTTCTGACACCACCTGGTCATTATTCTAACCCGGTGGAGAACATGATAGCAGCGGCTGCCAGGCTCAATGCGCTCCCTCTCGCAGACGGGACACCCTTCGCCGAAGAAGCACATAATGCCATTGAGTTATTGCAGACAGCGGTGGCTCAACAGGAGAAATATGCATACAGCCGAAGTCGTGTGCACTCAACCCATCTTCCAAGCCGCAGTTATAGCCGGCGCATGGAGTCGCCGGCGGTCTCCAGCACCGAGCGACATCGGAATCCGCCCTATGATAGCCTATCCGTCGTCAATGCTCAGGCTATTGTGGATAATGCCAGAGCTCAGCGTGAAGCGGCAGCCGCGGTGGTTCACCAAGAGACGCCCCCGGTAACTGATACGTCTCCAACGTATCTATAACTTTTGCTTGTTCCATGCTGTTATATTATCATTCTTGGATGTTTTACATTCATTTTATAGCAACTTTATATCATTTTTTGGGACTAACCTATTGACATAGTGCCAAAGTGTCAGTTGCTGTTTTTGCTTATTTTTTACTTCGCAGAAAATCAATACCAAACGGAGTCCAATCACGACGAAACTTTTTGGAGATTTTTTCTGGACCATAAGACACCCAGTGGGCCAAAGAACTGCTGGAGAGGTGGGCCATGGAGACCACAACCCACTAGGGCGCGCCAGGGGGGGCTCGGCACGCCAGGGGGGCCCCGGCGCACCCTGATAGGTTGTGCCCTCCTCGGCCCCCTTCCGCACCGCATCTGATGCCTATAAATTCCCAAATATTCCAAAAACCCTAGGGGAGTCGACGAAACACAATTCCAGCTGCCGCAAGTTCCAGAACCGTGAGATCCAATCTAAACACCTTCACGGAGGGGTTCATCTTCCTCATAGGTGCCTCTCCGATGATGCGTGAGTAGTCCACCATAGACCTACGGGTCCGTAGGCAGTAGCTAGATGGCTTCTTCTCTCTCTTATGATTCTCAATACAATGGTCTCTTGGAGATCTATTTGATGTAAACTTTTGCGGTGTGTTTGTTGGGATCCGATGAATTTTGAGTTCATGATCAGTTTCTATCCATGAATATTATTTCAGTCTTCTTTGATCTCTTATATGCATGATTACTTATAGCCTCATATTTCTTCTCTGAATCTTTGGTTTAGTTAGGCCGACTAGATCGATTTTTCTTGCCATGGGAAGAGGTGCTTTGTGATGGGTTCGATCTTGCGGTGTTCTTTCCCAGTGACAGAAGGGGCAGCAAGACACGCATGTATCGTTGCTATTAAGGATAACAAGATGGGTCTATTCCTACATGAATAGATCTTGTCTACATCATGTCATCGGTCTTATTGCATTACTCCGTTTTTCCATGAACTTAATACACTAGATGCATGCTGGATAGCGGTCGATGTGTGGAGTAATAGAGGTAGATGGAGCCAGGAGTCGGTCTATCTATCTTGGACGTGATGCCTATAGAATGATCATCGCCTTGGATATCGTCATGACTATTCGATTTTCTATCAATTGCCCAACAGTAATTTGTTCACCCACCATGCGCTATACTCATGAGAGAAGCCACTAGTGAACCCTATGCCCCCCGGGTCTACTTTTCCATCATATTGCTTTCCGATCTACGTTTTTGCACTCTTTGTTTTCAGATCTACAAAACCAAAAACCCAAAAACATATTGCTGCATATTTACTCTTTTTATTTGTGTTCTGGAGAGATCTATCTCTCCTATCTATCACTACCTAATCTATCTTTTTACCGTAGAGAGATTGACAAGCTCTCTTTCGCGTCGGGTTGCAAGTATTTGTTGTTTGTGTGCAGGTGCTGCTTATTGGGTGGTGGTGATCCTCCTACTGGTTCGATAACCTTTGTTTCATAACTGAGGGAAATACTTACCGTCGCTGTGCTGCATCATCCCTTCCTCTTTGGGGAAATACCGACGCAGTCTCAAGCCACGTCAAAGGAATTTCTGGTGCCGTTGCCGGGGAGGAAGCGGTCTCTTCTACGTGCCTATCATAGGCGCCGAGGGGACTCCACCATCATCTACCAGGTTCCTAATCACAAATCTCATCTCCTTGCAATTACATTATTTGTCATTTGCCTCTCGTTTTCCTCTCCCCCACTTCACCAATTTGCCGTTCGCCCTCTTCTTCGTTTGCCTTTTTCTTGCCGGATCTCTTCCTTGTTTGCAATCTTGTTTGCGAAGTCATGATGCCTCAACGAAAGTACTATGAGGTTCCTTATCCTAATATTTTGCTTGAAATTGAGAAAAGTATCAAGGAATATATGACTACACAATTTGAGCATAATAAGTATTTTACGGATGAGCTTAGAGAACACTCTACCGTGCTAGAAGCCATAACGAAACAACTTGATGATATCAGTAGAGAAGTTTGTAATCTTCAATCTAAATGTGCTCATGCTAAAAATTTGCTTGGTAAAATCTCCGATGCGCAAGCTACTTTGATAAATCAAATGGTCGGCAAACCAATCTCTCTAGAGGATAAGAGAGATGAAGATCTTAAAGTGATTGGTGTTTCTTCTATTGATTCCTTGTTGTAACACCCTGGATTTTGCCCATTTCTTTTTCTTTTGATTTTGGTCTGGTTTTGCTTTTCTGTGGCTTAGTGGTCTTGCATCCTGGAGGGATCACCCTTGATTCCTATTCCCTAGTGGCTTGCCAACCTCTAAACCATCCCAAGACCTTGTCATTTCCATCTTGAACCAATCCCAATAATCTTTTCTTGAGAATATTCCTTTTCTATTAAAGGAATAACCCTGTTTGCTCTGGGTTGTGAAGCAACCCACATTTCTATCATTCCAAAAATTCCCAAATAATTCCCATAAATTGTTGGGGTCATATCTTCCTCAAATATGTCAAAACCTATCCTTGCCATGTTCAAAAATATTTCACCAATATTCCTTTTCTTATTCTGCTCCAGGTGGCATTTTGTGAAGCAAGTGCCATTTATCTTTGCTTTCTTGCTCCCAAACTTTTAGGGCACTCTTTCCTATCCATATAATTGCCACATGCCAAAATTCAACTCAATTTGGCTAGTAAAAAAAATTTGTTGGCAAATTTCCAAAGTTTTTGATCCAGAGGAAGCTTTGTGAAGCAACTGCTAGCTAAGAGTATGCAAATGAGTTGAAATTTTGCAGGCATCTTTATATGCTCAAATTAACACTCTCCACAAGATTTGAGCATCATCCCATCTTCTATGTGAGCACACCTTCAAATCTTAGCTTCTGGTCATATTTTCCTCTTGTGAAGCAACTATATTCTATATTGCTTCATAATTGCTGGAAATTTACCAGAGCATTCTACTACCCATATAACCTATCTCCACAAAATTTTTGTTTATTATATCTAGCCATTTTCCCTCAAGAATTTGCCTAAGATTCTGTCCAGCAGGATGCTATGTGAAGGAAGTACCATTTTGGTTTATCAAAATGGTATGAAACTTTTACAGTATCCTCATATGCCTAGATAACTAGCCTTCCCAAAATTTTAGCTCCATCCAAGCAAGTAAGTGAGTGCCACTTCATACTTTGCATTTCTGACCAGTAGGGTCCATTCTACAGCAAGTGCCATATATACCCATCTAAATGAGCTGAGAATTTGCAGTGGTGATCATCTTAGTGTGTGATAGCTCTCAGCCAAAGGTCAGAGTCAATCTCCAGACCAATCTTCCTCAACAAGCATCAAACACATTGCTGTTGCCTTGTCTTCCAGCTCTCTCTAGTCAAATCCTGCATTCCTGTGTTCGTTTCTTTCCTTCTTGGCCCTCTATGATGAATGACCAATCGACCAGACATGGTTTGGGCGACCAGAGTACGTGGCATCGCCGCGTTCACGCGGTGACCACGCGGCCGGCGTGCCATATGCGCGCTCTGGCAAGTGGAGCCCTCGGTCTCGTCGGTTTCCTCCTCTCCCTCGACACCTAGTCGTGTCTAGGGGCTTCCCCGCGTCGTCTTCCTTGTCCTGGACCCCTCTCCCCCTCCAGCTTCTTCCTCGCCGCGCCGCGCCGAGCTCCGCCCCTATTCTGCCTATGTCCGCCGTCGTCGTTTTCTTGCCCGAGCCCTCCCGATCCTTCCTGACCGCGCCCGAGCTTCCTCATCTCCTCTCTGACCTCTCTGGACGCCTCTCCCCTCCTCCATGAGCGCTCCCGAAGCTCCGACGCGTGGCGCACGTGTCGCCGCGGCAGTGGCCAAGCCCTGCGCCGTCCCGACTATATAAGGCCCCCGAGCCCCTCCCGAGCATATCATCGCCCTCTCTGCACTCCTCTACCCCCTCCCCAGCCTCTTGCCCGAGCCAGAGAAGCTCTCTCCGCCGCCCCATCGCCTCCATGGTCGTCGGTGGCCCTCGCCTAAATTCGCCCAGTGCCGAGCCCCTCCCCTCGCCATTCCTTCCCCAGAGGACCCTCTCGAGCCGGAGGAGCTTCCCTGCCCTTCTCCTTGCCCTCTGGTGCCCCGTAGCGATGAGCTCCATCGCCGGCCGAACCCATCGCCGCAGGCGCCCGAAGCCGCCTCTATTCCAGCCCACCGCGACACCCACGACCGGGCGGGATGGACGCGGCTCATCGCCCCGGTCACGCCGGTGGCCGGACCTCGGCCGGAGACGGCCTGTGCCGCCGGGGGAAACGCCGGCGCGCGCCGCCCTCCTCTGTTCTGCGGGCAGCCGGCGGGAGGAAGAAGACCGGGGCAGAGAGGAGAGAGAGAGAAGTGCGGGGCCCGCACGTCAGTGTCTGGGCGTTGACTTGGCCCCGGGCCCGCGCCTGAGTAAGTGGAGACGTATTCTCTGAAATACGTTTTCGATTTCTGGAAGCGCATTCCGGTTCTATTTTGGCTAAAAACGTTTTCATTTGCAGAAGACGTATTATCCTAAAATGCGCTTTCCGTTAAACCAGCCAGGGACCTGTTTGTAGAGTATCTTTTTGCAGATTGGTCCCTAAACTTCGTCGGGCTATATCTTTTCATCCGTAGCTCCGATCGAGGTGATTCCAAAGCCCACATCTTCGTCTCGTCGAGCCCGTCAGATTGGTGCCATTTTCATAATGTGTTCACACAGTGAAAATGACCAGTTTGCCCTTGCCGTAAACAGCCCCCCCTCCGAGAGAGAACTGTTTCCGGCGATTCCTTCCGCGAGCTTCTCGCACTTCTTCCCGGTGGTTCCTTCATCCCCAAGCAAGCCACAACCCTAATCTGCATAATTGCATTGCAATATCATGGTTTAATCAATTACTTTAATCGCAAGTATGATTATTTGTAGTATGGATTCAATTATGCAATGTTTGAATGAATTCTTGAATAGGTGACTACCATATTGAGTACGACTAGTATTTTACCCACTTGTTGATGCCATGACGTTGAGATTACTGTCTATGATTATTTTGGGGTTTCATCCGACAGTTTGTGGATATGAATTAGTAGCAGTGGCTTAAGCATATCGGTTATTGGATTACTAGTTGACGGATGTGTTGACTTGGATTACTATGATATCGGAGTGTCAGCTATGACAGAAATATTATTTGGGGATAAGATACTTAGTCAGTTGATCGAGAGTCACCTGTCCGGGCTTATCCGTGCAGCCACATTTGCCGGTATGGGACGGCCTTGACTTGGTCTGATCGCGTGCTCTTTTATCGGTACCACCAAAGAGGGAAGGTTATGCGCGCGTGCTGCCCTGGCCCGGTAGGCGGCGATAACCTTGTGAGCCCAGTTGAGTTGTATGGGTACCCGTCCCCGTTTGGGACAGTTTTGTTTGGCCACGACGGTGGCAGGTGTCACGAGGTGACACAGGGGCCACCCAGGGCAGGACTCCGGGGGAGGATGATTGCCGGTGGTACGGTAGAGGAGTCACGGGTGAGGCAGGTTTCGTTGGGGCAAAGCTGGTCCACCCGAATGGGATCACGAGGCCAGATGCTCCATGGTGTGCGTAAAGTGCGCAACCTCTGCAGAGTGAAAAATCTATTCGAATAGCCGCGTCCACGTTATTGGACAGCTCGTCCAGACCTCACTAGGTGGTCAACCGAACAGTGATAGTAATGATGGAAGAACTTTTCTGAGTATGATAGCAGTTGGGCATCATGCCACTGACCAGTCTTGGTAACAATCTTGAGGATATTCGCTGGATGTACTTGGAGTGATCATGAGTTGGTCACCAGAGTTCAGGGAGAATAGCCTGTTATTGTTATTTTCAACTATCCCTTCGGTAGTAATAAACCTTTACCTAATCTTGATTTCTATGATGTTGTCTTGCTTTAATGCTGATGTTTGTTGTGAGCTTGCGAGTACATTCAAAGTACTCACCTGGCGTGTCATGCCAGTTTGCAGGTCATGCCATGATTGCTTGCTTGTCGAGGATCCCGAGTTTGCGAGCTAGGATACGCGTTCCAGCCAGAGTCCCTGCGGAGTGGAGTCCATCACCACCGTCGTTGTTCCGCTGCTAGCGTAGAATTACCCCAGTCAGGCGTAGTATCGCCGTACCGATGTAATCGATGTACCCTTGTAACCTAATTCATGGTAATAAAGAGCTGATTTGTTCTATGCCAACAGTGCCGTATTCCAGAAGACTTGTCCCTGGGCTGGAATACGGGGCGTTCCGGTCTCCTCTGAGCCGGGGTGCCACAAGCGTTGGTATCAGAGCAGGTCTGGCTATAGGACGCCCTAGACCGCGCGAGCGTTAGTAACCGGTAGTATAGGGTCTAGTTGGTTTGCTGCACTTGTTTGCTGCATTTGTTTGTGCATAGCATGCATATAGACTAGATATCTTATCACTAACGGTTGATCTGGTGAGTGTAGGTGGCATCGGTTGCGATTCACTACCTGCGCTCTCCAGTTTGCATACTGGTTCCTTGGTGTGGTGTTATCTCCGTCCCAGCGGAGTGACGCCAAGGTGCTTGGAGGTGTCGATCCTTTGCAGGGTTGATACACATGTACCACACCAATATATTCTTTTCAGCCACCCCCTATCGTCTCGATGGTAGACATGTTTCTATCCCGAATCTTGCCATCCCTCTAGCTGCGTGGCCACCCATACTGATCCTAGTTATCAGAAAAGGGCAATGCCCGCAAGCCTTTCTCTTCATCGCTATCCCATCCTGTCATCCATTCCCTGGACAAGTACGGTTTCCCTCCGTACGCTTGATGATGATGTGGTTGTGACCTTCGTGTTCCGACCCACGATCACCAAGTTCGTCCTCGCCACCGTGTCCGTTCAGATGGAACCGGTGTTAAGTCCGTGTTTGGTGTAGTCTTGTTTACACCAACTTTCTTCCACACATTGATTCACTTTCGTGCACACCGCCACAGCATGTTAGACCGTAACACCGGAGTTCTTGCGAGATTTGTGTGCTTAAGTAGGAATGCATATTATTGCTGTGAATAGCTATAGATTATGATATTGCTTGTGTGTGATCTTGTGTGCTCTTGTTTTAGTCGTTTCTTTTGCTTCTTTCTTTGGGCCCTTGGTGTTACCTTGTTTCCCCTTATGGAAGTTGCTCACCGACACCAGACTCAAAGAATTAGTGAAGAGAGAGTCACTTGGAAACTCAGTTCAGCAATATAGAATTTTCAGCAGACTGCCTTATATCGGGAATATCGGGCATAAAGATAAATGATATCCTGGCTGGATTGATTATCAGCATCAAAGTATACATCAGTGCAACCTTCACAACAGTAATCATCGAATCAGCAAGAAGGCAAAGTGTGTGCATGATCAACAGTACGTTTCGAGTCAAAGCTTGCAGATGGCAAAAAGAAAACTTCAGTTGTAAGCGACCCAGTCTTTCTCCGCAAGCTACCAGAGAAGCATACTACGCAAGGATTCATGTGTCTTCCTCGATACGACACACGGACATTTGCCCATACAAGACACCCATGCTTCTCCAGTAAGCTATCACAGCAAGCTTCTGGCATAAGGTACCGAGTCTTCCCTAGCAAATCTTTAAGAGGGGAAGCTTCTGAGGTACGGTACCCAGTCTTCTTTAGGAAGCCATTTTGACAAAAACTTTGAGCACAAGCAATTCAGTCTTCCTCAGCAAGATGATCTCGATGGCTTCCAGCACAAGCTATGCAATCTTCGTCAGCAAGGTATCGCATCGACATCAGTACAAGCTATTCCACCGACAGTTGGCAGCATATGACCATGCATTCCAAGGATCAGATCCGCAATAGTTGGTCAGAAGGCAAAAAGTCAGTCAGGACACAAGCCTGCTTCAGGAATCCGGCGCTCAGCCAGATATACTCAATAAGTATGGTGGACATGCTGCCAAGGCCATATGAGTCAATCATACAATGATGCCAGCCCGGTGAGAATCCGACTATTGCATGAGCTATGTAAGAAGAAGAACAACACCAGTTATACACTTTAGTGAGATGACCAACAACATATGGATAAGCTGTATGGGACACGGATGAACCCTTTCCCGTCCTTCTTTGGTGACGGCACCACGCCTTTGTTCTGAGCTGTTTTCGGCCGTCCGGGGTGGATGCTGACTTTTATTTCTCTTGTCAGCAACTGGCCCGTGTTCGGAGCTATTTTTTTAGCCGTCTCAGGCAGCTGTTGAATTTCTTTCCGTAGCAGTGACCCTATGCTCTGAGCTGTTTCTCGGCTGTCTTAGGGAACTGCTACTTTCTTCTTATCGACACTGTCTCATGCTCTAAGCTGCTTTTCAGCCGTCTTGAGTTAGGGTTGAGTTACTCCAGTAATGTCCCAGATCTGAGTTGTAAAGACCGTTCTGGTGGCTACTGGTTTATTTGCCAGTTTCATCCAAGGGTTCAGACGGTCGTTACCCTACAGCTACAACTTGTTAAGTAATATGCGTGCCGGAATATTGTACCTGGCAGCACCCATGGTCATCCGAAGAATCAAAAACACATCCGGCCAAGCTCTTTCAGCTAAGGATCCAGGCAAAGAGAACCATAATGAAAGAGCAAGATTGGCCATACAGGTATGATAATGGTTGCAAGATCAACATGGTACAGATACTCAAAATAGTTTGGTTCGATACCAATCACTGTGGATACACACCCACGGGGTCTATTCCATTTACAAGGACCCCATATCGAGTCAACCCACTCGGCCAGCAATATATTCTCAGAATCATCAGAAGGAGATATTCAAGCCTGTCAGATGGAACGATCAGAAAGATGATAACTGCCACAAAGCATGTGTCCTCATCTAGGGAAATCAGTCAAAAGATAACCTGCTGGGGACAAGATCTTCCTGTTAGGACCCCCGTCAGTCAAGTCTGCAGATAATACCGTTATAAGGGCATACACCTTTGCGCTAATTACGACAGGTGACAGACAAATATTTGGTAGGAATTTCATACCCGAGACAGTGGGGATATCCAAAATAACTCAGCAAACCGTGAAGAAGTCAGATTCCGCCAGGAAAACGGTATGATTCACGGTACTGTTTAAAACCTGGGGAACACATACCCCTTTTTGAAGCAGCCTAATGCAATGGATAAAAGATTTTTGTGCCCACCGAAAGAATATGTTTAAAACTCAATGGACGGTCATCCGTATTGGACTTCATCACAACCTGTCCATGAGGAACAACTCCCGGACTTGCTAGAAGGACAGGTATTTCAGTCAGAATAAGCCATTGCACCCAGATAAGTCAACAGACAAAAAGGAGTGAAGTCGGAGCAACATATGTTAAGATTTGCCGAAAAAGGATCCAGTAAAGTCAACCACCTCGAAGCCTCGCAGTGAGTCAGATAAATCCAGCGGGAGCACCATACAAAGGCAACAAGGAAACCCGAGTTGGAAACAGTTTCCTCAAGTGGGGATATTTATGCTTAACCACTGAGCAACCAAATCTCGAGGACGAGATTTCTTTAAGGGGGGTAGGTTTGTAACACCCTGGATTTTGCCCATTTCTTTTTCTTTTGATTTTGGTCTGGTTTTGCTTTTCTGTGGCTTAGTGGTCTTGCATCCTGGAGGGATCACCCTTCATTTCTCTTCCCTAGTGGCTTGCCAACCTCTAAACCATCCCAAGACCTTGTCATTTCCATCTTGAACCAATCCCAATAATCTTTTCTTGAGAATATTCCTTTTCTATTAAAGGAATAACCCTGTTTGCTCTGGGTTGTGAAGCAACCCACATTTCTATGATTCCAAAAATTCCCAAATAATTCCCATAAATTTTTGGGGTCATATCTTCCTGAAATATGTCAAAACCTATCCTTGCCATGTTCAAAAATATTTGACCAATATTCCTTTTCTTATTCTGCTCCAGGTGGCATTTTGTGAAGCAAGTGCCATTTATCTTTGCTTTCTTGCTCCCAAAATTTTTGGGAACTCTTTCCTATCCATATAATTCCCACATGCCAAAATTCAAATCAATTTGGCTAGTAAAAAAATTTGTTGGCAAATTTCCAAAGTTTCTGATCCAAAGGAAGCTTTGTGAAGCAAGTGCTAGCTAAGAGTATGAAAATGAGTTGAAATTTTGCAGGCATCTTTATATGCTCAAATTAACACTCTCCACAAGATTTGAGCATCATCCCATCTTCTATGTGAGCACACCTTCAAATCTTAGCTTCTGGTCATATTTTCCTGTTGTGAAGCAACTATATTCTATATTGCTTCATAATTGCTGGCAATTTACCAGAGCATTCTCCTACCCATATAACCTATCTCCACAAAATTTGGGTTTATTCTATCTAGCCATTTTCCCTCAAGAATTTGCCTAAGATTCAGTCCAGTAGGATGCTGTGTGAAGGAAGTACCATTATGGTTTATCAAAATGGTATGAAACTTTTACAGTATCCTCATATGCCTAGATAACTAGCCTTCCCCAAATTTTAGCTCCATCCAAGCAAGTAAGTGAGTGCCACTTCATACTTTGCATTTCTGACCAGTAGGGTCCATTCTACAGCAAGTGCCATTTATACCCATCTAAATGAGCTGAGAATTTGCAGTGGTGATCATCTTAGTGTGTGATAGCTCTCAGCCAAAGGTCAGAGTCAATCTCCATACCAATCTTCCTCAGCAAGAATCAAACACATTGCTGTTGCCTTGTCTTCCAGCTCTGTCTAGTCAAATCCAGCATTCCTGTGTTCGTTTCTTTCCTTCTTTGCCCTCTCTGATGAATGACCAATCGACCAGACATGGTTTGGGCGACCAGAGTACGTGGCATCGGCGCGTTCACGCGGTGACCACGCGGCCGGCGTGCCATATGCGCGCTCTGGCAAGTGGAGCCCTCGGTCTCGTCGGTTTCCTCCTCTCCCTCGACACCTAGTCGTGTCTAGGGGCTTCCCCGCGTCGTCTTCCTTGTCCTGGACCCCTCTCCCCCTCCAGCTTCTTCCTCGCCGCGCCGCGACGAGCACTGCCCCTGTTCTGCCTGTGTCCGCCGTCGTCGTTTTCTTGCCCGAGCCCTCCCGATCCTTCCTGACCTCGCCCGAGCTTCCTCATCTCCTCTCTGACCTCTCTGGACACCTCTCCCCTCCTCCATGAGCGCTCCCGAAGCTCCGGCGTGTGGCGCACGTGTCGCCGCGGCAGTGGCCAAGCCCTGTGCCGTCCCGACTATATAAGGCCCCCGAGCCCCTCCCGAGCATATCATCGTCCTCTCCGCACTCCTCCACCCCCTCCCCAGCCTCTTGCCCAAGCCGGAGAAGCTCTCTCTGCCGCCCCATCGCCTCCATGGTTGTCGGCGGCCCTCGCCTAAATTCGCCCAGTGCCGAGCCCCTCCCCTCGCCATTCCTTCCCCAGAGGACCCTCTCGAGCCGGAGGAGCTTCCCTGCCCTCCTCCTTGCCCTCCGGTGCCCCGTAGCGATGAGCTCCATCGCCGGCTGAACCCATCGCCGCAGGCGCCCGAAGCCGCCTCTATTCCAGCCCACCGCGGCACCCACGACCGGGCGAGATGGACGTGGCTCATCGCCCCGGTCACGCCGGTGGCCGGACCTCGACCGGAGACGGCCTGTGCCGCCGGGGGAAACGCCGGCGCACGCCGCCCTGCTCTGTTCTGCGGGCAGCCGGCGGGAGGAAGAAGACCGGGGCAGAGAGGAGAGAGAGAGAAGTGCGGGGTCCCCCACGTCAGTCTCTGGGCGTTGACTTGGCCCCGGGCCCGCGCCTGAGTAAGTGGAGACGTATTCTCCGAAATACGTTTTCCATTTCTGGAAGCGCATTCCAGTTATATTTTGGCTAAAAATACGTTTTCATTTGCAGAAGACGTATTATCTGAAAATGCGCTTTCCGATAAACCAGCCAGGGACCTGTTTTTAGAGTATCTTTTTGCAGATTGGTCCCTAAACTTCGTCGGGCTATATCTTTTCATCCGTAGCTCCGATCGAGGTGATTCCATAGCCCACGTCTTCGTCTCGTCGAGCCCGTCAGATTGGTGCCATTTTCATAATGTGTTCACACAGTGAAAATGACCAGTTTGCCCTTGCCGTAAACAGCCCCCCCTCCGAGAGAGAACTGTTTCCGGCGATTCCTTCCGCGAGCTTCTCGCACTTCTTCCCGGTGGTTCCTTCATCCCCAGGCAAGCCACAACCCTCATCTGCATAATTGCATTGCAATATCATGGTTTAATCAATTACTTTAATCGCAAGTATGATTATTTGTAGTATGGATTCAATTATGCAATGTTTGAATGAATTCTTGAATAGGTGACTACCATATTGAGTACGACTAGTATGTTACCCACTTGTTGATGCCATGACGTTGAGAT
The DNA here is from genome assembly GCA_039707655.1 of Elymus sibiricus. Lineage (NCBI taxonomy): Eukaryota > Viridiplantae > Streptophyta > Magnoliopsida > Poales > Poaceae > Elymus > Elymus sibiricus. The sequence continues at coordinate 350,702,359 of CM077663.1, forward strand.
TACTGTCTATGATTATTTTGGGGTTTCATCCGGCAGTTTGTGGATATGAATTAGTAGCAGTGGCTTAAGCATATCGGTTATTGGATTACTAGTTGACGGATGTGTTGACTTGGATTACTATGATATCGGAGTGTCAGCTATGACAGAAATATTATTTGGGGATAAGATACTTAGTCGGTTGATCAAGAGTCACCTGTCCGGGCTTATCCCTGCAGCCACATTTGCCGGTATGGGACGGCCTTGACTTGGTCTGATTGCGTGCTCTTTTATCGGTACCACCAAAGAGGGAAGGTTATGCGCGCGTGCTGCCCTGGCCCGGTAGGCGGCGATAACCTTGTGAGCCCAGTTGAGTTGTATGGGTACCCGTCCCCGTTTGGGACAATTTTGTTTGGCCACGACGGTGGCAGGTGTCACGAGGTGACACAGGGGCCACCCAGGGCAGGACTCCGAGGGAGGATGATTGCCGGTGGTATGGTAGAGGAGTCACGGGTCAGGCAGGTTTCGTTGGAGCAACGCTGGTCCACCCGAATGGGATCACGAGGCTAGATGCTCCATGGTGTGGGTAAAGTGCGCAACCTGTGCAGAGTGAAAAATCTATTCGAATAGCCGCGTCCACGGTATTGGACAGCCCGTCCAGACCTCACTAGGTGGTCAACCGAACAGTGATAGTAATGATGGAAGAACCTGTCTGAGTATGGTAGCAGTTGGGCATCATGCCACTGAGCAGTCTTGGTAACAATCTTGAGGATATTCGCTGGATGTTCTCCGAGTGATCACGAGTTGGTCACCAGAGTTCAGGGAGAATAGCCTGTTATTGTTATTTTCAACTATCCCTTCGATAGTAATAAACCTTTACCTAATCTTGATTTCTATGATGTTGTCTTGCTTTAATGCTGATGTTTGTTGTGAGCTTGCGAGTACATTCAAAGTACTCACCTGGCGTGTCATGCCAGTTTGCAGGTCATGCCATGATTGCTTGCTTGTCGAGGATCCCGAGTTTGCGAGCTAGGATACGCGTTCCAGCCAGAGTCCCTGCGGAGTGGAGTCCATCACCACCATCGTTGTTCCGCTGCTAGCGTAGAATTACCCCAGTCAGGCGTAGTATCGCCGTACCGTTGTAATCGATGTACCCTTGTAACCTTATTCATGGTAATAAAGAGCTGATTTGTTCTATGCCAACAGTGCCGTATTCCAGAAGACTTGTCCCTGGGCTGGAATACGGGGCGTTCCGGTCTCCTCTGAGCCGGGGTGCCACACTTGTTTAGTAATATTAAAATTGATAATAAAGGGACTGAAGTAGAGTCAACTTTAGCTAGAAGGCGTCCCAATAATTTGGAGGATGAAAATCTTGATGAAAATTTTGCTAAAAGTGGGTTTGAAGAGGTCAAAACTTTAACTAGTGATGTGCCCACTATCTTGGATTGCAAAGACTTTAATTATGATAGTTGCTCTTTGATTGAGTGTATTTGTTTGTTGCAATCCATGTTGAATTCACCCCATGGATATGAGCAAAATAAAGCTTTTACTAAACATATCGTTGATGCCATGATGAAATATTTTGAAGAAAAGTTGGAGTTGGAGATTTCTATTCCTAAAAAAAATACATGATGAGTGGGAACCTACCATTAAGGTCAAGATTAAAAATTATGAATGCTTTGCCTTGTGTGATTTGGGTGCTAGTGTTTCCACGATTCCAAAATCTCTATGTGATGTGCTTGATATTGATTTCAATCCGTCTTGTCCCATTATACTTGGTAGACCGTTTTTACGCACTATAGGTGCCGTGATTGATATGAAAGAAGGCAATATTCGTTTTCAATTTCCCTTGAGAAATGGTATGGAACACTTAACTAGAACAAGAATTAATCCACCATATGAATCAATCATGAGGGCATCCCATGGATCCAAAACCAAAGATGACAATACTTGAATCTATCCATTATGCCTAGCTAGGGGCGTAAAACGATAGCGCTTGTTGGGAGGCAACCCAATGAATAAACAAATTTTTGCTTTTTCCTTTCTGTTTTTGTGTGTTGACACAATTATGCCTCTGTTATGATTGTGTTTTTATGGTTTATTTAGTGTTTGTGCCAAGTAAAGCCTTTAGGATGATTCATAGGATGAGTAGAAGTGATGCTGAATCTGAAACAGAAACTTTGCATCCAGTATATGAATTTTCGTTTTTTACTGGAACGTGATATTGAGCTGAAATTTTAACAAAGTGTTTCTATACAAATTCCTTAGGTTTTCCTAATTTTTCAGAATTGTTGGAGTTACAGAAGTATGGGTAGAGTACAGATTACTACAGACTGTTCTGTTTAAGACAGATTCTGTTTTCGTTGCATTGTGTGCTTGTTTTGATGAATCTATGGGTTATATTGAAGGGTATGAGACATGGTAAAGTTAAAATACAGTAGGTATAATGCAATAATAAAATATGAATGGGTTTGCAACAGTACCTAAAGTGGTGATTTGCTTTATTATACTAACGGATCTCACGAAGATTTTGTTGAGTTTTGTGTGATTGAAGTTTTCATGTTTTGGGTGAGATCACGATGGATGAAGGAATAAGGAATGATAGAAGCCTAAGATTGGGGATGCTACCGCACCCCCAAGATATATCCAAAGAGAAACAAGCAACTAAGCCTGGGGATGCCCCCGAGTGGCATCCCCTCTTTCTTCTAACGACCATCGGTATTTTACTTGGAGCTATATTTTTATTCGTCACATATCATGAGTTTTGCTTGGAGAGTCTTGTATCTTTGCTTGCTTTGTTTGTTAGTTTTTCCTTTGTATCCTTGCTGGACACACCTATTTGAGAAAGCCAAAATTATGCTATGATTTGTTAGAATTGCTCTATGTGCTTCACTTAAACTTTTTGAGCTATAGAATTGCTCTAGTGCTTCACTTATATCTTTTTGAGCACGGTGTGCTTGGAAATTTTTGTAGAAATACTCTCATGCTTCACTTAGATTAATTTGAGAGTTAGTAAATTTTGAATAAATCCTCTCATGCTTCACTTATACCTTTTTGAGAGATGAAATCTTTATGCTCATGTGCTTCACTTAAATTTGTTTGAGCTTGCCAAAAAGCAATGGCAATATATGAAACTAGTCCCAAATTGATAGATATCCAAGGAGGATATAATAAAAAAAATCATGAAGATCATTGGAAAAATTAAACTAGATTCCTTGTAATAGTTTTGAAACATGATGATAGTAATATGTGAGTCATGTTAGTGAGTAATTAAGCTTAGTAGGAATATTGGTGTTAAGGTTTGTGATTCCCTATGCATGCACGAAAGTCAATAGTTATGCAATAAAGTGACATCCTACTTTTGGTGCATTATTCGGTGTTAGGTATGTTCAATGCTCACTTATGTGAATTTTCGTTTCTTGGTTTGGTTGTTTCCCAATCTATTTGCTAGCCTCCATTTGTACTAAGTAGAAATACTACTTGTGCATCCAAAATCCTTAAACCAAGTTTTGCCTTATGAGTCCACCATACCTACCTATATGCGGTATTTCCATGCCGTTCCAAGCAAATTTGTATGTGCCATCTCTAAATTTTCAAAATAAGTTTTCTCTTTTGTGTGCCCGTACCGCTCATGAAACGGTGGGGAGTGTCCAATATTTTTCCATGCTAGATGTGTTATTCTCAAGATGAGTGTTTATTCACTTGTCATTGCACGAGAATTTGGCGGTAATAGGGATACCCATTCCCGAAATGAAAAAGAAAAAATATTTACTTTATCTTGTCAAATAATAAATTCCTTGGAAATTGTTGGTATGGAAGGCAACCGTGGATACGGCCCGCCATGGAAAGTGAAAGTTTGGTGGAAAAAGGAATAAACTTTATTTTCTGTTTGGGAACTGCCTATGATATATCTAGCATGGAAAGTATTGTGAGCTACTTTGTCGTTTTCATTGACAGGAAAAGCATGCCACCCAAAATATTTTTTCCTTTCAATTTAAAAACTTGAGCTCTGGCACCCTCTACAAATCCCTACTTCCCTCTGCGAAGGGCCTATCTATTTATTTTATGCAATTTTTATTTTTACTTTGAGTCTCCACCTTCTCTTATAAGCACCAACTAGGGGGCACTATGATCGTACTTGAGCATTGGGCATAGGTAATATTTGAGTGTGTTTCATGAATGGATCAATGATTGAGCATGATGAGCTAGGGATAACTTTCTTTAGTGTTGATATTTTGAAAGACATGGTTGCTTGTTGACATGCTTGAGTATTGAAGTCATTATGTTAAAACTAGACTATTGCTTTGAATCATTATAAGTCCAAATGTCCATGCTATACAAAAGAAAAGAATGTGATGAACATGTTAGGCAGCATTCCACATCAAAAATTCTGTTTTTATCATTTACCTACTCGAGGACGAGTAGGAATTAAGCTTCGGGATGCTGATACGTCTCCAACATATCTATAATTTTTGCTTGTTCCATGCTATTATATTATCATTCTTGGATGTTTTACAATCATTTTATAGCAACTTTATATCATTTTTTGGGACTAACCTATTGACATAGTGCCAAAGTGTCAGTTGCTGTTTTTGCTTGTTTTTTACTTCGCAGAAAATCAATACCAAACGGAGTCCAATCGCGACGAAACTTTTTGGAGATTTTTTCTGGACCAGGAGACACCCAGTGGGCCAAAGAACTGCCGGAGAGGTGGGCCGTGGAGACCACAACACACCAGGGCGCGCCAGGGGGGCCCCGGCGCGCCCTGATGGGTTGTGCCCTCCTCGGCCCCAAATATTCCCAAACCCCTAGGGGAGTCGATGAAACACAATTCCAGCCGCCGCAAGTTCCAGAACCGTGAGATCCAATCTAAACACCATCACGGAGGGGTTCATCTTCCTCATAGGTGTTGGAAATATGCCCTAGAGGCAATAATAAATTGGTTATTATTATATTTCCTTGTTCATGATAATCGTTTATTATCCATGCTATAATTGTATTGATTGGAAACTCAAATACATGTGTGGGTACATAGACAACACTGTGTCCCTAGTAAGCCTCTAGTTGACTAGCTCGTTGATCAAAGATGGTTAAGGTTTCCTAGCCATTGACATGAGATGTCATTTGATAACGGGATCACATCATTAGGAGAATGATGTGATGGACAAGACCCAAACTAAGAACGTAGCATTTGATCGTGTCAGTTTATTGCTATTGTTTTCTGCATGTCAAGTATCTGTTCCTATGACCATGAGAACATGCAACTCCCTGACATCGGAGGAGTACCTTGTGTGTATCAAACGTCGCAACGTAACTGGGTGACTATAAAGGTGCTCTACAGGTATCTCCGAGGGTGTCTGTTGGGTTGGCATGGATCAAGACTGGGATTTGTTACTCCGTGTGACGGAGAGGTATCTCAGGGCCCACTCGGTAATACAACATCACAATGAGCCTTGCAAGCAATGTGACTAAAGTGTTAGCCACGAGATCTTGTATTACGGAACGAGTAAAGAGACTTGCCGGTAACGAGATTGAACTAGGTATAGAGATACCGACGATCGAATCTCGGGCAAGTAACATACCGAAGAACAAAGGGAATAGCATACGGGATTAACTGAATCCTTGACATAGAGGTTCGACCGATAAAAGATCTTCGTAGAATATGTAGGAGCCAATATGGACATCCAGGTCCCGCTATTGGTTATTGATCGTAGAAGTGTCTCGGTCATGTCTACATAGTTCTCGAACCCGCAGGGTCTACACACTTAACGTTTGGTGACGATTAGTATAATTGAGTTATTATGTTGGTGACCGAAAGTTGTTCGGAGTCTCGGATAAGATCCCGGACATGACGAGGATCTCCGGAATAGTCTGGAGGTAAAGATTGATATATGTGATAATAGTGTTTTGATCTCCGGAAGAGTTATGGAGTTCACCGGAAGGGGTTCCGGATGTTTGCCGAAGTGTTCGGGTGCAGCAACACTTTATATGGGCCAAGGGATAAAAGCCCACGAGGTATTGGAAAGTGCAAAAGTAGTTTTGCTGCCGCGTAAGCGGTACTACCGCTTGGTGAAGCGGTACTACCGCCCGAGCGGTACTACCGCTTGTGTGAAGCGGTACTACCGCCCAAGCGGTACTACCGCTTGTGTGAAGCGGTACTACCGCTTGTGTGCGGCTGTGCACGGTTCGGCAGGGATCCGAGTTGGACTCTTTCCCTGCGGGCCAAACCGACCTTGTGCGGGCAAAACCGACCTGGAGGAGGCTTTTACTCCAAGTTTAGACCCCAAGGCTCAACATATAAATAGAGGGGCAGGGCTAGCACACGGGACACATTAAGATTTCCCCAAGCCGTGTGCGACAACCCTAACCCTCTAGTTCCTCCGTCATAATCTCCGTAGCGCTTGGCGTAGCCCTGCAGAGATTGTTCCTCACCACCATCACCACGCCGTCGTGCTGCTGGAACTCAACCACTACTTCACCATCGCTCGCTGGATCGAGGAGGTGAAGGCGTCATCAAGCCGTACGTGTGTTGAACGCGGAGGTGCCGGCCGTTCGGCGCTAGTTCGTGATCGGATCGAGGGACGACTTGCGATTTGGATCGCGGAGACGTTCGACTACATCAACCGCGTTTCTTAAACGCTTCCGCTTAGCGATCTACAAGGGTATGTAGATTCACTCTCCCTCTCGTAGATGCTCATCACCATGGATAGATCTTGTGTGTGCGTAGGAAAATTTTTGTTTCCCATGCAACGTTCCCCAACAGTGGTATCAGAGCCAGGTCTATGCGTAGATGAGATCTTGAGTAGAACACAAACGAGTTGTGGGCGTGGGTGTATACATATTGCTTGCCGTTACTAGTTGATATTTGATTCGGCGGTACTGTGAGATGAAGCGGCCCGGACCGACATTACGCGTACACTTACGCGAGACAGGTTCCTTCAACTAACATGTAACTTCGTTGCATAAATATGGCTAGCGGGTGTCTGTCTCTCTCACTTTAGTTGAATCGATTTCAATGAAGAGGGTTCTTTTAGAAGATCAAAAAGCAATCACTACACCACGTTGTGGTTTTGCGTAGGTAAGAACGGTTCTTGCAAACCCGTAGCAGCCACGTAAAATTTGCAACAACAATTAGAGGACGTCTAACTTGTTTTTGCAGGGTATGTTGTGATGTGATATGGCCAATTACATGATGAGATATATGTGATGTATGAGATGATCATGTGTTGTATAGAATATCACGACTTGCATGTCGATGAGTACGGCAACTGGCAGGAGCCATAGAGTTGTCTTTAATTATTGTATGACCTGCGTGTCAATCATTAAGCGCTATGTAATGCTTTACTTTATCGCTAAACGTTAGCAATAGTCGTGGAAGCAACAGTCGGCGCGACAACCTCATGGCGACACGTTGATGGAGATCAAGATGATGGAGATCATGGTGTCATGCCGGTGACGATGGAGATCATGCCGGTGCTTTGGAGATGGAGATCGAAAGCACAAGTTCATGGCCATATCATGTCACTTATGATTTGCATGTGATGTTAATCCTTTTATGCATCTTATTTTGCTTAGGACGACGGTAGCATTATAAGGTGATCCCTCACTTAAATTTCAAGATAAATTGTGTTCTCCCCGAGTGTGCACCGTTGCGAAAGTTCGTCGTTTCGAGACACGCCGTGATGATCGGGTGTGATAGACTCCACGTTCACATACAACGGGTGCAAGCCATGTTGCACACGCGGAACACTCGGGTTAAACTTGACGAGCCTAGCATGTACAGACATGGCCTCGGAACACAAGAGACCGAAAGGTCGAACATGAGTCATATAGTAGATATGATCAACATGAAGATGTTCACCATTGAAACCACCTCAAACTCACGTGATGATCGGACTTGAGTTGGTGGATTTGGATCATGTTACACTCGAATGATCGGAGGGATGTCAATTTGAGTGGGAGTTTTTAAAGTAATATGATTAACTAAACTCATTATCTAGAACAATAGTCTAAGTTGTCTTTGCTATATTTATGTTGTAGATCATGGCTCGCGCAGTAGCACCCCTGAATTTTAATGCGTTCCTAGAGAAAGCTAAGTTGAAAGATGATGGAAGTAACTTTGTGGACTGGGCCCGTAATCTAAGGATTATCCTTACGGCTTCCCAGAAGGCTTATGTCCTTGATGCACCGCTTGGTGATCCACCCGCTCCAGTTGAGTCTCTAGACGTTGTGAACGCCTGGCAGGCTCGTTCTGATGATTACTCAATAGTTCAATGTGCAATGTTGTATGGCTTAGAACCGGGACTTCAAAGACGTTTTGAACGTCATGGAGCATATGAGATGTTCCAGGAATTGAAGTTTATCTTTCAGAAGAATGCCCGGATCGAGAGATATGAGATCTCCGATAAGTTCTATGCTTGCAAGATGGAGGAGAACGGGTCTATCAGTGATCACGTACTCAGAATGTCTGGGTACTCCACCCGTCTGGCTGAATTGGGGATGCCCCTTCCGCCAGAGGCTATCACTGACAGAGTTCTTCAATCATTGCCACCTAGCTACAAGAGCTTCGTGTTGAACTATAACATGCACGGGATGAACAAGTCAGTCGCCGAGCTGTTTGCGATGCTGAAAGCCGCTGAGTCTGAAATTCAGAAGGAGCATCAAGTATTGATGGTCAATAAAACCACTAGTTTCAAGAAAAATGGCAAGGGTAAGAAGGGTAACTCCAAGAAGAGTGGCAAAGCAGTTGCTCCTCTCGTGAAGAAACCCAAGGCTGGACCCAAACTAGAAACTGTGTGTTTTCATTGCAAGGGAACTGGACACTGGAAGCGGAATTGCCCCAAGTATTTGGCTGACAAGAAGGCGGCCAACAACAAACAAGGTATATATGATATACATGTTATTGATGTCTACCTTACCAACTCTCGTTGTAGTGCCTGGGTATTTGATACCGGTGCGGTTGCTCATATTTGCAACTCTAAACAGGAACTGCGGAATAGACGGAGGCTGGCAAAGGACGAAGTGATGATGCGCGTGGGAAATGGTTCCAAGGTTGATGTGATCGCCGTCGGCACGCTCGCTCTTCGATTACCGTCGGGATTAGTGATGAACCTAAATAAGTGTTATTTGGTGCCTGCGTTAAGCATGAACATTATATCTGGATCTTGTTTATTGCGAGACGGTTACTCATTTAAATCAGAGAATAATGGTTGTTCTATTTATATGAGTAATATCTTTTATGGTCATGCACCCAATGTGAGGGGTTTATTCTTATTGAATCTCGATAGTAATGATACACATGTTCATAACATTGATGCCAAAAGATGTAGAATTGATAATGATAATACCACTTTCTTGTGGCACTGCCGTTTAGGTCATATTGGCGTAAAACGCATGAGGAAGCTCCATGCTGATGGACTTTTGGAGTCACTTGATTTTGAATCACTTGACACATGTGAGCCATGCCTCATGGGCAAGATGACTAAAACACCGTTCTCTGGAACAATGGAACGGGCAAGTGACTTATTGGAAATCATACATACTGATGTATGCGGTCCGATGAGCATTGAGGCGCGCGGTGGTTATCGTTACTTTCTCACCTTCACTGATGACTTAAGTAGATATGGGTATATTTACTTAATGAAACACAAATCTGAAACATTTGAAAAGTTCAAACAATTTTAGAGTGAAGTTGAGAATCATCGTAACAAGAAGATTAAATTCCTACGATCTGATCGAGGAGGAGAATATCTGAGTTATGAGTTTGGCAGTCACTTAAGACAGTGTGGAATTGTTTCACAATTGACACCGCCTGGAACACCACAGCGTAATGGTGTGTCCGAACGTCGTAATCGAACTTTATTGGATATGGTGCGATCTATGATGTCTCTTGCCGATTTGCCACTATCGTTTTGGGGTTATGCATTAGAGATAGCTGCATTCACTTTAAATAGGGCACCATCGAAATCCGTTGAGACGACGCCATATGAACTTTGGTTTGGCAAGAAGCCAAAGCTGTCGTTTCTTAAAGTTTGGGGATGTGATGCTTATGTCAAAAAGCTTCAGCCTGAAAAGCTGGAACCCAAAGCGGAGAAATTCGTCTTCATAGGATACCCAAAAGAGACAGTTGGGTATACCTTCTACCTCAGATCCGAAGGCAAAGTGTTTGTCGCTAAAAACGGAACGTTTCTTGAGAAAGAGTTTCTCTTGAAAGAATTGAGTGGGAGGAAGATAGAACTTGATGAGGTTGTTGAACCTTTACTTCAACCTGAGAGTAGCACAGCGCAGAAAGTTGTTTCTGTGGAGCCTACATTAGCTGAAGAGGAAGTTAATGATGACGATCATGAAGCTTTGGATCAAGTTGCTATCGAACCTCGTAGGTCGACAAGGACGCGTACTACTCCTGAGTGGTACGGCAACCCTGTCTTAGATGTCATGTTGTTGGACAACGATGAACCTACGAGCTATGGAGAAGCGATGATGGGCCCGGATTCCGAGAAGTGGTTAGAGGCCATGAAATCCGAGATGGGATCCATGTATGAAAACAAAGTATGGACTTTGGAAGTATTACCTGAAGGGCGTAAGGCCATTCAGAACAAATGGATCTTTAAGAGGAAGACGGACGCGGACGGTAATGTCACCGTCTATAAAGCTCGACTTGTGGCAAAGGGTTTTTCACAAGTTCAAGGAGTTGACTACGATGAGACCTTCTCACCCGTAGCGATGCTTAAGTCCGTCAGAATCATGTTAGCAATAGCTGCCTTTTTCGATTATGAAATTTGGCAGATGGATGTCAAAACAGCGTTCCTTAACGGTTTCCTTAAGGAAGAGTTGTATATGATGCAACCAGAAGGTTTTGTCGATCCAGAAAATGCTGACAAAGTTTGCAAACTCCAGCGATCCATTTATGGACTGGTGCAAGCATCTCGGAGTTGGAATCTTCGTTTTGATGAGGTGATCAAAGCGTTCGAGTTTATACAAGTTTACGGAGAAGCTTGTATTTACAAGAAAGTGAGTGGGAGCTCTATAGCGTTTCTAATATTATATGTGGATGACATATTGCTGATTGGAAACAATATAGAAATGTTGGAAAGCGTGAAGGATTATTTGAACAAGAGTTTTTCAATGAAGGACCTAGGAGAAGCTGCTTTCATATTAGGCATCAAGATCTATAGAGATAGATCAAGACGCTTAATAGGACTTTCACAAAGCACATACCTTGATAAGATTTTGAAGAAGTTCAAAATGGATCAGTCCAAGAAGGGGTTCTTGCCTGTTTTGCAAGGTGTGAAGTTGAGTAAGACTCAATGCCCAGTGACTGCAGAAGATAGAGAAAAGATGAGTGTCATCCCCTATGCTTCAGCCATAGGCTCTATTATGTATGCAATGCTGTGCACAAGACCCGATGTCAGCCTTGCCATAAGTATGGTCGGAAGGTTTCAAAGTAATCCAGGAATGGAACACTGGACGGCGGTCAAGAATATCCTGAAGTACCTGAAAAGGACTAAGGACATGTTTCTCGTTTATGGAGGTGATCAAGAGCTCGTCGTAAAGGGTTACGTCGATGCAAGCTTTGACACTGGTCCGGATGACTCTAAGTCTCAAACCGGATACGTATTTATTCTTAATGGGGGTGCGGTTAGCTGGTGCAGTTCCAAGCAAAGCGTGGTAGCAGATTCTACATGCGAAGCGGAGTACATCGCTGCCTCGGAGGCGGCGAAGGAAGGTGTCTGGATGAAGGAGTTCATAACAGATCTTGGAGTAGTGCCTAGTGCGCTTAACCCAATGACTCTGTTTTGTGATAATACTGGTGCCATTGCTCTAGCCAAGGAACCAAGATTTCACAAGAGGACCAGACACATAAAGCGACGTTTCAATTCCATCCGCAATTACATCAAGGAGGACGACATAAATATTTGCAAAGTACACACGGATCTAAATGTTGCAGATCCGATGACTAAACCTCTTCCAAGGGCTAAACATGAACAACACCAGAACTGCATGGGTGTTCGATTCATTACAATGTAAATCACATAGTGATGTGAACTAGATTATTGACTCTAGTGCAAGTGGGAGACTGTTGGAAATATGCCCTAGAGGCAATAATAAATTGGTTATTATTATATTTCCTTGTTCATGATAATCGTTTATTATCCATGCTATAATTGTATTGATTGGAAACTCAAATACATGTGTGGGTACATAGACAACACTGTGTCCCTAGTAAGCCTCTAGTTGACTAGCTCGTTGATCAAAGATGGTTAAGGTTTCCTAGCCATTGACATGAGATGTCATTTGATAACGGGATCACATCATTAGGAGAATGATGTGATGGACAATACCCAAACTAAGAACGTAGCATTTGATCGTGTCAGTTTATTGCTATTGTTTTCTGCATGTCAAGTATCTGTTCCTATGACCATGAGATCATGCAACTCCCTGACATCGGAGGAGTACCTTGTGTGTATCAAACGTCGCAACGTAACTGGGTGACTATAAAGGTGCTCTACAGGTATCTCCGAGGGTGTCTGTTGGGTTGGCATGGATCAAGACTGGGATTTGTTACTCCGTGTGACGGAGAGGTATCTCAGGGCCCACTCGGTAATACAACATCACAATGAGCCTTGCAAGCAATGTGACTAAAGTGTTAGCCACGAGATCTTGTATTACGGAACGAGTAAAGAGACTTGCCGGTAACGAGATTGAACTAGGTATAGAGATACCGACGATCGAATCTCGGGCAAGTAACATACCAAAGAACAAAGGGAATAGCATACGGGATTAACTGAATCCTTGACATAGAGGTTCGACCGATAAAAGATCTTCGTAGAATATGTAGGAGCCAATATAGACATCCAGGTCCCGCTATTGGTTATTGATCGTAGAAGTGTCTCGGTCATGTCTACATAGTTCTCGAACCCGCAGGGTCTACACACTTAACGTTTGGTGACGATTAGTATAATTGAGTTATTATGTTGGTGACCGAAAGTTGTTCGGAGTCTCGGATAAGATCCCGGACATGACGAGGATCTCCGGAATAGTCTGGAGGTAAAGATTGATATATGTGATAATAGTGTTTTGATCTCCGGAAGAGTTACGGAGTTCACCGGAAGGGGTTCCGGATGTTTGCCGAAGTGTTCGGGTGCAGCAACACTTTATATGGGCCAAGGGATAAAAGCCCACGAAGTATTGGAAAGTGCAAAAGTAGTTTTGCTGCCGCGTAAGCGGTACTACCGCTTGGTGAAGCGGTACTACCGCCCGAGCGGTACTACCGCTTGTGTGAAGCGGTACTACCGCCCAAGCGGTACTACCGCTTGTGTGAAGCGGTACTACCGCTTGTGTGCGGCTGTGCACGGTTCGGCAGGGATCCGAGTTGGACTCTTTCCCTACGGGCCAAACCGACCTTGTGCGGGCAAAACCGACCTGGAGGAGGCTTTTACTCCAAGTTTAGACCCCAAGGCTCAACATATAAATAGAGGGGCAGGGCTAGCACACGGGACACATTAAGATTTCCCCAAGCCGTGTGCGGCAACCCTAACCCTCTAGTTCCTCCGTCATAATCTCCGTAGCGCTTGGCGTAGCCCTGCAGAGATTGTTCCTCACCACCATCACCACGCCGTCGTGCTGCTGGAACTCAACCACTACTTCACCATCGCTCGCTGGATCGAGGAGGTGAAGGCGTCATCAAGCCGTACGTGTGTTGAACGCGGAGGTGCCGTCCGTTCGGCGCTAGTTCGTGATCGGATCGAGGGACGACTTGCGATTTGGATCGCGGAGACGTTCGACTACATCAACCGCGTTTCTTAAACGCTTCTGCTTAGCGATCTACAAGGGTATGTAGATTCACTCTCCCTCTCGTAGATGCTCATCACCATGGATAGATCTTGTGTGTGCGTAGGAAAATTTTTGTTTCCCATGCAACGTTCCCCAACAATAGGTGCCTCTCTGATGATGCATGAGTAGTTCACCATAGACCTACGGGTCCGAGGGCAGTAGCTAGATGGCTTCTTCTCTCTCTCTTATGATTCTCAATACAATGGTCTCTTGGAGATCTATTTGATGTAAACTTTTGCGGTGTGTTTGTTGGGATCTGATGAATTTTGAGTTCATGATCAGTTTCTATCCATGAATATTATTTGAGTCTTCTTTGATCTCTTATATGCATGATTACTTATAGCCTCGTATTTCTTCTCCGAATCTTTGGTTTAGTTAGGTCGACTAGATAGATTTTTCTTGCCATGGGAAGAGGTGCTTTGTGATGGGTTCGATCTTGCGGTGTTCTTTCCTAGTGACAGAAGGGGCAGCAAGACACGCATGTATCGTTGCTATTAAGGATAACAAGATGGGGTCTATTCCAACATGAATAGAGCTTGTCTACATCATGTCATCGTTCTTATTGCATTACTTCGTTTTTCCATGAACTTAATACACTAGATGCATGCTGGATAGCGGTCGATGTGTGGAGTAATAGAGGTAGATGCAGGCAGGAGTCGGTCTATCTATCTTGGACGCGATGCCTATATAATGATCATCGCCTTGGATATCGTCATGACTATTCGATTTTCTATCAATTGCCCAACAGTAATTTGTTCACCCACCGTGCGCTATACTCATGAGAGAAGCCACTAGTGAACCCTACGGCCCCCGGGTCAACTTTTCCATCATATTGCTTTCTGATTTACGTTTTTGCACTCTTTGTTTTCAGATCTACAAAACCAAAAACCCAAAAACATATTGCTGCATATTTACTCTTTTTATTTGTGTTCTTGAGAGATCTATCTCTCCTATCTATCACTACCTAATCTATATTTTTACCGTAGAGAGATTGACAACCTCTCTTTCGCATCGGGTTGCAAGTATTTGTTGTTTGTGTGCAGGTGCTGCTTATTGGGTGGTGGTGATCCTCCTACTGGTTAGATAACCTTTGTTTCATAACTGAGGGAAATACTTACCGTCGCTGTGCTGCATCATCCCTTCCTCTTTGGGGAAATACCGACGCAGTCTCAAGCCACGGCAGTAACCCCTTCAACTTTGGTGGGAGCCGGAGTCACTTCTAGGGCTGTTGGAGTGCCGTGTTTAACGGAACGAGCGCCTGCCAAGGGATTTTAAGGGTCCGCGCAAGGTGCCTAATTACACAGCTAATCTACCCCCAGAAGCCTAGATCGAAAGTTATGAGTTAGCCATGGAGATTTTAGACGTCAGTGATGCAGTCTGTGCGAAGTATTTTATCATGATGTTGGAAGGACCGGCTCGCACATGGTTAAAGGGTCTGCCCCCCAATACCATTAACTCCTGGGCCGAGTTGAAAGCACGGTTCATCAAGAATTTTCAAGGAACATGCAAACAGCCCATGACGATTGTTGATTTAGATCATTGTGTGCAGCGCGAGGATGAGTCGGCCCACCATTGGGTCCGGCGGGTTTCAACCATTATCCACTCGACCGATAATATCATGGCAGCTCAGGCAGTTTTGATTCTGGAGAAGAATTGTCATTTTTTGCCCCTTAAGCAGAAGCTTGGACGGCTCAAGCGTTCTTGCCAGGACATGGGTGACCTCATGGCGGCTCCCACTAAATATGCAGATTCTGATAGGACGAAAGATCTTGGTTCTGATGATGAGAAATCTGCTAAGGGTACCAAGAATGGCAACGGTAAGGGTCAGCAACAGAATGTGACAGGAAATAACAACCCAGGTAATGGTGGTAAACGGCAGCACCCAGATGGCGGGTCAGACCTGGTGGCCAACACCAACACCGGGAACAACCGCGCCAAGGGAAACGGTAAACCGCGTTTGGGCAAGGGTAGGCCTTTCAACATGGAAGCGATGCTAAACGACCCTTGCCCAAAGCACAGTCTTCCTAGCAAGCCGTCCACCCACGCTTGGAAGGATTGTTATATCATGTGGGACCAGCATCATGGTAACGGCAATGGACCGCCTGGCGGGTCAGGTTTCGGCGCGGGCGGCTCAAGCTCGGGTTATCAGGGTCAAGGCAACCGTGGTGGCCACAATCAATAGTCCGGTAATAGCGGTCAGCAGCAAAACAACCAGTCAGGGTATCAGAGTAACCCGAAGCAGCTTAATGGAGGCCAGTATCACGTGTTCACTACGAGTCTTAATAAGCGTGACCAGAAGGTACGCAAGAGGGCGGTTCATGCGGCAACACCGGCTATTCCACAGTATTTAAAGTGGTCTGAACACATGATATCACTACTGCAGGATGCTGCTAACGCGACACATCAATCAGAGACCCTTCGACGAAACTGTTTGCGATCCACCAATCGCAAACTGTATTGTTCAACCTCCGTCGCCAATGGCACGAACCATGTGCGATGGCGTATCAATCAAATACGATTCAGAAAGTAGTTGCGTGTGCGATCCATGGCAGACAGTTTATTCTTATGAACTGTTTGGGATTAGCTAAGATAACAGAAACAGTTAACAAAACTATGTACGTGTGCGAAGTACGGCACACAGTTCACTCGGATAAACTGTTTGCGCTGATCCAGCAGAACACAAACGGGTTAGCGTAAGAAGGTGTGTGTATTCCGCAGCAATCGGTTCATTCAACAGAATTGTGTGGGAAGACCAATAATAACCGAAACGATTCATCCGGACTAGTTGTGTGTGTTGTGGGCAAACGGTTGCTGCCAAACAATTGTCAGCAATTGATGAAATCATTACTCACGGTACGTACGGAAGTGCTGTTTGCCCGTATTAATATCGCAGATGTTTTATTATTATTACCCGTCTGACAGCGCATCACCTCTTCTTCCTCTCTCACGTCTTGTCACCGCGTTTTCGCCCGAGGATTCCTGTGCACGCTTCAGCACCGCACCGGCGTTTCTTTTGGCCACATTCCCGCGCGAAACCGCGCATGTTCCCGCGCAAGCTTCCCCATCGGTTTCCCGCCGGAAGCTAATGAGTATAAGAGCCTGTGCGCGCGTTCACACGCGGATGCATACGTAGTGCAGCCTAGCCCATCTATGAAGCATGCCAACCCGACCAAGCTCCGCCTCTGCCATCAACCTCCTCGACGACGGAAACAATCCGGTGCAGGCGCAACGGCCTGTCGAGGCCGATGGCGTGTCCGGCGACGCGCCGGACAACGCTGTGATGGGCGTCATCGCAAGGGTTGAGCAGACCCTTGGAGCCGGGCGTGGCAGTGCCGCCGAGCAACATAGCCGCCTCACCGCCGAGAGGCTGCAGCGCGCCGCATAAGAAGACCATCGGTGGTGCTCCGTAGAGCAAAACATGTGCGTCCGCGCCGAGAGGCCAAGGCCCGCCGCACAACAAGACAGATGGAGGGCCGTAGAGCAAGAGGTGCGGCGCGCGGCAGAGCAAGAGCGGTTCCATTCCCGCTTGCCTGCTATCCCACCCGTCATGACGTTGCAGCTGTGTCCAAGGCACGTGAGTAGCCCTATTTCTCGCCAGGAATGTGTAACACCCCAAAAATTTAACCATGTTTTATTTATTAAATTTTTTCCAGGAAATTTAATTTTTATTTTCTGGATCATCTATTGATTTCAGAATCACTCCTTTCTTCTGAGTTGTGGAGTTTTTCCTCCAAGTAAAAACTTTTCAAAAATATTTTTTGGACTGGAGTGCCTACTCAAGAACATTTCATTTTTATTATATATGATCAGTGAAAACCTTTTTATATTATTTTGCCAAGTTTTAATTCTTTTAAAATGGCCTTTCATATTTGGAAGAACCTCATTTGCACTATAACCATTTGATAACTTTATTTAAAAATTCTAAAAAAATTTGTAGAAGACATGTGAAGTTCCTACATCACATTTATGCAAAGGAACAGCCTTGTGTTTTGGAAATTTTGAGCAAACCATCCTCATCTTCATTCTGGTCCAGTTTAGAAGTTTGTACTGCAAATCATCTTTATTTTGCCCTATTGCCCTTGGGATTTTTCCTACTATTAGTGATCCCTACCAAACCCTTAAGTCCAGGAGATCAGACCCATTAGAAGATTTTGAGCACATGCAATATTGGCCTATATTTTCTGTCCAGAACTATAGTTTTGCAAAACTTACACTAGGAAGTTTTTACTTTGCCCAAACTAACCATGCCATCATCACCTACACCTAAAGAGACCCCAACCTGGAGATTTTGACCACCAGAAGAATTGCCTTGATGCCCATGGCATTCTGTCGAGCACCTTGTGTTCATGAACAGATTTGGCATGAAACCATGTTTGCATTGTGGACTAGCTCCCCAGACCAAACCAGCATGTCTATTAGCTCTCATATATTCATTAGCCTAGTCCTGTTTAGTTTCATAAGCATCAGTAAGGCCTAGAACGCGTTGGCATTTTGTCGAACGCCTGGCGCGCGTGTCCAGAGCGCGGCCAGAGCGCACGTTTTGCACGTGCATGCAACCGAGCCGCCGCGTTCACCTAATCCTGCCCCTGGCCTTTGCTCGCCCGCAGAGACGTCCCTGACCCCACCCAGCTGCTGAAGCCGCTCCCTGGCGCCGTGCAGCGCCGCCGCAGCAAGCCCTTGGCGGCAAGCCTGCGGCCGCAGCGAGCCTCTGCCATGGACGGCACCGCCCCAGCCACCCTCGTCCGCCAGCTGCCCCCGGCAACAGGCCGAGCTCATCCGCGAGCTCGTCCACTAGCGCCCGTCGTCGCCACGTCACCCTGCTAGCAACAGAACGGCGGTTCGCCGGTCTTATACTCGGCCGTCGACGGAACCGACCTCGATTCGCCTATAAATAGGAGCCCCCGAGCCCCACCCGAGGCATGAGCCCTCCCTGGACCCTCAGGCCTCTCCCCCCTCGCACCAATTTAGCCGGAGCCGCCCGTACTGCTCCACTCTGGTCGCAGCGCCGCCGCCAGCCTCCGGCAAAATTCAGGCGAACCCGAGCCTCAACCATCCCACCCTGGCCCCTGCTAGCTCCACCAAGACCTCTCGGACCCATTCCCTCTGCTAATTTGCGCCATAGCAGCGGTAGGCCGATGCCGTGCTCGCCGGAGCTCTCCGTCCGCCATGGATAAAGGGGTGCTCACCCCCGAGCTCCCCGGCGATCCTTTTGCTCTCCAGAGGATGGGGCCCTCCCTCCTGAGCACGCCGGTGTGCACAGCTCCGGGAGAGGTGCCTCCTAGCGCCGGCAATCGTCGCCAGAGTCGGCCTCTGCCTCTGGCCAGGAGCGCGCGTGAGGTGGGAGACAAACCCGACAGGTGGGCCCCACCTGTCGGTGTCTCAACCCAACCGCCAGTGGCGCTGGCCCTTGAGTACGTCTTCTTCATGAGTAAGCGTATTTATTGGGCATACGTTTTCTGTTCTGGAAAGCGTATTCCTCCCGGAACCGTTTTCTTTTCTAATTGATTTAAAAATCAGATTTTGACCTGAACTTTGACTGGCTATAACTTTTAAAATACAACTCCAATGGACCTGATTCTTTTTCTGTTGTTTCCCAAATTCCATCTAGTTTATTTTCAGATTTATTTGAAAATTTTCCAAGACAACTTTTTGCACTGTTTTTGAATTGCGTGTTGATTCAAATACTTTTCAAAATAGGAAATGGAGAGAGACAAAAACTTTCAAAAGTTTTGGAGTGCTCATCACCCACCTACACATGGAAGGCAAGCATTCTGAACCCTGGCATAATATTTGTTGTGTGTTGTTTGATGTGACTACAACACCAAGTTGACTTGAAGTATGCGTTATTTCATGTGATGATGTGATCATGTTTACTAGTGCATGATGATAATTCCTTTCTGTTGGAATTGAAATGCTTGTGACAGTATTCATCCTCGTATGCCTTTCATGACTACCGGAAGTAATCCGGAGAAGTCTCTGTCTTGAGTAGACACGAGCTTGATACTGATATTTCGTTGGGACGAGTATCATCAGTATAAGGCATGATAAGGTCTGATTAGTGGTGATTCTGTCTGATGATGTGGAATATATTTGTTATGCTAATCATGCAGGAAACATTTTAACCTCCTGAGTCGACCGTACATCGAGTCTTGTGCCAGTAACCCCCATACTTGTTTCGTACTACCACTCGTCCCTGCCGCAGGTAGGGTACGGTTCAGTAAGTTGTCAACCCCTTTCTTAGCACACACCGTACAGAGAGGCCATAGTGAAAGATACCAGTGGCCCCTGGTAGGCATGTCACTTGGTCCGGGGGCATGGGTGTTCCGGTGAGTCCGAGGGGGTAGCTCCCCTGTTTTGCGTGCAATATAATTTTTTTGATCCCATGCTAATCGAGGTTGGAGCCTCCCCACTTAGAGTTTTGCTTAACGAGTGTCGTGGGTGATTCCAGGCACCGGTAAGTTAAGCTGGTGTGTGCGGGTCAGGTGTGTTTTCAATTCAAAGAACGTGAGCGGAATTAGTCCCGGTGAACTAAAGGAATCCGTTACTTGTGGGTAAAGAGTACACCCTCTACAGAGTTTATATCTATTCGAATAGCCGTGTCCGCGGTTAAGGACTACAGTCTGGGATGGGTCAAGTGTCGGTCTTAGTGTCGGTCTTCAGAGGAAAACTTCTAAACCGGAACATTGATCATGACGTGTGACAAATGATGATTATGATTATTATTGTTGTGGACTAACCATTTATATTATTTGAATTATTGAGTATCCCTAGGATGGTTCTACCTCCTGAATACTCATTGTGATTATTCTTATATAAGCCCTTTATGTGGTGTCGCACAGACGCCCGACTCTGGCATGCTTGTTGTTTGCTTTATCATATAAGCCCTTTCTGTGGCGTCGCTGAGACGCCCGACTGTGGCACGTTTGTTATTTATTTTTTCCTCATAAGCCCTTTATGTGGCGTCGCTCAGACGCCCGACTGTGGCATGCTGATTATTTATTTTTCCTATAAGCCCTTTATG
Organism: Elymus sibiricus; assembly: GCA_039707655.1. Lineage (NCBI taxonomy): Eukaryota > Viridiplantae > Streptophyta > Magnoliopsida > Poales > Poaceae > Elymus > Elymus sibiricus. The sequence continues at coordinate 350,723,189 of CM077663.1, forward strand.
TGGCGTCGCTCAGACGCCCGATTGTGGCATGCTTGTTATTTATTTTTCCTTATAAGCCCTTTAGGTGGCGTCGCTCAGACGCCCGACTGTGGCACGCATGTTATTTATTTTTCTTATAAGCCCTTTATGTGGCGTCGCTCAGACGCCCGACTGAGGCATGCTTTATATTATTATCCTTTCGAGGCGTCGCTTCAGACACCCGATCGGTTTATTTTATTTTTATTCTCTGATTGCTTATTCATGTTTAATATGAATGACCTGCTTGCGTGCGTCATGAATTTTATTTTGTGACTGACTAAGTGATCGTGGATTATTTCAGTGCATGTTTATCATCTGTTATATTATACCTATTTTCATGTTGTTTGCGAGTACATTCAAAGTACTCAGTGGCTTGTCCCTGGCTATTGTCTTGGTCAGATTTATTGCTTGGAGAGGAGCGAAATGACGACAGCCCCGGAAACTAGGCATCGAAGATAGCAGTTACACGAAGATAGGAGTTATCCAGGTCAGCTGTTCCTATGGGAAATGGAGTCCCATAGACGCTGATGATCCGCAAACCGCTTCCGCCATCAACCACTAGAAAAATTTTGTTGTACTCAGAGACCACTTTGGTCGTGTACTTCAAATATTGTATTTTGCTTAGATTTTCTATATCAAGATTGTGTCTCATCAGCTAACAGTAATCCTGGGGCTGGTGAGCACAAGGGCCATTTACTGGGAAATTAATATCCTGGAAAACCGGTCCTGACAACCTTGGTATGAGAGCCAGGCTGACCATTGGCTAATCCTATCTTAGCCTGGCCGATAAACCTAGGTTAACCCACCCACCAGACCTTAACCTAACCACAGCCAAGCTTACCCTATACGATAGCCACACAGTGACCCCGACACCTTTTTGGCAGTCGGTGCCTAACCTACCAGCCTAGCCCATCGATCACGCGCCAGTGACCGACACCTATTTTGTCCCATTCGCATGCGTGCGAAGGAAGACTCCATTTTCTTTTTCTATAAAAGGGAACATTAACCCCAACCCAGCACAGCACAGCCTCTACCCCAGAACCAAGTCAAGATGCCTGGCCCCATTGTTCACAATGAGACCACAGCAACCAACCTTGGAGGTTTTGTAACCGTGCTAGCAAACCTCACCCGTCGTGCCTTTGCATTAGAAGAGCCCCCAGAATATGTTGTGTACCAAGGGCTCACGAGCGGTGAGAGTCGTCAATTCTGGGCCGCAGTGCACGTCTATGGTAGGGGTATAGTGCCAGAACGCCCTTACAGGTTCACCGGAAGGACAACTTCCTTTGAGCCACATGCCATCCAGCTAGCAGCTCGGGAGGCTATAGTTGAACTCCGGCACCTGTCGCCAAGAGTTAACTGCCGCTCGTTCTACTATTACCCCAGCCGTGACGGGTATAGTAGGCCACCCCAGGTTGCCAGCGGAGACCACGAGACGGACACTGCATTGCTGCATCTGGTGCGCTATGTAAGTGCACTAGAGGCATTGTTCGATCAGGTCACTCTTGATCTGATCGTAGCTCGTGGAGAACTTGCCCGTCGAGCCCCGACAAGAGGAGAAGATGTGCCCGATGCCGACAACCCAGTCGTGCTGTTCGGACAACCGATCGAGTCCTTGAGGTCTGCCCCTGCAGCCGACCGGAATGCATTTGTATCCCCGGAGGAGCTTCGTCGCCTTTTGGGGACACGCTCCAATGGAATTGTGACCACCAACCCCCGCGATGGTCATCATCGCTACCCCGACCCTGCAGCTCCTCAACCCCATCCAGCAAACCCCGATGGTGAAGCCCATGGAGAAGCCTCGACGTCCACAAGGCACGCTCGACTAGATATTAACGAGGTAGACTAAGTCGCTCGAGTAGTACCGTGTCTTAGTATTCTACGCCATGTAATAGTGTCACCTTGTAATCGCCATGAATAAAATGTAGACTGCTTGTGTGCCTTTGTTTTGTATAGTAGCCACGCATAAGTATGTTGGCGTGCGGTTGCATATTAAATTTCAGGCGTAGCTACCAAAAACCACCCCAGACGACACCCACAGTAATACGTCACTTTTGTGAGATATGTATATCTCTGGCTTTGACCCCGACCCCCATAGAGCAGAACCGTCAACCTAGATCGCCCCCACACCACAATAGGTAACCCAGCCCTGATGCTATATAAGAGGCCACTCCGTGACCTTACCAAGCATCTCTCACTTTGTGCACAGCTCTCACAGCCATTTTTGCCATGCCGAGCCCTAGTATTCATCTGAGAACTCCAGATGCAACCCCAGGTAGTTTTGTTAGAATATTGTGGGACTTTACCTGCAGTACCATGAGTTCTACCCATCCACCCTAGTACGAGCTGCTCAAAACAAGAATCACCCCATCAGCCTCGAAATATTGGGCAGTAGTGCACATCCCTCCCGCAAACCCAAACCAAGACCCAACGGAAGTCTCTTTCGTGGGGAAATCTATGCCGACTCCGCAAATGGCCATAGAAGCTGCTGCGTACGAAGCGATTACTCGTCTTCGCTTCGCAGTACCCTATGCCAGCGAAAGGGGGTATTATTACTTCCCGAGTTGTGCAACACCCGGAGAAGTAGCATCCTTTCCCGTTGGACGAATTGAGAGGGACCCGGTACTGGCCAACCTTGCCCAGTACGTCATCACTCAAGAGCATTTGACCTAGCGAGTAATGGGTTATCTCCAGAGACTCGCTGATTTGAATCCTCAGATCGCCATTGGCAGACCACTGAGGCCAGACCAGAAAAGGCGCATTCTTCGACTAGTCAATCCGCTTCCTCCGGTAGAAGAAGAATGTGCCCCAGTGCCAGAGACATTTTCTCAGGACCCGGCATATTTTACGTTTGCGTCGTAGACACCACTACTATGTTTGTTAGCCTAGCATTTATTTATGTGTTGCAGCTTATGCGTTGTATCCTAAGTTTGTGCTATGAATAAATTGTTTGGTTTTAAATTGAATGTGAGTAATTTTTACTGCTGTGATTTTTAATCAACTGTTTTCGCTCTCAGTAAATTCCGAGGTGGGATTTTCCTTGAGCTATTGCAGCAAACATTTCTCCGTGGCATAGATTTAAATTCACGCAGCACCACAACAGCAGGCTCACAGCCACAACCACTTGACCTCATGCACTAATTGCAACACCACGTACACATTTTGCACCTAACTGATCACCGCACTAACACACCACAGTTTTTGAAAGAAAAATTTGTGGGTAATTATTCTGGTACAAGTTGCATCCAGCATACTGACAGCAGTTAGCACCGGACACCGACACTTAATCCTCATGATCACCGCCGCCGCGAAGAGCAAACACTCGAACGGCAGCATCACGACGATCATCGTGGATCATCACGCACAAGAGCACGGAGAACCCCAGCACTGCCGCCAACCCTCCGCACATCAGGATCGTGTACCAATCCGGCATCACCTCCGCCATTAGAGCCTCATCTCGAGCTCCTGCAAACTGAAATGGAGGGGAAGGAAGGAGAAGAAGAAATGAGGCAAGGTGTGAGGAAGAAGAGAGAAGCACCGCGGTCATTTTATAGCTCGAGATTGGTGTACGGTGAACAAAGTCCACCAGCGCCGCTTGTCGCTCGATCGCCGGTGTTCGGAGGCGAATCCGCGAGCAGTGCCGACAGCGCACTGGCCCGCGAGGTGAGTGCACGCTGCGCCGGCAGCTAGCACGCCGCACACTACCGCAGTACGGCTTAGATGCCCTACGCGCTAGACGCCGCCGGTGGAGAAAGCGTGGGAAAGAGCGCGAGAGAGGGGAAGAAAGGAGAGCCAGAGGTAGAAGAAGAGACTGACAGTGGGCCCTGGGTCCGCCTGTCAGCCAGAGAGAGCACTGTGCACTCGGGTACGACTAGCGTAATTTGGGAATTTAGAATTTTATTAATTCTAATTTTACCGTAGCCGTAAGTAGAAATCTCTCGGTTTCCCCAACCGTAGATTTTTCCACGAAGCGCCAGTACCCCACTGTTGTTGCACCAAGTTTCGGCACTCTCACTGTAGCTACGTCTTATTGCATGAGTAGGATAATTATTTTCGTGATATTCCTTTGTGATAATAGGAGTAATATTTTTGAAACCGTCCTTAGCAAATCTCGAGGATGAGATTTTTCTTAAGGGGGGTAGTGTTGTAACACCCCAAAAATTTAACCATGTTTTATTTATTAAAATTTTGCCTGGAAATTTAATTTTTATTTTCTGGATCATCTATTGATTTCAGAATCACTCCTTTCTTCTGAGTTGTGGAGTTTTTCCTCCAAGTAAAAACTTTTCAAAAATATTTTTGGACTGGAGTGCCTACTCAAGAACATTTCATTTTTATTATATATTATCAGTGAAAACCTTTTTATATTATTTTGCCAAGTTTTAATTCTTTTAAAATGGCCTTTCATATTTTGAAGAACCTCATTTGCACTATAACCATTTGATAACTTTATTTAAAAATTCTACAAAAATTTGTAGAAGACATGTGAAGTTCCTACATCACATTTATGCAAAGGAACAGCCTTGTGTTTTGGAAATTTTGAGCAAACCATCCTCATCTTCATTCTGGTCTAGTTTGGAAGTTTGTACTGCAACCCATCTTTATTTTGCCCTATTGCCCTTGGGATTTTTCCTACTATTAGTGATCCCTACCAAACCCTTAAGTCCAGGAGATCAGACCCATTAGAAGATTTTGAGCACATGCAATATTGGCCTATATTTTCTGTCCAGAACTATAGTTTTGCAAAAAATACACTAGGAAGTTTTTACTTTGCCCAAACTAAACATGCCATCATCACCTACACCTAAAGAGACCCCAACCTGGAGATTTTGACCGCCAGAAGAATTGCCTTGATGCCCATGGCATTCTGTCGAGCACCTTGTGTTCATGAACAGATTTGGCATGAAACCATGTTTGCATTGTAGACTAGCTCCCCAGACCAAACCAGCATGTCTATTAGCTCTCATATATTCATTAGCCTAGTCATGTTTAGTTTCATAAGCATCAGTAAGGCCTAGAACGCGTTGGCATTTTGTCGAACGCCTGGCGCGCATGTCCAGAGCGCGGCCAGAGCGCACGTTTTGCACGCGCGTGCAACCGAGCCGCCGCGTTCACCTAATCCTACCCCTGGCCTTTGCTCGCCCGCAGAGACGTCCCTGACCCCACCCAGCTGCTGAAGCCGCTCCCTGGCGCCGTGCAGCGCCGCCGCAGCAAGCCCTTGGCGGCAAGCCTGCGGCCGCAGCAAGCCTCTGCCATGGACGGCACCGCCCCAGCCACCCTCGCCCGCCAGCTGCCCCCGGCAACAGGCCGAGCTCATCCGCGAGCTTGTCTGCTAGCGCCCGTCGTCGCCACGTCACCCTGCTAGCAACAGAACGGCGGTTCGCCGGTCTTATCCTCGGCCGTCGACGGAACCGACCTCGATTCGCCTATAAATAGGAGCCCCCGAGCCCCACCCGAGGCATGAGCCCTCCCTGGACCCTCAGGCCTCTCCCCCTCGCACCAATTTAGCCGGAGCCGCCCGTACTGCTCCACTCTGGTCGCAGCGCCGCCGCCAGCCTCCGGCAAAATTCAGGCGAACCCGAGCCTCAACCATCCCACCCTGGCCCTTGCTAGCTCCACCAAGACCTCTCGGACCCATTCCCTGTGCTAATTTGCACCATAGCAGCGGTAGGCTGATGCCGTGCTCGCCGGAGCTCTCCGTCCGCCATGGATAAAGGGGTGCTCACCCCCGAGCTCCCCGGCGATCCTTTTGCTCTCCAGAGGATGGGGCCCTCCCTCCTGAGCACGCCGGTGTGCACAGCTCCGGGAGAGGTACCTCCTAGCGCCGGCAATCGTCACCGGAGTCGGCCTCTGCCTCTGGCCAGGAGCGCGCGTGAGGTGGGAGACAAACCCGACAGGTCGGCCCCACCTGTCGGTGTCTCAACCCAACCGCCAGTGGCGCTGGCCCCTGAGTACGTCTTCTTCGCGAGTAAGCGTATTTATTGGGCATACGTTTTCTGTTCTAGAAAGCGTATTCCTCCCCGAACCGTTTTCTTTTCTAATTGATTTAAAAATCAGATTTTGACCTGAACTTTGACTGGCTATAACTTTTAAAATACAACTCCAATGGACCTGATTCTTTTTCTGTTTTTTCCCAAATTCCATCTAGTTAATTTTCAGATTTATTTGAAAATTTTCCAAGACAACTTTTTGCACTGTTTTTGAATTGCGTGTTGATTCAAATACTTTTCAAAATAGGAAATGGAGAGAGACAAAAACTTTCAAAAGTTTTGGAGTGCTCATCACCCACCTACACATGGAAGGCAAGCATTCTGAACCCTGGCATAATATTTGTTGTGTGTTCTTGGATGTGACTACAACACCAAGTTGACTTGAAGTATGCGTTATTTCATGTGATGATGTGATCATGTTTACTAGTGCATGATGATAATTCCTTTCTGTTGGAATTGAAATGCTTGTGACAGTATTCATCCTCGTATGCCTTTCATGCCTACCGGAAGTAATCCGGAGAAGTCTCTGTCTTGAGTAGACACGAGCTTGATACTGATATTTCGTTGGGACGAGTATGATCAGTATAAGGCATGGTAAGGTATGATGAGTGGTGATTCTGTCTGATGATGTGGAATATATTTGTTATGCTAATCATGCAGGAAACATTTTAACCTCCTGAGTCGACCGTAGATCGAGTCTTGTGCCAGTAACCCCCATACTTGTTTCGTACTACCACTCGTCCCTGCCGCAGGTAGGGTACGGTTCAGTAAGTTGTCAACCCCTTTCTTAGCACACACCGTACAGAGAGGCCATAGTGAAAGATACCAGTGGCCCCTGGTAGGCATGTCACTTGGTCCGGGGGCATGGGTGTTCCGGTGAGTCCGAGGGGGTAGCTCCCCTGTTTTGCGCGCAATATAAATTTTGTGATCCCATGCTAATCGAGGTTGGAGCCTCCCCACTTAGAGTTTTGCTTAACGAGTGTCGTGGGTGATTCCAGGCACCGGTAAGTTAAGCTGGTGTGTGCGGGTCATGTGTGTTTTCAATTCAAAGACCGTGAGCGGAATTAGTCCCGATGGACTAAAGGAATCCGTTACTTGTGGGTAAAGAGTACACCCTCTGCAGAGTTTATATCTATTCGAATAGCCGTCTCCGCGGTTAAGGACTACAGTCTGGGATGGGTCAAGTGTCGGTCTTAGTGTCGGTCTTCAGAGGAAAACTTCTAAACCGGAACATTGATCATGACGTGTGACAAATGATGATTATGATTATTATTGTTGTGGACTAACCATTTATATTATTTGAATTATTGAGTATCCCTGGGATGGTTCTACCTCCTGAATACTCATTGTGATTATTCTTATATAAGCCCTTTATGTGGTGTCGCACAGACGCCCGACTGTGGCATGCTTGTTGTTTGCTTTATCATATAAGCCCTTTCTATGGCGTCGCTGAGACGCCCGACTGTGGCATGTTTGTTATTTATTTTTCCTTATAAGCCCTTTATGTGGCGTCGCTCAGACGCCCGACTGTGGCATGCTGATTATTTATTTTTCCTATAAGCCCTTTATGTGGCGTCGCTCAGACGCCCGACTGTGGCATGCTTGTTATTTATTTTTCTTATAAGCCCTTTAGGTGGCGTCGCTCAGACGCCCGACTGTGGCACGCATGTTATTTATTTTTCTTATAAGCCCTTTATGTGGCGTCGCTCAGACGCCCGACTGAGGCATGCTTTATATTATTATCCTTTCGAGGCGTCGCTTCAGACACCCGATCGGTTTATTTTATTTTTATTCTCTGATTGCTTATTCATGTTTAATATGAATGACCTGCTTGCGTGCGTCATGAATTTTATTTTGTGACTGACTAAGTGATCGTGGATTATTTCAGTGCATGTTTATCATCTGTTATATTATACCTGTTTTCATGATGTTTGCGAGTATATTCAAAGTACTCACTGGCTTGTCCCTGGCTATTGTCTTGGCCAGATTTATTGCTTGGAGAGGAGCGAAATGATGACAGCCCCGGAAACTAGGCATCGAAGATAGCAGTTACGCGAAGATAGGAGTTATCCAGGTCAGCTGTTCCTGTGGGAAATGTAGTCCCATAGACGCTGATGATCCGCAAACCGCTTCCGCCATCAACCACTAGAAAATTTTTGTTGTACTCAGAGACCACTTTGGTCATGTACTTCAAATATTGTATTTTGCTTGGATTTTCTGTATCAAGATTGTGTCTCATCAGCTAACAGTAATCCTGGGGCTGGTGAGCACAAGGGCCATTTACTGGGAAATTAATATCCTGGAAAACCGGTCCTGACAGAATGGGCAGCGGCGGTCTGCGCCGTATTTGCACCAGAGCCCGGCCGCACCGTGCTTGCTCTGGACGCCGGCCGCACCGTTCGCATGGGTCGTGCCATTCGCTTTGTCCGTGGCCCCCTCGATGCTGACGGGCTCGTCGGTAGGCTCGAGTGCCTCCTTGGCCCAGGTGTCCAGCGGGGAGCGGTAGAAGAAAATGGCCGTCGCATCCTCGAGATGGTAATCTCCGACGAAATAGCCAGCTTGAAGCTCGAGATCGCGCTCCAGCTATACCGCGAGCGTGTAAACCGCATGTACGAACGACTGACCGAGTTCAGGCACAGCCAAGAGCTTCCGTAGGATAGGGTGTAGTCAACTAGTCATGGACGCGTTTTATTTTGTTGAACTGTTTAGATGTCGATCCCAATGTCTGGACAACAATCACAATATTGATATGTTTCGATCTGTGAATGATTTATGTTCTATTGTTATGTTTCAATATGTGTAAAAGGCTAACAGTTAGAGCCAGAAAATCAGTATGAAAACAGATATATAGAAATGTGAAACTAATAATATATATTAATTGTTGAATAGCTCATTGAAGGCATGATACATATACAGTATATATCATCACATATACGTGATGATAGTACTTAACTAATACGTACAATGAATAAAAAGTAAACTAATAATAACCCCTCCTTGAGCGGGGAGCAGTAAAAGGGCAGCCTCTCGCCATCAGCTCCCTGGTGCGTGGTGGTTTCCCAACGCGAAGGGAGTTCGCCGCCTCCTCCACCTCGCAGCGTTCGACGTGCCGATCAGCCTCTTGCTGGCGGAGGCGCGCGACCATGTAGGACAGTTCACTGGGCGCCCACTGAATCTCTTTGGCGGTGGCACGCTCGAGCTTATCGGCCCACGCCCACGCAGCGGAGAGGCGCCTAGTGCCTCTGGCATTCATTGCGTGGTACCGGCCGTCTTCATACACCTCGACCGCTCGTCGACTCGCCCGCCGCCAAAGCTCCAGCTCCTCCTTTTCCCTTGCGGCACTAAGGGCATTCCAGGCCGCGAGGTTCCTGGCGCGTTCCTTAGACGGCTCCTTCTTGAACGCCACCTGCCTGGCTCTCTCAGCCGGCGGTAGCGCCTTCCACAAAGCCAGATTGTACTGGCCCTAAAACCAATCTTTAGTTGGGGGGTCTGGCGCACCTCGTCTGGGGGCGCGAAGGGGTCCTCCTCATCGCTGCATTTCGCCATGTCCTCGCGGGGTGGCGCCTCCTCCTCTGCTTGTGCATAGACCAGCCGCGCCATGGCAGAGTTTTGTGCGAGGGGTGGGATAGAGAGACGAGAGAATGCAGGCAGGATGACGGTCTCGAGGGGCAGCATTTATAGGCGGCTGGAATCTTGATCGACGCCAGCAGTGATTGCACATGATTTCCTACTCAACAACCGTGTGTGAATTAACATCACCGACGGTTCCCAATGCATGACCGCGTGTGATTAATAGCCCGCGAAAATTGGCTTTCAAAACTCGAAACGCGAAACAGGGCGCCAATCATGTGGGAGCCGTTTGTTTTGCCAAATATTTACATTTTCTATCCAAATGAAATGCATGCTTGCCATTTGTGTTACGGAAGCAAGTCCGAGAGCAGTAACCACGACATCTTGGCCCCATGGCGGGAAATCATGCATATTTTCATGTACTTCAGAAATCAGAGAATTTATTATTATTATTATTGAATTTATAACCTACATTCTTAATGCTTTTGTGTCCAAACCGTCACTCAAGATGTTTGGAACTCCTTCAAATTTATTGCACGTTGCATATATATGTAGGCAAGTAGTACATAAATATGATTTTCGAGCGGTTTTGGCTTCATCTAGCTTGTTCATGTGTTTCAATTTTGAAATATGGCCATTAAATTTCTATAAACTAACTTAATGTATAAAATTACCAATAGAACGCCATTAAAAAATAGGATGCCGGTAGTTTTCGTGCATTGTATCGATGAAAAAAACTAGGTCGAACGAGACAGCGATTGGCGGTTTGTCATCACACATGCCCCACGTTCCCCCTCGAAACCACGCGCCTTCGTATGATGCTCCGTTTTGTGAGAGGCTTGAGTCTAAAGCTGGGGATTTCTTAGGCGAGTATTGGAGTCCCATCTCCGTCGCCATCACCGCCCTCCCATCCCCGTCCCCGTCTACGTACCCGTGCGCGGGGATAAAAAGTTTCCCATCCATGTCCCCACCGAGTTCTTTATCCCGTGCGGAAACTCACACATTCATTTAAGAACAACCTTCGCGTATTTTAGTACAAAAATAGTATTTCAATGCAATAAACAATATATTATGGCTAGGTTTGTGATTTCTTAGGGAATTTTGGGCCAAAGTGGTGGGATGTGTGTAAATTTGGGTGACCGTGGGTCCCAAATTACATGGGGTCTACTAATTTCAGAGCCCACACATGTAAGTACTCTCCCTCCGTCTCGGTGTATACGTCATCTTAGGTTGTGCACCGTGACCAAGACGGAGAAGAAAACGAGAGAATTTAATGTTAATTTGTTAATTAATATCATTGCATGCAATGAATTGACCACTGCATGTCGTGCTAGTTAGTCTCAAGTCATTTAAAAAATACATGCCCCACGTCTCTTATTGATTGATCCCTTTATTCATGTCAAAAAAACAAGAAAGGAGGTGAAAATTAATGCACCGCGCCTATGCGTTTTGGTATTATTTGGTTTTCGTAAGATGACTTATACACCGAGACGGAGGGAGTACTTCAATTCATGGGTAGGGCGGGTAATGCTATCCCATCCTCATCCCCGTCCTGCACGCTCGGTACATAAGGTATTTGACCCACTAACTTCCAGATGGGCATTCAAGCTCGCACCCGTGCCCTAATAGAGTAATTACCCATGGGGACGCATGTAACAGTTAACCATGCATTGCTAGCTTTGACATGTGTCAAAGCTTATCTCGAACAAGCCGTTACTTTGATCACGACATCTTGGCCCCATGTCGGAAAATCATGCATATTTTCATGTACTTCGGAGCATTTTTCAACTTTTGACTTTAAAAACCTAGATTCCCAATGCTTTTGTGTCAAAACCGTCACTCAAGATGTTTGGAACACTCCTTCAAATTTATTGCATGAGGCATATATACGGAAGCAAGTAGTACATAAATATGATTTTCCAGCGGTGCTTTATCTTGCTTGTTAAACTGTTTCAGTTTTGAACTATGGCCATTAAATTTCTGGAAACTAACTTCATGTATAAAAATGACAATTGAATGACGTATTTTTTTTCAGATTTCAGGATGACGGTCCTATTCGTACATTGCATCGATGAAAAAAAAGTAGGCCGAATGAGGCAGCGATCCATTTCGTCATCACACAACACCCCCACGTCCCCTCTCGGAACTATATGAGCATGCTCGTGGTGCTCTGGTTTGTGAGAGGCATGTGTCAAAGCTTATCTCGAAAAAGCCGTCACTTTGACCACGACATCTTGGCCCCATGTCGGGAAATCATGCTGATTTTCTTGTACTTCATAGCATTTTTATTTATTTTTTGTATTTAAAAACCTAGAATATTCTCAATGCTTATGTCCAAACCGTTACTCAAGATGTCTGGAACTCCTTCAAATTTATTGCATGCGGCATATAGACGGAAGCACTAGTACATATATCAAAATGATTTCTCCTACAGTATTTGCTTCATCTTGAACATGTCCATGTGTTTTAGTTTTGAATTATGGCCACTAGATATCTAGAAACTAACTTCATGTACACAAATGCTCATTGAACCCCGAAAATGTCCAAATTTCATGTTGTCGGACGTATTCGTGCATTGTAACGAATTCAAAAAAAGGTAGGCCAAATGAGACAACGACTAGCGGCTCGTCATCAAACAAGGCTCATGTCCCCTCTCGGAACCACGACCCTTCGTGTGATGCTACGTTTTGTGGGAGGCATGTCTCAAAGCTTATCTCGAACAAGCCATTACTTTGACCACGACATCTTGGCCCCATGTCGGGAAAACATGCTAATTATTATCATGTACTTCAGAGCATTTTTTTCATTTTTAGAATTTTAAAACCTAGATCCCCAATGCGTGCACGTGTGTCCAAACTGTTACCCAAGACGTTTGGAACTCCTTAAAATTTATTGCAAGCGGCATATATAGGGAAGCACGTAGTACATAAATATGATTTTTCCAGCAGTTTTTGCTTCATCTTGCATGTTCGTGTGTTACAAATTTGAATTATGGCCGTAAAATCTGTACATAAATATGGAACCGTGTATGACTAATGTATAAAAATGCCAATTGTACCCCAAATATTTCCTAATTTTAGGATGCCGTCAGTGGATTTTGATGGTAGGGATCTTTTTCTTACAAATAAAACAATATCCGTTACCACTGTACCCAAAAATAGTTTTACAATTCAATACAAAAAGTGAACTGCGTACACACGGTTCCATACGGAAACCGTTTGCGATGAAAATTCACGGATCTATTTATGTCTTATGAGGGAAGCTTCATCGGCTTCATCTAGCTCGGATTCCGTTCACCCTCGACCCCCATTCCCCAACAAACCCTCTGTGCAAAGAATGACGCCGTGGGAACGCTTCGTAAGGGTGAGTACGACCGCCCCCTCGGCCCCGAGCGCTCCCGCCTCTGCCGAGAACGCGTCCGCCTCGGCCGGGAGCGCAGCCGCATTCGCCTTAAGCGCGGCCGCATCCGCCGAAAGGGCCTCTGCCGCGGCCGACAGGGCTTCTGCGGCGGCCGAAAGGGCGTTTGTAGCCGCGAAGACGACAGCTGCAGCTGCTAAGACGGCGGCTGCAAACGCCAAGAGCGCTCGAGCAGCGTGCCGTGCCGCGGAGGCCGTCCTGGCCCGGGTCGAGGCCATCCAGGCCTATATCATCGAGAACGGCAACGCCAAGATACTCCAAGCTTCGCCGGAATCTAGCATGCACCACACATCCGAAGAGGCGGCTGCTGCGGATGCCGAGATGAATGCCGACGATGCGGCAGCGGAGGTCATGGAGCCCCTTTCGCACGAGATCTCCGAGCGAGAGCCGGAGATGCATGAGCCGTCCGAGAGTGCCGAGTGCTGGGAGGAGTTGCGCGTGGCTCAGGAGGAGGTCAAGAAGTGCCTGTCCATCGAGGAATTGGCGGTGGAGTAGCAACGCGAGCTATGGCGGCGCCACTACTACGAGTACTACGAAGATGAGGGCGATGCCGATGACGAGGACAACGCCGAGGATGAGCACGTCACCGCGGTCGAAGTCAGCCTGGGGGATGCGGAGTCCAGCACCGGCGGAATGTCGCCCGGACAAGTCGTCGACATCTCATCGAACAGCGGCGAGGCATAGGGCGGCTGCTCGTCAGCGTCTTTGTCAAAATTATGCGTATTACTAATAGACTTTGTTTAGAGAGCCGGTCTTTTGTAAGAGCTATGTCTAGTTCAAGCAGTTTGATTATTTAGTCAACTTGCTCGGTTTAGTAACTGTGAGCTATGTGTGTCCGCTATTTTCTATACCCAAGTTAGCAGTTGATGTTACATTATGCAATGACGTGGATGGGCACTATAACCAAGGAATACGTGGGGAGGGGCGAACTTTTGCATGTTCTGTATCATTACACACAATAAAAGATGAAAGACCGTGTCTAATGAATCTTTGCGCCGACCGCCGAAATTTCGCAGACCGCCGAAATATCTGCCTCCCCCCTCCCCCCCCCCCCCCCCCGCCCACCAAAGGGCCACATTTCCCCTGCAACCCCTCCACCCCCCCGCCGCCGCCGCTGCCCACATCTCTCCCTCTAGCATCCGACCACCGCGGACACGCCATGGTCTCCTCGAGTGACCACTCAAGCGGTATCTCCGACGACGACGAATCTCTCACCAGCCAGGTATTCGTCTCTCTTCTCTCTGGCACAACTAGGCTTAGGGTTTTGTTTTGGAATTGGGGATTTTAAAGCGGCAGGTCCATTTGCGCCATTTCCTTCTCTTGTAGCTCTCTAGGACAATCACTTCCAACGAATGGAGAGGGGTAGCTGAAGACCTGCCTGTTCATGGTCAACATCAATTTCAATCCGTGAAGTTACGAGCTTTTGAATCTGGGTACAGTGGGAGGAAGTTTCTGCGACGTGCAAAGAAGGTATGCCTAACTCTCGTTGTTAGAAATCATTTGTTATATTAGTTGTGATTCAGACTTCCCATGTGCTATTTGATTCTGGATGTGATTAAGACACTGTCATAGTTTTAACCTGAAGGCATATTGACAGCAAGAAAACTATATGCGACATGACTTATCATTGCATTAAAAATTACTGAAAGGTGGTACACATGAAGCACTTCATTCATTCAGCACGAGCAAGATCTAATTATGCACAAAAACATGGCTAGCATCAACACGACATGGCAATCTGAAGTAAACAGATTCTCAGACTTAGTGAAAAAAAACATGGTGCAAGACAGTAGTTTTTAACAGATTGGAATGTTTGACAGCAGAATGTACATAGCTGTCACTATTAATTTGTTTTCATTCAAACACTACCGATGTGCGTCCTGTACTGCAAAGACTGCTGCATTTATGTTTAGCTTCCTGGTAAAATTGGCAATTTGTTATTACCCATGACAGAAACAGAGGAGGGATGAGTACCAGAGCATCCTACTACGAAGACTCTTCGAGCAGAACCATGGCATTGCCGATGAAGACCCATGTAATCCCGGTTCTGATGAAGACCCATTTGAAGCACGCAAGTACAAGCATGGCTAGCCATTTCTTGTTGGTGAATACTTTGATGAGTGCAGTTCCAGTTGTCGCAAGTTACATAAATATTGCATGGACATAATGTCAAAAGGAGAATATCATAACATTGTGGAATTGCAGTACGACCGTCATCATTTCTGTCACGTTCCAGGTACCATCAGTGTGGAATTCGAGGACTTTCATCTCTTCTTCAACTTCGATGAGCTTGCTGCCACTCTTGTCAAATGCTTGATGTTGTAAGTACTTCACAAACTCTGATCAACTTCTCCATACAAGGCTGTAAATCACAAAACAGCTAACTGTACTGTATTCCTCTCAGGGGATTGACGACGCAGAGAAAACCAAGGGTGCATGCGTATTTCATAGATCCTGATTTAGCAAACGGTGTTTTGTTAAAATATAATTACTCACGCATGGCTTCCATTGATTGTGTCGCCAAGATCTTGTTCGACTTATCGATAGGAGAATTCTTCATGTGGCCTATTTATGAAGAATAAGTTAAATATACAACCACGCATACATTGATTGTCTTTCAGTTTTAGACATAGTTCGTACGTTCATGGTTTTCTTAAACTATAGAGGTCACTGGATCTTGGTGGTCATTGTTCCAAAACGCAACACATCTTACTACATGGATTCACTCAGAGAGTCAAATGTGCCTCAGGATCTGAGTCATCTCCAGGATTTCATGGATAGGTATTGAATTCTTTGATGTTAATGCGTTGTGTTCATATCTGGTTCCAGAATTGAGTGTTTGAAAATTCATCTTCATTTGCAGTGTATTGTCAAAGAACATAACTTTAGGGGGGAATAGGTTCGACCGCCAACTACCTCTGCAGCACGTGATCGTTTCTCCGGTAAGACAACGAAATCCGTTATTTTCAGAAAATGCTAGTCAGATGTTCAGGTTTCTAAGTAAACCTCTTTCTATTTCTCTCCATAGAAAAAAAACAACTTACACCGGTTAGGTTGTTCCTAGCAGGGCAAATACATGACTAATACTGTACAAAAAAATTCAGTGTCCTCAGCAACAACAAGGTACCAGCCTATGTGGATACTACGTTTGTGCACACATGATCAACCTATGCAGACATGCTGAATGTGGTGTCGATGCTGACAAGATAAAACCAGTAAGTCTGCTTCTTAATTACTATCTTCTACTCCACACGTATGTCACATTCGGATCTAAAAGTCATGCAGCTGATCTTCGTACTAATGACTTCTGAACCGCTCGCCGCCGATGAATTGTTGTCTGTTAGGAAATTTATCAGCACCTTCTTTGTGAAACACTACATCAAGCCCTCTAAAGACGACGAAGATTTCCGGAATCAAATCTCCTAAAAATAAGTACGCATTCATATAGTGTTATCAGCTAAATATATACACATGGATGCATTATTTTCCATGTGATCATGTCTTCGTATTTCGTACACTATGATTATGTACTGGATATGTCGGTTTAACAGCTGTGGAATTTAGCTAGCATTTTCTCAATTGCATATTGTCGTGAATTATGATGAATCCTCTGCTTGTGGACACTATTCGTTCAATTGCATATTGTGGCGAATTATGATGAACGTTCTTCATGTGGACACTATTTGTCGATTGCATATTGTGGCGAATTTGCTATTTGCACGGTGAATTAAATACGATATTTTACAATAACCTGGCAATTTCATCGCACACGGTTCAAGCAACTAAGTGTGTGCGGTCCAAAACAGAAAGCACACGCAACTCGTAGCGCAACCGCCTGTGATACACAGGAAAAGGACACGAGATATAATCTAAAACGTTGGTGATACATAAGAAATCGCGAACGGTTTGCAACACTTGTACGTGTGCATAGGAGATACTCAATCGTTTGCGATAGCACCATATCTCACACGTCAGCCAACAGGAAACCGTGCCCGATGCAAAGACCATCCCACGCGTACATTTTTCGGGAAACGTGTCTTATGATGTTAGACATGTACATTTTTTGGGTAACGTTTCGCAAACGATCAAAGGTCAAACTCCATTTGTTTTCCATCAGCAATTAGATGCGTTTCACTCGTCTTGGACGTGTGTGATTGATCAAAAATCCCACACGTACGCCCAAAAGATTATGTGTGCGATCTGTTTCTACACCGCACACAATTATATTTGCAGATCGTTTGCGTTCGTTGGCCACCATCGCCGACGGGTGTGCGGTGTCGTGTGGGATGGACCCCCCTATCGCCCACACATGCAAGGCGACGGTTTGGAACTACGTCGCGGAAAGGGGTTAAAAACCATTTTTATAGCACGTCGCTGCACCAGTGTATCATGGAGCAGGGAGGATCACCCGCCACGAGTTGATAACCCGGGGCACTTGGCTCTTGTGGTAGCCCCTCAGGTAGGAGGCTACAAATTCACCAAGGTGCTGATGGACGGTGGCAGCAGTATCAACATTTTGTACTATGATACTTTTCGCCGGATGAACCTGACTGCCAAGGACCTCAAGTCGTCATCCACAATTTTTCACGGTGTAGTACCGGGCAAGTCGGCGTATCCAGTAGGAAAAATTGCCCTTGAGGTAGCTTTTGGTGATGAGTACAACTACAGGGTAGAGACCCTGTGGTTTGAAGTGGTCAAGATCAAGAGCCCATATCATGCTCTGTTTGGACGGCCGGCTTATGCCAAGTTCATGGCCCGGCCGTGTTATGTTTACTTGTAGCTTAAGATGCCAAGGTTGAAGGGGACGATCACGGTGCATGGTGATCGGAAAATTACTCTTGAGTGTGAGGAAGGTGATGCTGCATATGTGGAGTCAAGCTGTGCTGACGCGGAGCTCAAGTTTTATAAAGATAATGTTGACCCGACATATATGACCCCGTTGAAGAAGCCCAGCACAGAGTCTGACCCGCCCCTGAAATTTGTGGCAGAGGATACCAAGTTGGTGGACTTTGTCCCTGGCGACTCATCGCAGCAGTTCACTATAGGGGCTAATATGGACCCCAAATAGGAAAGCACGCTCATCGAATTCATCCGTGAGAATCGGGGCATCTTTGCATGGAAACCTTCTGACATGCCGGGTGTACCGAGAGAATTCGCTGAGCACCATCTTAATGTGGATCCTAAATTTAAGCCAGTTAAAAAGTTCCTCCATCGTTTCAATGAGGAGCGACGTAAAGCTATTGGAGAAGAGGTAGCCTGGCTCTTAGCGGCTGGGTTTGTCGTGGAGATTTTTCACCCGGAGTGGTTGGCTAACCCCGTGCTCGTACTTAAAAAGAACGGCACGTGGCGCATGTGTGTGGACTACACAGACCCTAACAAGGCTTGTCTGGTTGATCCATTTGCTCTCCCCCGTATCGACCAGATCATTGACGCAACAACGGGTTGTGAGAGTTTATGCTTCCTGGATGCTTATTCGGGTTATCATCAGATCAAGATGGCAGTTAAAGATCAAGAGAAGACATCTTTCATAACACCTTTTGGAGCTTTCTGTTACGTGTCCATGCCTTTTGGACTCAAAAGTGCTTAGGCGACTTACCAGCGCTGTGTACAGAATTGTCTTCATGGTCAGATCGGACGCAACGTTCATGCTTATGTGGACGATATTGTGGTCAAGTCAAGGAAGAAGGAGACTCTGCTTGATGATTTGAAGGAAACTTTTGATTACTTGCGGGTCTACAAGATGATGCTTAATCCAGCTAAGTGTGTTTTTGGTGTGCCTGCAGGCAAGCTCCTGGGATTTTTGGTCTCAGAGCGGGTATTGAAGCTAACCCGGATAAAATAAAGACCATCACCTCATTATCTAAGCCGGCATGTATTAATGATGTTCAGCGCTTGGCGGGTCGTATTGCCGCTTTAAGCCGATTAATAAGACGCCTGGGAGAGAAGGACATCCCTTTATATCAGATGATGAAGAAGGCAGATGATTTTGTCTCGAGTGATGCTGCCAATGATGCGTTTGAGGCGCTCAAAAAACAGTTAGTTGAGCCGCCTGTCTTGGTCGCTGCCATGGGAAAAGAGCAATTGCTCCTATACGTGGCGGTTAATAACAAGGTTGTCAGCGCGGCGGTTGTTGTGGAATGCAAGGAGGCAGGCAAAGAGTACCCAGTCCAGCGGCCGATTTATTACGTCAGTGAGGTTTTGACAGAGTCCAAGCAAAGATACCCGCATTGGCAAAAGCTGGTGTTTGGAGTATTCATGGCGAATCGCAAGCTCAAGCATTGTTTCCTTGGGCATCCAATCACGATGGTTAGCTCTGCTCCTTTGGGAGATATCATTCAAAATAGAGAGGCCACCGGCAGGATTGCTAAGTGGGCAATTGAGCTCGGACCTCTTAATTTGAAGTATGTGCCTCGAACAGCTGTCAAGTCTCAAGCCCTGGTGGATTTTATTAATGACTGGACAGAGTGTCAAGCACCTGAGGAGAAGCCGGACAATACGTATTGGACAATTCACTTTGATGGATCCAGACAGCTGGAAGGTTCTGGGGTTGGAGTTGTTTTAACTTCCCCATGAGGTGATAAATTTTGTTATGTTTTAAGATTAATGTTTCCTTGTACCAACAATGCAGCTGAATATGAAGCCTTGCTTCATGGGCTCCGTGTGGCAAAGGAGATGAACTTAAGCTGGGTCAGATGTCTAGGCGACTCAGACCTTGTGGCCCAACAAGTCTCAGGCACGTGGGATTCTAAAGACCCTCGTATGGCGGCTTATCGCCAGGCGGTTGATATCATTGCTGGCCACTTTAAGGGTTATCAGGTGGATCACATTGATCGTCGGAAGAATGAGGCGGCTGATGCATTGTCACGGTTGGGGTCTCAGCGTAAGCCGGTGCCGCCTAATGTGTTTCTTGATGTGTTGCATCACCCGTCGGTCAAGTTGCCTTCTGAGGAGGACCTCGCTATACCTGACTCGGAAGGCCAGTTGGTGACGGCTCTTCGCGCTATCCCTGATTGGACGTTACCTTATCTGGCGTAGCTGACTCATGGCAAGTTACCTGTGGATGAGACCTTGGCAGGACAAATCACGAGGCGATCTAAGTCCATGACCATAGTCAATGGCGAGTTACATAAATGTAGTGTAACTGGTGTTTTTCAACGCTGTGTTTCTCCTGAGGAGGGCCGTGAAATCTTGCAAGAAATACATGTCGGCGACTGCGGTCATCATGCCGGGTCAAAATCCTTGGTGGCCAAAGATTTTCGGCATGGTTTTTACTAGCTAACAGCTCATGCAGATGCAGATGACTTGGTTAGTAAATGTGATGGGTGTCAGAAATTTGGACGACGAGCCCATGTGCCGGCTCAAGAGTTGCGGATGATTCCGATCACCTGGCCGTTTGCGGTCTGGGGGCTGATACATCCATTTTGCATCAGGCTTTAATATTGATATTTATTGCATTATGGGCTGTTATTACACATTATGGTACAATACTTATGCCTTTTCTCTCTTATTTTACAAGGTTTACATGAAGGGGGAGAATGCCGGCAGCTGGAATTCTGGGCTGGAAAAGGAGCAAATATGAGAGACCTATTCTGCACAACTCCAAAAGTCCTGAAAATCTACGGAGAATTGTTTTGGAATATATAAAAAATAACGGGCGAAGAAGATACCAGAGGGGACCCACCAGGCAGCCACAAGCCTGGGGGGCGCGCCCCACCCCCCTGGGCGCGCCCATGTGGCTTGTGGGCCACCTGGCAGGCCTCCGGTCCCCATCTTCTACTATATGATGTGTTTTGACCTGGAAAAAATCAAGAGAGAGCTTCCAGGACGAGGCGCCACCGTCTCGAGGCAGAACCTGGGCAAAAGCAATCTAGGTCTCCGGCAGAGCCATTCTGCCGGGGAAACTTCCCTCCCGGAGGGGGAACCAACGATCCTTTCATCGAGAGGGGGTCAATCTCCATCAACATTTTCACCAGCACCATCTCTTCTCCAAACCCTAGTTCATCTCTTGTATCCGATCTTTGTCTCAACACCTCAGATTGGTACCTGTGGGTTGCTAGTAGTGTTGATTACTCCTTGTAGTTGATGCTAGTTGGTTTATTCGGTGGAAGATCATATGTTCAGATCCTTAATGATAATTAATAATCCTCTGATTATGAACATGAATATGCTTTGTGAGTAGTTACGTTTGTTCCCGAGGACATGGGAGAAGTCTTGTTATAAGTAATCATGTGAGTTTGGTATTCGTTCGATATTTTGATGAGATGTATGTTGTCTTTCCTCTAGTGGTGTTATGTGAACGTCGACTACATGACACTTCACCATTGTTTGGGCCTAGGGGAAGGCATTGGGAAGTCATAAGTAGATGATGGGTTGCTAGAGTGACAGAAGCTTAAACCCTAGTTTATGAGTTGCTTCGTAAGGGGCTGATTTGGATCCATATGTTTCATGCTATGGTTAGATTTATCTTAATTCTTCTTTCGTAGTTGCGGATGCTTGCGAGAGGGGTTAATCATAAGTGGGAGGCTTGTCCAAGTAAGGACAGCACCCAAGCACCGGTCCACCCACATATCAAACTATCAAAGTAACGAACGCGAATCATATGAGCATGATGAAAACTAGCTTGACAGTAATTCCCATGTGTCCTCGGGAGCGCTTTGCTTTATATAAGAGTTTGTCCAGGCTTGTCCTTTGCTACAAAAAGGATTGGGCCACCTTGCTGCACCTTTGTTACACTCGTTACTTGTTACCCGTTACGAATTATCTTATCACACAACTATCTGTGCTTGCAGAGAATACCTTGCTGAAAACCGCTTGTCATTTTCTTCTGCTCCTCGTTGGGTTCGACACTCTTACTTATTGAAAGGACTACGATAGATCCCCTATACTTGTGGGTCATCAAGACTCTTTTCTGGCGCCGTTTCCGGGGAGTGAAGCGCCTTTGGTGAGTGGAATTTGGTAAGGAAAAATTTATATAGTGTGATGAAATTCACTGTCACTTGTTACTTTGGAAAATAATCCTTTGAGGGGTTTGTTCGGGGTATCTTCACCCCGACCGGAAGAGAAAAGAGTTGCCCCTCAACCTACTGAACCTACTTAAAATATTTATTATGAAATTCCTTCGGGTATGATAGAGAAACTGATAGCTAATCCTTATGCAGGAGACGGAACATTACATCCGGATATGTACCTAATCTATGTGGATGAAGTTTGTGGATTATTTAAGCTTGCAGGTTTGCCCGAGGATGAAGTCAAGAAGAAGGTCTTCCCTTTATATTTGAAGGAGAAGGCATTGACATGGTATAGGCTATGTGATGATACTGGATCATGGAACTACAACCGATTGAAAATGGAATTTCATCAGAAGTTTTATCCTATGCATCTGGTTCATCGTGATCGGAATTATATTTATAATTTTTGGCCTCGTGAAGGAGAAAGTATCGCTCAAGCTTGGGGGAGGCTTAAGTCAATGTAATATTCATGCCCCAATCATGAGCTCTCGAGAGAAATTATTACTCATAATTTTTATGCTCGGCTTTCTCGTAATAATCAATCCATGCTCGATACTTCTTGTACTGGTTCTTTTATGAAGAAGACTATTGAATTCAAATTGTACTTATTGGAAAGAATTAAACGCAACTCTGAAGAATGGGAGCTCGACGAAGGTAAGGAGTCAGGTATAAACCTTAAGTTTGATTGTGTTAAATCTTTTATGGATACCGATGCTTTTCGTGAATTTAGCACTAAATATGGACTTGATTCTGAAATAGTAGCTTCCTTTTGTGAATCTTTTGCTACTCATGTTGATCTCCCCAAGGAGAATTGGTTTAAATATCATCCTCCCATTGAAGTGAAAGTAGTAGAACCTATTAAAGTTGAAGAAGAAACCATTACTTATAATGTTGATCCTGTTGTTCCTACTGCTTATATTGAAAAACCACCTTTCCCTGTTAGAATAAAGGATCATGCCAAAGCTTCAACTGTGGTTCGTAAGAGTTATACTAGAACACCTATACCCCCTGAACAAATTAAAGTTGAACCTAGTATTGCTATGGTTAAAGATCTCTTGGTCGATAATATTGATGGGCATGTTATTTATTTCTGTGATGAAGCTGCTAGAATTGCTATACCTGATACTAAAGATAAACATAGACCTATTGTTGGCATGCCTGTTGTTTCTATTAAAATAGGAGATCATTGTTATCATGGCCTATGTGATGTGGGTGCTAGTGTGAGTGCAATTCCCTTTACTTTATACCAAGAAATTATGAATGATATTGCACCTGCTGAAATAGAAGATATTGATGTTACTATCAAGCTTGCTAATAGAGATACTATATCACCAATTGGGATTGTTAGAGATGTTGAAGTCTTGTGTGGGAAAGTAAAATACCCTACTGATTTTCTTGTTCTTGGTTCCCCACAGGATGATTTTTGTCCCATTATATTTGGTAGACCTTTCTTGAACACCGTTAATGCTAAGATAGATTGCGAGAAAGAAACTGTCACTGTAAGTTTTGGGGATGTGTCTCATGACTTCAATTTCTCTAAATTTCGTAGACAACACTATGACAAAGAATTGCCTAGTAAAGATGAAATTGTTGGTCTTGCTTCTATTGCTGTGCCTCCCACTGATCCCTTAGAACAATATTTGCTAGACCATGAAAACGATATGCATATGAATGAAAGGAATGAAATAGATAAGATTTTCTTTGATCAGCATCCTATTTTGAAACACAACTTGCTCGTTGAGATTCTTGGGGATCCTCCTCCACCCAAGGGTGACCCCGTGTTTGAGCTTAAACAATTACCTGATACTCTAAAATATGTCTATCTTGATGAAAAGAAGATATATCATGTTATTATTAGTGCTAACCTTTCAGAGCATGAAGAAAAGAGATTATTGAAAACTCTGAGGAAGCACCGTGCCGCTATTGGATATACTCTTGATGATCTTAAGGGCATTAGTCCCACCTTATGTCAGCATAAAATTAATATGGAGCCTGATGCTAAACCAGTTGTTGATCACCAACGACGGTTAAATCCTAAAATGAAAGAAGTGGTAAGAAATGAAATATTAAAGCTTTTGGAGCAGGTATAATTTATCCTATTGCTGATAGTAGATGGGTAAGTCCTGTTCATTGTGTCCCTAAGAAGGGAGGTATTACCGTTGTTCCTAATGATAAAAATGAATTGATCCCACAAAGAATTGTTACAGGTTATAGAATGGTAATTGATTTTAGAAAATTAAATAAAGCTACTAGGAAAGACCATTACCCTTTACCTTTTATTGATCAAATGCTAGAAAGACTATCCAAACATACACACTTCTGCTTTCTAGATGGTTACTCTGGTTTCTCTCAAATACCTGTGTCAAAAGAGGATCAAGAAAAAACTACTTTTATTTGCCCTTTCGGTACCTTTGCTTATAGACGTATGCCTTTTGGTTTATGCAATGCACGTGCTACCTTTCAAAGATGTATGACTGCTATATTCTCTGACTTTTGCGAAAAGATTGTTGAGGTTTTCATGGATGATTTCTCCGTTTACGGAACTTCTTTTAATGATTGCTTAAGCAACCTTGATCGAGTTTTGCAGAGATGTGAAGAAACTAATCTTGTCTTGAATTGGGAAAAGTGCCACTTTATGGTTAATGAAGGTATTATCTTGGGGCACAAAATCTCTGAAAGAGGTATTGAGGTGGATAAAGCTAAAGTTGATGCTATTGAAAAAATGTCGTGTCCCACGGATATCAAAGGTATAAGAAGTTTCCTTGGTCATTCTGGTTTCTATAGGAGATTTATTAAAGACTTCTCTAAAAGTTCTAGGCCTCTCACTAATCTCTTGCAAAAAGATGTTCCTTTTGTTTTTGATGATGATTGTGTAGAAGCATTTGAAATCCTTAAGAAAGCCTTGATTTCAGCACCTGTTGTTCAACCACCTGATTGGAACCTTCCCTTTGATATTATGTGTGATGCTAGTGATTATGCCGTTGGTGCAGTTCTAGGACAAAGAGTTGATAAGAAATTAAATGGTATCCATTATGCTAGTAAAACTCTAGACAGTGCTCAAAGAAACTATGCTACCACTGAAAAGGAATTTTTAGCAGTTGTGTTTGCTTGTGATAAGTTCAGATCTTATATTGTTGATTCCAAAGTAACTGTTCACACTGATCATGCTGCTATTAAATATCTTATGGAAAAGAAAGATGCTAAACCTAGACTTATTAGATGGGTTCTCTTGCTACAAGAATTTGATTTGCATATTATTGATAGAAAGGGAGCTGAGAACCCCGTAGCAGACAACTTGTCTAGGTTAGAAAATGTTCTTGATGACCCACTACCTATTGATGATAGCTTTCCTGATGAACAATTAGGTGTCATAAATGCTTCTCGTAATACTCCATGGTATGCTGATTATGCTAATTACATTGTTGCTAAATTTATACCACCTAGTTTCACATACCAGCAAAAGAAAAAGTTCTTCTATGATTTAAGACATTACTTTTGGGATGACCCACACCTCTATAAATAAGGAGTAGATGGCGTTATTAGACGTTGTGTACCTGAGTATGAACAGCAACAGATCCTACAGGCCTACGGAGGACACCATGGTGGAGATAGAACTGCACACAAGGTACTACAGTCTGGTTTTTTTTGGCCTACTCTCTTCAAGGATGCTCGTAAGTATGTCTTGTCTTGTGATGAGTGTCAAAGAATTGGTAATATCAGTAGACGTCAGGAAATGCCTATGAACTATTCACTTGTTATTGAACCATTTGATGTTTGGGGCTTTGATTATATGGGATCTTTTCCTTCCTCCAATGGGTATACACATATTTTGGTTGCTGTTGATTATGTTACTAAGTGGGTAGAAGCCATTCCAACTAGTAGTGCTGATCATAACACTTCCATTAAAATCCTTAAAGAAGTTATTTTCCCGAGGTTTGGAGTCCCTAGATACTTAATGACTGATGGTGGCTCACACTTTATTCATGGTGCTTTCCGTAAATTGCTTGCTAAGTATGATGTCAACCATAGAATTGCATCTCCGTATCATCCTCAGTCTAGTGGTCAAGTAGAATTGAGCAATAGAGAAATTAAATTGATCTTGCAAAAGACTGTTAATAGATCTAGAAAGAATTGGTCTAAGAAACTTGATGATGCATTATGGGCTTATAGAACTGCATATAAAAACCCTATGGGTATGTCTCCGTATAAAATGGTTTATGGGAAAGCATGTCACTTACCTCTTGAACTAGAACATAAAGCTTATTGGGCACTTAAAGAGCTCAACTATGATTTCAAACTTGCTGGTGAGAAGAGGTTATTTGACATTAGCTCACTTGATGAATGGAGAACCCAGGCCTATGAGAATGCCAAGTTGTTTAAAGAAAAAGTTAAGAGATGGCATGATAAAAGGATACAAAAGCGTGAATTCAATGTAGGTGACCATGTCTTGCTATACAATTCTCGTTTAAGATTTTTTGCAGGAAAGCTTCTCTCTAAATGGGAAGGGCCTTACATTATCGAGGAAGTATATCGTTCCGGTGCCATCAAGATCAACAATGCCGAAGGCACAAATCCGAAGGTGGTAAACGGGCAGAGAATCAAACATTATATCTCAGGTACTCTCGTAAATGTAGAAACCAATACTATTAATACCATAACCCCGGAGGAGTACATAAGGGATGTCTACCAGAATGTTTCAGACTCCGAAAAGGAGTAGGTATGTGGTACGGTAAGTAAACCGACTCCAAAACTTTTCCAATAGCAATTTTTCTCCGTTTTGGAATATTTAAAAAATTAGGAAAATTTAAAGTAGTCCGAATAGTACACGAGGAGGCGACAAGCCGTGACGGCGCGCCCTACCCCCCTGGGCGCGTCCCTGTGGCTTGTGGCCACCTTGTGTGCCCTCCGGACTCCGTTTCCTTGTAGAATACTTCTTTTGGTCGGTAAAAAATCATTATATAATCTCCCGAAGGTTTTGACCACCGTACCATGGAAAAAATCCTCTGTTCTTGTTTTGAGTTGTTTTTTTGACAGATCTAGATCGCCATGACGTCTCCAAGCGCACCCAAGGAAAAGTTTTTCGAGAGGGTCATCAACCCTTACCTCGCGAAGGTGCTGCAACACCCTCAAACCATTGAGATGCGCAAGGGGGTGCTGCACATCCGCGATGTTGAAGGGCCAAAGAAGACCGGAAGCATGGAGACAAGGCTCGAAGCAATGGAGCAGCAATTCTTCAAGTGCCAAGGGATGGTGGAACGCGGACTCAATGCCAATCACATGATGATCACAAAGTTCACCCATAATCACAAGCTGGACGCCAAGGACATCGGGGAGGACATCTTCAAGCTTCATGAGAAAATCGAGCAACTCCAAGCCCAGATCTATGACCTGCAAAACCAAAACTGTGAGTATGAATACAGATTTAAGAGGATGAGTTTGGCTGCAGATTTGAGGATCCCGGAGACTCGAGCATCCTTTTACGATGGTGAACCTATGCCTTGGAAGTCGGAGGATAAGCCTCCAACATCATCAACAACTCCATCATCACCACCTCCGAAGAAAGACAACTAAACACTTGGGTATGGGCACTCCCCTTGGCTTGTGCCAAGCTTGGGGGAGGTGTCCCGGTATCGTATCATCATCACACCTTTATCTTTATCATTTTGCTTAGTTCGATACTTTTGGTTACATCTTTATCTAGTAGAATAAAAGTTCTTAGTATGATC
The DNA here is from genome assembly GCA_039707655.1 of Elymus sibiricus. Lineage (NCBI taxonomy): Eukaryota > Viridiplantae > Streptophyta > Magnoliopsida > Poales > Poaceae > Elymus > Elymus sibiricus. Next base: position 350,750,915 of record CM077663.1, read on the forward strand.
TAGCCTTGAGTTTTGCCTTATGTTCCCTCTATGTAATCGAGTCCGAGAGTTATATAATAAAGATTAGTTTGAATTGAGGGCTTTGCTTTCTTGCTATGGTCTGAAGAAAAAGAAATAAATAGTTAAAGAAGTAAAAAAGATTATATAATGATCTTATGGGAAGTGACGACTTCACATATAAGAAGTATGTCGCATGAAACTTGTTGTTAGTTGACAAACATAGTTTTGGTCATTGTTGCAATTAATAGGAAGTAATAAAGAGAGAGAGAGGTCTCACATATAAGTATACTATCTTGGACATCTTTTGTGATTGTGAGCACTCATCAAAATATTATATGCTAAAAAGTTGATGTTGGACAAGGAAGACAACATAATGAGTTATGTTTGCTTATTTTCGAATAGAAGTTATATTGTCATGGATCCTCTAACATGTGATGCTTGCTTCCACCTCATACTAGCCAAAACTTCCGCACCAAGTAGAGATACTACTTGTGCATCCAAACACCCTTAAACCAGTTTTGCCATGAGAGTCCACCATACCTACCTATGGATTGAGTAAGATCCTTCAAGTAAGTTGTCATCGGTGCAAGCAATAAAAATTTCTCTCTAAATATGTATGATCTATTAGTGTGAGGAAAACAAACTTTATACGAACTTGTGATATGGAAGAAATAAAAGCGACGGACTGCATAATAAAGTTCTTTATCACAAGCGGCAATATAAAGTGACGTTCTTTTGCATTAAGATATTATGCATCTAACCATAAAAGCGCATGACAACCTCTGCTTCCCTCTGCGAAGGGCCTATCTTTTACTTTTACTTTCTAGTACTTACCTTTATGCACGAGTCTTGGTGATCTTCACCACTTCCTTTTTATCGCCTTTTTCTCTTGGCAAGCGTCATGTGTTGGGGAATGATCTAGACATATATATCCACTCGGATGTAGGTTATCATAAACTATTATTGTTGACATTACCCTTGAGGTAAATAGTTAGGAGGCGAAACTATAAGCCCCTATCTTTCTCTGGGTCCGATTGAAACTTTGATCTCATAAGTATCGCGTGAGTGTTAGCAATTGTAAAAGACTAAATGATAGTTGAGTATGTGAACTTGCTGAAAAGCTCTTATATTGACTCTTTCCGATGTTATGATAAATTGCAATTGTTTCAATGACTGAGATCATAGTTTGTTAGTTTTCAATAAAGTCTCTGATTCATACTTTACCTTGTGAATGAATTGTCACTTTAGCATAAGAAATTATATGTCAATATATGTTGATGTTCTAAAGATGATCATGATGCCTTCATGTCCGTATTTTATTTTATCGACACCTCTATCTCTAAACATGTGGGCATGATTATCGATGTTGGCTTTCGCTTGAGGACAAGCGAGGTCTAAGCTTGGGGGAGTTGATACGTCCATTTTGCATCATGCTTTAATATTGATATTTATTGCATTATGGTCTGTTATTACACATTATGGTACAATACTTATGCCATTTCTCTCTTATTTTACAAGGTTTACATGAAGGGGGAGAATGCCGACAGCTGGAATTCTGGGCTGGAAAAGGAGCAAATATGAGAGACCTATTCTGCACAACTCCAAAAGTCCTGAAAATCTACGGAGAACTGTTTTGGAATATATAAAAAATATTGGGCGAAGAAGATACCAGAGGGGACCCACCAGGCAGCCACAAACCTGGGGGGCGTGCCCCACCCCCCTGGGCGCGCCCCTGTGGCTTGTGGGCCACCTGGCAGGACTCCGGTCCCCATCTTCTGCTATATGATGTGTTTTGACCTAGAAAAAAAATCAAGAGAGAGCTTTCGGGATGAAGCGCCGCCGTCTCGAGGCGGAACCTGGGCAGAAGCAATCTAGGTCTCCGGCAGAGCCGTTCTGCCAGGGAAACTTCCCTCCCGGAGGGGGAAATCGAAGCCATCGTCATCACCAACGATCCTTTCATCGAGAGGGGGTCAATCTCCATCAACATCTTCACCAGCACCATCTCTTCTCCAAACCCTAGTTCATCTCTTGTATCCGATCTTTGTCTCAAAACCTCAGATTGGTACCTATGGGTTGCTAGTAGTGTTGATTACTCCTTGTAGTTGATGCTAGTTGGTTTATTCGGTGGAAGATCATATGTTCAGATCCTTAATGATAATTAATACTCCGCTTATTATGAACATGAATATGCTTTGTGAGTAGTTACGTTTGTTCCTGAGGACATGGGAGAAGTCTTGTTATAAGTAATCATGTGAGTTTGGTATTCGTTCGATATTTTGATGAGATGTATGTTGTCTTTCCTCTAGTGGTGTTATGTGAACGTCGATTACATGACACTTCACCATTGTTTGGGCCTAGGGGAAGGAATTGGGAAGTAATAAGTAGATGATGGGTTGCTAGAGTGACAGAATCTTAAACCCTAGTTTATGAGTTGTTTCGTAAGGGGCTGATTTGGATCCATATGTTTCATGCTATGGTTAGATTTATCTTAATTCTTCTTTTGTAGTTGCGGATGCTTGCGAGAGGGCTTAATCATAAGTGGGAGGCTTATCCAAGTAAGGACAGCACCCAAGCACCGGTCCACCCACATATCAAACTATCAAAGTAACGAACGCGAATCATATGAGCATGATGAAAACTAGTTTGAAAGTAATTCCCATGTGTCCTCGGGAGCGCTTTGCTTTATATAAGAGTTTGTCCAGGCTTGTCCTTTGCTACAAAAAGGATTGGGCCACCTTGCTGCACCTTTGTTACACTAGTTACTTGTTACCCGTTACGAATTATCTTATCACACAACTATCTGTTACCGATAATTTCAGTGCTTGCAGAGAATACCTTGCTGAAAACCGCTTGTCATTTCCTTCTGCTCCTCGTTGGGTTCGACACTCTTACTTATCGAAAGGACTACGATAGATCCCCTATACTTGTGGCTCATCAGGGGCTTGATATGGTTGGACCTTTTAAGAGGTCTAAAGATAAGAAGACGCACCTTTTGGTGGTGGTTGATAAGTTTATCAATGGGTTGAGGCGGAGCTGGTCAGCAAGTGCGACGCAACAACGGCAGTTCAGTTTGTCAAGAAGCTGATGTTTCATTTTGGTTACCCCCACAGTATCATTACTGACAATGGTACAAATTTGTCCAAGGGGGCTATGAAAGAGTTTTGTCAAAGTGAACACATCCGCCTTGATGTCTCATCGGTGGCTCATCCTCAGTCTAATGGTCAAGCAGAACGTGCTAACCATGAAATTTTGAGAGGTATCAAACCCCGGCTTATGGTTCCTTTGGAACAAACACCGGGCTATTGGGTTGAGGAGTTACCTTCAGTTCTTTGGAGCATCAGAACCACCCCCAACAGATCAACATGCTACACGCCTTTCTTCATGGTTTATGGCGCAGAAGCCATTCTCCCCAGTAATATTCATCATGACTCGCCCAGGGTGGCGGCTTACGTTGAAACGGAGAATGAGGCGGCGCGTCAGGACGCGCTAGACGCTTTGGATGAAGAGCGGGATCTTGCAGCAGCACGATCGGAGATTTATCAACAAGATCTGCGTCGCTATCATAGAGGCAGAGTAAAAACCCGGACGTTCCAAGAAGGCGACTTAGTGCTACGTTTGATTCAAGATCAGACAGATATGCATTAGTTATCACCCCCTTGGGAAGGACCTTTTGTGGTCAACAAGAATCTCAACAATGGGTCATATTACCTCATTGATATGCGGGAGAGCGACAAGTCACGCACTTCCGGAGAGGAGACCAGCAAGCCGTGGAATATTGCTCATCTTCGGCCTTACTATACTTGAGTCATTGGCTCTCATCAATGTACATATCTCTGTCATTGTATATACCTTTTTCAATATAATAAAGCCGGCATCCCCATAATTCTGGGCCCCTGCCGTTGTCATGCAGCAATTTTTGTGCAAAGAGTTGATTATTCATAAGGTCACTTGGGTGCTTCCAACTCACTGAGTTTAGCTTTCATACCCTCTTGACCGGCTTAAAAGCCATATTTGAGTTAAACCTGCCTGTTTGCAACTTGCTACTCCGCCAGGTGACCTGCCGTACGCTTGACAGCCAATCTTTTTTAAGACCCTGAACTAGTCAAAGTTAAAACGGCGACTTATGTCACGAGAGAGCCGACTTACAGAGAGCTAGGATAAACTCACCTGTCCGTTGTAGTCTCTCCGCTATGTGGCCCGTTCGTACTCTTAACAGTCAATCTTTTTTAAGACCCTGAACTTGTTAAGGTTAAAACGACGGATTTATGTCATGTGAGAGCCGGCTTACAGGATTGTAGGCGTTCATGCCTAGCTTCTTTGAAGCAAAAACCTTGAGTTTTCTCAAAAATATGAATAAGAGTTGATCTCTTTTGGGTTGTGCCTTCAAAGCTGCCTTACAACAAAAATTGAAGATATAAATGTACATATTTTCTGTTTGTTGTCTTGCAGGGATTTTTTCCTAAGGAAGTTCTAAGTTTTCGGATGACAATTGAGCTGGCTTAGTGTCACTCATTGATCAAACTTGCAGCTGTCATAACCCGCCAGCGGGTTTTTGTCTTTTCAAGATTATGGGGCACTGAGTTATTAACTCACCGAGGAGTGTGGCCATAAGTCGCCAGCACAGGAGTTGGTGAATTGATACTGATTCCACTCTCATGAAGCATCAAGAAATATGACCACATCAAGCATACATATGATGTATAAAGGTTGCAGCGGTTAAGCAACCAGGATATAAGTTGGTAAAGCTTAAAACGTGCACGAAGGCACGACACAGGCAATTAGTTTTTAGCTAAGGCTATTACAAGGCTGCATGGAGCCCAAAATCTTGGACCAAAGTTTTTCACAAAGTCATAACCCGGTAGTTAGCTTATCCAGGTTAACTTCATCCGGGTACCCCGGGGCCAACTTCTCACCTAAAGCGCTGTCGAGTCATCCTATGCTGGGTCTTCTATCTCCTGGATCTGAAGGTTGTCCACATTCCAGTTGCAATTGGTTAAGGCCTTGTAAGAGCACATTTATCCATGTGTGGTTTTGGTAATTGATGACAATCCCTATGGACTAATGGTTGCCTTGAGTTATATTCGAAGGATTTGTCCGTAGGTACTTCTTGAAGTCCATCTGTTGGTTTCAAGGAGTTATATGGTGACCAAGGTGGTATTCAAGGTTTTACCCAAAGATTGGTCATGTGAGAGTTGAGCTTATTGCAAGCATGTCTTGAAGAAGAAGATTGTGTGAGCACTCATGTTTACCTTCAAGACATCATCTTTATGAAGAGAGAAGATAAGATACAAGGTTGATCAAGACTAAGTCAAAGAATGAACCAAGTTGATCAACACACAAAGCGTACAAGATATACCGAGAGGGATCAAGTGATCCCATGGTAAGCATTGTCCATTACGCTTTGTGTACTAACCCATGGTCTACGTGAGTGTTCTTAGTAGGGTTAGGTATGTTTCCATGGGATTGCATCAAGAGGAAGATCCCATACAACCCATGGAAGATGACATCCAGTGGTGATCGTCATCAAGGTTGCGGTGTGCAAGTTCAAGTGAGCATCACAAAGAGATCATGCTTGAAGCTTGCCGTCCATTGTGGTGATAATGGACTTATGAAGATGTGACGAAGAGTGGCTCACCCATAGTGGAGTATGGGGGAGCAATCAACTAGTCTTCATCGAGCCAACACAATCAAGAAAGGTGGTCCATCTTGAGGAAGTCAAGATCATCATCATCTAGCTCAAGTGGACTATGTGCAAGGTATAGGTTTACCCTTGATAGGTTTTCCATTTTACCGGTATCATGGTGGTAGTTGGGAGACCGAGTTATAGGATCGATTGCCGTACTATCAAGGGGGGGCTCTCAAGTGAGTAGCTTGATCATATCGTTCGTTGAGAGCTCAAACCATTTGCATCCTTGGATCATCATCTTTCTTGGTCCTTATTTGGTTTTTCTCTATGTGAGTTTTTGAGCTTATGGTCTTCATCGTGATAAGTTCAAGCTCATCGAAAACAGATTTCGTATGCATCATATTGTGTTTTCGGTGTTGGAGATTTTGCCGGATATTTATTGGGAAGGTCATCTTCCTTATCCTAGTGGCATTTATTCTCCATTGCTTGTTTTTAATTTAACTAGTCATTGTTGGATAGCTCTTGTTGTCCTTTATCCAAGAAGCTTGAGTTTGCTCAAATCGGAGCTCGTATGTGAAAGTTATGGCTGTTTTAGTCTTACCTGTTTTACATAGAGAGGTTGTACCACCCCATTGAGAGGTTGTACCGGTTGACCGGTACAACCGGTGTTTGGAGCGGTTGTGCCGCTCCAGAATTGGTCCGAAGGTTGTACCGGCCATGTACCGCTCTACCACCGGACTAGTTTCTGTTTTGGTGCGGTTCTTGGGCGGTTATGGGCCGGTTGTTCCAGTACTACCGGTGCCCCGAGCGGTTGTACCACTTATTGCTTTTGCTACAGGTTGGTTTTGTCTGCTTTGACCGGTTGTACCGGTCTTCATAGCGGTTGTACCGCCCCTGTGTTATTCTGCACATAACGTGCAGATTTGTGGGGACCTATTTAAGGGGGTCTTCTTCCCCAATGGTTCCCTAACCTTTGAGCTCGTGTTTGCCCCCCATTGTTGACCTTCTTTGACCTTGCTAACTCTCAATCCCTCCAATGATTCTTGCTAGTTCTTGAGGGAAAAGAGAGAGGAGATCTAGATCCACATTTCCACCAATCACTTTCTCCTCTATGTGAGGGGAACCCCTTGGATCTAGTTCTTGGAGTTCTTGGTGTTCTTCTTTGTTCTTCCTCTCATTTTCCTCCCTAGCATTAGTTGCTTTGGTGGGATTTGGGAGAGAAGGACTTGGGCACTCTGTGTGCCCTTGCCATTGCATTTGGTGCATAGGTTTGAGTTCTCCACGGTGATACGTGGAAGTGAAGTTTGAGAAGTTTATTACTCTTGGGTGTTTGAGCACCCTAGAGCTTGTTCCTCTTGGGTGCCTTGGTGCCCTAGACGGTTGGTGGTGCCTCGGAGCTCAATCATTGTGGTGTAAAGCTCCGGGCAAGCGTCGGGGTCTCCAATTAGGTTGTGGAGATTGCCCCGAGCAATTTGTACGGGTACTGGTGACCGCCCCCAAGGGTTGCCAAAGTGTACGGGTACCGGTGACCGCCCCCAAGGGTTGCCATTTGTACGAGTTCGGTGACCGACCTCAAGGGTCCCTTAGTGGAATCACGGCATCTTGCATTGTGCGAGGGCGTGAGGAGATTATGGTGGCCTTAGTGGCATCTTGGGGAGCATTGTGCCTCCACACCGCTCCGAACGGAGATTAGCATCCGCAAGGGTGTGAACTTCGGGATACATCATCGTCTCTGCGTGCCTCGGTTAACTCTTACCCGAGCTCTTTACTTATGCACTTTACTTTGTGATAGCCATATTGTTTCATGCTTTATATCTTGCTATCACTTAGTTGTTTATCTTGCTTAGCATAAGTTGTTGGTGCACATAGGTGAGCCTAGTGTTTTAGGTTTTGTGCTTGACATATTAAACGTTAGTTTTATTCCGCATTTGTTCAAGCCTAAACCGTAATTATTTTAAAGCGCCTATTCACCCCCCCCCTCTAGGCGACATCCACGTCCTTTCAATTGGTATCAGAGCTAGGTCTCTCATTATTAGGTTTAACCACCAAGAGAGTAAGGATGTCGACTAGGGGATTAGGATTCTCTAACACTCTTAGTTTCGATGGCACAAATTTTGATGTTTGGGTAATTCGCATGCTTAATGTCTTTAGGGTCATGGACCCAAATTTGGAGCGAATCGTAGATATGGGTTTTTATCCTCCAAAGGATTCTCAACACATATCTTTAGAGGATGAGAAAAACTCTTATCTCAATGCTCAAGCTTCTAATGTGCTTTTCGATGCTTTGAGCAATGTAGTTATATTTCAACTCATGCCGTTCTGGGATGCTCATGAGTTGTGGACAAAGCTTCAAGATAAATATGGTATGTCCAAGATTTGTAGGGATGATTGTTCTCCCTCCACCTCCGGTCGTGTTGTCTTCTCAACTTCATCTACTTCACCTACATTTGGATTGCCACAAGGTAATGATATGGTGCGTAGTGGTGATCATTGTAATGATGATAGTGGGCTTATTGTTGATGATACTTCATCACTATCTTATTGCAATGCTTCATCTTTGGACTTTAACACTTCGAGCACTCTAAATGTTTCACCTGCTTGTGTTGATAGTCCTTGCATATCATGTAGAAATTGCTTGACTAAATCTCATGATGATATGCTTGCCATGTCTTGTTGTCGTGATAAAAATGCATCGCTTTCCTCGAGTTGTTGTGCTAACAATGTAGAGGAAACCCAACACTCCATGGAACAAGATGTGGTCTTGAATGGGGCGTCAAGGGATCCTACATCATCATCTATTATTTCTCACTTTTGCCTTATGGCTAAGGCTTCAAAGGTATCTCCCACTTTGAATCCCAATATATCCCATGATGATGATGTTGATGATAATGAGGATGAGGATAATGATGAAGAGAGTGATAATATTGCTTCCTTAAAAATTAAGGGAGAAATGGTTTTTAAAGCTCTTCATAAGAATAAATGTGCTCGTTCCAACTTCATGCAAATAATGTCTATTGCAATTGAGGGCAAGAAATATATTGAGGAGTTGGAAGCTCATCTCGAGGAGCATGAGGCCACCATTGATAAAATGGAAGGTCATGAGCGTGATTACGCTAATGAGATCGCGGAGCTATCTCAAGCGCCTGAAAATGAACAAACCACCAAGGAATCTCTTGAGGAGACCTTTGCTCTAGAATTATCTAGATTAAAGGAATCCCACGATAGAGCTCTCGAGGTGGCTAATGATTTTAGAACTAAAAATGATAAGCTTGAAGTTGCACATGCTAAACTCCTTGAGGACTTTGAGCACCTCGAAAATGGCTCAAGGGTCATTAAGAGTTCGCTCATTGAACTCACCGAGTCTCATGCTCAACTTGAAGCTTCATATGCTAAAGAGCTTGCCAAGATGCCTTCTCCTCTTGTTGTTAATGATGACGCTTGTGCTACTAACTCTGTTCCTTGTGAAGCATCCATTTTGAAGGAGAATGTTGAGCTAAGGGCTCAACTTGAGTTTCTATCTAGCAATTATGGGAAATTGGAAGAAAGTCATGAAAAGCTCTCGAGCTCTCATGGTGATCTTCTAGTATCCCATAATGTGCTAAAAATAGCTCATGTGGCTAGTACTACTAAGGTAACATCTAGTGAGCCTTATGTGGACATTAACACTACATCTAGTAGAAATGCTTTATTGCCATGTGCTAGTCCTCGTAGTTCATCTACTCATAATGTTGCTACATCCTGTGATGAATTACTTTCCTTGCCTTGGCACTCTAACGATGAAGCTTATACTTCCTCTAGTACTTGTGTTCATACTAACCATGTAGAGGAAATCAATGAGCTCAAGGCCCAAGTCACTTCTTTGAAGAAAGACTTGGAAAAGAGTAATGAAGGGAAGTCCACACTCAAGAATATCTTGAGTGTGCAAAAATTCCCAAATGACAAAGGTGGATTTGGATTCAACTCCAATAAGAAGAAGGAGTCCAAGAGCAACAAGAAGAAGGGCCAAGAACAAGTCAAGAACTCAGCCAAAATTGTTTGCTTCAAGTGCTAAATAGAAGGGCACCATGTTAGATCTTGCCCATTGAAGAAGAAGCCCCATAGTGACAAACAACAAGGGAAGCGGATACAATCTCATGCTCAACCGGAAGTTGAAGCAAAGCATATTCCCAAGAAGACCCAAGTCAACGCTCCTCAAGTTGATAAATCAATTGAGAAGAAAGTAAAGGGTAAATGTTGCTACTTATGTCGTGAGAAGGGTCACTTTGCTTCTTCATGCACGAATGGTAACTTACCCAACCCAATTATTATTGATGATATCTATTCTCTTGGGAAGGATAAGGTTGGCAATGTGTTTGCCAAGTTTGTTGGTACTCAAAGTGGTGTCTAGAAAAGAACCATTTGGGTAGCCAAGCCTATTGTGACTAACCTCTTAGCACCCAACTTGGTTGGGGACCAACAAGCTCAAACTTGATCAATAGGTGTTGTTGGAGGGCATTGGTGACTTGGCTACATCATGAAGAATTAAGGGATCTTCATCATTCATATTATCTCAAGCCAAGTCATTTGGATTATCGAGTTTCTATCTTATATCCAATGTGCCTCCTTACGGTAACTTGTACTTAAATTGTTTACATTGATAGTTACTTGCCCCTTTGCATGTTGTGGTTTTGTACCTTACATGTGCGTTTATATGTTGTGCTTCCTGTTTGTTTATCTTGAGTAATCAAGTATGTATGATGGGTTGCACATCATGTATGTGTGAGTCTTGTGTTGAGCCTTTTTGCATTTTGTTTGTATCTTAGTTGGCTCTTTTGAGTGATTAATGGATTATCCCATTTTGGGGGAGTGATGTGCTTTGTGCACGTCACGATCCTCAAAATGTGTGTACATGAGGAATACCACTTAGTATTGATATTATAAGATTATCTAGCTTCTATGTCGTATGTCTTCTCATGAGAAATTCAAATTCTAAATGGTCCATTAATTATCTCTTGTTGGATTTCATTTGCCACTTGTTAATTATTTTTGGGTTATCACATTATGGGGGAGTAATATGCTATGTGCATATTACAAGCCTAGAAAATGTGTACATTTGAGGTATTGCTACTTAGAGTTGATATTGTAAATTATCTTGTTCCTAGGTGGCATGTTAGCTCTACAAGTGTCATTTGCTTGTGATTTTGGTGTAAAGATTATGATGGGTCTTTTTGCAATCTACCAATGGGAATTATTTCCAAATACTTCTTGTCCTTTGACAATTGGTATTCCTTTTAAGTGGTAGAAACTGCTAATCATCTTTACATTGTATTTTGTTTATCGTTTGTCTTCCTTGCCTCTTGTGGATCGTGTTGAGCGTGTCTAGTGTCTCTATAGATATAGGGAAAGTGATGATCCCATCTTGTGTATTTTGTATTCAAATGCAAATTCTATATAATGCACATCTCTTGGGGGAGCTATCCTATTTTCTTTAGAACACTCTCTTTATGTGTTTATCATAAAATATTTTGATCCTCATCAAGTGTGTTGGTGGGAGGCAAGCCTTTCCTCTATGGTGCTTTGTGCCATCATGAAAATTTGCGGAGGGTTTGGTTTGTTTGGAACCTAGGTCTCTTTTGGGAACTTGATACCTCTCGTTTTCCTTCAATTGGTATCTTGTTTCCTTCTATTTGGCATGTGTCAATGGATATCTCATTCCTTGATGTATCTTTTAGTTGGTATCCGTCAAGTGATAACTCTTCGTTTGGTATCTTATTTTCACTTGATACCTTTCTTTTGGTACCTTATCAAATCTATGTTGATTTGGTCCTTGAGAGTCGTAAGCATGCATATTTACTATGTACTTTCTTTGGCATGCTTTCTTTCTTCGACCCAATATATAGGAGAAACTCAACTATGTCACAAATTGGCTAAAGTGTGCATGAAATTCAAGTTCATATCTATATGCACATAGTTATGTGGAGTTTGTCCTATGTATTGTTGGTCTACTAACTCTTTGGTCCCAATGAGTTTGGGTACCATTTTGTTTGTGTTGTTGTTCTAGGAACAATTGGAGATGCATTGGATGCTCGGCTCACTTACAAGGAAGGTGTTGACACCATGTGCTTATTGGAGCCAAGCTAGGATGATCGCTGAACCATTATCTACTACATCAATCCAATGCTATCTCGGTAACAAGTATTTACTGCATGCATACATTTCTTGCATTCAACTTCTTGTAGGTTGCATCATGGCATGAATTTCTTGGTTCTTTCTTGTGGTACTTGTTTCCTTACTCAAAGCATCCCAACGATGATCTCTTGCTGCTAGTTGTGATGCCTTTGATGTTCGTGTGGTGGAGTCTAGTTATATACAATAAGACAATATTAAGCCATGTGCTATGCTTTCAAGCAAAGTTCTTATTGGTATATTTATGACTTCCGTTTGGATATCTTGCTCTTTCTTATTGTAACTATTTCATGTGTACATCCTTCTTTGTGGATATATATCATCATGATTGTCTTCTATCTAGAATCTTATACACATGAGAGAAGTTACATCTCTAGTTGATATCCTCTTTTCCTTCACGTCCACCGTTCCATTCTTTTTTTAATTCCTTGGTGGTTTCGTGAATGAATTTGTCTTGGGTGCGGATCTTTTATCCATGCATCTTGATGCATGGTGGTGAAGATTATTTTTCCTCATGCTTTTCTTGCCGAGGGTTTTTCCACTTTGTTTGGTATCCCTCCTCTTGACAAGGCTATTATTTCCTATCTTCACCATGGGTTGTCACAAGCTTTAGTTTTTAATTTTCTTATTAGTAAGCTTGTGAACCCATTTGCTAAAGTGCTTTGTGTGTGTGGGAAGGATATGTCTTGCACTTTGTGTCTCATTTCATCAAGACTATATTGATGCTTAATGCTCATCCTTATAATAGTCTTCTCAAGTGCTTTGCCATGACTCACACACATCATTTTGGTAGATCCTATTCTTAAGCCTCTTTTACATGTTGCTCAACCATATGTTTGGTGCAAGTGATATTCTTATTGTCTTATCTACATGCTTGCACTTATTGTGTGTTTCTATTGATTTTGGGGGAGTGATGATCCTATTTTGTGCTCTTGTATCCAAATACAAAAAATCTTAATAGTGCACAAATCATGGGGAGCTTCTCTAGTTTCTTTAAAACACTCTATTGCCCATATCATAATATCTTTTATTCATGTGGCTTGTAGGTCCATGTGATTGTTTGTTCCAATTGGTATCGTTTGATTGCTTAAGCATTTGCATCTCACACCCATGCATTATTACTTTGCATGTGTGTGCTTGGTTGTGCTTATTTCCTTATATAAACTCTCTTGAAAGTGGTTGTCATCAATTACCAAAATGGGGGAGATTGTAAGAGCACATTTATCCATGTGTGGTTTTGGTAATTGATGACAATCCCTATGGACTAATGGTTGCCTTGAGTTATATTCGAAGGATTTGTCCGTAGGTACTTCTTGAAGTCCATCTGTTGGTTTCAAGGAGTTTATATGGTGACCAAGGTGGTATTCAAGGTTTTATCCAAAGATTGGTCATGTGAGAGTTGAGCTTATTGCAAGCATGTCTTGAAGAAGAAGATTGTGTGAGCACTCATGTTTACCTTCAAGACATCATCTTTATGAAGAGAGAAGATAAGATACAAGGTTGATCAAGACTAAGTCAAAGAATGAACCTAGTTGATCAACACACAAAGCGTACAAGATATACCGAGAGGGATCAAGTGATACCATGGTATGGTAAGCATTGTCCATTACGCTTTGTGTACTAACCCATGTTCTACCTGAGTGTTCTTAGTAGGGTTAGGTATATTTCCATGGGATTGCATCAAGAGGAAGATCCCATACAACCCATGGAAGATGACATCCAGTGGTGATCGTCATCAAGGTTGCGGTGTGCAAGTTCAAGTGAGCATCACGAAGAGATCATGCTTGAAGCTTGCTGTCCATTGTGGTGACAATGGACTTATGAAGATGTGACGAAGAGTGGCTCACCCATAGTGGAGTATGGGGGAGCAATCAACTAGTCTTCATCGAGCCAACACAATCAAGAAAGGTGGTCCATCTTGAGGAAGTCAAGATCATCATCATCTAGCTCAAGTGGACTATGTGCAAGGTATAGGTTTGCCCTTGATAAGTTTTCTATTTTACCGGTATCATGGTGGTAGTTGGGAGACCGAGTTATAGGATCGATTGCCGTACTATCAAGGGGGGGGGGGGCTCTCAAGTGAGTAGCTTGATCGTATCGTTCGTTGAGAGCTCAAACCATTTGCATCCTTGCATCATCATCTTTCTTGGTCCTTATTTGGTTTTTCTCTATGTGAGTTTTTGAGCTTATGGTCTTCATCGTGATAAGTTCAAGCTCATCGAAAACAGATTTCGTATGCATCATATTGTGTTTTCGGTGTTGGAGATTTTGCCGGATATTTATTGGGAAGGTCATCTTCCTTATCCTAGTGGCATTTATTCTCCATTGCTTGTTCTTAATTTAACTAGTCATTGTTGGATAGCTCTTGTTGTCCTTTATCCAAGAAGCTTGAGTTTGCTCAAATCGGAGCTCGTATGTGAAAGTTATGGTTGTTTTAGTCTTACCTGTTTTACATAGAGAGGTTGTACCGCCCCATAGAGAGGTTGTACCGGTTGACCGGTACAACCGGTGTTTGGAGCGGTTGTACCGCTCCAGAATTGGTCCGAAGGTTGTACCAGCCATGTACCGCTCTACCACCGGACTAGTTTTTGTTTTGGTGCGGTTCTTGGGCGGTTATGGGCTGGTTGTTCCGGTACTACCGGTGCCACGAGCGGTTGTACCGCTTATTGCTTTTGCTACAGGTTGGTTTTGTCTGCTTTGACTGGTTGTACCGCCCCTGTGTTATTCTGCACATAACGTGCAGATTTGTGGGGTCCTATTTAAGGGGGTCTTCTTCCCCAATGGTTCCCTAACCTTTGAGCTCGTGTTTGCCCCCCATTGTTGACCTTCTTTGACCTTGCTAACTCTCAATCCCTCCAATGATTCTTGCTAGTTCTTGAGGGAAAAGATAGAGGAGATCTAGATCCACATTTCCACCAATCACTTTCTCCTCTATGTGAGGGGAACCCCTTGGATCTAGTTCTTGGAGTTCTTGGTGTTCTTCTTTGTTCTTCCTGTCATTTTCCTCCCTAGCATTAGTTGCTTTGGTGGGATTTGGGAGAGAAGGACTTGGGCACTCTGTGTGCCCTTGCCATTGCATTTGGTGCATAGGTTTGAGTTCTCCACGGTGATACGTGGAAGTGAAGTTTGAGAAGTTTATTACTCTTGGGTGTTTGAGCACCCTAGAGCTTGTTCCTCTTGGGTGCCTTGGCGCCCTAGACGGTTGGTGGTGCCTCGGAGCTCAATCATTGTGGTGTAAAGCTCCGGGCAAGCGTCGGGGTCTCCAATTAGGTTGTGGAGATTGCTCCGAGCAATTTGTACTGGTACCGGTGACTGCCCCCAAGGGTTGCCAAAGTGTACGGGTACCGGTGACCGCCCCCAAGGGTTGCCATTTGTACGGGTTCGGTGACCGACCTCAAGGGTCCCTTAGTGGAATCACGGCATCTTGCATTGTGCGAGGGCGTGAGGAGATTATGGTGGCCTTAGTGGCATCTTGGGGAGCATTGTGCCTCCACACCGCTCCGAACGGAGATTAGCATCCGCAAGGGTGTGAACTTCGGGATACATCGTCGTCTCCGCGTGCCTCGGTTATCTCTTACCCGAGCTCTTTACTTATGCACTTTACTTTGTGATAGCCATATTGTTTCATGCTTTATATCTTGCTATCACTTAGTTGTTTATCTTGCTTAGCATAAGTTGTTGGTGCACATAGGTGAGCCTAGTGTTTTAGGTTTTGTGCTTGACATATTAAATGTTAGTTTTATTCCGCATTTGTTCAAGCCTAAACCGTAATAATTTTAAAGCGCCTATTCGCCCCCCTCTAGGCGACATCCACGTCCTTTCAGGCCTGGAATTCAACTTCGTCATGCAAGATGGGAGACGGGTCAACATCAGCGGCAAAGATATGCTTACGACGTTGAGGAGTCAGATCCACCGGCTCAAAAGTGGGCGGCCGAACTCGCACATTGTTGTCGTCATAAGCCGCCTGATATGCCTTTAGATCCGCCTCTGCGGCTAGTCGGCTAGCCAATGCTCGAGACGCCTTGACGCAACGAGCATAGTCTTCTTGTGTGAATTCTGACCCGTCGTCTTTCAGCTGTGGAAACCCTCCGACCATCTCTTCCGGGCTAAGCTCTGGTGCATAAGCCAAATCCCGTTTCAAAGAAGCTATCGCGCCTTTACGAGCGGATGATCTTTTCAACTCTTTAATTTGCTTGGGAATCGTTGAGAGGTGTCTCAACACGTCTTTGATGAACTTTGGCATGTATTTTTCACCCATAACAGTCCTGATGGTGAAAAGACTTACAGCGTACAACTGTTCAGTGAACGAATATAGAGCTTTCACCTTCAGTAAGCTGTCGTCTCGAAGATTGCGAGTCCGACGGCCTGTAAACAGTTCAAGTGCATAAGTCATCGGGCGAGTCTTTTTATAAGATTGTTTGGACAGAATTCTCATAAGTTAGTCAACAATACTTACCAAAGACAGCTTCGGTCATCCGAGCTACATGCCGTTTAAGGCTGGTCAGTTCTTCAGTAATGGGTTTCAGTTGACCCTCTGCGTCTTCCGCACGTTTGATCAAGGCGGCTTGTTCAGCTTCAACAGATTTTTTGTAGGCTTCAAAATCCGCCTTGGTTTTTTCCAGCTCTTTTGAGGAGATTTTGCGTCAGCTTTAGCTCGGGCCTCTTGTTGCAAAGCCAGGTTTTTCCTCAAGTCGTTCAAGCTTGACTCGGTCACATTTAAAATTTCCTGCACAATAAAATTGTCAAGTGGAAGTTTGCCAATCCCAAGCCGTTAGCACGGTGCATAATGACACTTGGGGGCGGTGAAGAAATTTGTTACAAGTCTCAAGCAGATTGCAAGCAATATACTTGACACTTGGGGGCTAATGTATGTCAGTTTTTTCAAGCATATAATACAAGCAGACCCGGATCATCTTCCAGAAGATAAACCGGCCCTTGGGGGCTACAGGCTCTACAATTTGCAGAACAGATGACTAGTTTTTCTTTACAAAATTAAAAGACCCGGCTATCTCGAGAGATAAGCCGGCCCTTGGGGGCTGCAGTTGGGATTTTTTCATATCAGCAAAATAATTGCCAGCTCATTATTTACATAATGACTCGGCCCTTGGGGGCTACACGCTGATGTATTAAAATTTACATGTTGTTGAAGACCCGACTTATCTTCAAGAAAATAAGCCGGCTCTTGGGGGCTACGTAAGGTTATATGGAATGCGAGATAAGTTGAGTATACCTCATATTTTTTCCTCATCATACCAACCAAGTTGGCTTCCATGTCCCGGCTTGTGGAGAGGCGGCTCAAGTATCCAGAATGTAGTTCTTCAACAGTGAGCTTCTCAAGATTGGGAAGATCAATTTTAACCTTCTCCTTCTCAGGCGAAGGCGCCTCATCCTTGCTAATATGCTTGGTCAGCACATTGGAAGGGGCTGGAGTTGTATAACCCGTCCCGGTAATGATAACCCCCTCTTCATGAGAAGCAATATCTTCAGCTGTTTTCTGAGGACTGGGCGGTTTAGGATCGGCTTCCGGGTTAGTTCTAGTAGTCACAACATCAGCATCTGCCGGCTCAGAAGGATCGAGTGTTTCATCATGGGCGCCTTGATGAGCTTCAAAGGGCTCAACATGAGATTTAGGAGTGTCAAGTTTCGGATTCTCCGGCTCGGGGGCATCAGGGTTGGCAGATGACCCGCTTATTTTCCTCTTCTTGGCTTGGGCCCTGTGAACAAAAAATTCATGATAAGTTGTATGCAAGGATAAAAGGTTAGTAAGCAACATTGGATATAAAGAAGAAAGTTACCCTGGGTTGATAACAAGAGGTGGCAGTTTTGAAGTGGTTGAGTCGCCAGAGGAAGGAGGTGTTTCCTGAAAAATTAAAGTTGGGCAATATGAGCAGGTTACTGCATAAGGCTAATGTGCAAAAGAAATAAGGCAAAGTTATGGAGTACCTCGTTGCGGCGTTTCCGAGGGGCTGGTGTGTTGGATAAGCCAGGTATTAGGTCTTCAGAACCGCCGCTCCGGGTCTGACGCCTAGAATCGTGTTATTGTTTCTTCAAAAGAAAGTTGGGATCCAAGTGAGCAAGAGGGTGTGAAAACTTTACTTTCCGGATGACCCGCCATATTTTCTCTCTTGGCAAAGGTTCTGAGCCGGAGGAGATTATAGTTACCTCTGCTGCGCCGGCTTGTCTCATCTCCGCTTCACCCTGAGAGGAGTCAGCATCAATAAGTTGCATGAAAAAGGCCAAGGGAGTCAAGTTCTACCTCCGAGTCATCCAGTTTGAGCGGTTCTTGAGCTGTCTGCTTCATTCGACGAGCCGGAGCCCGGGTCTTAGTTGCTTTGGTTTTCTTCTTCGAAGTAGAGGCTGCAGTTATTCTCTTCTTCCAGAAGGGAGAGTCGGCCTACATACATACATACATTTGCGGAAAAGTTAAAAGAGGTGTGAAGTGCAAAATCTAAAGGGAAAGGGTGAAGGTTAAAGTAAAAGGTCTTACTGCGGGAGCCTGGTTAAGTGCATAGAAGGGGTTTAACCTCGTCTTATTGCAAACCTCCCGAGGTTCTCCCAGCAGTGATTTGACAATTAAGTTGAGGTCTTTGTCTGTCAGAGGCATCTGGTTGAAGCGCTGAGGGTCATCCACATCGCCAGTGTATTCACACATTAAGCCACCGTGCCGGCTCAGCGGCAAGATTCTCCAGGAAACCCAGCAGCGGGTCAAATCAACGCCAGTTAACCCATTGGCTAATAAAGCCTTGATCTTTGAAAATGTTTGAGCATAATGGGCGCGCTCTGTGGCGGATAACCGGTCTGGAGGCTCGGTGGTGGTGCAGAGCCGGTAGGGGCGATAACCCGGCAATGGATTCTCTTCAGCCGGGGCAGTGTCTCTGCAATAGAACAAAGTGCGGTTCCAATCTTTGGGATGACTGGGCAAAACAGCAGAGGGAAAAGATACATCTCTCCACCTCTGGATGGAGACGCCTCCGAGTTCAAGACTCGGTCCGTCTGCTATCTCAGTCTGGCGGTTGATATAAAAGAAGTCTCTGAAGAGATCAACAGTGGGCTCTTCTTGCAGACACGCCTCGTAGAAAACTTGAAATTGGCACAAGTTGGTGACGGAGTTGGGGCCAATGTCTTGAGGATGAAGTTTATAAAAATGCAGGACATCCCAGAATTTTTTTGACCCGGGCGGTGAGAAGCCATGGAGAAGATGATCCGTAAAGATAACAACTTCCCCCTCCTTGGGTTCAGGGATAGTTTCGGGACCAGGAACCCGCCAATGGATGACTTCTTGAGCCGGTAAAACCCTCATGGCTACATACTCGTTGAGCATAAGCTCAGTGACCCTAGAGGCTACCCAATCGCAAGAAGAGGGAGCCTTAGTCATGATTGACCGGGTTAAGAGCTGTGGAAAGGTATAAAATTATGGCGGGTTAGGAGTGCTATATGACAAAGCCAGTTATGATTCTAAGACGACAGTACTATTTGGCGGGTCATTAATAAATTATGAGCCGCCTTTGGCCACATGAATAAGGGGTATTAAAGTTTGGCGGCTTATATCCCGTCAAGATGAGCCGGCAACATGGTGGCGGGTCAATAGCTCAGTGAATATTGAAAATATTGTAAAGTATGGGCAAACAAGTTTCGCAAGTTACGGCTACAATTATGGATCTACGGATGAAGATAAAAAAGGGAATAATTGCTAACCCTAAAAACAGTGATGGAAGAACTAGCAGGCAATGCGCTGATTCCGGGGAAGAAGCGATCTACTCAAGATGCAAAACGGATGCTAAACAAGGCGCCGCGCGATTTTTCTAGCATTTCCAAGATAAAATATGATTCTTTCTTAGGTAATGACATGAGCTCCGATGAACGACGACGAACTCTAAGGAACTCCGGCGCCCTAAATGCGGATCTGAGGAAGCTGAGGAATGGAACCTGAGAGGATGCGAGGATTGCGGGCGCGTGCCGATGAACTCTGGTCGCAACAGGTCGATGCAGCGGCCTTGTTGAGGTGGACGGCGCGGTCCGGCAGGTGCGGCGGAGCTTCGGTCGCACGGAGTGTTGGGAAGAAGAAGAGGGAACGGCAGCGGGGGAGAGTGAAAGGAATGCCCCCCCTCCCCCGCGCGCCTATTTATAAGGAAAAGGAGGAACAACAACAGTCCAACACGAGAATCGAGGAGACATGATAATGATTGACCAGGACGACGCCTCGATTTTCGGGTTGACCAGTTAATGCAAAGATCCGTTGTAATGTCATGAAGATTTTCTAGGTTTCCCAGAGATGACGTCATCCATTTTATACGGCGGGTCATAAAGATTTATTTTAGGTTAAGTGATTACAAGGAACACAAGACTCGCCAACCAGAAGACTTGAAGATTGACGTGAACAGGTTCAAATCAATCTGGGGCCTAATGTTGGGGATATGAACCCATGGTATGACCCGCCCAGAAGGGGCCGGGTTAGGAAGTTGGCGACTTAGCAATAAGGCCGTAAACAGGCCCGAAGGCCAAGACAAGCCTGACTTAACAGGCGGGCCGAACAGAGGCCCAGAGTCGGATGACGGCGTGTAACCCGGAGGCGTAAGCCGCCCGGAGATGGCTTGCCAGAGAAGGCAAGGCGACTTAGAGATAAGGTCGGTTACGAGGTGTAACCCGGCCTAGACTCTTGTAAGCCCAGGGCCTCGACCTGTGTATATAAAGGCGAGTCCCTGCGGCGGCTTAGGGGACGAAACAATTGATCGAGAGCTAGGTCAAGCGAATCTGCTCCCTTGTAATCCATACCCAATCAATAGAAACATAAAGCAGGACGTAGGCTTTTACCTCTTTCGTGAGGGGCCGAACCTGGGTAAACCCGTGTCTTTCGTCCCGATCAACCCCTTCGAGTTAATCACCGTAGCAATGGCTTCACCCCTAAGTCCTTTCACTAGGACATCTGCCGTGATAAAACCACGACAGGTACCGTCCATAGCAACAACATTCCAGGGGGAGTTTTGTTTAATTATTTGCAAAAAAAATCGGGACTGGGAATCCCTATTACTACCCCTCTCGTGCAAGGACGAGTGAATAAACACTCATCATGAGAATAACCCGCTTAACATGGAAGATACTAACCGCCCCCCGTCACTCCATGAGCGGTCCAGGCACACAAAACAGATGTTTATTTGAATGTTTAGAGGTGGCACATGCAAATTTACTTGGAATGGCAGTGAAATACCATGTATAGGTAGGTATGGTGGACTCTTATGGAAGAAACTTGGCTCAAGGATTTGGATGCACAAGTAGTATCTCTACTTAGTACGAAGTGTTGGCTAGCAAAAGGTTCTAAACAAGCACTACATGTTGGAGGATCCATAACAATATAACTTCTATGCAAATATACACAACCATAACTCATTACGTTGTCTTCCTTGTCCAACTTCAACTAATTTGCTCAAGTTTGAAAATAATTAATGGGTATTCACAATCATAGAAGATGTCCAAGATAATATATTTGTATGTGAAAGTTCTCTTCCTTATACTAATCATTCACGAATTGCTTGTATGACCAATATTGTGATTGTTAAACTTCAATAGATTTTACTTTCTAAACCAAATGTGAACTTGCTACTAAGAATATAGCACATTGATAATTTCAGATTTATGATATTTCATTCATTCACAATTTACTCTTAGGATATAAGTGAAGCACAAGAGTAAACATCAAACTACTCTCAAAAGATATAAGTGAAGATCAATGAGTAGTCAAACAATTAAGTAGCTATGTGAGGACTCTCTCTCAATAAATATTTTCAGATCTGAGTATTTTATTCAAACAGCAAACTAAATAAAAATAGCACTCCAAGAATAACACATATCATGTGGACAAATAAAAATTTAGGCTCAACATAGGCTAACCGATAATTGTTGATGAAGAGAGGTGGGATGCGTAGCATCACCAAGCTTAGATGCTTGAGACTTCATTAAATATTTACTTGGGGTGCCTTGGGCATCCCCAAGATTGAGCTTTTGTATCTCGTTCAATCCTCTTATATCATGGTTTCACCTATTCTCAAAAACTTCATCCACACAAAACTCGAAAAGAACTCGTGAGATAGGTTAGTACACATAATAATAAATCAACTCTTTATGTACTGCCAAGACAAGTTGCATAATAATTTCAAACATAATATACTTTTTAATATCATTTCCACAATTTATATCTACCAATATAGGCTATGGAAACTATAAGATAAGCAGATAACAAAACTATGACAGCAATCTGTCCAAACAGAACAGTCTATAGAAATTTATGAAAACAGTGTACTTCTGTAACTCAAAAAATTATGAAAATTTAGTACATGCTAAATAATTTATATGAAAACACTGTGTAAAAACTTCAGAAACTTTCCACGTTCCAGTAAAATATAAAAATTCAAACACTACAGAGAAAGTTTCTGTTTTTACACAGCACACATCAAACATGCAATGCAAGCATCCTAAGGCAATTCTTGGAACTTTTTATTGAAAAACAAGATTATAAATAACACCTAAAAGAAAATAACAAAATATAATGATGATCCAAGCAAAGCACATATTATGTGACGAATAAAAATATAGCTCTAAGTAAGATATACCGATAATGTTGAAGACGAAAGAGGGGATGCCTTCCGGGGCATCCCCAAGCTTAGGCGCTTGAGTCTTCCATGGATATTACCTTGGGGGTGCCTTGGGAATCCGCAAGATTAGGTTCTTGTCACTCCTTATTCTCCTCATATCGGTGTCTCACCCAAAACTTGAAAACTTCAATCACACAAAACTTAACGGAACTTCGTGAGAAGGGTTAGTGTAATAAAGATAAATCATTCACTTAGGTACTGTAAAGAAAAGATTCATAATTGTTCCCACATGATACCTACTGTATTCTATCATTCCCATAATTTATACCACTAAATATAAGCTATGGAAACACTAAAACAAGCAAACTATGCATGCAAAACAGAATCTGTCAGAAACAGAACAGTCTGTGAAGATCTGTAGTATAGCCATACTTCCCTGTCTCTAACAATTCTGATAAAATTAGGACAACCTGAAGAATTTGTATATTAAGACTATGTAAAAATTTCAGATGATTATCACTCTCCAGTAAAAAATGAAAATTCCTGTACTGGAGTCAAAATTTTCTGTTTTGGTTCAGCATCAATTCTACTCATCTTGTGAGTCATCCCATAGGCTTTACTTGGCACTTTATTGAAATAAAAGGCAAAAAACATGATTAATACAGTATCTTAATCATGTGAACACACAAAAACAGAAATAAAAAGTGTTGGGTTGTCTCCCAACAAGCGCTTTTCTGTAATGCCTTTTTAGCTAGGCATGATGATTTCAATGATGCTCACATAGGAATAGTATTTGAAACATGCAAGGGAGCATCATGAAACACATGACAAGCACATTTAAGTCTAAAACATTTCCTATGCATAGGGATTTTGTGAGCAAATAATTTTTGGGAGCAAGAATCAACTAGCATAGGAAGGCAAAACAAGCATAACTTCAAAGCTTTGAATGCATAGAGAGGAAACTTGATATAATTGCAATTCCTACAAGCATATGTTCCTCCCTCATAATAATTTTCAGTAGCATCATGAAGGAATTTCACAATATAACTATCACATAAATCATTCTCTTCATGATGCACAAGCATAGAATTTTTATTACTACCCACACAAGCAAAATTCTTCTCATTCATTGTAGTGGGAGCAAACTCAACAAAATAACTATCATGAGACACTTGATTGACATAACCACATTCAATATTAAAATCATGATGACAAGTTTCATGGTTACTATCACTCTTTATAGTATACATGTCATCATCATAATCATCATAGATAGGAGGCATGCCATTATAATAAATTTTCTCATCAAAACTTGGGGGGCCAAAAATATAATCTTCATCAAACATAGCATCCCCAAGCTTGTTGCTTTGCATATAATTAGCATCATGGATATTCAGAGAATTCATACTAGCAATATTTCTATCATGCTCATCATTGAAGGAATTCTCATTAAGTATTTTCATAATTTCTTCCTCTACCAATTGAGCACAATTTTCTGAATCCTTATTTTCACGAAAGACATTATAAAGACGATACAAATGATGCAACCTAAACTCCATTTTTTGTAGTTTTCTTTTATAAAAACCAAACTAGTGAAAAACATGAAACTAAAAGATTTAATTGCAAGATCTAAAGATATACCTTCAAGCACTCACCTCCCCGGCAACGGCGCCAGAAAAGAGCTTGATGTCTACTACGCAACTTTATTCTTGTAGACTTTGTTGGGCCTCCAAGCGCAGAGTTTTGTAGAACAGTAGCAATTTTCCCTCAAGTGGATGACCTAAGGTTTATCAATCCGTGGGAGGTGTAGGATGAAGATGGTCTTTCTCAAACAACCCTGCAATCAAATACAAGAAATCTCTTGTGTCCCCAACACACCCAATACAATGGCAAATTGTATAGGTGCACTAGTTCGGCGAAGAGATGGTGATACAAGTGCAATATGGATGGTACATATAGGTTTTTGTAATCTGAAAATATAAAAACAGCAAGGTAGCAAGTAACAAAAGTGAGCACAAACGGTATTGCAATGCTTGAAAACAAGGCCTAGGGTCCGTACTTTCGCTAGTGCAATCTCTCAACAATGCAAATATAATTGGATCACATAACCATCCCTCAATGTGCAACGAAGAATCACTCCAAAGTTCTTATCTAGCGGCGAACATAAGAAGAAATTGTTTGTAGGGTACGAAACCACCTTAAAGTTATTATTTCCGTTCGATCTATCCAAGAGTTCGTACTAAGATAACACCAAGTTATCCTTTCTGATCGATCTATCTAAGAGTTCGTACTAGAATAACACCATATGATACGCATCAACCAACTCTAATGTCACCTAGATACTCCAATGTCACCACAAGTATCCATGAGTTAATTATACGATACGCATCAAACAATTTCAGATTCATAATACTCAATCCAACACAAAGAACCTCAAAGAGTACCCCAAGATTTATATCGGAGAAAGTAGGACAAGAACGTGTATCAACCCCTATGCATAGATTACCCCAATGTCACCGCAGGAATCCGCAAGTTGAGTACCAAAACATATATCAAGTGAATCAATAGAACACCCCATTGTCACCACGGGTATCCACATGCAAGACATATATCAAGTGTTCTCAAATCCAATATTCAATCCAACGTAACGATATCTCAAAGGGAAAGATTCAATTCATCACAACATGATAGCAAGGGAATAACAGCATATGATCCGACTATATTAACAAAGCCCGTGATAGATCAAGATCATGACATCTCAAGAACACGAGAGAGAGAGAGAGAGAGAGAGATTGAACACATAGCTACTGGTACATACCCTCAGCCCCAAGGGTGGACTACTCCCTCCTCCTCATGGCCTCCGCTGGGATGATGAAGATGGCCACCGGAGATGGATTCTCCTCTCCGACGGGGTACTGGAACGTCTCTAGATTGGTTTTTCATCGATACAGAAAGTTGCGGCGGCGGAGTGGGGAGTCTAGGGTTATATCTGATGGTTTCTATATTTATAGGATTTTTGGGCGTCGGTTTCACGCCAAGATGGGCCACGAGAAGGGCACGATACACCAGGACATGCCCTGGTGGGTTGTTCCCACCTCGTGGCTCTTCTCCAGTGGTTCTTCGCTCCAATATTGCTTATTTGGTCTAGAAAAAATCACCAAAAAGTTTCGGGCGATTCCGAGAACTTTCATTTTCTGCACAAAAACAACACCACGGTAATTCTGCTGAAAACTGCGTCAGTTCGGGTTAGTTCTAAATAAATCATATAAAGTGCATCAAAACCATATAGAAGTATTGTAAACATAGATGAATATGGCATGAATACTTCATAAATTATCGATACGTTGGAGACGTATCAGGGCCAAGCCCAAAGGGGGCCGCCGACCCTTGCCTTGGGTGGCAAGGAAGCCCCTTGGCCGCCGCACCAAACCCTAGGGGAAACACTAGGGCGGCCGACCCCTCCCCTTCCCCCTATATATACTAGAGGGGAGTAAGGGCAGCCGCACCTTAAGCCACAGCGCAGCCCTCTCTCTTCCTCTAGATTAGTTTCTCCACTAGATCGGTCTTGGTTTTGCTTAGCGAAGCTCTGCCGGATCAGCTCCGCCACCACCGCCGCCATGCCGTCGTGCTGCCGGAGAACTCTTCTACCTCTCCGCCCTCGCTTGCTGGATCAAGGAGGTGGAGAACGTCATCGAGCTGTACGTGTGCTGAACGCGGAGGTGCCGTCTGTTCGGCGTTAGATCATGATTGGATCGCGGGACGGATTGCGATTTGGATCGCGAAGACGTTTGACTACATCAACGCATTTCTTAACGCTTCCCGCTTAACGATCTACAAGGGTATGTGGATCCAATCTCTCCTCTCGTAGATGCTCATCTCCTAGATTGATCTTGGTGAAGCGTAGGAAATTTTTGTTTCCCATGCAACGTTCCCTAACAGTGGTATCAGAGCTAGGTCTATGAATAGATGACATCACGAGTAGAACACAAAGGAGTTTGTGGGCGTTGATATTCAGATTGCTTCCTTCCTTGGTCTTTTCTTGATTCGGCGGTATTGTGGGATGAAGCGGCTCGGACCAACCTTACTCGTCCACACGAGAGACCGGTTCCATCGATTGACATGTGACTTTGTTGCATAAGATGGCTGGCGGGTGTCTGTCTCTCCCACCTTAGTTGAATCGGTTTTGACAAAGGCGGTCCTTGTAGAAGGTTGAATAGCAATTCATGTATCACGGTTGTGGTTTTGCGTAGGTAAGAATCGTTCTTGCTAGATACCCATAGCAGCCACGTAAAACATGCAACAACAAATTAGAGGACGTCTAACTTGTTTTTGCAGGGTATGTTGTGATATGATATGGCCAAAGACATGATGTAATATATGTGATGTATGAGATGATCATGTTTTGTAATAGTTTATATCGACTTGCATGTCGATGAGTACGGCAACCGGCAGGAGCCATAGGGTTGTCTTTAATTAATTTGTGTCATTTGCTTTACTTTATCGCTATGAGTTAGCAATAGTTGTAGAAGCAATAGTTGGCGCGACAACCTCATGGCGACACGTTGATAGAGATCAAGATTATGGAGATCATGGTGTCATGCCGGGGACGATGGAGATCATGACGGCGCTTTGGAGATGGAGATCAAAAGCACAAGTTCATGGCCATATCATGTCACTTATGATTTGCATGTGATGTTAATCCTTTTTGTGCATCTTATTATGCTTAGGACGATGGTAGCATTATAAGGTGATCCCTCACTAAAATTTCAAGATAAAATTGTGTTCTCCCCGAGTGTGCACCGTTGCGAAAGTTCGTTGTTTTGAAGCACCATGTGATGATCGGGTGTCGGTGTACTAAAGTTTGGGTATTTTAGTACCCCATACTTGTGCACGGATGGTTGTAGCCACACCAGCGGCAAGGCCTGCCGGGGGACAGTGAAAGCACATTTTCTCCCTTGGTGGTTTTGGTAATTAATAACAACATATAAGTCATTGAACTAATGTTTCCACTAAGTATATTTCAGGATTGGCAAAAGGATTGTGGAGATTGTGGAATACCCCAAGATGCAAGGAAATGGATTGGCAAAGCTTCAAGGAAGAGGACTCTACATTTTACATTTGTGAGAAATCACTTTGAGTCCATAGTAAAGCCAATACTATTAAAAGGGGGTAAGGTTTTGTTGGTGAACAAAATGCTCATACGTGCACAAGTGATAGTCACCAAAAACACCCACAAGCTCTCCCACCAAAGTCTGTCCAAAGCCAAATACTCAAAATCGGTGCAACCAACATTTCCATCCCGGTGCCACCAATTCTCAACCTCAGAGAGACGCAGCCAAACCCTAGCCATTTCGGTGCAACCGATTCAATCCCGGTGCCACCGAGTTTAGGTTGCCAACTCTCTGTTACGCAAATTCACAATATAGGTACCACCGAGATTGTTGGATCGGCGTCACCGAGATTGTCAATCTGACCGTTGGTCACCTTATCGGTGCAACCGAGTTTCCTATATCGGTCTCACCGAGATTCAAAAGTTGCCACTTTTGGTCACTTCGGTACCACCGAGATTTACACATCGGTGTCACCGAGTTGGTCATTTTGTGTGTAACGGTTGGATTCTTGGGGATGCCTATATATACCCCTCCACCACCACCTACTCGATAGAGAAGCACTCAGAACTATTCCATACTTGCCCCATCCAGTTTTCTGAGAGAGAACCACCTATTCTTGTGTTGAGGTCAAGATCTTCCACTCCAACCATATGGATCTTGATTTCTAGCCTCCCCAAGTTGCTTTCCACCAATCCCATCTCTTCCACCAAGCCAAATCTGTGAGAGAGTGATTGTGTGTTGAGGAGTCTATCATCTTGAAGCACAAGAGCAAGGAGTTCATCAACATTACCGAGCCTATTACCTTTTGGAGGGTGGTGCCTCCTAGATTGGTTAGGTGTCGCTTGGGAGCCTCCTACTTCGTGTTGTGGAGTTGAACCAAGAAGTTTGTAAGGGCAAGGAGATCGCCTACTTCGTGAAGATCTACCCATAGTGAGGCTAGTCCTTCGTGGACGGAAGCTGTTATGGAATAGTCAAGGTTGCTACTTCGTGGACCCTTATGGGTGGAGCCCTCCGTGGACTCTCGCGACCGTTACCCTCCGTGGGTTGAAGACTCCATAAACGTGGACGTACGATAGCACCACCTATCGGAACCACGGGAAAAAATCATCGTGTCTACAATTGCGTTTGATCTTCCTACCCTATCCTTTACTACTCATGCTTGTTGTTACTTTCCGCTGCTATACTCTTAGACATGCATGTGTAGGGTGTACTTGACTTGTCATGAAATGCTAAAACTGCCAACTCTAAAATTTGGGAAAAGGCAAAACTTTTATTTATTCAAGTAGTCTAATCACCCCCCCTCTAGACATACTTTCGGTCCTACAAGTGGTATCAGAGCTTTGGTCTCCATTGCATTGGTCTCACAACCTAGGAGAGTATGGCGTCTAGTGAGGGTAATTATCAACGTAGAGGTCCGTACTTTGATGGCACTAATTTTGCTAGTTGGAAGCACAAAATGAAAATGCATATTCTTGGTCATAACCCCGCCGTTTGGGCTGTTGTTCGTGTTGGCTTGCAAGGTGAATTCTTGGGAGATGGAAAGGAACCGGATCGTGAAGCGACCGCGAAAGAATTGAAGATGTTGCAATACAACGCTCAAGCATGCGACATTCTATTCAACTGCCTATGCCCAGAAGAATTCAACAAAATCAGCCGTCTTGAGAATGCAAAAGAGATTTGGGATACTTTGGTTGATATGCACGAGGGAACCGAGTCCGTGAGAGAATCCAAGTTGGATGTTCTTCAAGGTCAGCTTGACAAGTTCAAGATGAAGGATGGTGAAGGAGTCGCAGAGATGTACTCTAGGCTAGCTCTCATCACCAATGAGATTTCCGGCTTAGGAAGCGAAGAAATGACCGACAAATTCATCATCAAGAAGATACTTACAGCTTTGGATGAGAGATACGACACCGTGTGCACATTGATCCAAATGATGCCCAACTACAAAGATCTCAAGCCTACGAAAGTCATTGGAAGGATTGTTGCTCATGAGATGACACTCAAAGACAAGGAAGAGCTTCATCACAAGTCTAGCGGTGCTTACAAAGACACAAGTGATGCTCCCGCAACCTCAAGCAACAACCTTGTCACCAATGAAGAGATAAGCCTCATGGTCAAGAAATTCAACAAGTTCTACAAGAATAGAGGCAAAGAAAGAAGCTCCAACTCAAGATATGATGAGAAGCGTTCGTCAAGTCGTGACCGCAATTGCTACAATTGTGGGAAGCCCGGACACTACTCCAATGAGTGCACGGCTCCCTACAAACGAAGAGAAGAGTCACCAAGAAGACGAAGCTCAAGGAATGAATCACCTCAAAGAGAGAGAAGGAGTAGAGATGATCGTTATGAACGAAGACACTCAAGGATAAGTAGGGATTCGGAGAAGAAAGACAAGTACACCAAGAGCTACACAAGAAGGAAACATCAAGCTCATGTTGGTGAATGGGTTTCCGGCTCCGACTCCGACGACAACTCCGAGAGAAGCTATCACTCCGACTCCGACTATAGTCAAGATGATGGTGTTGCCGGAATTGCTCTAGTGACTACCAACTCCCATGATCTATTTGACTCACCAAACAAAGGGAGTGGAAGTTGCTTCATGGCTAAAGGCCCCAAGGTATCACACCCCGAGTATCTTGATTTCGATAGTGATGAAGATGATTTGCTTTGTGATGATGACTTGCTCTTTGATAAAACGAGTGATGTTAGTCAAAATGAACTTGATAATTCTCATGCTAGTCAAGATAAGTCAATTGATGATGATAAGATGAAAATAGAAGAACTAACTAAAGAACTAAACACTCTTAAGTTAGCTCATGAATCTACTCTTGAAGATCATAGAGAGCTTGTAAGAACTCATGAGAAGCTACGCTTCGAGAAGCTCAACTTGGAGCAAGAGCATGAGTTTCTTAAAGCTATCAATGACGATCTCCGAAAGAAGACTTCATCTTATCTAGCCAAACGACTACTCTTGTCTACTTTCATGCCACAAGTTAAATCTAAACAAACTAGTAACAAAGGCAAGAAAGGTTCTTCATCTAGTAGCAACAATAAAAATGCTAAACCCAATGATGTTGCTTCTAGTAGTTCTATTGATTCCACTAATGATGTTTCTCTTAGCCAAGTTACACTTGAGCAAGAAAATGCTTTATTGAAAGGAATTATAGAAAAAGGCATCTACAAGAGTCTTGCCGGGTGTAAGCAATTTGAGGAAATTGTACGCAAGCACGGAGGATACCGGAAGAATCATGGTGTTGGCTACTTCAACGCAAATGGAGTTGAATGGGAAGAAGGTCAATATCCCGAGCCCAAGTTTGTTCCTCAAAAGGAGAAGTATGAAAATACTCTTCCCAAGGGGACAAGCACTCAAGATGACCTTCCACCACAAGACCACAAGCTCAAGGGCAAGAACAAGCTTCAAGAGGACATTGACTCATATGAAGATGGATCCCTAGCTATGGTGGAGTGGGTTCCCAAGGCTATGTCAAGCTCAACTTCTACAAAGGCTACTACAACACCAAGAATCCCCATCAACTTGATGTGGGTCCCCAAGAAGAAGAACTAGAGAGTTCTTGAGGGGTGACTCCGCCAATGAAATTCACTCACATTCATTATTGGCAAGAACTATTTGCAATCAACATCAACTCTATGCAAAAGTTCAAGGAGTCACACATTCCCTCAAAGGTAAGCAAGGGACAAGGTAATCAACAAATCAATGGACATCATCACACATGCTTTGCACTCCATGTCCATAGATATCCTTGTATTTGTCTCTTGTGTGTTGGGACTAACCCATGTAGGTGAGAAGAGTAAGGAAACAACAAGGATGCTCCCAACTCTTGGTGATCTTCATCAACCTTGAGCATCCACCAGTACCTCACCAACATGAAGTCATCATCGACAAAACGCAAGGTTAGTCTATCCCTCTTATGGGGGGATGCACATCAAGGGGGAGCTTTACTCTAAGACTTGAGTCAAAGCATCTCTTAGTATGTGACAACATTAAATGCTTTATGTAAAAGTGGTAACCCCACTTGTGCTTAAACGATGAGTATGACCCATGATCAAGTATTCTTACTTGGCTCCTAAGTCAAATACTCATATATAGATGACTTCGTCATCGCCCAAGTGCTTGTTAGATGCTAGTGTGTATGTGCATGTTTGTCATGATTTTATTTGACATCTTATTGTGTGAGCATGTTGGTCTGCACTTATTTTCTCATTCGAGGACATCCAATTGTTGCTATTTGGCTTTTGTTTTATCTTTTGCCAATTGGATGGACAAGAATGCCTTGGACCACTCTTTAGCTATCTATGCTTTCTTACCTCATATTCTATTCATGCTGCATCACAAAATTTGAACAAGTACTTTTCGATCCCTCTGTGTGTGGAGCACTCGGAGTTCCGTATCGACAAGGATTGACCATTAAAACCTCCCAAGTGCATCTCGGTGGAACCAACCCCAAAATCTTGGTCTCACCGAATGCCTAGGGTTGATCTGGTTTTCAATCTCGGTACTACCGATTTCATATTCTCGGTTACACCGAGTTTCCCTGTCAGCTGACAGTTGTGGAACTCGGTGACACCGAAAATTTAAAATCGGTATCATCGACAATGAAGGGTATATAGTCTGTGGTCCCGACGGTTCGAAATTTCAATCTTCAAATCGTCGCGCCTCAAACCCTAAGCTGCCCTAGAAGGACCCCCTGGTCATCGCCTTGCCTTCCCGAGCCTCTCCGCCGCTGGGAATCCTCGCCGTCGACGGGCATCTTCGCCGCCGTCGCCGCCGTAGCGGATCCTTCATCGAGCTAGGGTACGGATTCGATCTTTCTTGTGCTCCCGTCTGATTCTTGCGCAATAAAGCTGTTTTTCTCTATAAGCCACAGTTTGCTCATCGTTCTATCCACGAGAAATCTCCGTAGATTAGCGAACCATCGATTTTCTAGGGTTTGCCTTCCGCCCGATGGAACTCGGTAGAACCGAAGTGAACCAATCGGTCTCACCGGTTTGTCTGTCTGTGTTGCTGAGAACTGTCTCGGTGAAACCGAGTACTTCTTTTCGGTCCCACCGAAAAGAGTGCCAAGTTTCTGTTAATGAGATAGTCAGTCTCGGTGGCACCGACAATTTTACTTCGGCTGTACCGATTTGCATGTGACAGAATGCAACACTTTGAAAATATTTTGTTCAATCTTTCAAAAACCAGCCACATTTTGTGATGACTTATCCTTTTCTGCTCCTCTATATTCTGTTCACAGGGTCAGTATGTCAAGTGCTGAGGACAGTGAGAACGACTTCAGAGAGAAGAGTGTTGAATTGGATTCTGGCACTAGTCCTGAATCTAGTTCATCTTCAGATCCAGGCACCCCCAGCTCTCATGGGTTGCCCAAGGCTGCTACAAGGGCCAGGAAGAAGCTGAATTCAGATGAGGAGGATTCAGACTTCGTTCCAAAAGAGATTCTTGCTAAGAAGCAAGAAAAGGCTGCCAAGAAAGCTGCAAATGAAGCTACCTCTTCAAGGAGAGCTGTAAGGAAAGTGTATGCTAGCTCTGAGGCTATGAGAGCACCTGAAGGTGCTAGGATAAAGATGGCTCTTCACCTTGAGTCACCTCCTAAGAAGGCAGGGGAGAAGAAGGGTGCAAGGAAGAGGATAGTCTATGTCACTGGCAGGCAGACCTCCATGCTTGAGGAACCTGAGGAGGCTGCTGCTGCTGCTGAGGAGGAGGAAGAACATGTTGAGAAAGCCCCTCCCAAGAAGAAAAAGAAGCTTATGGCTAATGCTATGCCAAAGACTGGCACATCCAAGAGCACTAAATCTGTACCCAAGAAGCCTGCTGCTAAGAAGCCCAAGAGATTGTCCAGGCAAATTCCAGCATCTGAGAAGAACAAAGGGACTGCCTCCAGAGTTGAGGATGAGGATGCTATGTCTGCCCTAATGAAGCTTAGGCCACACCTTCCAGTACATAATGCCAGCTACCCACTTGCTGAGGATATGAAGAAGAGGAAGGACTCTGGCTTGAGGGCATGGAGAGCTGCTGATCCATATGCCCAAAGGAAGAAGACAGCTGTGGACTACAGATTCTTCACCAGAGAGCAACAAGATTTCTATGAAACTGTGCTGTTTGACAAGAGTCCAGCTGTGAGCGATATGCGGTATGTGGACTGGAAATTCATCAAGGAGAATGAGGACTATTTTCCAAATGTCCAAGATAATTTCCACTGCATTGGTTTGGATGAGTTTATTGGCAAAGAGTTCACTGCTTGGAATGATGAGATGATCATGAAATTCTACTCCACTGCACATTTCTATGGAGATGGTAGGATTGTATGGATGACTGAAGGTGCAAGGTATGAGTCTATTGTTGAGGAGTGGGCTGAAATCTTAGGAGTCCCAGAGGTACAGGATGGTGACCTGGATGTCTACTCAGAATCCAAGGCAAACCACAATGCTATGGCCAACATGTACAATGAGATTCCTGCTGCTAATGTGAAGTCTCACAGGCTAGGATCTATCTACTTTGTTTAGGTTGGCCTCCGCACCATGAACAAAATTCTGAGGCATACCTTGATGCCCAAGTCAGGAGATGACAAGATGATCCGAGGCTACTCCATTAACATGTTGATCCACCTCGACAGACACACCAAGATCAGAGTCATGGACTTGATTGTTGAGACAATCAAGAGGGTTGCTGCAGATCAGAAGCGCTCTTGCTGTTATGCACCCTACATCCAGATGCTCATCAACCCAAAGTTGGAGAAGCACATATTTCCTCTAGATCGTCCCCACTTGCCCCTACAGCCAGATCTCGAGGACAACGTTGTGGTGATGAACCCAGATCATCCCACTTCAGCTGCAGCTCAGGCAGAGGCAGAGGCAGCTAGAGCCACTAGTGCTCAGGTCCCCAGATCTAGGAATGAGCAAATGGATCTTTTGATCTCATCAGTTCAGGGCATGAAGAAGGACATTAAGGGGATTCTGGACAACCAGAACAGTCTTGTGAGGATCTTCGAGAACAGGATCAAGACCCTTAATGATAAGGTGGATGGGCTGACTAAGACAGTCAATGAGCTCAAGAAGGAAGTTGACTCAGTGCCTCTTCCTCAGACTTCTTCTGATGATGATGATGATGAGGATGGTTCTCCTCTCAGGCCAGGCACACAGTTTACCACTCAGGCCAGATCAGCCACTGTGCCAGCTCCAGACTTGAGGCCCTCTTCATTAGCTCCTGCTACTGTCACCTCAGCTCCTGCTCCATCAGTTTCAGTTCCTCCAGTTGCCACACCAAATCCATCCACGACATCTGCAGAGATCTTCGCCGACGCTGTTCTCTCGACTCCTTCATCAACAACCGGAGGAGATCAGCCCAAGAACGCTTAGATATATGCCTTTGAACTTTTTGGTAACTTGTTGCCAAAGGGGGAGAAGTGTATATAGATCGTTAGCCTTCGAGTGAGAGAGCGTTTGGTGTTTATTGCTTTTTCAAAACATTTGATCTTTTGGTTGCTTGTGATACATGTTTGTGGTATTTGATCATACGCGTTATGTGTGATGCTACTATTTCCTATCATCTTAATGCTTATGAGATGATCTTTCACCTTTGCTTGATTGTGTTGTGCTATGATGTTCATTCTAATTACTCTCGCACACCACCAAGATGTATGTGACATGGAAGAAGTGCCCCATGTACCTAATCGATTGTGCATTTGCATTCAAACACAAATTTAAAATAATGCACAAATTTAGGGGGAGCTCTTGCTTATCACATACTTCTCAAAGCGACGATTATATTCATTGATTATATCATATGTCGAAGCTTTGGTCTATATGTTGTCATCAATTACCAAAAAGGGGGAGATTGAAAGCACATTTGCTCCCTTGGTGGTTTTGGTAATTAATAACAACATATAAATCATTGAACTAATGTTTCCACTAAGTATATTTCAGGAAATGTTCAATGATAGGATTGGCAAAAGGATTGTGGAGATTGTGGAATACCCCATGATGCAAGGAAATGGATTGGCAAAGCTTCAAGGAAGAGGACTCTACATTTTACATTTGTGAGAAATCACTTTGAGTCCATAGGAAAGCCAATACTATTAAAAGGGGGTAAGGTTTTGTTGGTGAACAAAATGCTCATACGTGCACAAGTGATAGTCACCAAAAACACCCACAAGCTCTCCCACCAAAGTCTGTCCAAAGCCAAATACTCAAAATCGGTGCAACCAACATTTCCATCCCGGTGCCACCGATTCTCAACCTCAGAGAGACACAGCCAAACCCTAGCCATTTCGGTGCAACCGATTCAATCTCGGTGCCACCAAGTTTAGGTTGCCAACTCTCTGTTACGCAAATTCACAATATCGGTACCACCGAGATTGTTGGATCGGCGTCACCGAGATTGTCAATCTGACCGTTGGTCACCTTATCGGTGCAACCGAGTTTCCTATATCGGTCTCACCGAGATTCAAAAGTTGCCACTTTTGGTCACTTCGGTACCACCGAGATTTACACATCGGTGTCACCGAGTTGGTCATTTTGTGTGTAACGGTTGGATTCTTGGGGATGCCTATATATACCCCTCCACCACCACCTACTCGACAGAGAAGCACTCAGAACTACTCCATACTTGCCCCATCCAGTTTTCTGAGAGAGAACCACCTATTCTTGTGTTGAGGTCAAGATCTTCCACTCCAACCATATGGATCTTGATTTCTAGCCTCCCCAAGTTGCTTTCCACCAATCCCATCTCTTCCACCAAGCCAAATCTGTGAGAGAGTGATTGTGTGTTGAGGAGTCTATCATCTTGAAGCACAAGAGCAAGGAGTTCATCAACATTACCGAGCCTATTACCTTTTGGAGGGTGGTGCCTCCTAGATTGGTTAGGTGTCGTTTGGGAGCCTCCTACTTCGTGTTGTGGAGTTGAACCAAGAAGTTTGTAAGGGCAAGGAGATCGCCTACTTCGTGAAGATCTACCCATAGTGAGGCTAGTCCTTCGTGGACGGAAGCCGTTATGGAATAGTCAAGGTTGCTACTTCGTGGACCCTTATGGGTGGAGCCCTCCGTGGACTCTCGCGACCGTTACCCTCCGTGGGTTGAAGACTCCATAAACGTGGACGTACGATAGCACCACCTATCGGAACCACGGGAAAAAATCATCGTGTCTACAATTGCGTTTGATCTTCCTACCCTATCCTTTACTACTCATGCTTGTTGTTACTTTCCGCTGCTATACTCTTAGACATGCATGTGTAGGGTGTACTTGACTTGTCATGAAATGCTAAAACTGCCAACTCTAAAATTTAGGAAAAGGCAAAACTTTTATTTGGTCAAGTAGTCTAATAACCCCCCCCCCCCTCTAGACATACTTTCGGTCCTACAGACAGCTGAATGCAAGCACGAGACTGTCGAGAAGGCACTCAAGTCGATAATCAGAAGACGGAAGACCAAAGGCTGGGATCCCGGCAAGATCTTGCCGGGATGGCTTGCGGAGCCCCGGCAAGACTCGCACCCGGCAAGACCTCGCCAGTTTGTCACCGCTCCAGCGCAGCGACCAGCCTGTCGTTTAGGCTTTGTCCTCCTGGGTGCGTGTCAAGGCGCTAATGGCGGATGGGTTAAGCGGTGCTGATGGGACGGGCTCTTTTCCCGTCCCCAAGAAGCTAAGGGACACCTCAACGGAGCATTTAATGCATTTGTCCTAAGTCGTCAGTATTAGGTATGATAATACTGTAGTAACTTTAAACCTCTTGTACTTCGCCACTGTTGGTGACCCCTTCGACGTATAAAAGGAGGCCCAAGGCGTAGCTACAGAGGGGGGGACCTTCTGGCCCATTCTGCATGCGTAGCTGCTGCTCGAACGTACTGTTCATTGCAAGCGCTCCTAGAACTTGGGCTTGAACACATCCAATACACTAAAGCAGGAGTAGGATTTTACGCTTCTCAGCGGCCCGAACCTGGGTAAAAATCCCTCGCGTTGATCGTTTGATCTGCTCTTTGTGCAAGCCTTTTTCCCTATCGAACCGTAAAAGGGATCCACGCGATCCCATAGGTGTCGTACGCCGACATCGGGTGTGATAGACTCTACGTTCACATAAAATGGGTGCAAGCCAGTGTTGCACATGCGGAACACTCGGGTTAAACTTGACGAGTCTAGCATGTACAGACATGGCCTCAGAACACAAGAGACCGAAAGGTCGAAATTGAGTCACATAGTAGATATGATCAACATGGAGATGTTCACCATTGAAAGCACCTCATCTCACGTGATGATCGGACTTGGGTTGGTGAATTTGGATCATGTAGCACTCGGATGACCGGAGGGATGTCAATTTGAGTGGGAGTTTTTAAGTAATATGATTAACTAAACTCATTATCTTGAACCATAGTCTAACTAATCTTTGGAAAATTTATGTTGTAGATCAATGGCTCGCGCAGTAGCTCCCCTGAATTTCAATGCGTTCCTAGAGAAAGCCAAGCTGAAAGATGATGGAAGTAACTTTGTAGACTGGGCCCATAATCTGAGGATTATCCTCACGGCTTCCCAAAAGGCTTATGTCCTTGATGCACCGCTCGGTGCGCCACCCGCTCTAGTATCGTCTGCAGACATTGCGAATGCCTGGCAGGCGTGTTCTCATGACTACTCAATAGTTCAG
This sequence comes from Elymus sibiricus, assembly GCA_039707655.1. Lineage (NCBI taxonomy): Eukaryota > Viridiplantae > Streptophyta > Magnoliopsida > Poales > Poaceae > Elymus > Elymus sibiricus. The sequence goes on from CM077663.1 coordinate 350,789,049, forward strand.
TGTGCAATGTTGTATGGCTTAGAACCGGGACTTCAAAGACGTTTTGAACGTCATGGAGCATATGAGATGTTCCAGGAGTTGAAGTTTATTTTTGAGAAGAATGCACGGATCGAGAGGTATGAGACCTTCGATAAGTTCTATGCTTGCAAGATGGAGGAGAACGGGTTTGTCAGTGAACACATACTCAGAATATCTGGGTATTCCAACCGTCTGGCTGAGTTGGGAATTACTCTCCCGCCAGAGGCGATCACTGACAGAGTTCTTCAATCACTGCCACCTAGCTACAAAAGCTTGGTGTTGAACTATAACATGCAAGGGATGAACAAGTCAGTCGCCGAGCTGTTTGCGATGCTGAAAGTCGCTGAGTCAGAAATCCAGAAGGAGCATCAAGTGTTGATGGTCAATAAAACCTCTAGTTCCAAGAAGAATGGCAAGGGCAAGAAGGGTAACTCCAAGAAGAGTGGCAAAGCAGTTGCCCCTCCCATGAAGAAACCCAAGGCCGGACCCAAGCCAGAAACTGAGTGCTTTCATTGCAAGGGTACTGGCCACTGGAAGCAGAATTGCCCCAAGTATCTGGCCGACAAGAAGGTGGCCAACACCAAACAAGGTATATATGATATACATGTTATTGATGTGTACCTTACCAACTCTCGTTGTAGTGCCTGGGTATTTGATACCAGTTCGGTTGCTCACATTTGCAACTCAAAGCAGGAACTACGGAATAGATGGAGGCTGGCAAAGAATGAAGTGACGATGCGCGTGGGAAATGGTTCCAAGGTTGATGCGCCGTCGGCACGCTCGCTCTTCGATTACCATTGGGATTAGTGATGAACCTGAATAATTGTTATTTAGTGCCTGCGTTGAGCATGAACATTATATCTGGATCTTGTTTAATGCGAGACGGTTACTCATTTAAATCAGAGAATAATGGTTGTCTATTTATATGGGTAATATCTTTTATGGTCATGCACCCAATGTGAGGGGTTTATTCTTATTGAATCTCGATAGTGATGATACACATGTTCATAACATTCATGCCAAAAGATGTAGAGTTGATAATGATAGTACCACTTTCTTATGGCACTACCGCTTAGGTCATATTGGTGTAAAACACATGAAGAAACTCCATGCTGATGGACTTTTGGAGTCACTTGATTTTGAATCACTTGACTAAGACCCCGTTCTCTGGAACAATGGAACGGGCAAGTGACTTGTTGGAAATCATACATACTGATGTGTGCGGTCCGATGAGCATTGAGGCGTGCGGTGGATATCGTTATTTTCTCACCTTCACCGATGACTTAAGTAGATATGGGTATATTTACTTAATGAAACACAAGTCTGAAACGTTTGAAAAGTTCAAGCAATTTCAGAGTGAAGTTGAGAATCATCGTAACAAGAAGATTAAATTCCTACGATCTGATCGAGGAGGAGAATATCTGAGTTATGAGTTTGGTAATCACTTAAGACAATGTGGAATTGTTTCACAGTTGACGCCACCTGGAACACCACAGCGTAATGGTGTGTCCGAACGTCGTAATCGAACCTTATTAGATATGGTGTGTTCTATGATGTCTCTTGCCGATTTGCCACTATCATTTTGGGGTTATGCGTTAGAGATAGCTGCATTCACTTTAAATAGGGCACCATCTAAGTCCGTTGAGACGACGCCATATGAACTGTGGTTTGGCAAGAAACCAAAGTTGCCGTTTCTTAAAGTTTGGGGATGCGATGCTTATGTCAAAAGGCTTCAGCCAGAAAAGCTCAAACCCAAAGCGAACAAATGCATCTTCATAGGATACCCAAAAGAGACGGTTGGGTACACCTTCTATCTCAGATCCGAAGGCAAAGTGTTTGTCGCTAAGAACGGATCATTTCTAGAGAAAGAGTTTCTCTCAAAAGAATTCAGTGGGAGGAAGATAGAACTTGATGAGTTTGTTGAACCTTTACTTCAACCAGAGAGTAGCGCAGCGCAGAAAGATGTTTCTGTGGAGCCTGCATCAGTTGAAGGGGAAGCTAATGATAACGATCATGAAGCTCGGATCAAGTTACTATCGAACCTCGTAGGTCGACAAGGACACGTACTGCTCCTGAATGGTACGGTAACCCTGTCTTAGAGGTCATGTTGTTGGACAACGATGAACCTACGAGCTATGGAGAAGCGATGGTGGGCCCGGATTTCAACAAATGGTTAGAGGCCATGAAATCCGAGATAGGATCCATGTATGAAAACAAAGTGTGGACTTTGGAAGTATTACCTGAAGGGCGAAAGGCCATTCAGAATAAATGGATCTTTAAGAAGAAGACAGACGCGGACGGTAATGTCACCGTCTATAAAGCTCGACCTGTGGCAAAGGGTTTTTCACAAGTTCAAGGAGTTGACTACGATGAGACTTTCTCACCTGTAGCGATGCTTAAGTCCGTCGGGGTCATGTTAGCAATAGCTGCATTTTTCGATTATGAAATTTGGCAGATGGATGTCAAAACAGCGTTCCTTAACGGTTTCCTTAAGGGAGAGTTGTATATGATGCAACTAGAAGGTTTTCTCGATCCAGAGAATGCTGACAGAGTTTGCAAGCTCCAGCGATCCATTTATGGGCTGGTGCAAGAATCTCGGAGTTGGAATCTTTGCTTTGATTAGGTGATCAAAGCATTCAGGTTTATACAAGTTTACGGAGAAGCTTGTATTTACAAGAAAGTGAATGTGAGCTCTATAGCGTTTCTAATATTATATGTGGATGACATATTGCTGATTGGAAACGATGTAGAATTTTTGGAAAGCATGAATGAATATTTGAATAAGAGTTTTTCAATGAAGGATCTAGGAGAAGCTGCTTTCATATTAGGCATCAAGATCTATAGAGATAGATCAAGACGCTTAATAGGACTTTCACAGAGCACATACCTTGATAAAGTTTTGAAGTTCAAAATGGATCAGTCCAAGAAGGGGTTCTTGCATGTATTACAAGGTGTGACATTGAGTAAGACTCAATGCCCAGTGACTACAGAAGATAGAGAAAAGATGAGTGTCATCCCTTATGCTTCTGCCATAGGCTCTATCATGTATGCAATGCTGTGCACAAGACCAGATGTCAGCCTTGCCATAAGTATGGCCGGAAGGTTTTAAAGTGATCCAGGAGTGAAACACTGGACGGTGGTCAAGAATATCCTTAAGTACCTGAAAAGGACTAAGGAAATGTTTCTCGTTTATGGAGGTGATCAAGAGCTCGTCATAAAGGATTACGTCGATGTAAGCTTTGACACTGATCCGGATGACTCTAAGTCTCAAACTGGATACGTATTTATTCTCAATGGAGGAGCGGTAAGCTAGTGCAGTTTCAAGCAAAGCGTGGTAGCTGATTCTACATGCGAAGCGGAATATATAGCTGCCTCGGAGGCGGCAAAGGAAGGTGTCTGGATGAAGCAGTTCATGATAGATCTTGGAGTTGTGCCCAGTGCACTGGACCCAATGACTCTGTTCTGTGACAACACTGGTGACATTGCTCTAGCCAAGGAACCAAGGTTTCACAAGAAGACCAGACACATAAAGCGACGCGTCAATTCCATCCGCGATTACATCAAAGAGGAGGACATAAATATTTGCAAAGTGCACACGGATCTGAATGTCGTAGACCCATTGACTAAGCCTCTTCCACGAGCAAAACATGATAAACACCAGAACTATATGGGTGTTAGATTCATAACAATGTAAATCACATGGTGATGTGAGATAGATTATTGACTCTAGTGCAAGTGGGAGACTGTTGGAAATATGCCCTAGAGGCAATAATAAAGTAGTTATTATCATATTTCCTTGTTCATGATAAATGTTTATTATCCATGCTAGAATTGTATTGATTGGAAACTCAAATACATGTGTGGGTATATAGACAACACCGTGTCCCTAGTGAGCCTCTATAGGACTAGCTCGTTGATCAAAGATGGCCAAGGTTTCCTGGCCATAGACATGAGTTGTCATTTGATAACGGGATCACATCATTAGGAGAATGATGTGATGGACAAGACCCAAACTATGAACGTAGCATATGATTGTGTCAGTTTATTGCTATTGTTTTCTGCATGTCAAGTATCTGTTTCTATGACCATGAGATCATGCAACTCACTGACACCGGAGGAGTACCTTGTGTGTATCAAACATCGCAACGTAACTGGGTGACTATAAAGATGCTCTACAGGTATCTCCGAGGGTGTCTGTGGAGTTGGCATGGATCAAGACTGGGATTTGTTACTCCGTATGACGGAGAGGTGTCTCAAGGCCCACTCGGTAATACAACATCATAATGAGCTTGCAAGCAAAGTGACTAAAGAGTTAGCCACAGTATCTTGTATTACGGAACGAGTAAAGAGACTTGCCGGTAAAGAGATTGAACTAGGTATGGAGATACCGACGATCGAATCTCGGGCAAGTAACATACCGATGAACAAAGGGAACTGCGTACGGGATTAACTGAATCCTTGACATAGAGGTTCAACCGATAAAGATTTTCGTAGAATATGTACGAGCCAATATGGGCATCCAGGTCCCGCTATTGGTTATTGACCGTAGAGGTGTCTCGGTCATGTCTGCATAGCTTACCGGGGGTGCCGGAAGGGTTCCGGGGGTCCACCGGAAGGGGCCACGAGCCTTGAAGAGCTCCATGGGCTGTGAGAGGGGGCGCACCAGCCCCTGGTGGGCTGGCCGCCCCTCTCACGTAGGCCCATGCGGCTGGAGGGTGGGGGCCAAACCCAAAGGGGGCCGTCAGCCCTTGCCTTGGGTGGCAAGGCAGCCCCTTGGCCGCCGCACCAAACCCTAGGGGAAACCCTAGGGCGGTCGGCCCCTTCCCTTCTCCCTATATATACTAGAGGGGAGAGAGGGAAGCCGCACCTTAAGCCACGGCGCATCCCTCTCTCTCCCTCTAGATCAGTTTCTCCACTAGATCGGTCTCGGTTTTGCTTAGCGAAGCTCTACCGGATCAGCTCCACCACCGCCGCCGCCACGCCGTCGTGCTGCCGGAGAACTCATCTACCTCTCCGCCCTCGCTTGCTGGATCAAGGAGGCGGAGAACGTCATCGAGCTGTACGTGTGCTGAACGCGGAGGTGCCGTCCGTTCGGTACTAGATCGTGATTGGATCGTGGGACGGATTGCGATTTGGATCGCGAAGATGTTTGACTACATCAACCGCGTTTCTTAACGCTTCTCGCTTAGTGATCTAGAAGGGTATGTGGATCCAATCTCTCCTCTCGTAGATGCTCATCTCCTAGATTGATCTTGGTGAAGCGTAGGAAAATTTTTGTTTCCCATGCAATGTTCCCCAACAGTATGTGGGTACGAGCGGCCGACCTGGGTTGCGGCGGCGGCGGCGGGTGGGACGGCCGTGTGTGATGGATGTCGATGGAAGTAAGGGGGAATGGCCAATGTGCCACTGACTGACAGGCCAGGGGGAGAACAATGGCGGGTGTCACGCGCGTCTGCGCTGACGCAAACGCGGCCCAAATTTGGGACTCAAATGTGCCACGCACGAACAAAAAATGGACGGTGGTCCGTTTGTGTCGACGCGTTGAGCCTTCTTTTGTGTCCATTTCGATCCAAACAAACATGCGTGGACTGTTTGGGTCGGCGTGTCGGAGTTGGTCTTAGAAGTCCTACACAAAGCTCTTTTTACCCGTGCTGGTAGCTATCGGCGAACCGTCCACCGTTCATATGCTTTCCGCTCTGTGTCTAAGTGGGATCCATTCATATGTATAACCATGTATTGTGGCAGTTAATCTTTTGCATTTAGTCAAATCAATGTCAGATTAGTACGGCCCATGTTAGGAGAGACAATACTTTTTGGTAGTACTTTTTGTAGTGGGATGTACGCATGCATGCAACATCTCTCCTCTCTCTCTCTCAAACAAAATCCATGTATTTTATTTCTGTTTACATTTTTAGATGGCTAATATTTTTTACAGATGTTCTATTATTTAAAATTTTCATATATTCAAATTCCTGAACATAAAATCTTTAGAATAAGACCAATCTTGAATATATTTAAACTAGTCAATTTTACTATTTCAATCATATCAAAATATTAATTTCACTAATTTCAAATTACAATTTTGGAAATAATTCAAATCAGTTATTGTAATGATTAGAACCACTTTTTTTAATATTGTTTTCTTTGTAAGTTTCATATTCCAGCTTATGAAAGTGTTTCTTCAATGGAGTGATTGTAATGTGTTTTTCCGAAACTAGTGAAATCTATCTTTTGTAATGATTGTAATCATTTTTTTTGAAACAAGTGAAATATAGTATTTCAATTGAGCGACTGTAATGTGTTTTCGAAATCAGTGAAATATGTTTTTTTTTTCAAATTTGTGAAATACTTATTTTGGAACGAGTGAAATTATATTCTTTGAAATGAGTGAAACAGTTCAGAAATATATATTTTTTGAAACAAGTAAATTTTGTTTTTGAAACAAGTGAATTTTAGTATTTCAAATATGTGAAATTGATTGTTTCAATGAATTAATTTGGTTATATAAAGTATATGAGAGTTGTATTTTCCAAATATATATATCATACATTTTTCAGTTTGTTTGTCAGCTCGATATAAAAATAATTGTTCAAAAATAATTGATTGTTTCAAAAATCTAATTTTACTAATTTCATTTATTTCAATTATTGAGAGAAATATGTGTTTTAGAATAAGTGAAACCAGTGTTTAAACATAAGTAAAAAAATTATTTTAATGCGTGAAATTATGTTTCAAAATCAGTGTTTCATTGTGTGAAATAGATTCTTTCAAATTTGAAATTATTGAAATTACTAAAACACTCGAAACTAGTGTTTAAATTTCTGAAATGGGTTATTTCAAATATGTGAAATTCAATTTTTCATTGTGTGAAATTGATTCTTTCGAATATATGAAACATGTATTTCTCAAATATATGAAACATATTTCAATATGTTTGCCAATTTGCTTAATCTAGTGTGTGAAAATTAGTGAAGTGAATTGTTTAAAATATGTGAAATTGATTATTTCAAATATATGAAACTAGTGTTTCTTTGTTTAAACGACTGAAATCTATGTTTATAATGTCTAAAATTTGTATTTTACAACTAGTGAAATCCATTTTTTTCGAAATTAGTGAAATCCTTTTTTTTCTTTTGCAATGTGAATCTGATTGAAACAGTAAAAATTCATACTAGCCAAAATGTATCCAAAATTGGTCTTGTTTTAAAGGTCTTATCGCCCTGAATATAAGTATATTAAAAATTGCAAAAATGGAAATTGGGCTCAAAAGTTATCAATCATTTAAAATGTTACAAAGAAAATAAAGTGCAAGTCTTTACCTTGGGAAGAGACCATCTATGCATGCAATAATCGGTCCTTGCATGGACTCACACTCTCTTCCCTTACTGACAAAAGTACTAATACCTGAAAATTTGTCAGTTTGTATTCCTATATATTGCTTTAGAAAAACTGTTTACGCATTATACCTACACTGACTACACGAATCTTTAGGACCACTCCAACGCTGGATGTTTCACCGCTACATACCGCCACCGTTAGAAAAACTTTTTTGAGAAATCCTACCGCTAATGCCTAATTTTGCCAGACTATGCGCTGCACTATTTGCAGACCTCCGCACCCAAGTTACTCTGTAATCCTGCCGTGTCCGAACAACGCCTTCACCTCCTCCACAACCTGTCGAGCAGAAGAGAGGTTGTTTGGTTGATCTTTGAGCTTGTTAACACATGCAAGTCGAACACTCAGGCAGTCCATCTCAATATAAAGTTTCTGGACATTAAGTTTCAGAGTTTGCGGCATGCCCATGCACAGACCCCCGCAGACTTGTTCTATTCGCGCATACCTGGAGCAATGCTGGCCAGCGGACGGTGTAATTTTCAGCACCATTAGCCAGCCTTGATTAAGCACACTCAGATGATCTCCATCTCTGCCGCTGCATGGATAAAACGCGCAACGTTTAGACGGCCGTCTGATTTTTTTTATGGCTGTTCTGTTTTTTTTTTTTGAGATAATATGGCTGTTCTGTTGATATTTTTTTCTTCTGTCCGTGCGTCTTTGCCTCCTCGTCTTTGCCTGGGCGCGTCTTTGCTTCCTCGCGCTAAGTGGACCGGCCCAGCAGCATTAGTTCGCCAGTTTTGTTCGTTTTTACTATTTTTTTTGTATATTTCTGTTTCTTTTGTTTAGATTTTGACACATTCTAAATGCATATTCCCTCCGTAAAAGTCAACCATTTGAGTGTTTGACCAAGATTATAGAAAAAAATAACAACAAATGCAATACCTAATAGATAAAATATGAAACTAATTTTAATGATAGATCAAACGATATAAATTTGGTATTGTGGATATTGATATATTTTCCTAAAGTTTTTGTCAAACATGCACTCGTTTGACTTAATAAAATACACCTTATATAAAGAAATGGAGGGATTATATTCCAAAAACACAATTTAGTTAATTAACTTAAATATTTTTTTAAAATCTATTTGTATGAAAAATGTTAATTCTGTGTAAAAGGTTTATTACATAATTTCAAATACTTTGATAGCATTAAAAATATATGGGAATTTAAAAATGTTCATTCCTCTCAAGAAATGCATGTGACACTTAAAAGAATTTGTTTACAATATAAAATAAATTTTCTTATAATTTGAATCAAATTTTTTGTACTCCCTCTATAAAAAATATAAGAGCGTTTAGATTACTACTTTAGTGATCTAAATGCTCTTAGATTTCTTACGGAGAAAGTACCATTCAAAATAATACAAAATAAAATTTTCAAAATGTTCACGAGTTTCAAAAATAGGTTCCTGAAATTTTTCAAAAAATTTTATATAATGTAACAAAAATGTTTGCATCATTTTGTAAAAAATGACTGTTTATTAAAAAAATCTATGTGTATTTGATTTTTTTTTTGAAACTTATTAAAAAAATGTTCAAAACATTTCGAAAAATGTTAGCCATGTATTTGGAAAGAGATAAACATGTATAGTTTTTTAGATGTACACAAACGATGTGTACTGGAAAAATAGACATCAAAACATATATTTGAAAAAAATGTTAATCATGTATCAGAAATACGTTGATCTTGTATAAACAATGTTCCTGATGCGTACGAAAAATGTACAATGCATATGAAAAATATAGACATATGTTGAAAAGAAAGAAAAAATAATTAAAGGAATGAAGAAAACCGAAGTAAATCAAAAAGGAAAATAAATAACAACCAAAGAAACCCCAAAGAAAACCAATGCGGAACATTCAAAACCGATAAGAAACCACAAAGGAAAAATAATAATCAGCGTTGCATCTACACAGGACTGGTGTGACCCAGTAGCTCCTGCGGTTGTTCCTGCCCCCGCCTTGAATAACACACGCCTAACAGACCATTTGGATCCAGCTGATTTGATGGGTTTGGGCTACAATGCATATAAGTGAATCAAACAAATAATTAAGATCGTCTCTAAGGTTAAAGCTCATTTCTCCCCCTCATATATCTGAGCGTGTACGGGTGATCAAACCATTAAATTAGTTTAACTTCTGATGGTTTGACAAGCTCATTCGTTCTCTGTAGAGTTATATTTTGCTTACACTACATAAGAGAAAAATACTAGTGGTGCTACTAATTTACCTATTGGTGTAAGCACCGATGGTGTCGTCCACACTTGTTGCATTGGCGTTTCAGTTAGGAAGTTGGATATAGAGTGGCGAGATAATCATTCTTGCCATCTCCTTCCTAATAGTAGAACGCACGTGCGTTGCTACAGGCCTTTTAATTTTTGTCTAGTCGCAGATATATGCACGTATTGTTGAATAAAACTCGATGATCATGTATCCTTGCGCTCACACCCCTCCACCACCTTGCTAAGGGCTACAATGCATGTCAGATTATGCACATTGTAGCAACACACTCAGATTATGTACCTTGGTGCTCACACCCCTACGCCACCATGCCACGCCGAACACCAACACCCACGCCACTCGTGTGGCCATGGCTCCCCCTGCGCACACATGAGATGGGAGCTCCGCCCATGAACACCGCGACTCCCACCGCCAGGGCAGCAGCCCTACATTCAGACCACTCAGTGACCATCCAAAGACCTTGGCTTTGGCCCGACCAACAACCCACGACCGATGGAGCAACCATCAAATTCCATGCCCTGGACTTCGGAAGAACTGTGCCGGCCACGTGGTCTGGGAAAGGGGGAGGAGGAGGAGCAGACGTATCCATGAACACTGCACCCGTCGGCGATGGGTGGCTTGACCTCGTCGGAGCCACCCATCCCTCCTGTCAACCTCCCTACCGAACACACCCTTGTAATGCCCCACCACATCCTTCAACATAGATCCACGAGAGGCCATCAACAACCGTCTGCCCATCGATGGAAGGGATCAAATTGACCACAACCTGAAGTCAGGAGACCTCATCGGAGTCGTAGCTGGAAGATCCATATCGGATCTCGGCCAACACACACCACCACATCCAGATCTCGTGAACCCACCATGCTGCCAGCAGATGCCCATGCCGCAATGATACGTCCAGTTTGCATCATGATTTCCTACTGTTATTTATATTGTTTTTGGTCATTATTCCACCTTATGATGCAATTCTAATGCCTTTTCTGTGTTAATTTGCAAGATTTACATAGAGAGGGAGATTACCGGCAATTGGAATTCTCGACCTGAAAAGCTACAACAAAGATACCTATTCTACAGAACTCCAAATGACCTGAAACTTCAAAGAGATTTTTTTACGGAATATATAAAAATACTGGAGCGAAGAAATACCAGAGGGGGGCCACCACCTGCCCACAAGGCAACATGGGGCTACCCCCCAGGCGCGCCCTAATGCCTTGTGGGTCCCACAGGTGGCCTCCGGTGCCCATCTTCTGCATTATGAGGGGATTTGACCTAGAAAAAAAATAGGGAGAAGACATTCGGGACGAAGCGCCGCCATCCCGAGGCAGAACCTGAGCAGGACCAGTTTTGCTCTCTGGCGGAGCGATTCCACTAGGGAAACTTCCCTCCATGAGGGGGAAATCGAAGCAATCGTCATCACCAACGCTTCCTACATAGTGGGAGGACCAATATTCATCAACATCTTCACCAGCACCATCTCATCTCAAACCTTTGTTCATCTCTTGTATTCAATCTTTGTCTCAAAACCTCAGATTGGTAATGTGGGTCGCTAGTAGTGTTGATTGCATATTGTAGTTGATGCTAGTTCGTTTATTTGGTGGAAGATTATATGTTCAGATCCTTAATGATATTCAATACCCCTCTGATCTTGAACATGAACATGGTTTGTGAGTAGTTACTTTTGTTCTTGAGGACATGGGAGAAGTCTTGTTATAAGTAATCATGTGAAGTTGGTATTCGTTTGATATTTTGATGATATGTATGTTGTTGCTTCTTTAGTGGTGTCATATGAACGTCGACTACATGACGGTTCACCATACTTGGGCCTAAGGGAAGGCATTATGGAGTAATAAGTAGATGATGGGTTGCTAGAGTGACAGAAGCTTAAACCCTAGTTTATGCGTTATTCCGTAAGGGGCTGATTTGTATCCATATGTTTCATGCTATGGTTAGATTTATCTTAATTCTTCTTTCATAGTTTCGGATGCTTGCGAGATGGGGTAATCATAAGTGGGTTGCTTGTTCAAGTAAGAACAGCACCCAAGCGTCGGTCCACCCACATATCAAATTATCAAAGTAACGAATGTGAATCAGCTAAACATGATGAACGTGACTAGACGACAATTCCCATGTGTCCTCGAGAGCACCTTGCTTTATATAAGAGAACTTTCCGGCTTGTCCTTTGCTATAAAAAGGATTGGGCCACCTTGCTGCACCTTTGCTACTATTGCTACCTGTTACTTGTTATGAATTATCTTGCTTCAAAACTATCTGTCATTGTTACTTACAACACTTCCAAAGAATACCTTGCTGAAAACCGCTTGTCATTTCCTTCTGCTCCTCATTGGGTTGGACACTATTACTTATCGAAAGGACTATGATTGATCCCCTATACTTGTGGGTCATCAAGACTTTTTTCTGGCGCCGTTGCCGGGGAGTGAAGCGCCTTTGGTAAGGAAACATTTTTGCTATGTGCTGAAATTTACTGTTGCTTGTTACTATGGAGGATAATCCATTGATAGGCTTGTTCAGGCTATCTTCACCTTTACCGGAAGTGGAGAAAGCCGCTCCTCAACCTACTAAACATTCTGAAAATATTTATTATGAAATTCCTTCGGGTATGTTAGAGAAAATGCTAGCTAACCCTTACGCTGAAGATGGAAAAATACATCCTGATATGCACTTGATATATATAGATGAAATTTGTGGATTCTTTAAGCTTGCATGGTTATCCGAGGATGGAGTTAATAAGAAGGTATTCCATTTATCTTTGGAGGAAAAAGGCATTGTTTTGGCACAGGCTATTGGATGATACTGGAACATGGGACTGAAAGTGATTGAAGCTGGAATTTCACTAGAAGTTTTATCCTATGCATCTGGTTCATCGTGATTGGAATTATACATATAATTTTTGACCCCGTGAAGGGGAAAGTATCGCTCAAGAATGGGGGAGGCTTAAGTCTATGATGCACACATGCCTCAATCACAAGCTCTCAAGAGAAATAATCATGCAAAACTTTTATACTCGGCTTTCTTATGATAATCAACCAATGCTTGATTCTTCTACTGGTTCCTTTATAAAGAAAATTATTGAATTCAAATGGGGTCTTATGGAAAGAATTAAACACAACTCTACAGATTGGGAATTCGAAAAGGTAAAGAGTCAGGTATAAAACTTGATTTTAATTGTGTTAATTTTTTATGGAAACTGATGCATTTCATAAGTTTAGTACTAAATATGGACTTGACTCTAAGATAGTCGCTTCCTTTTGTGAATCATGTGCTACTCATGTTGATCTCCCTAAGAAGATGTGGCTTAAATATCATCCACCTATTGAAGAATTGTTAGAGGAACCTGTTATAGTTAAAGATGAAACAATTATCTATAATGTTGATCCAGTTGTGCCTACTGCTTACATTGAGAAATCACATTTTCCTGATAGTATTTAGGAACATGCTAAAGCTACAACTTTGGTTAATAAAAGTAATATTAGAACGCCTAACTCATGTGAACAAATAAATGTATAACCTAATGTTGCTATGGTTAAGGATCTCATGGTTGATAATATAATGGGCATGTTATTTACTTCTATGATGAGGCTGCTAGAATTGCAAAACTTGCTAGAAATGAACAATATATGCTAGATAAGAATAAACCCGTGGTTGGTGGCATGTGTGTTGTTTCTGTTAAAATTGGAGATCATTGTTGTCATGGTTTGTGTGATATGGGTGCTAGTGTGAGTGTTATTCCATTTAGTTTATATCAAGAAATTATGAATGATTTAGCACCTTCTGAGATTAAATACATTGATGTTACCATTAAACTTGCAAATAGAGATACTATTTCACCACTTGGGATTGTTCGAGATGTTGAAGCCTTGTGTGGAAAAATCAAATACCTTGCTGATTTCTTAGTACTTGGCTCACAACAAGATAATTTTTGTCCCATTATATTTGGTAGGCCTTTCTTGAATACCATTAATGCTGAAATTGGTTGTGTTAAAGAAAAGGTTAGAGTTAATTTTGATGATGTATCTCATGAGTTTAATTCCTCTAAGTTTCGTAGACAGCCACATGAGAAAGAATTATCTAGTAAAGATGAAATTATTGGTCTTGCTTCTATTATCATGCCTCCTACTGATCCGTTAGAACAATATTTTCTAGAAAATGAAAATGATATTCATATGAATAAACGAAATGAAATAGAGGAGATATTCTTTAAACAAGCACCTATGCTTAAACATAATTTCCTTGTTGACACTCTAAGAGATCCTCTCCCACCTACGGGTGATCCCGTGTTTGATTTAAAGAAACTACCTGATACATTAAAATATGCTTATCTTGATGAAAAGGAGATGTATCCTGTTATTTTTTTTACTATAAACAATAGGGTAAACACCCCACTGCAATTTTTATAAATAACTAGAAAAAGTCCACTGTACAAAGAACATACAAAGGATGCAGGGGCTTGAGCAAAGCCCCTTATAAAAAACTAGAAAAAACTAAAAAACTAAAACTAAGAAAACAAGCTACCAAAAAAGGAAGAAGCTAAAAAAGACAAAAAGCTAAAAAGGCTCAAGCAGCCATAGAAGTCCCAGCCAAGGATGGGAAGAGTTAAATCTGAAGTTCCAGCCATGAATTGAAATGATTTGCATACTTTGGTTTGATTATGTGGGTGAGCAGCTTCAGTTCTAGCAAGTAAATGTGTTTACATCCTTGAAATGTAGGCTGAATATGTTCAAAAATCTTGTTATTCCTGGAAATCCATATTGCCCATGAGCTGAGAATTATAATTTCCATAAAGAAAGGTAGTCTCAGTTTGTCCTTTATATCTTGAAAGGCTTCCAATACTGATAAGTTTTGTGACCTGGTGGGACATATGTAATCCCAACATCTGATAGCAAAGGGGCATCCCCAAAATAGGTGATGTAGTGTTTCCTCTTGTTGGCAGTCCCTGACTGCACAGTTGTATTCCTATAGTACAAATGTTTTCCTTCTAAGGAGGTTTCTTGTGTTTAGCCTATCATGTAACAACATCCAAAAGAACATTTTGTGCTTGGGTTGGCAAGAAGAATTCCAAATCCAATTAAAATGAGGAGGGACTTGTTTGAAGCCAATCATGACCTTGTAGGCCTTTGCAGATGAAAAGTGTTCATTGCCCCATATGTAACTCCAAGTGTCTGTCATGTTCTGATATTGTGACTGTCTTAGGGTGTAGCATATGTTCTCCAGTTCTAAAAATTGCTCATGAGCTTCAATTAACAGTGGTAGATGGAATAGATCTTCCAGATACTCTGTGTTGACCACCTGGTGAACAGTCAATCTATGGTTTATCACAAAGGAATATAAATGTGGGAACTTATGTTGCATGATACCTTCACTCCAAAAATCACTCCAGAAATAAGCACTTCTTCCATCTCCCAAGTTACATCTGGCTAGAGCTTTGTATTGTTCAACTAATTGCTGATTTGCTTTCCACCAAAAGGATCATAAAATCTTCTCTCCTGGCAATTGGTTGTCAGAATAGTGTGCTTCCCAAATCAATTCGACCCATGGAAATTCATGTATGTTATAGAATTTATGGAGATTTTTCATTAGTAAAGCCTTGTTTTGGATGAAGATGTCCATAACTCCTAAACCACCTTGATTCTTTGGCCTGCAGATAGTGGTCCAAGCAACTAATGCAGGTCTATGATCCTCCATGTCTAGCCCTCTCCAAAGGCAATGTCTGAAATATTTGATAACCTACTGTTTGATAGTAACTAGGACATCAAGACAACTCATAAAGAAAATTGTGAGGGAAGCCAAAACTGATTTAACCATTAGAAGTCTACCTGCATATGTCATAAAGGTGGAAATACCAGCCAGCCTTCTTGCAACTCTATTAACCATTGGGAGGAATTGTTCTACTGTTGGTTTGTACAACCCTAGAGGTAGCCTAAGATACGTGAATGGGAATTGACCCATTTGACAGTTAAGAGTTCGAGCAAACAATTGAGCCTTCTCCCCTTGAATGTTGATGGGAACCAAGATAGACTTTTGATAGTTTACTCTAAGACCAGTGGTAGAAGCAAAAGTATTTAGTAGAGCCTTAAGACAGATCAGTTGTCTTGTATCCGCTTGCATTATCAGCAAAGTATCATCAGTATATTGTACAATAGGAAAGTCAGGGCATGGATGAATTTGCAGTGGTGCCTTTAATAATCCCATCCCCATTGCTTTGTTTATCACTGACTGAAGGAGGTCTGCAGCTATCACAAATAGGAGGGGATAAAGAGGATCTCCTTGCCTTAGCCCTCTTCTACAGTAGATTTTTTCCCTGGAACTCCATTAAGTAAAACAGCAGTTGAAGCAGAGTTGAAGAGCATTTGTGTCCAAAATATCCATTGCTCTGGGTATATCTATAATTTCTTGGTGTTCTATAGTATCAAAGGCTTTTTCAAAATACAGCTTGAGAACTAGTATTTCCTCCCTTGACTTAAGACATTGATGAAGATTTCATAAGACAATCCTAAGCAATCTTGAATGACCCTGTCCTTAAGGAATCCATACTGGTTAATGTGTATCATTTCCAGAATTACCTTTTGTAATCTGTTTGCTAGCAATTTAGTGATGATCTTAAGTACTCCATTAAGGAGAGAAATTGGCCTGAAATCATTTGGAGTGAGAGGAACATCTTTCTTGGGAATTAATGTGATAAAGCAGTGTTAATACTCTCCAGAGAGATATTACCATCATGGAATGCATGTATCAGTTGTCTGACATCAGCTCCAATAATGTCCCAACAAGCTTTTATAAATTCATTATTAAAACCATATGGCCCAGAAGATTTGTCACTTGGAAGTTCCTTGACTATAGTATTGATCTCTTCATCTGAGAATGGTCTTTCAATATCTGTGAAAATATTTGGGTTAATCTGTTGTCCCAATAGGTCCTGTAGATCAAAGTACATAGAGTGTCCCTCAGAGTGACCCAATCTTTTTTTAAAGGCTTCCCAAAGGATAGTAGCTTTTCCAGCATGTTCTGTTATTTTAATATGATCATCATTGAGGAGCATAGCAATTTTATTGTGCCTGTAATTGATGGAGGCTTTGGTGTCGAAAAACTTAGTATTTTCATCTCCAAATTTTACTCCTTTGATCTTTCCTCTCTGCTTCCAATAAATTTTCTGGTTATTTAAGATAATCAACAACTGCTCCATGAGCAAGTTTCTACAGTTCCATTCCATTGTCTTTAGCATTCTAAATTCTTCAAAGAGGTCCAGTAAGAATATGCATTCATTTATGTCAGCAATCTGCTTCTTGAGGCAGGTCAAACCTTTTGCCCATAATTTTAAGCTTCTCCTTAAATTTTTGAATTTGGCATTGAGTTTTTTGGCAGGATCTATGAAACCAACAGGAATGTCCCATGCTATTTTAACAATCTCTTTAAATGAGCTATGTTTTAGCCAGTAGTTCTCAAACCTAATTTTTTTGGATTTAGGTATTGAAGTTCCCACTTTAATCAAGCAAGGTAGATGATCAGAAATTGGCCTTGCAAGTGGGAGAGCAGTAGTGTCAGGATATGAAGTCATCCAGGCTGCAGAAGTAAAAAACCAGTCAAGCTTTTCTAGTAATGGATTTTCCTGGATATTGCTCCAACTGAATTGTCTCCCTTTGAGTGCTAGTTCTATCAACCCCAGATTGCTTATAGCTTCATTAAAGAGTAACATTTGATTCACTTCTCCCCCTAGTTTATTTTTGTCACTTGGAGATCTGATAAAATTAAAATCACCCATAACTATCCAATCCACTTCAGAAGGCATCTCAATATTACTAAACCATTGGATAAATTCTGCCTTATCTTCTTGATTGCTAGAACCATCTCTTATTTACTAATTGGATGCACCATACGAGGCTCCACGTTAATCCTCATAAACTAATAAAATTGTTCGTTTAATTTAAAGATTATTTATTTACAGCCGTCGGATGAGATACCTAATTAATTAGGAGTCCTAGGCCATTGTCCCACGTCCATCTATAGGTATTATTACCGGTCAAACTCTTCCACGTCTCTACGCAAAAAAGGAAGCATCTTCCTTTGAAGATTCGTTAGCTAAATCTTTCCTACTCCACGGACGCAAACATCATCAAGCAAACCTAGCACAGTTTTTGTCGACCATGTCCTGTATTTTCAAGTTCCGTCCATACAACGTCGCCTCCGACTAGATGATTCTGACGCACATGTACACCATGGACTGGACGGCCAGTCGTCAATAGTACACGCCGGCTTCTATCCTGGCAAGCACGCATGGCAGAAGCAGGCGTCTAGATTGGATGATGTTGACACAGGCGTATACAAGCAGGACTGGATGCGCTGGTCCGTGATGCCCGGCTCAGACGTGGATGCACAGAAGGACGTAATGCAGGCTATCGTCGCACGCGGCCAGGCAGGGGACGAGACGCTGGCCAGCACACCTACATCGGCAAGGGCGAGACCATGGCTGCATGCTATCCTGGACCTCAAACAAGCTCGATTACACTACAAAGCGCAAACAACAAAGGCGACGGTGGCCCCGATCACTTTAGCTCGCCTCCGTCATCGAATCTATTCATGAAAGCAGTACGTGCCATATCTAATCTACTCATGAACGCACGTACTGCTCTTGCACCTATGTTGGATTCCATGCTACAACTTCACCAATTATTATTCTCCTTAGTGGCAAGCGGAAGCTACAGAGATTAATATGTATAGATCATAATCATTAAAGAAGTATGGTTGGGCTAATGCGATGAGTTAGATTTCTTACTCACATTCAGCCTAACAGTTACGTATTTACCTCCATCGTGAAAGAACTACACAATAAGCATCAACTTCTAATACTAACCACAATACCATTACCTAGCACCATTCATGTTAGCAAGTATGTATTTCTTAAATGTGCAACCTTTACGATTAACTGCAAGTATGGTCTGCATTGGTAGACCTTTGTATTGTTATTACTCCTTGCACGTGCATCTTTCATCTTGGTGCGATCAAGAGAGAAGTAACCAGATTGTTTTAATCTCCTAATATAAATAGATGGTCACATCGATGATGATTCTTCAGGTGGTACTGTCGAACTATCAAAGGCTGGAACTGGACTCAATTTGATATCTGTCCCAATATGTTCAGACCAACCCCATCAATGGTTGTTCAACATCCAGCGCCTAAAAATCCTTTCTATCCCTGCATGGCGAACTCCTCAAGAATTGGATCTATCAATATGTTAAGATCAATTCCATCAATGGCTATTGATGGGTCGCAGTTCAACATCCAGCGGGTAGAGATCCTTTATCTACCCTATGTACCTAACTCCTCAAGTATTGGGTCTGCTTTTCAGGCATTCTAACCACCACAAATTATTTCTTATTCTCATATTCGTGCTTCTCAAGATAAATGATTAATCCTACATTTTGATCCTTCTAGAATTATTATATTTTACTGCTACTAGGGTTACTAGCCTGTGACCATTACATTGCTAGCATGAGTCCATGTCATATTTTAACCTTGACATGGAAGGAGAAAAAGTTGTACGATGAGACACCCAGTAGCCTTCCAATTTTTATTTGAGGGGAATGTTTGGTCAGTACGGTGAGTACTCTCATCTACGAGCAATGGAACGAACCAACATGTCAATATCGTCCTGATCTGGGCCTTCTGCGTATGCGAGTCACCGTATGGTCGAGAGTCCCAAAAATGCCGATGCGATGTCTCACAGCTTCTGGACGACGATCATTAATGAAATGAGACTTGCATTGCCAAGGTTCAGCAAGATCACTTATGGACAAATCCTAGATGCTTTTGAAATAAGAAAGGATACGACGATATGCAACTGACATTGGGTACATAGTAAAATACATACGAGAACAACGTCTCAATGTATTTGTTCCAAATTGAATTCCAGAATTGTTGTATTTTTATTTTTTAGCATAGAACAGAACGTACATAAAATTGCCATCATATGTCTTTACAACTAACCATGAGAGGAGTGAATGGAAGGTAAATGACAGAAAGTTTTAATTTTGAATGACGTCAATAACAACACAAATAGGAGTGCGGCGTTTCGGCTCTCGGGTGCATCTGCACCCGCGCCGACGAAAAAAATCAAAACAAATATTAAAAAAATTCAAAAAATTCCAATTGTTTTTTGTGTGGTAGGTAATTTGATGCGTGAGGAGCGCTCCAAAATTCAACTTATTTGGAGTTCTGAGCAGCTCTCAGCAAAAAAGACAAATCGGGGTCTGTAAAAAAGGTTTACTGTTCATGAACTTTTCTGACCCGATTTGTCTTTTTTGCCGAGAACTGCTCAGATGTCCAAATAACTTGAAATTTGGAGCGAACCTCACGCATCAAAATATCTACCACACAATTTTTTTTTGAAATGTTTTGAATTTTTCTAGTATTTTTTTTGATTTTTTTCGTCAGCGGGAGCAGCTGAGCCCGAGCTCAGAGTTGGATTTTCGCACAAATAGTACTTTACTTATAAATCGACTATTAATAGTTTAATAGATACAAATATATATGATTAATTCATCATAGTTGTTGGAGGATAACGTTTATGTGGTTATGAAACAAAGGCATTGACAGAGAAATCTATGCGTGATAATTGTGAAATGATTTCCGATTCATTGGATTTTCTTTTCTATAACAAAACTTCATCGCAAGCGCAGTATGATATTAGGTTTCGTAATTTTTTTACCAGGTTTGACAAATTTCGAATAGCGATCTAAGAATGATGACATACATACATATAATTAGAAATATTGTATTTTGACAACTATTTCCAATTGAATATGACTTTTTTTCTGAGGAGCAAAGTTCAGACCCATAGGTTTGATAATTGTCAACATGATATGCCACTTTTATTATATTAACAATACATCAATCATCTGGCATCATTTGATTGGCTACTTATGTAAAGGACATACGAAAGAAAGACATGTGCAACTCACCGTATTTCGAAAGTTCTGAGATGCCGAATTTATAGTCCGAAAAGACGTAAACCATTTAATTTTGTCCATAAATCTAAACACTAATTAGAACAGTTAAGCAGCCCAAGCCAGTCACGAAATGTATCTAAATTGACTGCCGTGTCAAGTTTACTATTATTGTAAGAGTTCCGTGTAGTGTCCTGTGCGAATGAAAAACATAATATATCTATTGTGTCTCTTTTTTTATTTCCATATTGAAATTTTACTTGCTAATACATCACTCTTCACCTGCTGATACTAACTACGCCTTGATGTTTTTGCGTGCAAACCAAGCTGATTGTAATTTTGCTCCGATTTAATTTGCTTTTCTGGCTGACATTTGCATTACTTTTATCGAAAAGGAGGGATACCCCCGGCCTCTTCATCTTTTTGTCTGCCATTTGCATTACTAGGAGTACAATACCTGTTTTCTGTTATTTTGCAGCCTCCCTCTTTCTCTGTGTCTAATCTTGGCAGTGATCCTTAGTGACGACCCTTCATATGTTGCTCTTAATATTACAATTCATGTTCTACTATTTTGAGAATATCCATCTCGATCCCATGTAGATCGATAATCATGCAAACCTTTTTTATTCCCAGCTAAGAAAAGCAATAAATATTTGGAAAATATGTAATAGTCATTTGATTCTCCAGGAAAATTTCTCTTCATAACTTGAGATTTTTTATATGAAAACCAATATTACAAATATTCCACTCAAGAGTTAATTCAAGAAGTATAAATTTTGACCATACAAAATTCTAATGTGCACTATTATATGCTATAATACTCTGATATTTCAATTTCTGTAAACTAATTGACACACAAGAAGTGTTTCATGTGTTCCTCAAAAGAACAAGACCGTGCAGTTGCACGGGTTGATGACTAGTATATGTTAGTCAGAATCCATGTCTGATTAGAAGAGTTGCAAGTAAATTTTACTGACAAGGAAAATCTATTTTGAAACAAAATTTCTCCCTGAAAGAGGGAACCAATCCAAGCAATAATCAAACCTCCAGATGCCCCCACAGAGGGCAAGAACTCAAATTTGTTGAATCTTTGTGTACAAAATTTATGTACATAAGGCAGATCAAACATCTCTCTTTTAGTCTCCTGTAAACAGCTGCACTCTCTTCAATTTTTTGTTTCAAAGCTAGCCATTTTGCTTCTGCATTGATGCCTCTGATATTCCAATTTAGAATGTTCCAAGTTCTGTTACTGTTCATATTGGAACCTATTATTATTAACAATGTTATCAAGGTCCAACCCTTGATTTCCCATCTCAAACAAAGCTAGATATCTATAATTACACAGCTTGTGACACAGGGTAATTGGACAGATAACTTGGAAGATCTTTATCAAACATATCATCCAGCTGCCAGTAGTAGGACAGCAAAACAAACATTGTCTGCAAACATAGGTACACCTTAGGTGCATAACATAAGGTAGGTGATACAGATCCAAGCATACAGTCTTAGAAAATAGCATAGCCACATTTCTCTTCTGGGTCCTGATCTCCCAGCTTATACCTAACTGTTTGAGACTAATCATTAAGCACTAGAGTTGGGGTTGTTGCTGTCCTTGGCCTTGGAATTCATGGCCTCCACTTCTGGCTCCTTGCTTTTTGGTCTCTTAGCCAGCTTCTCTTGCAATTCCTCCTCAGCCACCTTGCAAAAGGTTTTTGTAAGATTTTTAACTACTTTATTATGTAAAACTGGAGGAACAACATTGCAAGGCAGACAAATATTTCCAGAACATGAATTTCTTTTAAATCCCTTATTTTCATCTTTGATTCTACCACTTCTCCTTACCTGAGACTCCACTAGGGGACCTTTTCCCCTCCTTTTCCTTGAAATAGCCTCATTTGCAGGTAACAGAATAACATTTTCGGGAGAGACCATTTTGAGAGGGCTTTCAGCCTCAGATGAGGAATGTGCTGCTGGGCTATAACCTGCATTTTCTTTATTAAATCCAAGTGGAGACTGAAGTTTACACACAGGAGCCTGTGGAACAGAACATTTGTCAGGAATGCAGAAGACCATTGTCTGCTCTATTTTACAATTTTCAGTCAAAATCTGCCATAGTGGTGATTTTAGCAAGTGCAGTGTCCATTCAAATTTATCAGGTGTCAAAAGAAGGTTTAGGATGAAATTAAACCAACTTACTGGAATGTCAGTTGAGAAAGAGCTGGCCACCTGAGTAGGTGAAGGTGCAAAGTGCTTCCCCCATAGCTCCACACCTTCTTCCGACATAAGATGAGAGCCATCAATAACAGAAAAAACATGTTGTGTAGCCAAGTTAAAGAGCTATTGGTAACTGAAATTTTCCTGACTAGCCATATCCATAGCAAGAACATCATTACCTTTAGAAGTGCTATCATTACCCTCTATGTGTCCAACAGCACTTGTGAGACCCCCTTGACCATTTCTGGAGGTGCAGCTGTAGACATTTCTCCTGCAACAATATGATCAGTAATGGCTTCAGACTTCCCAATATGATCAGTAATATCCTGTTATTATTAGTGCTAATCTTTTAGAGCATGAAGAAAAGAGATTACTCAAAACTCTAAAGAAGCATCGAGCTGCTATCGGATATACTCTCGATGATCTTAAGGGCATTAGCCCCACTTTATGTCAGCATAAGATTAATATGGAGCCGAATGCTAAACCCGTCGTTGATCATCAACGCCGTATGAATCCTAAAATGAAGGAAGTGATAAGGACTGAAATATTAAAGCTTCTCGAGGTATGTATAGTTTATCCCATAGCTGATAGTAGATGGGTGAGTCATGTTCATTGTGTTCCTAAGAAAGGAGATATAATCATTGTTCCTTATGATAAAAATGAACTTATCCCACAAAGAATTGTAACTGGTTATAGGATGGTAATTGATTTCAAGAAATTAAACAAAGCTACTAGAAAAGATCATTACCCCTTGCCTTTTATAGATCAAATGTTAGAAAGATTGTCTAAGCATACACACTTTTGTTTCCTTGATGGATATTCTGGTTTTTCTCAAATACCTGTGTCAAAAGGAGATCAAGAGAAAACAATTTTTACTTGTACTTTTGGAACTTATGCTTATAGACGTATGCCTTTTGGTTTATGTAATGCACTTGCTACCTTTCAAAGATGTATGATGGCTATATTCTCTGACTTCTATGAAAAGATTGTTGAGGTATTCATGGATGATTTTTCCGTTTACGAGACTTCTTTTGATGATTGCTTAAGCAACCTTGATCGAGTTTTGCAGAGATGTGAAGAAACTAATCTTGTCTTGAATTGGAAGATGTGTCACTTTATGGTGAATGAAGGTATAGTACTTGGGCATAAACTTTCCAAACGAGGTATTGAGGTAGATAAAGCTAAAGGTGATGCAATTGAGAAAATGCCATGTCCTAAAGATATAAGAGGTATAAGAAGTTTCCTTGGTCATGTTGGTTTCTATAGAAGATTTATTAAAGATTTCTCAAAGATTTCTAGGCCACTAACTAATCTCCTTAAAAAGGATGTTCCATTTGTTTTTGATGATGATTGTGTAGAGGCCTTCGAAATACTTAAAAAGCCTTAATTTCTGCACCTATTGTTCAACCACCTGATTGGAACTTACCATTTGAAACTATGTGTGCTGCTAGTGATTATGCTATTGGTTCTGTTCTAGGACAAAGAGTTGATAAGAAATTGAATGTTATTCGTTATGCTAGTAAGACACTAGATAGTACACAAAGAAATTATGCTACTACTGAAAAATAATTTTTAGCAGTTGTGTTTGCATGTGATAAGTTTAGACCTTATATTGTTGATTCTAAAGTTACTATTAACACCGATCATGCTACTATTAAATACCTTATGGAAAAGATAGATGCTAAACCTAGACTAATTAGGTGGTTATTTTACTTGAAGAATTTGACTTGCACATTATTGATAGCAAGGGAGGTGGGAATCCTGTAGCACATAATTTGTCTAGGATGGAAAATGTTCTTGATGACCCATTGCCTATTAATGATAGTTTTCCTGATGAGCAATTAGTTGCAATAAATGCTTCCCGTAATACACCTTGGTATGCAGACTATGCTAATTACACTGTTGCTAAATATATACTACCTAGTTTCACATACCAACAAAAGAAAAAGTTTTTCTTTGATTTAAGACATTACTTTTGGGATGACCCACATTTATAGAAACAAGGAGTAGGTGGTGTTATTAGACGTTGTGTACGTGACGTTGAACATGAACAAATACTAGGAAAGTGTCATTCCGAGGCATACGGAGGGCACCACGCTGGAGACAGAACTGCACATAAGGTATTACAATCTGGTTCTATTGGCCTTATCTCTTCAAAGATGCACGTAAGTTTGTCCTTTCTTGTGATGAATGTCAAAGAATTGGAATTATTGGTAGGCATCACGAAATGCCTATGAATTATTCACTTGTTATGGAACCATTTGATGTTTGGGGATTTGATTATATGGGACATTTTCCTTCCTCTAATGGGTATACTCATATTTTAGTGGTTTTTTATTACGTTACTAAGTGGGTAGAAGCTATTCCAACTAGTAGTGCTGATCATAACACCTCTATTAAAATGCTTAAACAAGTTATTTTCCCAAGATTTGGAGTCCCTAGATATTTAATGACTAATGGTGGTTCACATTTTATTCATGGTGCTTTCCGTAAACTTCTAGCTAAATCTGATGTTAATCATAGAACCACATCACCTTACCATCCCCAGTCTAGTGGTCAAGTTGAATTGAGCAACAGAGAAATAAAATTGATTTTGGAAAAGACTGTCAATAGATCTAGAAAGAATTGGTCCAAGAAACTTGATGATGCATTATGGGATTATATTATTGCTTATAAAAATCCAATGGGAATGTCTCCATATAAAATGGTCTATGGAAAAGCATGCCATTTACCTCTTGAGTTAGAACATAAAGCTTATTGGGCAATTAAAGAACTTAATTATGATTTGAAACTTGCCGGTGAAAAGAGGTTATTTGATATTAGCTCTTTAGATGAATGGAGGACACAAGCTTATGAAAATGCCAAGTTGTTTAAAGAAAAAGTTAAAAGATGGCGTGATAAAAGAATCCAAAAAACGAGAATTTAAAATAGGCGATCAAGTTCTTTTGTACAATTCTTGTTTTAGATTCTTTGCAAGAAAGCTTCTCTCTAAATGGGAAGGACCATGTATCGTCGAAGAAGTTTATCGCCCTGGAGCTATCAAGATCAACAATGCCGAAGGCACAAATCCGAGAGTGGTTAATGGACAAAGGATTAAACACTATATCTCAGGTACGCCCATTAATGTTGAAACTAATATTATTCAAGTGATGACGCTAGAGGAACATATAGAAGAGACCTTCCGGAACACTCCAGAACCGTGAAAAAGAGTAGGTATGCGATACGATAAGTAAATCGACTCCAAAAATCCCGTAAAAACATTTCTGTTCGTTTTGTAATATTATAAAAATTACAAAAATAAGAACCAGTCGAGAAGAGCTACGCGGAGGTCACAAGGCAACAGGGCGCGCCCTACCCCCTAGGCGCGCGTGGTTTCCTTGTGGGCCCCTCGTGTGCCTTCTCGACTCCGTTTTCCTCTCGAATTCTTGCTTTGCAAGATAAAAATTCTTTATTTATACCCCCGTATGTTTTGACCATCGTATCACAAGTTTTCCCTCTGTTCTTCTTTCAAGCAATTTTCTGTCAGGAAACCTAACTCGTTGCAGCGCCCATGGCTCCCCCAAATCTCCGCAAGAAACATCGCATAGTCCGACCTTCCCCGGGCAAACACCCTTACAACAAAGTCTACTATGAGTTTTCTTCTGGAGGGGAGGACAAATCGGCGGCTCCAGAAGAGGCTAGAAGGAAAGATGAGGAAGAAGCCGAGGAACTTGAAGAAGATTATGCTAACCCCCTCTTTGAGGATTCGAACAAGGGAGACATGCTATTACCTCTTCATGATGATATTTCTTTACCTGAAATTGATGCATTAAATGCTATGGAATCAGGTTGTGCCTAGAACACAGTGCTTACCCATGAAGTTATTTTGTTGGAAGAGCAGAACTGAGCTCTTCGAAAGATAATCGATAATCTGGAATATCTGCTTTTGAAGGACAAGCCTACCACTTCATCACCACCATCACCCAAGAAGGAAACTTGAGTAGACGGGCATGGGCACCACCCTTAGCTTGTTCCAAGCTTGGGGGAGGTGCCCCGGTATCGTATCATCATCACTTTTTATCATTATTATCTATCTTAGTTTGATCCTTAGTTATTTCGTGATTCAGAAGAATTAAAGTTTGGTCTGGTTTTTGCTTAGAGTGCTTGCTTTGTGATATATCTATCTATGTAATCGAGTGTGAGAGTTATATAATAAAGAGTAGTTTGAGTTTGTTTGCTTTACCCATATGCATCAAGCATAGCAATGAAAAAGAATAAACAAAAAGATCAAATGCTAATCCCATGGGGAGTGATGATCACATAAAAAGAGTATGTTTGATAAAAGTTATTGGAAATTAATAAACAAAGTGTTAGTCATTGATACAATTTATGCAAAATTATTAAAGGGAGAGGATATTCACATATAAATATACTATATTGTACATCTTTTATGATTGTGAGCCCCCATCAAATATTTTCTGCATGGTCAAATAGTTGATGCTGGACAAGGAAGACAACATAATGCGTTATGTTTGCTTATATTCACATAGAAGTTATATTGTCATGGATCCTCTAACATGTGGTGCTTGTCTAAGATTTTTTGATAGCAAGAAATTTGCACTAAGTAGAGATACTGCTTGTGCATCCAAAACCCTTAACCCCAGTTTCTTTCCATGAGAGTCCACCATATCTATCTATGGATTGAATAAGATCCTTCAATTAAGTTGTCATCGGTGCATAAAGCAATACAAATTGCTCCTAAACATGTATGATCTTTTATTGTAAGGGAAAATATGCTTTGTACGATCTTGTGATGGCAAAGAAATAAAAGCGATAGACTGCATAATAAAGGTTGCTATCATAAGGGGCAATATAAAGTGACGTTCCTTTACATTAAGAGCTTGCACATCCAAAAATAAAAGCGCATGACAACCTCTGCTTCCCTATGCGAAATCTTTTACTTTTCTGTATTTACTTTTATGCAAGAGTCAATAATGATCATCCCTATTCCACTCTATTAATTCTATAGTTGGCAAGCATCATGTGGTGGGGAAAGATCCAGACACATATACCTAGTTGGATGTAGGTGATCATGAGTTATTATTGTTGACATTATCCTCGAGATAAACACGTTGGGTGGCGAAAACAATAAACCCCTATCTTTCTATGTGTCTAACGAAAACGTTGTTCCGAAACATATATATGCATTGAGTGTTAGCAATCATGGAAGACTAAATGATGGTTGAGTATGTGAACTTGTTAAAACAAAAGCTCGTACATAGACTTTTCCTGGAAATATGATGAATTGTGATTTTTTGTAGGACTAAGAACATTGTTTGTTTGTCTTCAATAAAGTTTATGCTTCATACTTTAAAGGTTGTGGATGATTTATTACTTGTTTACGAGGAGCTATATGACAAATACTTGCTGCTATGTTAATACTCATGATGCTATCATGTCCATATTTTTTCTTTTTATTGACACCTCCCTCTCTAAACATATGGTCATTATTATCGTGTTTGGCTTTTGCTTGAGGACAAGCGAGGTCTAAGCTTGGGGGAGTTGATACGTCCATTTTGCATCATAATTTCCTACTATTATTTATATTGTTTTTGGTCATCATTCCACCTTATGATGCAATTCTAATGCCTTTTTTGTCTTAATTTATAAGATTTACATATAAAGGGAGATTACCGGCAGCTGGAATTCTAGACCTGAAAAGGCTAGAACACAGATACCTATTCTACAGAACTCCAAATGACCTGAAACTTCATGGAGATTTTATGGATATAAGAAAACACTAGAGCGAAGAAATACCAGAGGGGGGGCACCACCTGCCCACAAGGCAACAGAGCGTGTCCACACCCCAGGAGCGCCCTGATGCCTTGTGGGTCCCACAAGTGGCCTCTAGTGCCCCTCTTATGCTATATGAGGGGTTTTGACCTAGAAAAAAAAGGAGAAGACTTTCGGGACGAAGCGCCGATGTCTCGATGCGGAACCTGGGCAGGAGCACTTTTGCTCTCCGACGGAGCTATTTTGTCGGGAAAACTTCCCTCTGGGAGTGGGAAATGGAAATCGAAGCCATCGTCATCACCAACGCTTCCTCCATTGTGGGAGGACCAATATTCATCAACATATTCACCAACACCATCTCATCAGAGACCCTAGTTCATCTCTTGTATTCAATCTTTGTCTCAAAACCTTAGATTGGTACATGTGGGTTGCTAGTAGTGTTGATTACATCTTGTAGTTGATGCTAGTTGGTTTATTTGGTGGAAGATTATATGTTCAGATCCTTATTGATATTCAATACCCCTCTGATCTTGAACATGAAGTTAGTTGGTTTATTTGGTGGAAGATTATATGTTCAAATCCTTATTGATATTCAATACCCCTCTGATCTTGAACATGAACATGATTTGTGAGTAGTTAATTTTGTTTTGAGGACATAGGAGAAGTCTTGTTATAAGTAATCATGTGAAGTTGGTATCCGTTTGATATTTTGATGATATGTATGTTGTTGCTTCCTTTGGTGGTGTCATTTGAACGTCAACTACATGACACTTTACCATACTTGGGCCTAAGGGAAGGCATTGTGGAGTAATAAGTAGATGATGGGTTGCTAGAGTGACAAAAGCTTAAACCCTAGTTTATGCGTTATTCCGTAAGGGGCTGATTTGGGATCCATATGTTTCATGATATGGTTAGATTTATCTTAATTCTTCTTTCGTAGTTGCGGATGCTTGCGATGGGGGGGTAATAATAAGTGGGTTGATTGTTCAAGTAAGAACAACACTTAAGCACCGGTCCACCCACATATCAAATTATCAAAGTAACGAACGCGAATCAACTAAACATGATGAACGTGGCTAGACGACAATTCCCATGTGTCCTCGAGAGCACCTTGCTTTATATATGAGGACTTTTCGGCTTGTTCTTTGCTGTAAGAAGGATTGGTCCACCTTGTGGCACCTTTTCTACTATTGTTACTTGATACGAACTATCTTTCTACAAAACTACCTCTTAGTGTTACTTACAACACTTGCAGAGAATACATTGCTGAAAACTGCTTGTCATTTCCTTCTGCTCCTCGTTGGATTTGACATCTTACTTATCAAAAGGACTACGATTGATCGCCTATACTTGTGGGTCATCACGCAACCGCGCCGCCAACACAGGTTGTCGCCGCTGGCCTAAACGCCCAACACTGCGCCGTCGCCCCCACACAAGCACGGCGCCACCACTCGCACAAGCTGTCACACACAAGCTGGGAGGTACAAGCGAAGGGGAGATGAGGACCCGCCACTGCTGATGATGGCGGGCATGATGCCTGGTGGAGCATGCTGGCTCCGTCGCGTGGGAAGGAGAGGCTGGAGGGAGTGGGGTTGGACGACAGCCCTCAACACAGATCCATGCGAGGTCACCGGCGGCCGTCTGCCCCTCAACAGGAAAGACCAAATTGACCACAACTGGCAATCAAGAGAGCCCACCGGAAGGTCAACCCGCGCCGCCCGTCGTCGTCCAGGAGCTGGAGCCAAAAGTTCCAGATTGGATCTCGGTGAGCACGCACCACCACATCTAGATCTCATGAAATCGCCGCGCCGCCAGCTGATGTCTAGGCCGCCATCATGCCGCTAACACAGGCCATCGCCGCCGGCCCAAACACCCGCCACCGCTCCACCGCCCCCATGCAGGCACGACTTCGCCGCTTCACAATCCATCCCGTGCCCTCCGGGAGGTATGCACGAAGGGGAGCGGAGGGCCCGCCGAAACCGACGTCGGCCGGGTTTCACCAGGCGCCTCGCGCCGGTTGCGGCGACATGAATTATCAAGCCATAAGCTAACTAATGTTCCAAGAACATCAATGGCACACATATGGCCATCCATACATACACCTAAAATCAAAAGAAAGTGCCAGAACATAGTAGAACTGATCATTTCCCCTTGCTCCCTCCATCTCTCCCTTGATAACCAGTACCAATAATTATTGGCCAAAAAACCCAGTACCAATGACAAAAGCAATCAAGAAACTCCTAGGTTACATAAGACAAGCGAAAAAGAGTGCTTACTTGGATTACTGGCAAGGTGGTGAGAAAAAAGCGGCGATTGTGCCCCATCGTTGATGGCCTTCATGTCGGAAATTATATTTTTGAGCAGAGAAAGCCATTCGAGGTTGTCACCGTTGTCTACATAGTTGTATGGAAACCAATGAGACACACTACGACCGACCAAACATGGGGAGGCTCGAGGAAGTCAAATCCCAGCGACGTCTTCTTCTTTGAGAAGATGGATGTGGCCAGTCAATGGGATCGACGAGGTGAGGCGCAAGGCGAGGGAGGCGACCGACGATGCTAACCATGGTGATAGGACCCGGGCGTCGGCGGTTATCGGGTCCAGGTGAGCTAGCGAGTTGAGGCGGCATGGTGTGGGGAATCGGGATGTAGCCCACAGCTGACAGCGAGGATACAGCTGCGTTCGAGGAGGGTGGTGGGGCGACGTGCTAGCGAGATGGTGTGGCGACCACGTGCGAGAGGAAGGGTGGCAGCTGTGGAGGCCATACTTCAACTTTTCGGCCTCATCGTGCTGGGAGCCGTGCTCACCGTAAATGTGGAAGACGGCCATGGTGCCAGCAACGACGGGGGAAATATCCGCCATGGGATAAGCGAGATCGATGCTAACGTGTGCAAGCAAGGCAGCCGGCGTCGCACTGGCGGGGTCTAGGGAGGGGTCCAAGACGATGACGGAGGACCAACGGCTGGGAGGCGGGCCGCCTGTTGGCTTTGAAGGGATGTTACTTCCGTCGAAGAACGAGAGAAGGTACAACGCGGTTTGTCGATAGACATGAAGGAAGCGTGTGAAGTCTGATGGGGAAGGTGGCCCTCCATTTAGGCAGTGCATCGTGTCATGCATTCAAAATCAGACCACGTCTTCATTTTCTAGGAGAAACTTCCTTACGGAAACACGATAGATTGAATGATAATTTTCTTACGGGAAAACGGGCGGGGATGGACGAACAAGCCAACGAACGACATAATGACGTACCCTTTAGTAGTAAAGATGTCGAGCACAAAATAATTAATAGGCCATAGAAAAAATGAAACAGAAAAAAGAAAAGAAAAAAGGAAAAATGAAGAAAAAAAAATGCGCGCACGCATCAAATGAGTGGCTAAACTTTCATTATAGTTGATGTCCGGCACACGGAAGGGGGTGGACGGACAAACCAACGAACGATGTAGTGACGTACCCTTTAATAGTAAAAATGAAGACCACATGATAATATATAGGTCACAGAAAAAATGAAACAGAGAAAAAAGAAAAGCAAAAACTGAAACTTGAAAAAAACGAAAAATAAAAATGCGCAAACACGTCAAATAAGTCAGCCAACTTTGATTATAGTTGTTTTGGTAAGACTAGCAAAAGAAAAAAAAAATCATAATCTCCAATGATGATGATCACATTATGTTCACATCTCGTTGCATGATTTTGAAAATTTGTACACAAATGCAAGAAAATGTTTCTTCTTTTAAATTTATTCACAAGTTCAAGCAATGTTCACATTTTCGAAAAAATGTCATGGTTGTCAAAAAACTTGGTAATAAAAAGAATAATTCTAAATTTCAAGAAACTTTATTTAAAAAACATACTATAATATTCCGATCCACCCCGGCAGTTAATTCTTCAAAATTCACACGGGTATATTGTGGCAAAGACTCAGAAGTATTACTGTTTAACTATGTACCTTCAATCATTCATGAACATTTTTACAAATTTGTAAACATTTTTAAAATCGAGAACATTTTTTACAATTTATAAACTTTTTTAAAAATTGTGAACATTTTTTTATATTGCGAACGGTTTATAAGTATTTTCTTTTGAATTCGCGAACAATTCTAGAATAGACGAACATATTTTCCGAAGTTGCTGGATTTTTTTTTGAAATTCACGAACATATTTTAAAATGCATGAACATTTTCTGAATCAACAAACATTTTCGGAATTAATAAACTCTTTTGTAATTCACAAACTGTTTTGCAAATTTTAGGACATTTCCTGAAATACATGAACATTTTTTTCAATTAGCAAACATTTTTTTCAATTGCATTAAAAAAATAATACGCGGACTTTTTTAAAAAATCATGGATTTTTTTCACCAACATTGTTTTCAAAATTGCGAACTTCCTTTTGAATACGGTGACATTTTTACAATAATCCTGAGCATTTTTAGAATTCACAAACATTTTATATTTTCTTCAACATTTTATTTCAAAATTCGCAGTTTTTTAAATTGCAAAAGTTTTTTCAAGTTCTAAATTATTTAAAGTAGAAAAAAATGGAATGCAAAAATGAAAGTAAAAAACGAAACTAAAAAAACAGGCACGAACTGTTTTTAAAATGCATGAACATGTTTTGAATTTGCTAACATTTTGTTAAATTTCATTAATAATTTTTGATACCCGGACTTTTCTTGAAAATCATGGACTTTTTATATTTACAAACATGTTTTCAAAATTGCGAACATTTTTTTGTATATGCGAGCCATTTTACAAAAATTCCGAGCAGTTTTTGTATTCACAAATATTTTATGTTTTCTTGAACATTTTATTTCAAAATTCTGAGTTTCTTAAAATTTGAAAAGTTTTTTCAAGTTCTAAATTATTTAAAATATAAAAACCAAGCAGAACTGAAAATAAAAATAAAAAACAAAACTAAAAAATAACAGGCGCCCGCGCATGGGCCAGCCCAAACTTGTGTGCTTCATATTCTCCGAGTGTGTAGAGCGTAATATAGGAGGTCCCTACATGGGCCGGCCCAGTCAGGAGATTTTGCTGTGTGAAACCTTTTTTATGGCTTATAGGTGGCATTGCTGGGTAATTTTAGTCAACTTCGGGGGTAATTTGAATGACGGACGATCAGAAACAGTCTGTGCTTTATTATTAGGTAGATATTTTGTTTGATTTCGCATGAGTAGTGGAAGGTAAGGAAAGTTTGGTTTTAATTAAGATTTTCTGAAGATTTGATTTAAAAGAGTTAATGCGGAGCACTGTTTTGGGAAATTACCGATTTAACTGAGTTAATGCACCTGTCAAATGGACCGATCCAAATTGGCCGCGTTTGAGCGAAAGGTCATATGTAAGACGTTCGCGGGCGAATTATAGTGTTTGCCTAGGGATTGGTGGGAGTGAGGCGAGACTACCAAGTCTCCCTTTAGGAGTAGAGATCTAAATGCTCTTATATTTCTTACGGAGGAAGTACCATTCAAAACAATACAAATAGTTTTTTTAAATGTTCACAATTTTCAAAAATAGGTCCTCACATTTTTCAGAAACGTTTATATAATGTAACAAAAATGTTTGCATAATTTTATAAAAAATGTTTGTTTATTAAAAAAATCAATGTGTGTTTGAAAATTGTTTAAAAAATATTTAAAAATGTTCAAAACATTTCGAATAATATTATCAATGTATTTATAAAATGATAAACATGTATAGTTTTTTAGATGTACACAAAACAATTACGATGTGTATGAAAAAATAGACATAAAAATATATATTTAAAAAGAATGTTAATCAAGTATCAGAAAAATGTTGAACCTGTATAAATAATGTTCCTGATGTATACGAAAAATGTACAATGTATATGAAAAATATAGACATATGTTGAGAAAAAGAAAAAAAGAAATAAAAGAATGAAGAAACCGAAGTAAATAAAAAAGTAAAGATAACAACCAAAGAAACCCTAAAGAAAACCAATGTGGAACATTGAAAAACCGATAAGAAACCAGAGAGGAAAAAATAATAATCCACGTTGCATCTACAGGACTGGTCCGACCCAGTAGCTCCCGCGGTTGTTCCTGCCCAAGCCTTGGATAACACAGGCCTAATAGACCATTTGGATGCAGCTGACTTGATGGGTTTGGGCTAGTTTGGACTTTCTTGGGTGTGCTGGAGCTGGATTGGGTAAAAAGCTTGTCTATCAGGTAAGGGGATGGATGGAGTGGTGAATTTTGCATTGATGGCTAATGTTTTAAAGGCGACCGAGGAAGTGCAGCCACCAGATAAAATCCGCCCCGTTCTCTTGCGTCCAACCGTGCCTTGGCGCTGTCATTTAGATAGACCTCGGCTCGTCTACACTTGTTTAAGAATTTTAAGGATTCGTTTCTGGTCCTTCACGTTTATTTTGTTAAGGAGGGCACGATGTCATTAAAAATAAATGCCATCCGTTCGAATTTGGAGTTTGCTAACCACATCTGCCATGTCGTAAGATAAATAGCATATACTTCTTTCTCTACCACGGCGGTACTTTTTACCGAGTAGCACCACAAAGCAAGCGGCGTGTATTTTGTGTAGTTTCGGCTATCTGATTTTGTGAAGCTTGGGCAGCATGACTGGTCTTTCGGGTCTATTGAGTTTTTTAGTGTGTCGCGCTGATTTTATTGGTTCCTCTTTTTAAGTTGGAATTTTTCGTCCCCACTATAGTAAATATGCATTGTGTTGATAGTCTACACTTGTAAGGGATTATTTCCGCCCTAAGTTTGTTATTACTCAAGGTTTCCCATCTTTAGATTGGCGGCTCAAGGGGCTCTCCTCTCTGGATGGTAATTTAAGTGTGGTTGCTCCAGACTTGCCTTGTGTTAGTTGAAGCCTTGGTAGAATTTTGTCTTGCAAAAATTGTTACCATAGAGAATTCCTTGTTTTATGAGCTACTTTTGATTTTCTTGAATCTTTGATCCAAAGCAATGTACATTTAATATATGCCTCCTAAAAATAAATTTAAGAACGACAGTTGTGGAGTTCAACCATTCACTCGAAAAGGAGAAGTTAATCGATGAACTTTGCTAAGAAAACGTTAAATCAATGAACTGTATTGTTCCGGACCACAGAGAAAAGTTCTTCATTAATCAGTGAACTTTGAAAAATTGTTACCGCAAAGAAGTTGCATCCGGGAGATTTCGGTGTAATTTTGTGTTTGTTATAGAACTAGGGTGAAGTTGTTTTCTTAAGACAACTATAGCATGTGTACTTTTTTTTCTGGATATTTTCTATATTTAAGAAATTAAAAACTTTTGCCTCACAAGAATCATTTTCTCCCTTTTCGCCCAATGAGTACTTTTTTTTGAGACAATCTCGCGAAGTTTTTATTTAACTCGTCACAATGTTTACAGGGACGAAAGAAAGTTCACCCGGATTGCCTAACCACACACGACGGCCGGCCAACCCCAAGTGATAGAGCATGCTTCGTTAAATTGTGAGCCTCGGTATTCGAGCTCCTAAACTCATGGCTAAAAGAGCAAACTAAGAAAGAACTAGAACGGTCTATTATCTCTCGGATTATAGCTCCATAGTTAGCCGCACTCTTTCGCCCAATGAGTACTTGTTTAAACACGACTAGACCCTGGCCACAACGGAGGAATATTTGCCTGCGCAAAACACAGCATCATTGGGCCGAAAACAAATTAAGCATCGTTGTACCGACGATGCAAACCCAACACGATAAATCATCATGCGGCCGTATAAACAAACCTGTCCAGAAAAGAAAAGCTGCCAAACCCAAATTCCCAGACAGGGAGTGTCACCCGCCACTGCCAACCGTATCGCCGGACCACAACGACTTCCTATCGATCTCCCGGGACGTCGTTGTCAGCGGTGAATGACTAGTTAAATCCTCAGTGGTTTCTGCTGGATTCGACTTGCGTCGTGACGCACGCAGATGCCAACGATTATTTAATTTTCCGCCACCTTTTCCTGATGCTGCAAGTCGAATCGCCGGTGCAGTGTGCACGCGTACGTACCTTCTCTTATCTTGCTGTCGAGCTCCGACGACGTGACATTCCGATGATGGAGTCCATCGATCGATCTCGAGATTAGCCTGTTCAGACCGTGCTATCTGATGCGTCTCGGAATCTAACTGGCTTGCTTCTAGATATGGTCTTCTACTCGGCGCACATAAGTCGTGTTCCAAAATCGGGAGAGGTTTGAAGCATTCCTTCTTGATTCGTCAAACTTGCGTCCTTTGACATCTCTTATAGGGTGGAAAGTTTCAGGTCTAGGTGAACAACCCAGGTTCAGTAAATTGCTCTACAGTTCAGGGCCTAAAAAAAGCCAGGTTCAGCAAAGTATTTCCCTGATGAAATTGACAGTGGACTCATAAGTTCATGATTATGCATGTGACGCCTTTGTATCTATGCTGAAGATTAGTCTGATATATATTGCACAAGAGTAGACCTGCAGCCTCAGTAGAGACTGACAATAGCATATTTAAAAAGCTGAGCAAGGCACGCAGCAAGTTGAATTGGTTTTGGTGTTCTACTGTACATATAATATGCACTGGCCAAACCCAAGAACCCTAGACACGTCCAGATATTTGGGGCGTGTCGAGATACGAACACGAGTGCGTGACTGACTGAGTGACACCTATAGCCAAAGGGAAAGCAGAAATTATTGTTGGGAGCTCTTTATTAGCCTTTACCACACCATCATCTCCTCTCTTGTCACCGATCGAACTGCGCGCACGAGGATCCACTCCTGCTCCCGCTGTCGGCGCCGGGCACGTACGGAGATGTCCAGGTGCAGCTGGCCCCGGCCGGCAGTGCGATCAGGCATAAGGGTTGAGAACTTCTTTTGGACGACTTCTGCTGGAGAACTTTTTGGATCGATGCATGACTCTGTTATGACATGTAATTGAAGCGGGATCTATCAATTGTTAGGCAACAACTGGTTGGGAGATGCTAGCTCCTTCGCTTTCCGCCATGGATACCACTTGGAGCTTCCTCCCGTTTGTCTCTGTTTCGAGATATGGACGTGGCTTTCCGCAGCCGCGCGCCCGCCATATAATGTGTATTGACACCTGATTTTGGCACGATGCAAAATGCAGTAAAGGTGGACTCAAGCGAAAAGCTTGCCGGTTTTGAGTGCTTGTCGAAGACCCAAACAGAGGCAGGAGACGGCCCGGCAAGGAGGCGATCCGGCAAGGAGACGGCCCGGCAAGGAGGTGTTCCGGCAAGGAGACGGCCCGGCAAGGAGGCGATCTGGCAAGGAGACGGCCCGGCAAGGAGGCGTTCCGGCAAGGGGACGGCCCGGCAAGGAGGCGTTCCGGCAAGGAGACGGCCCGGCAAGGAGACGACCCGGCAAGGCGGCCCGGCAAGATACCCTGATGATACTCCCGGGAAGGCGGCGGCTCGTCGAAGACCGGAGATCAAGATGGACGTGAGGAGACGGAAGGCAGCCCATCAAGACGGCCTCTGGAGCGGTACTACCGCCCTCCACAGCGGTACTACCGTTTGAGCGGTACTACCGTGTTTTACTACCGCATCGACTACCGCTTACGAAAAATACTTCTGGAATCCCGAGGACCCCAAGCGGAAGTGGCGCGGCACTCCAGGGCGGTACTACCGCTGGAAGCGGTACTACCGCTTGCCTAGAGCGGTACTACCGCTTGTCGACGCACAGACCCAGGCAGGTTCGGTTTGAATCCGAGTTAGGCTAGAGCTAGGACTCTAGGACGTGAATTGATGTAATTCTCTTGTAAGGAAGGCCTAGATGAATCCATGACTTGTACGGGAAGTCCATCCCCCTCTTAAATAGAAGAGGTGATGGCCGATTGAAAGAACACACAATCGAACAAACACATCTACATCTTTTACCCTACTTTTATCCCTCTCCCTTGTATCTTTCTTCTCGTTCTTCGTTCGTTCTTCGTATTGAAGTGCGGCGATCCTCGAGGCCCTAGGGTCGAGCGAATCGACCTAGGGCAGCCCATCGTCCATCCGTGACTCCTGACGGGTTCCATCCCGGAGAAGCGGTGCGTCGGGTCTCAAAAGCGTCCGCCGGTTTGCTTGCGTACCGCGCTGCCGGACGGACCTCCTTCGACGTGAGCTGCGGTGCATCACCCCCGGCGTCGAGGGTACGCGTGACGCGTTCGTGTGCGAACACACTTTTTGGCGACTCCGCTGGGGACGAAAGATCAAGAATCATCATCAACCATGTCAAATCTTCCCCAGCCCTCAGAAGTTAACGCCGATAACATCATTAAGCCCGGTCTTGATGAGCTATCGGAGGAACATCGCCAGGCCTACGAAGCGCTCAAGAAACAGCGTGAAGAGGCTTTTGAGGCGCTCAAGAAGAAGCGCGAGGAGGAGGATTTGGAGGCGTTTCTTTCAAGTTTCAAGAAGGACCGCCAAGGCAACATCACTCCGATTGGAGAAATCAGGTTACCTCCTCCCATTGATGAACAAGATGAAATCACTATGAGCAAAGTTTTTTCTCCTGAGCAACTGGCTGTGATTGAAAATCTTGTTAGTAAGGGTAATGTGATGGCGTACAATTCTTTCGTGGCAAATACCAATGCTCAGAAAAATATGCCGCCGTCATCTAGTGGTAATGTTGGTGTATCCATTAGCCCAGAAAAACCTAATCCAACTTTATCTATTTCATCGGCACCTCCCATGCAACAACATTACAATTTGCCGATGAATTTTTATCCTAACCAAACCAATCAACTTGTGGCCGCACCTGCATACCCTAATCCTATTATGAGTGTGCCCAATTCGGCGTCTACGCCGAATTACTTTGTCACATCACCTATGAATACAAGCATGTTTGGTCTTCCGCCGAATTATGTTTCGGCGCCTACTCCACAAGTTGCATCACTAGCTAGTTCCCAAGTTGCTCCTATGTCATTGCCACAAGCATCTCCATCTACCTCGGATCCAATTTTAGCCAAATTAAGGGAGGATTTGCATAAGATGTTTCAAGAAACTTTCGGAAACGAGCCGAAAGTAAAGAGTCGTGTGTATCAAAAGCCTTATCCTGAACACTTCGACGCAGTTTTGTACCCTCCAGGTTATAAGGTTCCTGATTTTGTCAAATTTAGTGGAGAGGGCACAAAAACAACTTGGGAGCATGTGAGTCAGTATCTAGCACAGTTGGGTGAAGCAAGTTCCATAGAAGAATTGAAAGTGCGGTTATTTCCCTTATCTTTAACTGGCACCGCATTTTCATGGTTTGCTGCTTTGCCACCTGGCTCAATTCTCTTATGGTCGCAACTAGAGCAAAAGTTTCATGATCATTTTTATAGTGGCGACAATGAGCTTAAGTTATCGCATCTTACATCGGTTAGGCAAAAGCATGATGAATCGGTCACCGATTATGTCAAAAGATTTAGAGATATAAAAAACCGATGCTATAGCTTAGTGATAACCGAAAGAGACTTGGCGGATCTTGTCCTTAATGGTTTGAAAACTCACATTAAGGAGAGGCTAGAAAGTTATGAATTTTTAAATATTAACCAAGTCTTGCAGAAAGCTTTGGCTCAAGAAAGCCGAAGTAAAGAGATTCATAGGTCAACAACCGATCGTCCTAGAATGCATATGCTTGATTATAATGATGAATATTCGGACGATGAAGTTGATGTTTGTACCACTGAATTTGTTTGGTCTTCAAAGGCCAAACCCTATGCATGCGATGCTCTTAAGCCGATTCGTAAGAATCGTGATGAGGAGATGAAATTTACTTTTGATATATCCAAGTGTGATAGAATATTTGATGCTCTCTTGCAAGAAAAGATGATTAGAATATCACACACCATATCGCCGTTTGAGGAGCTGAAACGGCGTGCTTATTGCAAATATCATAATTCATTTTCTCATGCTACTAATGATTGCAATGTTTTTCGGAGACAGATACAATCGGCCATTAATGACGGACGATTCAGTTTTTCTGAGATGCAAGTTGATAGACAGGCCTTCCCAATGAATACCATGACTTTGGAGGGGAAGAAAATGTTAATTCGGCCTAACATAGCCGAATCAGCTAATAAAGACAATATTGTCATTGGTGAGCCCAGGAAGAATAAAGATGGCGACAAGATCTTGGGGAGGCAAGTCGTGCTTGAGAAGCAATCCGATGGTGGAGAGGTAATCAAGATCACCATAAAAAATCCTGCACTCGGGGGGCAACCGCAAGTACAAGAGGATACTCATGTTGAATTTATCAAGCCCAAGAATTCAGAAGTTGACAAGTGTAAAAGGAGTGAAGCTAAGCACAAGCGAATCAAGCCAACTTTTGATATGTTGTTATCTAAATATGCAAGTCAAGCGGCCGGTTCTAGCTCCAATCGGCCATCATATTCAAAACGTTCAAGATCACCTCCGAAGCAAGAGTTTCGACACTATGCAAGGCCATATGGGTCATGGGCACCGGCACCATGGATGTCGCCACCCCCCTATGCGCCATATTACATGGGAGACTTCAATGGAGGATGGGGGCAGCCCCCAATGGCTCCTTATGTTTTTCATATGGGGTGGACAACACCTAGAAGGCCTGCTCACAAAAAGCTTTATTATCCTACACAAGGCCGTTCAAGCCATGGTGCTAATCGGCCAACAAAAAATTCTCCAAGCGAAGCAGAATCTAGGGGTCCTAAATATATTCAACCTAAGTGGTGTCCTCCCGGTCTGTCCAAGACACAAAAAAGGAGATTACAACGTATGAGGAGCCGCGAGAAGGCGGCACATGAAGTAGAAGAGCAAAAGGACGAATTGTTCAATAAAATTCGGCCCGTGGAGCCCACAAAATAAGTGTGGAGGCCTAAACAAAAAGGAAACGCAGATGTCTCTACACTAGCTACAACAGCACCTACGCCACCAAAAAAGGATGATGCAGCCCTTATTACATCGTCCACGCCACCTGAAACATCCCCTTTTATTGAGGAAATTTTAAGTCCAATATACACATTGGGAGATGAAGATGAGATGGAGAATTTTGAATCTACGCCGATTCGGGATGGTGGCAATCGACTTCCAGATATATACTTATCATCTTAAACACAAACATGGCCGATATATGATTATCGCCCTAAGCACATATAAATGGCCGATGGAGTGTTGACATCGTCCTTAGAGCAAGCTCTATGCGAATTATTTTTCGGCACACAAGTTTTGCCGAAAAATAGGGGGGCATGTGTTGACACCTGATTTTGGCATGATGCAAAATGCAGTAAAGGTGGACTCAAGCGAAAAGCTTGCCGGTTTTGAGTGCTTGCCGAAGACCCAAACAGAGGCAGGAGACGGCCCGGCAAGGAGGCGATCCGGCAAGCAGACGGCCCGGCAAGGAGGCGTTCCGGCAAGGGGACGGCCCGGCAAGGAGGCGTTCCGGCAAGGAGACGGCCCTGCAAGGAGGCGTTCCGGCAAGGGGACGGCCCGGCAAGGAGGCGTTCCGGCAAGGAGACGGCCCGGCAAGGCGGCCCGGCAAGATACCCTGATGATACTCCCGGGAAGGCGGCGGCTCGTCGAAGACCGGAGATCAAGATGGACGTGAGGAGAAGGAAGGCAGCCCATCAAGACGGCCTCTGGAGCGGTACTACCGCCCTCCACAGCGGTACTACCGTTTGAGCGGTACTACCGTGTTTTACTACTGCATCGACTACCGCTTACGAAAAATACTTCTGGAATCCCGAGGACCCCAAGCAGAAGTGGCGCGGCACTCCAGGGCGGTACTACCGCTGGAAGCGGTACTACCGCTTGCCTAGAGCGGTACTACCGCTTGTCGACGCACAGACCCAGGCAGGTTCGGTTTGAATCCGAGTTAGGCTAGAGCTAGGACTCTAGGACGTGAATTGATGTAATTCTCTTGTAAGGAAGGCCTAGATGAATCCATGACTTGTACGGGAAGTCCAACCCCCTCTTAAATAGAAGAGGTGATGGCCGATTGAAAGAACACACAATCGAACAAACACATCTACATCTTTTACCCTACTTTTATCCCTCTCCCTTGTATCTTTCTTCTCGTTCTTCGTTCGTTCTTCGTATTGAAGTGCGGCGATCCTCGAGGCCCTAGGGGCGAGCGAATCGACCTAGGGTAGCCCATCGTCCATCCGTGACTCCTGATGGGTTCCATCCCGGAGAAGCGGTGCGTCGGGTCTCAAAAGCGTCCGCCGGTTTGCTTGCGTACCGCGCTGCCGGACGGACCTCCTTCGACGTGAGCTGCGGTGCATCACCCCCGGCGTCGAGGGTACGCGTGACGCGTTCGTGTGCGAACAATGTGTAGTAGAAGTAGTACTCCTACATTACATTTCTCCAAGATAAGAGGGTGGTGCTTGTGCGTACGTGACACTGCCGCTACCGTCCATGCGCTCCAGAATGGTGTTCTGTTAGAAAGGTCACCCTCACCCTCACCCGGCAGAGACGACCTCATGATCGATCATCATTCATCAAGCTGTTGTTCTCATCTTGATTAGAGATATGTACGTAGACAGCTAGCTTGCTAGTACATACATCGCTCAGGTCCATGAATTAGTTCCGCAAGCATTGTGCGTCGTTCTTTACCGATCAGAAAGGAACGTCAGACAGTTCCATAATTTGCTCTCGCTTGGAGCCGTGCACGTGCTTTCTTTTCCATGGAAAATGAGAGCTAGCTGTGTTCATTAGGTAGAGGCAACAAAGTCATCATTTCCAGCAACATGTATGCACCCCTCACCGTTAAAGAGTTGTTGCCGCCACGTCAGTTTTTAATTTCCTATTAGTTCGTAGACAGGAAGAGCAAACAGAGGGTGCTCCTCTCGCTCTAGCCGCTTTAACCAGCTATATGGCACTGGTACGAACCCATCGGGAAACAAGGGTATCAAGAGGTCGTTTTTTTTAAGAGATGGATTTTAGAGCTTCCCATTCGTTTGCTACAAGTTAATTGCTTTGCTTCCAATTGGGACGATGATGCACTACAGGAATGATCTATTATGCCGACGGCCCCCTTCGGCATGGATCCAGTTAAGCCGGCGGCCAGCCGGAAACCGTCGGCATATAATGTCCGTCGGCAAAACAGTACGGCATCCTAGGTGGCATGATAAGAAGAAAGTGCATGCCCCATCTAAGGCGTGTATAAAGATGTGATATTAACTGACCTTTAGTTTTGCAACATAGAATTATTGTTCTTGTAACCGAATTACGACGGGCATTAGCTGGCCTGGACCATTTTAATACTACAACGAGATATAATGGCAGTACAAGAACATGCACCACCACTAGAAAAGGGAAAATCAAGAAGACAACCAAATACTTAAGACTGTTTTAGATAACCACTACAAAGTACAAACAAAACAACCATCAAAGGACCGTGGAAAACATGTATACGACAAGAAATGTCACAAGTTTTGCACTGCTGGAGTAGTCAAAAAGATTTGGTCAGCCAAGCCCACACCATGAGACCTATATATCGATATTGTAGTCGAAGGGTAATGTGCGGCCGACGCAATGCCACAACACCTTCAAGTTGTCGACGTTCAAAAGGCTACATGGAACCGAGACCATCCATGACTCATGACACCATTGTGCCGTTGGAGTGGACAAAAGGCATCCCTTACCTAGATGACA
Organism: Elymus sibiricus; assembly: GCA_039707655.1. Taxonomy (NCBI): domain Eukaryota; kingdom Viridiplantae; phylum Streptophyta; class Magnoliopsida; order Poales; family Poaceae; genus Elymus; species Elymus sibiricus. Next base: position 350,833,214 of record CM077663.1, read on the forward strand.
CGGCAGGGCATCTTCACAATGCACTCCCTATTTTCTACGCTTAAAGTCACAGGTGCAACCAAAGGGCAATTCAACCGAGCCCACCTGCAATCGATGTGCATTGACGGGCAAGGTCATGCAAGGACATGGCCTATTTCACGCACATCCAGTCAAGCATGATAGAAAAAAAGAATTGGCACCCAAAGCGAACAGAACCGAAGGGCGGACACCACCCTGAACCGCTGACACACACCTCACACTATGGACTAGGTTTTCTAAGGACGTCGGATCTACAGCCTGGGGTCGTCTCTTTCTGCCGCCATGCCTTCAGTTGGTTTGCTTCAAAAACAAATAACAATCATGTGAAGAAGGCAACAATGATGCATATATTGTAAAATACTTGTATCAGATCAAAGCCAAAACTTCGAGGTAGCAGCAGGTTCATCACCGAGAACAACGGAGCCGCCATTCGGTTTTGCAGGCTCCTAGCAAGTATAAACAGATATACCTTGTCAACCAACTACCAAACAATCATGCGACCAGGCCTGGATAATTTTTCACCAAGCAAACGAAAGGAAATACCCGAGCACGCGGCCATCGGAAAACAAAGGTTTACGCATTCCAGAATCAGGTAGACCACCGGCTGGCACTCTCTTTCCACCGACACTGCAAGCCACAAACTTTGCCAATTCACATCATATATAAAAAATAATTTATATACAACATCATGTATCACTTCTGCTGGAACGAATATCATACCTTTTGTTGACAGAAGCTGGTGAAGAACGACCCTTATTGCCTTTAGGGGTCGTAAGCTCCTAGAAAAAGGGCATGTGGCAATCGAGTAAAACGAGACAGACGGGATGAATGCAAAGCAATTGGCAGAAACGTCACACCTTAGATTGGCCTTCATTGTGCGCAAGCTCATCGGTATGCTCAGTGTTCGTGAGAGACAACGACGGAATGGATCCAGCGGGTAGTACACCGGTCGATAAGCCAGCACCAGCCTGGGAACTCATATTACTCTCAGACTGTCTGGATGAGTCTGCCTTACGATACAGAACTGCATTTCGCATGATTGTCTCAACATGCAAATCCAGCCTGCTGACTTGGAATGAGGTCACTTTCGTGTCAGGCAAAAAGCTCTTTGAGAAGATAGACACTACAAATCTATGCCTTTGCCCAACCAATACAGTCACTTCTTGGGGCATAGTGTCATCTCCACGGGCCACCCGAATAATATCGTCAAGAGGAACACTGTTGGATTTTCCAGCACGGAGCACGGTAATCAACGACTTGCCAACAAGATCCTTTCCCGCCCTATCAAAGAATACGAATTAAGCCTCTCCCATGTCGTCACGCAAAGTTCTATCTACAACTTCAAAGCATTTCATGTGTGTCATAAGTGCCTCGTCCCAAATAACAAGCGAAGATACCATCAACAACTTACAAAGATGTCGGGGGATGACCCCCGGGTAGGCAACGGAGCCCGAATCCCTTTCGGAAAATCATCAGAGCAAAAAAAGTCCCTCTGGCCGGCTTGCCAGGCACGCCGGCTCCCCAGCACGAGCCGGCTCGGCGTGGCAACCCGGCCTGGCCGGCTGGCCCATGCCGGCTGGCCGCGAGGCGGCGAAGCCTTAGCGACGAAGCAAGCGGTGCTACAGCGCTCCTCCCTTTACCCTGACAGAGCAGGTGAGACTGCAGCTTTTCTCGCGCCCCCGCCCGAGGCGGGCGGTGTCAGTGAGGCACGGTCCTGTAGAAACGGCGGCGCCGACCTCCCTCTGACGATGGACAAGACGCGCCACAGTGCCTCGAACCCAGACTGACGGGACAAGACCCTTCACGATGCCCGCGCCAGGCAGGTGCGGCGCACCTGGCGACCCGGCACCCGGCGACCCGGCATCCCGGCATCTGGCGACCCGGCGACCCGGCGACCCGGCCACCGGATCCTGGTCAATGACACCAGGGGCCCGCGCCTCTGGTACGTTACCGTTGTAACCCTGGGGGTCGGCCTATAAGACCCCCAGGGAGGCCTCCGTGCAGAGAGGTCGGGTTTTAGTGGCTGAGAGTTCGAGCTAGTGCGGTAAGGTCAGTTATCACCCTAGCTAGCTCTCTCCAGATCACGAACACTCGCACAGGAGAGGCAGAACAGTGGCTTAGCCCCTTCTACCTCCTCCGTCCAAACAGCTCCAGGAGCGACTCTGTAACCTCTGTGCTTATCAGCTCACACGGCAGGAGTAGGGGTGTTACCTCTCCGGAGGGCCCCGAACCTGGGTACGTCTTGTGTCCCGCACTCACTTGTACCAACCTCGCCTCCGGAACCCACCGGCGTCCTATCGTAGCCCCACCTCGTAAGCCATCTCATGGCATCTGCCGTGAATCACGCACCCCCAGCGAGAATACCACGACAGTTGGCGCCCACCGTGGGGCTGCTCGGGGCATCGGCCGGAGTCAAGTTCCGGACGAGGCCCTTCACCAGCTCCGGCGAGCGCATCGTGCACGGTTTGGTCCGTGCGCCCCGCACGGCCAAACCGGACGGCTGCAGCGCTGCGCTGGGCGCGGACGTCGCCGGCCCCGCAGGCTGCTTCGTCGTCCCCTTCGGCGCACTGCGCGTCTTCATCGCGCTCGTCCCCGACGTGTTTCCCAGCGAAGTGTGCAACTGCGCCGACTCGCCCGTTCCCGTTAGCCGCGTCGTCCCCGACGACGTCGCTGCTCTCTGCGTTCACGCGGAGGTGCTCACCATCGGCACCAGTTCCGGCTCCCCGCGCGCCAAGGAGAAGGCTGCCGCGGCCGCCGCCTTGGCTACAGCTCCGCCTCGCCGGATTGACCCGCTCCACGACACGATCCGGAGTCTGCAAGCCCCCATCACGCCTGACGCCGACGCGGCTGCTGCAGCGGCCCAGCTCAACGAGGGCCGCCAGCATCTGCTGCTCGAGGCCACGGAGCTTGCGGCAATCCGGCGCTGGCTGGAGTCCGCCCAGCGAGAATTCGACAGCGCGCATGGCCTCACTCCGCCTGCCGTCGAGCCGAGCCATCCGGCTCCGCCTCAAGAAGAACCGGGGACCCGGAGAGGGCTCTCCGGGATGCGCGGTAGACGTCTTCGCACGCCACTAGCGCAAGCCGCTCTGGCCGGCACCGGTCCGGCCGGAGCCGGCACAACCGCGCCACCACCGCTGGAGACGGCAACGCTGGCGAAACGGCCGGCGACGGCCGGGTTCAGCAGCCGGAGCCTCCCGCGCGGCCGGCTCGGCGGCCCGAGCCGGCCCCGGAGGCTCCTGCTCCCCGCGGTCCCGTGACTGACCGAATCGGCCTCCGCGTTCCCGTGGCTGACCGGCTCAGCCCCCGCGAGCCCTACGACGAAAGCGACGCCCGTCACCGCATCGACCGGCTGGCGCGCTCCACGGCCCTGGAGGAGGAAAGCTCTGTTGGCCCGGCGTGCTTCGGCCCCCGCATTCGCGAATAACCCTTCCCCCAAAGGCTTCTCGCTACCCCGCGACTCGCCAAAATACACCGGCGCCACCAAGCCGGAGGACTGGCTAACCGACTACACCACAGCTGTCGGCATAGCCGGCGGCAACCGGCGTGTGGCCGTCCGTTACGCCCCCCCTCATGCTGCTCGGTTCGGCCCGGACGTGGCTCAACAGCCTCCGTGCCGGCAGCGTGAACTCCTGGCTGGATTTCGAAGACGCGTTCGTCCGCAACTTCACCAGCACCTACACGCGACCCGACAAGCCTCGCCAGCTCTCCATGTGCGTCCAGAAGCCGGGCGAGCCCCTGCGCGACTTCCTCACGCGGTGGACGGAGCTTCGCAACTCCTGCGAAGGGGTCCACGAGGTCCAGGCCGTCCAATACTTCATCGACGGATGCCTAGACGGCACTCTGGTCAAACACCGGCTGGTGTGCGACGAGCCGGAGACCCTGGCGGAGCTCATGGCCGTGGCGGACAAGTACGCTACGGCCGACTCCGCGATGGATGTGAAGATCACGATCGGCGCGGACGGCAAGCTTCTCCCGGCCCAGTCGGCTCCCCCCAAGCCGGCTGGCGACAACAGCTAGCGCCGGCAAGACGGCAACAACAACGGCAAGCGCCGGAGCGACCAGCCGGCGCCTCGCTACGACCACCGGCAAGTCGCTGCCGTGGAGAGGGAGCAGCCGGCCGAGCAAGGCCCCAGCCAGCGCCCGCGCACCGGCAAGGCCGTCTGGCAGCCCAAGCCGACCTTCGAGCAGATGCTCGACACCCCCTGCAAAAACCACAGCGGCACGAAGCCATCGACGCACACGCTCCGGCAGTGCAGCTTCACGCAGCGCTTCTTGAAGGGCAACCTTCCGCCCCCGCCGCCTGGAGCCGGCTCGCAGTAGCCGCCGCTGCCGCCGCCTCCGCCGCCACCCGGCGCCCTCGCCGACAACCCTTTCCCGCGCTCGGACGCATCCTACGTCGTCTTCACCAGCGAGGGGGATGACAAGCACGCCAAGGGCAAGCACTCGGCCGAGGTGAACGCCGTCGTCCCTCCGGTTCCCCAATACATGCACTGGTCCGACCGACCGGTGAGCTGGACCCGGAAGGATCACCCGGCCGTCATGCCCACGCCGGGCGGCTACGCCCTCGTGCTCGACCCCACCTTTGTCTCCGAGAAGCGCACCTGCCGCTTTTCGCGGGTGCTGATCGACGGCGGCAGCAGCATCAACATCCTCTACCGCGACACGATGACCAAGCTCGGCATCGAGGCGCGACAGCTGGAGCCGACCCGGACAGTGTTCCACAGCATCGTGCCGGGACACTCCTCCTCCCCGATCGGCCGGCTCCGGCTCGACGTCCTTTTCGGCTCCAGCAGCCATTTCCGCCGCGAGCCGATCTGGTTCGAGGTGGTCGACCTGGCCAGCCCCTACCACGCGCTGCTGGGCCGGCCCGCGATGGCCAAGTTCATGGCGGTCCCCCACTACGCCTACCTGAAGTTGAAGATGCCGGGTCCCAAGGGCCTCATCACCATCATCGTCGACTACAAGAAGTCCCTCGAGTGCGCCAAAGCCGGCTCCCAGCTGGCCGAGTCGCTGGTCATCGCCGAGGAGAGGCGCCAGCTCGACAGGATCGTGGCGCTGGTTAACGCGCAGTCGGCTGTGCCGGCTCCGCCCAAGCCGGCCGACGAAGCCTCCTTCAAGCCGGCCAAGGACACGAAGCGGGTCCCGCTCGACCCGGCCGACCCCAGCTCCAGCAAGTACGTCGTCGTGGGTGCCGGCCTCGACAGCAAATAGGAAGGCGAGCTCGTCGATTTCCTCCGTGAGAATCTGGACATCTTCGCATGGTCTCCCAAAGACATGCCGGGTGTCCCGAGGGAATTCGCCGAGCACAAACTTCACGTCCGCAAGGACGCCAAGCCCATCCGGCAGCCGCTGCGCCGTTTCTCCGAGGAGAAGCGAAGAACCATCGGCGAAGAGATCGCCCGGCTGCTCAAAGCCGGGTTCATCATGGAAGTTTTCCACCCCGAATGGCTGGCCAACCCGGTCCTCGTCCTGAAGAAAAACGGTACTTGGCGCATGTGTATCGACTACACCAGCCTGAACAAGGCATGCCCCAAGGACCCGTTCGCTCTGCCGCGGATTGACCAAGTCATCGACTCCACAGCCGGCTGCGAGCTCCTGTCCTTCCTGGACGCCTACTCCGGCTACCACCAGATCAAGCTAGACCCGGCCGACGCCCTCAAGACGTCCTTCATCACGCCCTTCGGGGCGTATTGCTACATCACCATGTCGTTCGGGCTGAAGAACGCCGGCACCACCTTCCAGCGCTGCATGCAGAAATGCCTGCTGCCCCAGCTCGGCAGAAATGTGCATGTCTACGTCGACGACATCGTGGTGAAGACCAAGCAGCACCTCACGCTCCTGGCCGACCTCAAGGAAACCTTCGCCAATCTGCGCCGGTTTCGGATCAAGCTCAACCCGGAGAAATGCGTCTTCAGCGTGCCGGCTGGCCAGCTCCTCGGCTTCCTCGTCTCGGCGCGCGGCATCGAGGCCAACCCGGAGAAGATCAAGGCAATCGAGCGCATGCGCAAGCCGACCTGGCTGCGCAACGTCCAGAAGTTCACCGGCTGCTTGGCCTCTCTCAGCCGGTTCGTCAGCCGGCTGGGAGAGAGGGCCCTACCCCTGTATCAGCTGATGAAGAAGACGGCGGCGTTCGAGTGGAGCGACCAGGCGGACGAAGCCTTCCGCGACCTCAAGCGCATGCTGTCAACCGCGCCCGTCCTGGCCGCGCCGGCTGAGAAAGAGCCACTCCTGCTATACATCGCCGCCACCTCTCGCGCGGTCAGCACGGTGCTGGTCGTCGAGCGCCCGGAGGAGGGCAAGGTGCAGCCGGTCCAGCGTCCGGTGTACTACCTCAGCGAGGTGCTCTCCGCCTCCAAGCAGAATTATCCCCACTACCAGAAGATGTGCTACGGCGTGTACCTTGCCGCCAAGAAGCTGAGGCAGTACTTCCAAGAGCACGCCATTACCGTGGTGAGCACGGCCCCCATCGGCGAGATCGTGGGCTGCCGGCATGCCTCTGCCCGGGTGGCCAAGTGGGCCCTCGAGCTAGCCGACCACACAATCCTCTACGAGCCGCGCACCACCATCAAGTCCCAAGCGCTGGCCGACTTCCTCGTCGACTGGACCGAGACGCAATACCTGCCGCCGGCGCCGGAGTCGACTCACTCGCGCATGCACTTTGACGGCTCCAAGATGCGCAACGGCTTGGGAGCCGGCATCGTGCTGTCGTCCCCCAAGAACGACCGGCTGCGGTACGTGCTCCAGATCCATTTCGCCGCCTCCAACAACGTCGCCGAGTACGAAGCTCTCGTACACGGCCTCCGGCTGGCCAGGGAGATCGGCATCCGGCGCATCCTCTGCTACGGCGACTCGGACCTGGTGGTGCAGCAAGTTTCCGGCGATTGGGACGCCAAAGACGCCAACATGGCCAGCTACCGTTTCCTGGTCCAGCAACTCTCCAGCGGGTTCGATGGTTGCGAGTTCCTTCACGTCCCACGCGCTGACAACGAGGCAGCCGACGCCTTGGCCAAAGTAGGCTCCACCCGGCAGGCCATCCCGGCCGGCGTCTCCCTCGAGCACCTGCGGAAGCCGTCCATCAAGCCGTCTCCCGAGTCGGAGTCCATCTTCGTCCCGGGCGACCCCTGCGCGCCCCCACCCGGCCCTGGGATTCCCGGCCCAAGCTCGAGGACTGCCAGCACCAGCCCGGGGACTGCCGTCTCCAGCTCGGGGGCTGCCGTCCCCAGCTCGGGGGCTGCCTGCTCCAGCCCGGAGACTGCCGGCTCTGGCTCGGGGGCTGCCGTCCCGGGTCCCATCCCGGCGACCGTCCTCACGGTGGTCACGGCGCCCTCCTGGGCTCAGCCAATCCTTGCCTTCTTGGAAGATGGCAAACTTCCCATCGACGAAACCGAAGCCCGGCAAGTGCAGCGGCGCGCGTCTGCCTACGGCATCATCAACCACGAGCTCGTCAAGCGCAGCACGACGGGCGTTTTCCAGCGCTGCATCGAGCAGAACAAAGGGATCGAGATCCTCCTCAACATCCACCAGGGCGAGTGCGGGCACCACGCCGCCTCGAGATCCCTGGTGGCCAAAGCATTCTGGCACGGTTTTTACTGGTTCACGGCCCTGCAAGACGCCGAGGAACTGGTCCTCAAGTGCGAGGGCTGCCAACGCTTCAGCAAGCGCAGCCGCCAGCCGGTTTCGGCCCTCCGAACCATCCCGATCACATGGCCCTTTGCCGTCTGGGGACTCAACATGGTGGGGCCCTTCAAGACCGCCCGAGGCGGCATGACGCATCTCCTCGTCGCCAGGCCGATCAAGAAGCTCGACGGGCCCACGGCCGTCCGATTCATCAAGGATATCGCGGTTCGCTACGGCATGCCGCACAACATCATCACCGACAACGGCACCAACTTCGCCAAGGGCGCGCTGGCTCACTACTGCTCTGCATCCGGCATCCGGCTCGACTTGGCCTCCGTCGCCCATCCCCAGTCGAACGGCCAGGTCGAGCGGGCAAACGGCCTCATCCTAGCCGGCATCAAGCTGCGACTCGTCGAGCCGCTCGTGCGCTCACCTGGCAGCTGGCTCGACGAGCTGCCGGCCGTCCTCTGGAGCCTCCGGACGACGCCGAACCGCTCCACCGGGTTCACCCCGTTCTTCCTCGTCTACGGAGCTGAAGCCATCATTCCAACCGACGTCGAGTTCGACTCACCCCGGGTGGCGATGTACACCGAAGCCGAAGCAAAAGAAGCACGCGAAGACGGCGTCGATTTGCTCGAGGAGGCGCGCCTCCTGACCCTCAGCCGGTCCGCCATCTACCAACAAGGCCTGCGCCACTACCACAGCAAGAAGATCAAGCCCCTCGCGTTCCGCGAAGGCGACCTCGTACTCCGGCTCGTCCAGCGAACAGCCGGGCAGCACAAGCTGGCCTCCCCCTGGGAAGGCCCCTTCATCGTCAGCAAGGCTCTCTGCGACCGGAACGCATACTACCTCATCGACGCGCAGAAGCCGAACAAGCGCAAGAGAGATGCAGCCGGCGAGGAGTCCAGCCGGCCCTGGAACGCGGAGCTCCTCCGTCCGTTTTACAGTTAAACCCATGTATGTATGCATCACCATCTTTTGGACTTAATCAAAGCAGGCAGCTCCCCCGTTCTTATGTCTCCTGCCGAGTCGGCGTAGCCGGCTCGGGGGCTCGGGGGCTCCCTTTTTCCCGCTTTATTCTGTGTCTACACACAACCATGTTTTTTCTAATTCCCCCACAGAGTCGGCATAGCCGGCTCGGGGGCTCGGGGGCTAGCCGGCTAGACCACGCCCCGTCTTTTTTCCCTTAGTCCGTCTCGGAGTGTACAATCCGCCAAAGCCCTCTCTTCGCCAGCCAGAGCCGGCTCCCGGCTGTCCGGCCGGCAAGAGCCAAAGGCCGGAAGCATCGTTACGCAAGAACGACTAAGGAGATAGCCGGCACGGCCAACCCGGCTTAACCCGTTTTATCTCGCCTGTTCGCCGCATGACCGGCTGTGCGCCAGGCGGCCTCGCCGCCTGCCGCCAGCCGGCCCAGTGGGTGTTTCGCTCGCGCTCAACGTCCGAAAAAGCCTAAGTACTGTGCGTTCGCTCTCAAAGCCGAGTTCCCGTCCTAGCCACAGTCCGCAACCCGGCTGTCCGGCTAGCGGGAAGGAAGCCCAGAGAAACAACAAACAGGAAAAGGTCCAAGGCCGAACAGCAAAAAGTGAAATCACCACGACAGTTGGCGCCAAATCACATGCCAAATTTATATATAGCATGGGACTTCGGCCACGAGTTCATTACATTGAACTACACCCCCAGTGGGTGGACCTACTACCTAACAAAAGTTTGAGCACAGAAAAAACAAAGGCCCTAAGCGGCACCCGCGTCGTCTCCGGCCGATGTCGGCCCAGCCAAGGTGGACGCAGCCGCCGGGTTGGGTCCAGCGCTCTCCGCCGTCCTCTCCGCCGTGGCGTCGTCGTCCGCGTCAGTCTCATCGTCGGCATAGGCGCCCGTCTCGGCCGAGCTGCCGTCCGGGTCGTCGAGCAGAAGGCCGAGCGTGTCGGCGGGGAGCTCCTCGCCGTCTTCCGTCCGCTCGACGATGAACTCGTCGTGCGGGGCGAACGCTGCCAAGTAGCTGGCCCGCCCGGCGATCCGCTGCGCCCGCGCCGCCAAGTCCTCCTCCGCGCCGGCCCGCTGCGCCACCAGACGGTCGAGGTCCACGCCTGGATACCACGACACGACGAAGCGCAGCGCCGTCTCCGCGCCGGCCCGGGCCGCGGAGGCCCTCCACGCACCAAGTCGCTCTACGCCGGCCTCCAGCCACCGCGCCAGCCAAGTGACGCTGTTCGGTGCCACCGCGCTTGGCCAGAGGCCGCTCGCCATGCCCAAGCCGGCTTCGAACAGGCGGCGCATCTGCTCCTCCACGGCCCGAAGACGGGCCTCGCCGGCAAGAACAAGCTCCGAGAAGGACCAGGCGGCGTACGCGTCGATCTCCGCCCCCAGCTCGCGCTGCTCGGCTCGGTGGGCGTACACGGCCGCATCAGCCGCCTCCTGTGTCTCCGAGAAGACTCCTGGCAAAGGAAAGAAACAAGTCAGTCAAAGAAGGCAACTTGCCGGCTTCGCCAGCTGGCCCGAAGAAAGAAATGATACTTACGGGCGAAGGTCTCGTCAAGGTGCTGCGCCTCGCCCAGCATCCCGCTCTCCCGGATCTCCGACGCACAAGCCTGGGCCTCGAGATCCTTCTCGAGCTGGGCGATCTTCCTGCCGGCGTCCGCCAGCTCCTCGGCCGCCTTGCCGCGCTCCTCCGCCAACCGGCCCAGCTCCGCCTGATGGGCCTCCTCCGCCCTGGCCTTCTCAGCCACCATCCGGTCCACCTCGGCCTCGAGCCGGTCGCGGTCGCCGACGGCGAGGTCGCGCTGCTGGCCGGCTTCCGCAAGCCGGCCTCGAAGGCCTGGCACCTCGGCCGCATCGGCTGCGCGACAAGATTCCCGGTCAGATGCCGGAAGCAAGGATTAGAAGAAAAAGTCAAGGCTCTAAGATTCGACCCGGCTGCTCTGCAGTCCGGCCCGAATCTCGGGGGCTACACCCAGTGGGTGCGCTGGCGCGCACCCACTGAAGGCACGAAGGCATACCTTGGACCCGATGCAGCTCCTCCTCCGAGGCGGCGAGCCGGGTTCTGGCCTCGCGGTACCGTTCCCGGAGCCGGTTGAACGCGCTGGCCCCCAGGTCGTACAGATGCTGCGCGCAGACAGAAGATTAAGATACGCAAAATACGGCCATAAGATTCGACACGGCTGCTCCGCAGCCCGGACGAACCTCGGGCGCTACACCCAGTGGGTGCGCTGGCGCGCTGCCACTGATTCAACAATCAAGATAGAAGAAAAAGCTCACCGCGATCGCCTGCTCCAGCTGCCGTGCCCGGTCCAACTCCTCCCGGAGGAAGGCCTGCAGGTGCTCGTCCCGGCCGCGAAGTTGCGAGCGCAAGGCATCCGCCGCATCGTCCTCCTGGGTTCGCGGCCCCACCACGGCCTCGCTGGAGCTTGCCCACGGAAGCTGAAGTGCGGTCCCGGTGCCGGATCCGCTTCCACCCGGCCGCTCGGGGTCCATGGCGGCTTGGGGCGGCACGACCACCAGGGTGCCGGTGCCACCTGCCGCGGCCCCCGCGGCCGGCGTCGGCTGCGCTTGGCCGGATGGCGCGGAGTCCGCCTTGCGCCTCTCCCCGCCGTCCTCGCCTCTCTCCGCCGGGTTGGCTCGGGGCGGCGTGTCCACGACGATCTCCTCGTCAACGTCCGACCCGCCGCCGGCCGGCTCCGCCCTCGTCTCCGGATCGCCCGCTCCCGCCGGCTGCGGCTCAATGACCGTCACCGCCGGCGCCGAGCCCGTCTCCATCTCCGGCCAGGCCGGATCCGCGGTAGGCCTGGCCCGCGTCGCGGAGACCCTCTCCCATGCCTGGGCCGAGGCCTCCCACATCGCCTTCTCGGCCTCAGCCCGGTCCCGCCAGGCGGCATGCGTCGCCGCCTCAAGATCCTGGCCGGACTGGCGGGCCTCGAGTTCTTCCTCCCCGGACCGACTCGGCGGAGGGTCGACGGCGCTGCTCCTGGTCTTCCTCCAGGTGACCTCGCCCGCCGCGGCCTCTGTCGCCGCCACCGCCAAGTCAAGAGCCGACCTGTGCATGGCGGATAGGCATAAGGAAGAAAAAGGATAATCCACAAGACGACAGTTGGCGCCCCACAAATAAGGCATGGAGCACTTACCCAATGACCGTCGGGGGCTCCCGCCTCGGCCCTATGGACGGGGCGAGCCGGCGCTTCTTCTTCACGACGGCCCTCGCGCGCGCCGGCTCCGCCGCCGGGCGTTTCGTGGCCGGTCTCGCCTCGACCACCTCCTTCCCGTGCGGCCGGCTGGCGGTCACCGCCGCGCGAGCCGGCCCGGCGCCAGCCGCCTTCCGCAGTCGTCTTGGGGGGTCGACGCTGGCGTCCTCCCCAGCCGAGGGCGCTGCACCGTGGGTGTCGGTCAGGCTCTCCTCGTCGTCATCCGGGCAGTCCCGCAGTAGATCTGGAGGCGAAGACTTACCTGCAACCCGCGACCCGCTGGCTGCGGCGTCGGCCAGGCGCGCCTCGACGGCCCCCTCCTCCGCCTCGGCGCCGGCTTCCTCCACATCCGAGTCGGGCAGGTCGGCCAGCAGGATCTGGGCGTTCGGCCCGTCGTGGTTCCGCTGGCTGGCGAATAGCTACGGCCATCCCGCGGCGTTAAGACGCAAGAATAACGTTGAAGCGGCAAAATATAAAGACCAGGGACTCACCGCGGGCGCCGGGTTCTCCCGGTGATAAGGCGCCTGCCCGAAGCTCCACTCCCCCTCCTTCAGCGCGGCCTTGGAGATGTAGTTGACCCGCTGGACGATCCCAGCCGGCGTCAGCTCCTTGGTCGACATCCGGGTCGGGTCGTGCCGGCCGCTCATGTCGCCAATCCGGTGTGCCCGGCGCTGCAACGGCAGAACCCGGCAGGCGATGAAGGCCGCGATGAGATCAGCCGGCTTCAGCCCTTCGTTCTTCGTCAGCTCCCTGACCCGGCCGCAGATCTTCTCCATCTCCTTTGACGGCTCCTTGGGGCGGTACCCCCAATTCGGCTTCTCGAGCGGCGGCGCATCAAAGAACGGCGGAAGGTTGATGACGTCGACAGCCGGGTCGGCGTTCCGGACGTAGAAAAACGTCGACTGCCACTTCTTGGCCGAGTCCTCAAGCGGCAGCTTGGGAAACGGCCCGTTTGGCCGGCCGGTGACCACCGCTGCGCCGCAGTCGGACATGGCGCCGGCTGACGCTCCCTGCTGCTTGAGGAAGAACATCATCGCCCACAGCTCCATGGTCGGCAGCATCCCGAGATAGCCTTCGCAGAGCGTGGCAAAGCCGGCTACCTGCAACACGGCGTTGGCGCCGAGATGATGCGGCTGCAGCCCGAAGAAATCGAGCCACGCGCGGAAGAAGAGACTCGCGGGGAGGCCGAGCCCGCGCTCGAAGTGCGAGAAGAAGACCACATGCTCGCCCTCCTGCGGCGCCGGCACCCTCTCCGGGCCCGGCGCGCGCGCGAGCAGCGCCTCCGCCGGCGGCAGCCGCTTCGTGCGGCGGAGGTACCGGATGTTTTGCTCCGTCATGATGGAGCCCTCCCAAGAGCCTTTCGGCAGCGCCTTTGGGGAGGGTTTTCCGCGGGCGGCGAGATTCGGCGATGGAGAGGAGGAAGAGAGGAGGAGGGCGGCGCGCTGCGGGCTTTGGGTCGCGGCGTGCAGCAGGCGTGGGCGAGGCGACGACGGCGGCAGCACTTCGCTCGGGCACGGCGGAGAAGGAGAGGAAGCAGAGGAGGAGCAAGGGGCAGGGGTGCGAGCGCGGGCGTCTCCGTCGCACTCCCCCCTTCTCGTTTATAACCACGCGAAATCGTGGGGGAGTGGGATCGGCTGCGCCCGCAATCTCCACTCCCCCACACTGCGCGCGCGCGTTCCCCACGCGCAGTAACTACGCGGGGAAGCGCAATCGCCAACGGTCGCCGCAGTGAATCCCCCGCGCGCGGGCCGAGGGCGTGCAGTGGCGGGCCCGAGCCGTGGTCACGTCCCGTCGCGCGCGTGGGCTGGCAGGTCTCGCCCACCGCAAGGCCGCACGTGGCAGCCCGTCGAGCTGCGGCGGGCGCAAATCGGCGTACGAAGCAAGACCCATCTGGCAGGCGTTTCCGTTTACCGCTCAGGCCGGGGTGCCGCGACCCGGCCCCCGGAGGCCGGCCCCCCCAGCGGGTGTTCCCGGCGTCCGCCGCCGCGAAGCCGGCAAGCTGCCAGGCGAAGCCGCCCGGCCGGACTCCGACGCTTCATCGACAGAGCCGGCTCCTTAGGGTGGTAAGCTGCAAAGGCTCCCCTGCCTGAAGCCGGTGAACCTTCACAGCTTCGGGGACTACTGTCGGGGGGATGACCCCCGGGTAGGCAACGGAGCCCGAATCCCTTTCGGAAAATCATCAGAGCAAGACAAGTCCCTCTGGCCGGCTTGCCAGGCACGCCGGCTCCCCAGCGCGAGCCAGCTCGGCGTGGCAACCCGGCCTGGTCGGCTGGCCCATGCTGGCTGGCCGCGAGGCGGCGAAGCCTTAGCGACGAAGCAAGCGGTGCTACAGCGCTCCTCCCTTTACCCTAACAGAGCAGGTGAGACTGCAGCTTTTCTCGCGCCCTCGCCCGAGGCGGGCGGTGTCAGTGAGGTGCGGTCCTGTAGAAACGGCGGCGCCGACCTCCATCTGACGATGGACAAGACGCGCCACAGTGCCTCGAACCCAGACTGACGAGACAAGACCCGTCACGATGCCCGCGCCAGGCAGGTGCGGCGCATCTAGCGACCCGGCACCCGGCATCCCGGCATCTGGCGACCCGGCGACCCGGCCACCGGATCCTGGTCAATGACACCAGGAGTCCGCGCCTCTGGTACGTTACCGTTGTAACCCTGGGGGTCGGCCTATAAGACCCCCAGGGAGGCCTCCGTGCAGAGAGGTCGGGTTTTAGTGGCTGAGAGTTCGAGCTAGTGCGGTAAGGTCAGTTCTCACCCTAGCTAGCTCTCTCCAGATCACGAACACTCGCACAGGAGAGGCAGAACAGTGGCTTAGCCCCTTCTCCCTCCTCCGTCCAAACAGCTCCAGGAGCGACTCTGTAACCTCTGTGCTTATCAGCTCACACGGCAGGAGTAGGGGTGTTACCTCTCCGGAGGGCCCCGAACCTGGGTACGTCTTGTGTCCCGCACTCGCTCGTACCAACCTCGCCTCCGGAACCCACCGGCGTCCTATCGTAGCCCCACCTCGTAAGCCATCTCATGGCATCTGCCGTGAATCACGCACCCCCAGCGAGAATACCACGACAAAAGATCAGAGCCTTTCTAATATCACATTGTGTATCATCATCGATAAGAGTAAGTATCTTAAAGAGAGAGTGAGCAGTCCTTCCGCCAGGCACCAACAACGATGCAATGCCCGATGACGCAACGGTAAGCACTATCTTTTTCTCCCCACTAAGTTTAGCACATATTGCACTCCACAGGTAAGTCTTCCCAGTACCACCGTACCCAGAGACAAAGAAGAAACCTGGTTCCCCCGCCTGCACACACTTTACAATTTTCTTATAAGCAACTGATTGGTCCTCATTTAGACTATCAAACATAACCAAGGACTGTTTAGCAGAGCACATGCATCATAATACAACTCCTCATGAATTAGGTGATTTTCATCAAACCGTTCACCCTCGCCAGAGCGAGATGGCATGTTAAAATTTCTAATATTAGAACCATGTTTCAAAAAAATACCAGCCAACTCATCAAGAAGCATATCTCTCAATCTCTCGGAAGAACAACAACATAGTTTGGATTACCCAGAGCACGACGTAACCCATGTTGGATATCGCCGTACATGCTAACACAATAACGTTCAAAGAAAACCAGCTCATCCTTGATATAACAATGCATGAGCATAGTCACAAACAATTGTCTAAGTCAATTCCCAAACCCCCAGACAACTGCTTCATCAAACGCTATGTACCACTCATTATCATCTCCTAACAAACCACGCGCAACACATGCCTCTTTAAAGGTATGATAAAGACGACCAGCATATGTTGGGACATGTTCGTAAGACATAGCCCCCCTAGCAATCATCAAAAGCATGCACAACTAATACAACTCACCACTCAAAGGATGTACATAATATATGCGACCAATCTTTTCACCCCCACCCCTTGGATACCACGACCTACTTTTAGCGTCCCACGTCCAAGCAACTGGAAAATGACAATATGTAGATGACCGAGCCTCTTCAAACATCACATTCGCAACAAACCAATCGGTAAGCATAGTCTTTTACAAGAAGTCAGAATCAACAATTTTAGTGAGATCAGCACTAACACATAGTAGTATTCAGTCCAGGCATATGAACAGTCAACCTTTGAACGGATGGCATTTTAAAGTGTATTTCAAACCCAAATATGCGCCATAGTGCATCGTACTCACATATATAACGACATATCAGGTACTCCTGAACCTCATCTATCATACGACAACCAGATGCATTCAACCTTTTTAGCCTTTCTAACATGACCTTAGAGTAATCAGCACCCTTGGTGACATACTTGAAGATATATTTCATCACTTATGTCTTATTACACCACTCTACATTTATATGGCCCTGAAACTTCTTGAGCATCACCATATTATGAGAAACAACATGCCCGTTGGGCCAGGTCGGTATAGTGGCGGCTTGTGATGTTACATTCAAGATGGGCCGTGTCATTGAAGATGAGCCAGACAAGGCGGCTACCAAGTAAGCCGCCTGGCGGCCCAACACATGAAGATGGCGACTCAAGGCCCAAGAGGCAGAAGACACCAAAAGTTTCCTTACTTGAGATGCAAGGCGTGTTAGAAACATAATAAGTCACGAGTTGTAGTGCGACTCAGACTCTATTGTAAAGCCCAGGGTCTCGACCTGTATATAAAGGCGAGACCCTAGGGACAAAAGACTTAAGTTACAAACCCTCGAGATCTAGGTTAGCGATTCCGCACCCTTGTAATCGAGATCATCTTCGTCAATACACACAAAGCAGGACGTAGGCTATTACCTCCATCGGAGGGGCCAAACCTGGGTAAACTCGTCTCTCATTCCCGATCAACCCCTTTGAGTCGCCACCTAGCGGCGATGGCCTCACACCTATGTCCTTGCACGAGGACATCTGCCGTGACAAAACCACGACAGTTGGCGCCCACCTTGGGGCCCTCGCCCGGTGGAGTTGAGTTCTCGAAGGGAGCCCTTCCAGGGTTCGGGAGATTCCCGGTTGGTCAGATGACCAAGAGCCGCCGCGGCAATCGCTACATCGACGATTCAGGCTGGGGCCCCGAGGCCGACTCAATTGAGTACGGGTACCGGGTCCCCTTCGGCAAAATCGACATCTTCATCACCAAGATCGGCGCGTCGGTGCCCGAGTCGGACATCCGCACCAACATCGATCGTTGAGCCGGCTCGGCGCGCCCAACTCGGCCAACATCAAGCCGGCCGTCGTCACGTCTTCGTCGGCTTCACCCAGGGAGTCAGCCTATCGGATGAGCTGGCTTCCAGTGGGAACACCCTCGTCAACTCAGATGGCGAGTCGCCATAGGAGATACCGAGTCAATCTGTCCTCTTTATGATGGCAGACTTGGGGTCTCGTTGGAGACTGAGACCCCCTAGGAATTTCATGAGTCGCCTCACCAAGTCGCTGTCTATATGGCAGGAACCACGGCGGCTCCAGATCCGTCCGCAGCTGGTGCGGCGGGAGGCTCTGGTAGGCAGGGCAAAACGCCGGCTTAGGCCATGGCGGATCTAATGGCAGAGATGGCGAAAGTTGTGGGGACTCCCGTTACCCCGGAAAATCAGGAAGAGCGCAACACAGAATTAGCCAAGCTTCGTGAGCAGATGACCAAGGTACAAGAGAAAATTGATGCTGAGAACGCCCGGATGGCAGAATTGCAGGCTCGTATACATAATGAGTCGGAGCGCCTTAATGCCGAGGCCTGGCAACTAGGGCTTCATCGAGATGCCTCTGAGGCGGTTTACGAGAGGAGACGCCGGCGCGGGCTGCCACCGAACCTTGAGCCACAACAACTCTTTACAACCCCACAACAGACACTGGGGGCTGGACAGCCGCTCGGAAATCAACGGGACGAGACGGCTCAACCACCGCCGGCTCACGCACCACTCCGATGCTTCCAGGCGCCACGGGGTCACTTTTCCAACCGTGTTGACAACATGCTGGCAGCAACCCGGAACTTGGAAGTGCTACCTATCCATGGAAACACCCCTATCGAGATTGAGGCCAGAAACGCCATTGAGATGTTGAAGACAGCAGGCACAGTACTCTTATAGCCGCGATTGGATGCATTCCACACCATGTGCCAGCCGCAACAAGGATCGCCATGTGGAATCCCCGGCTGTTTCTAGCAGCGGACACAGGCAACGGCCCCAGGTTTCTCCGAGCCGGCCAGTGTTATAAGACGCCCAGGCAGTTGTCGATGCGGCCAGAGCAGCACGACAAGCAGAGGCGGAAGCGGCAATGATGCGGGCGACTCAACAACCCCAACACCAACCAGCTAACGTGGGGGCTAGAGTTAATAGCAGGACGATTGGGATTCCCTGCTTATCCCCGGCTCTCTGAAGCGAGCGTATGCCCAAGGATTTTAAGGGACCTTGCAAGGTGCCAAATTACACAGCAGACCTCGACCCGGCAGGATGGATTCAGAGTTACGAGCTGGCCATGGATATGCTCGACGTCAGTGATGCCGTTTGTGCGAAGTACTTGACCATGATGCTGGAAGGGCCGGCCCGAACAGGACTGAAGAATCTGCCGCCCAATTCCATCAACACTTGGGCAGAGCTGAAGGAGAGGTTCAACAATAATTTCCAGGGAACGTGCAAGAAACCAATGACGATAGTGGATCTTCAGCATTGCATCCAGTGCGTGGACGAGTCAGCCCATCATTGGACTCGCCGGGTCGCAGAAATCATCCACTCATCGGACAGCATCACGGCGGCTCAAGTCGTCCTAATCATAGAGAAGAACTGCCACTTTCAGCCGCTGGTCCAGAAGCTTGGCCGGCTCAAGCGAAAGGTGCAGGATATGGGCGACTTAATGGATGTCCTTACCAGATACGCCGAGTCAGACATCACGAAATATCCCGTCTCAGACGAGGACAAGACTGGCAAAGGCAAGAAAGGCGAAGGTGGAAAAGGTCAGCATAATCACGGTGGTAACCCGGAGGGCCAGAACAACAATGGCAAGCGGAAACAGCCAGATACCGGGTCAGACTTCGTTGCTAACACCAATACTGGTTTCAAAAACCAACGCCGTAATGGTCGCCCGGGAGGGGCTTACAATGGAAATAAGCCTCGTAACTACGATTGAGGCGCCCAAGGCACCGTGTCCCAAACATAGGTACCCAGGATAAGCCGGCTACCAACTCATGGGAAAATTGTTACATCATGCAGGAGTTCCGTAACCAAGCTTTCCAAAGTCATCAGGGAGGCAACGGTGGAGGACACCCGGGTCAGCACGGTCCTGGTGGGTTACATGGCGACCCAGGAGCCGGTTT
Source organism: Elymus sibiricus (assembly GCA_039707655.1). NCBI lineage: Eukaryota > Viridiplantae > Streptophyta > Magnoliopsida > Poales > Poaceae > Elymus > Elymus sibiricus. Next base: position 350,852,329 of record CM077663.1, read on the forward strand.
TCAGCATCAGGGAAATAATGGCAACGGGCATCATTCTGGCCAGGGTAATCAGCAGCATAATAACCAAGGTGGTTTTCAGAGTAATCCCAAACGGTTGAGCTGTCAGTACCTCTAGTACCTGAATTCTCAATAATGATTCATATTATCTGGAGGATTTACGAAAAGGATCATATACCTCCAAGGAGAAAACAACCCGGCCCTTGAACATTGCTCACCTATGGCCTAATGATCATCATGGTTTATCACAACCAGTGTTAAATGATTGAGACTTCCAAAGCTGGCTCAGAAGAAATGCTTACTCTCGAAGAGCCGGTCTATATTGCTGAGCTTCGAAAACCAGTCTCTTTTTGCCGAGTATCATTAAGACGGCTTATTAACAATACTTTATATTGTTATAAATTTGTGTTACTACCTCATGAATTTTAGGTACAACATTATTCTTATTACCGGCTCATATATGAGCGTCCGGGTCATCAACTGCAGTTCTATTGTGACCAGTTCGAAAACGTATCTTCTTCAATATCATTGTGGAAGGATTGAAACAAGACTTGAGCTTCGAAAGCCAAGTTTCCTTGCCGGATCATCTTTTGACCGGTCTCCTATGTTTCAATCAAAAAGACATTGAGATATAACAATAGAGATATTCAAAAAAAGCAACACATTCATAATTTGGCGAAACAGATCAAAAGATCAAGGTTTCTCGGCACCTTCACGGATGCAAACATGCACGATGGCATGACAGAACATTTCAGAGTTTTCCAACTACTTCTATTACAGGCTCATCTCAGGAGCCACAAAATATTCATGTTTTTCCCAACACTTGGGGGCTAGAACCATCTAGCGACTTAAAGTTTTTTATATCACTTCTGTGATTCGCCTTCTGTGTCGTCCGGGTTAACCTCGGGCTGACCTTTCACCTGAGCCGCCTCCGGGTCATCGTCCACTAGGTCTTCTGGTTCCTGGATCTGAAGGTTGTCCACATCCCATTTGCAATGGGTTAAGGCGTGGAATTCAGCTTCTTCATTCAGGATGGAGGACGGGTCAACGTCAGGGGCAAAAATGTGCTTACGCCGTTGAGGAGTAGGGTTCACCGGTTCAAAGGTGGGCCGCCGAACTCGTGAGTTGTTCGCGTCGTAAGCCGGCTAATAGTTCTTCAACTCCATTTCAGAGACAAGTTGGCCGGCTAACGTTCGAGCCGCCTTGACGCATTTAGCATAGTCACCATCGGTGAATGCTGACCCGTCATCCTTAAACTCATGAAATCCTTTGGCCATTTCTTTCGGATCAAGATCCGTTGAGTAGGCCAAGGCCTGACTCAAAGAAGACATCGCACCGGCTCGAGCGGCTGCTTTTTTCAGCTCTTGAATCTGTTTTGGAATCGCTGACAGGCATTTTAGCACGTCCTTGATAAGCTTCACCGGCTCTTTATTCCCCATAACAACCTTGATCGCGAAGTGGCTTCCAGCATAGAGTTGGTCCGTCAGTGCGTACACCGCCTTAAGCTTCAGCAAGCTGTTATCTTGGAGGTTGCAATTACGGGGGCCTGCAAAGCAGTTCAAGCACATGAGTCGCCAGGCGATTTAGCTTCATACATGAATATTTCAGCAGGTTGACAAGAACTCATAAAAAGTACGTACCAAAGATGGCCTGGGTCATGTGGGCAATATGCCGCTTCAACCCGGATAGCTCTTCAGTAATGGGCTTCAGTTGACCGTCAGCATCCTCTGCGCGTTTAGCAAGATGGTTTTTTCAGCTTCAAAAGACTTCTTTTCTTTTAAGAGGTCTGCCTTGGTTTTCTCCAATTCTAGCAAGGAGAGTCGAAGGTTTTCCTTAATCACTGCTCGAGCAGTTTGCCCTACTTCAAGGTCTTTTTTCAAGCCGGCCATATTTGACTCGGTTTTCAGAGCTTCCTGGATAAAAGAGATCACCATATTGTTCGGTCATAAGCCGCCAGCAAGGTGCTGCATGATTACGATAAGACATATTATAACAAGTCCCAAGAAGATTGCAAGCAATATACTTGACACTTGGGGGCTAATGTCGAGTTCTTAAAGATAAGAAGACCCGACTCATCTCAAGAAGATGAGCCGGCCCTTGGGGGCTACAGGTCAATTTCTTCAAAATATTAAAAAAACCTGAATCATCTCAAGAAGATGAGCCGACCCTTGGGGGCTACATGTCGATTTCTTCAAAATATTAACAAGACCCGACTCATCTCAAGAAGATGAGCCGGCCCTTGGGGGCTACAGGTCGATTTCTTCAAAATATTAACAAGACCCGCCTCATCTCAAGAAGATGAGCCGGCCCTTGGGGGCTATGTAAGGATATATGGAATATGCAGCAAAGATGAGTATACCCCATATTTGTTTTTCATCATGTTGACAAGTCCGATTTCCATCTCCCGGCTTGTAGACAGGCGGTTCAGATAACCAGCATGTAATTCCTCAGCACTGATGTTCTCATAATTTGGAAGCTCTAATTTGGCCTTCTCCATCTCAGGCAGTAGTGTCTTGTCTTTAGCAGCAAGTTTTGTTAACACTATGGAGACCTCAGGAACAGTGTAACCCGACCCAGTAATGATGACCTCCTCATTCTTATCGCAAGGAGCATCTTCAGTTGTCTTTGGAGGACTGGGCGGGTTAAGGTTGGCCGCCAGGTCAGCTTCAGCTTCCATAACATCAGTACTTGCCGGCTCAGGATGAAGGGGCAAATCAGTTTGGGCCTCCTGATGATCTTCAGGTTGATCATTATGGATTTCAGGAACCACCAAATCTGGGTGTTCCGGTTCAGAAGCCTCAAGGTCAGTAGATGCCTCGCCAATTTTCCTCTTCTTGGCCTTGGCTTGGGCTCTGCAAAACAAGAAGGCGGAATAAAGCATATGCAAGGTTGAAAGTTTACATAAGCAAACATATGACAAAGAGAAGCTTACCCATGGTTGATAACAAGGGGTGGCAGCTTGGAGGCGGTCGAGTCACCCGATGAAGGTGGCGACTCCTGATAATTCGAGTCAGAAAGATCAAGAGTTTGCTGTATTAAGCCAGCTTTTGGAAGAGAATGAGTTGGATAGTAAGGTGCCTCATTTGGTCGTTTGCGGGCGACTGGTCTGTCGGGTAGTGCCACTCCTAGTTTTGTGCTTCGACTTAAGCTGAGCCTTCTTCAAAACAAAATTGAGGCCCAAATGAGCATCCGGGTGAGAAAAACTTACTTTCCGGACAACCCGCCTTGTTTTCCTTGAGGGCAACGGTTCTGAGCTGGAAGAGATAGAAATTACCTCAACATCGTCCGCCTGGCTTGTCTCCACATCGCCCTAAGAAACAAGAGACATCAGCAAAGATTTAATAAAGTACGGTTAAGGGAAATCAAAATTCTACCACTGATTGAACATTAGTTGCTGCTGATTCGCCCATCTGTGACGGCTCTACTGCAGCCACCTTACCCTTCTTTGTACTTGGGTTGGCCTTAGGCTTATTAGCCAGAGTTTTTCCTCGCTTTTTGCCCCAAATGGAGACTTAGCCTACAAAATTGACAGTCAAAACAACAGGTAAAGATTTGGAGTTAAAAAGACATTTAAGTCGCCGGATAAAGAGTTATTGAAGATTCTTACTGGAGGAGCCGGATTAAGGGCGTAGAAGGGCTTCAATCCGTCTTTGTTGCAAGCCTCTTGATTTTCGCCCAACAACTTCTTCACGATCCGGTTTATTTCGTCAGCATCGAAAGTATAGTTGATGTATCTTTGGGCATCATTTAAGTTGCCGGAGTAAGTGCACATTAAACTGTCACGGCGACTTAGCGGCAGAATTCTCCAAGCTACCCAGCACCGGGTTAAATCGACTCCAGTTAACCCGTTGGCCATTAAGGCCCTCAACTTTGGGTATATAGGGGCGTGTTGAGAGCGCTCCTCCTGAGGAGCACAGCCAGGAAGTTCGAAATCCATTGGAAGACGATCTGGTCTGTAACCCGGCAAGGGGTTCTCGTCAGCCGGGGCTGTGTTCCGGCAATAGAACCAAGTTTTATTCCACCCTTTAGGGTGACTTGGCAGGGTGGCAGCGGGAAAGACAACATCTCTTCGCCTTTGGAGTGAGACCCCGCCAAGTTCCAAGCTGAGGCCATCAACACATTCAGTTTGCCGGTTCAAGTAGAAGAATTCTCTAAAGAGGGAGACAGCGGGCTCTATTTGCAGATACATCTCACAGAGTACTTGGAACTGACAGATATTGGATATAGAGTTGGGACCCAGATCTTGAGGATGAAGATGGAAAAAATGCAGAACATCTCGAAAGAATTTTGGCCCGGGGGGAGAGAAGCCTCTGAGGAGATGGTCTAAGAATACTACTACTTCCCCTTCTTCAGGTTCTGGAGTTTCTTCTCCAAGGGCAACCCGCTAGCCAATTACCTCTTTAGACGGTAGAAAACCCTGGTCTTGGTAATCTTTAAGTATAACTTCAGAAACTTGGGAGGCCACCCACTTGCAAGTGGTGGATTTCGACATGATAAAGTTGCCTGAATAAAATAAAAAGGGGGCGGCTTAAGCATATGGTTAAAGTAAGATGGCCTAAATATTCACAACGGATAAGCTGCCTCATGAGAAGTCGGCATCTTGATACATCAGTCTATCATATGGCAAGTGACAACTACACAAATGAGCCAGTAAACTGTAAGGACGAGTCAGACCAAATCAGAGTTTTCCTTTTGCTCTGTAAGGACGAGTTAGACCAAATCAGAGTTTTCTTTTTGCTAAGTGTTGGACAAACAGATTTTCACCAAACTAGGCTACAATTCCGGATCTACAAAAGGGTCAGAAAAGAAAATATTGGCTAAACCAAATGATGAAGCAGGGAAGCAGTGGCATATCAGTTTGCAGATTCCTAAGGGGGATCTAAGTGTGCTATATGTAAAATGAAGCCGTTGTTTCTACCGCTTTGTTTCTATGACAAAAGGTCATCGGAGCTATACAAGAACTAGCAATGGTGATGGATGGATAAAAACACTTTGGTACCTCCAACGAACACTGATGAACTAAGACAAATCTGGAGAAAGAAAAATGGCTTACCTTGGTGATGACCGGGGGCGGTGAAGACACAAGGTTGGATCTTGATGAAGAGGAGGTGTCGCTATGGTCCCAGGAACGGTCACCGGCGACGAATTAACAGCGGCGCTGATGCAATGAAGCCTTCGGGCTCGGGGAAGAAGAAGAAGAGAGAAGACGAGGTAAATTGAAAGGGGGACCCTCCAGTGAGTATTTAAAGGGATGAAACCCGAAGAGGCAACCGACAGGCATGAGAATCGAGGAGATGCAGTGAATTTTGGAGACAAAGACGCCTCAGTTTTCGGGATAAACGGATACGTACGCAGATTTGCTGTGATGTCATCATTGATTCCCTGGATTCCTGGTGGGTGACGTCACTAATGGACGACACGAGAAAAAATACAAGTCTGGAGATGTCATAAGCTGGCCTCTCGTGATTCATGAAGAACACGGGTACAAGCAGATAATAAGCCGCCAAGTGAAGGTGAGGAAGACTGACATGAATGAATTCAAATCAATCTGGGGCCTAATGTCGGGGATATAACCCCGTGGTGTAACCCGCCTTATTGGGCCGGGTCGGTATAGTGGCGTCTTTTGATGTTACATTCAAGATGGGTCGTGTCATTGAAGATGAGGCAGACAAGGCGGCTACCAACTAAGCTGCCTAGTGGCCCAACACATGAAGATGGCGACTCAAGGCCCAAGAGGCAGAAGACGCCAGAAGTTTCCTTGCTTGAGATGCAAAGCGCGTTAGAAACATAATAAGTCACGAGTTGTAGTGCAACTCAGACTCTATTGTAAAGCCCAAGGTCTCGACCTGTATATAAAGGCGAGCCCCTAGGGCCGAAAGACTTAAGTTACAAACCCTCGAGATCTAGGTTAGCGATTCCCCACCCTTGTAATCGAAATCATCTTCGTCAATACACACAAAGCATGACGTAGGCTATTACCTCCATCGGAGGGGCCGAACCTGGGTAAACTCGTCTCTTGTTCCCGATCAACCCCTTTGAGTCGCCACCTAGCGGCGATGGCCTCACACCTAAGTCCTTGCACGAGGACATCTGCCATGACAAAACCACGACAACCGTCATCACAACGTCGATACTAGACAAATCCATTATCATCAACGACAGCAGTATCTCTAAAATCCTTTGGAAAATACTTAGAAAAAACACCATTTTTCGTGCAGACTCACTTATCGTTCATCTGACCACACGGACCGTGCATCATGAACTCAGAAACTAATGCATATCCTAGAGGATCAAGAAGTGCATCAGGTACCTCAGCAGATACTAACGAATTAATATTTTCAACATCGATCTCACCGTTGCCACCTTTCCGCCAGACAAGTATGTGCGCGTGAGGCAGCCCCCACTTCTGGAACTCAACCGTATACAACACTAAAAAGAAAACAAAAAAGTTAAATCAGCCAGACCAGACAGCAGAAGAACCAAAATGTCATTAAGACATAACGACCAAAGATAAAGCACATCAGCACACAATACCAGCTGTAATTGGGCCAAAAAGCCGCGCCTAGGCTGACTTGATGTCGTCTAAGTACTCGCTGGGCTTCATATGATAGACCCTAAGAACAATAGCTGCCTATCAGAAGGCGTCTGCCCCGGTTCCAATGCATTGGTGATGTGAGACCACTTGGGATTGCAAGTGAAATTGGTAAATACGACCATCATGGAATTTTTCATGGTAATAACGACGACCACCGGTGTGACTGGAAGGCACAATGGTACACTTCCCAAGAGCATCACCATCAACACAGCCATCACCAATCGCGTCAACAATACCTTGCATGTGTTCTGATCTAAGCATGTCCTGATTTCTTATGATATACCATAGTCTATTTTCATCGATGCACGCACGTGCAATCGACAACCGACTGGGAGGAGAAAAGACCATAACAAATAATGGATTAGGCTGATCACTCCTGTAATGGCACAAAAAACGATAGTTGATATGTCTCCATCGTATCTACTTTTCCAAACTCTTTTGCCCTTGTTTTGGACTCTAATTTGCATGATTTGAATGGAACTAACCTGGACTGACGCTGTTTTCAGCAGAATTGCCTTGGTGTTATTTTTGTGCAGAAATAAAAGTTCTCGGATTGACCTGAAAATTTACGGAGAATATTTTTGGAATTAATAAAAAATACTGGCGAAAGAATCAATCGGAGGGGGGCCACCCATTGGTCACAAGCCAGGGGGGCACCCCCCCTAGGGCGCGCCCAGGTGGCTTGTGGGCCCCCTGCAGCTCCTCCGACCTCAACTCCAACTCCATATAATCCTATTCGGGGAGAAAAAAATCAGAGAGAATAGTTCATCGCGTTTCACGATACGGAGCCGCCGCCACCTCCTGTTCTTCCTCGGGAGGGCAGATCTGGGGTCTGTTTTGGGCTCCGGAGAGGGGAAATCGACGCCGTCGTCATCACCAACCATCCTTCATCACCAATTTCATGATGCTCTCCGCCGTTCGTGAGTAATTCCATCGTAGGCTTGCTGGACGGTGATGGGTTGGATGAGATTTACCATGTAACCGAGTTAGTTTTGTTAGGGTTTGATCCCTAGTATCCACTATGTTCTGAGATTGATGTTGCTATGACTTTGCTATGCTTAATGCTTGTCACTAGGGCCCGAGTGACATGATTTCAGATCTGAACCTATTATGTTTTCATGAATATATATGTGTTCTTGATCCTATCTTGCAAGCTGTAAACACATATTACGAGTTATGATACGCATCCCCCAGGGTGACAATAACTGGGATTCTTTCCGGTGATTACCGTAGTATGAGGAGTTCATGTATTCACTAAGTGCTAATGCTTTGGTCCGGTTCTCTATTAAAAGGAGGCCTTAATATTCCTTAGTTTCCATTAGGACCCCGCTACCATGGGAGGGTAGGACAAAAGATGTCATGCATGTTCTTTTCCATAAGCACGTATGACTATATATGGAATACATGCCTACATTATATTGATGAATTGGAGCTAGTTCTGTGTCACCCTATGTTATGACCGTTGCATGATGAATGCCATCCGACATAATTATCCATCACGGATCCATTGCCTACGAGCTTTTCATACATTGATCTTTGCTAAGTTACTTCTCCGTTGCTACTGTTACAATCACTACAAAACTGCTACTGTCACGTTTGCCACCTTTACCGTTACTTCCATACTACTTTGCTACTAAATACTTTGCTACAGATATTAAGTCTTTCAGGTGTGGTTGAATTGACAACTCAGCTGCTAATACTCGAGAATATTCTTTGGCTTCCCTTGTGTCGAATCAATAAATTTGGGTTGAATACTCTACCCTCGAAAACTGTTGCGATCCCCTATACTTGTGGGTTGTCAAGACCTTTTTCTGGCGCCGTTGCTGGGGACCATAGCTCTATTCTCTGAGTCACTTGGGATATATATCTGTTAATCACTATGAAGAATCTGAAAGACCCAAAAACCAAGATCTATCCCTCTACTACGAGGGGAGGTAAGGAACTGCCATCTAGCTCTGCACTTGATTCACCTTCTGTTATGAGTAAATTTGCGACACCACCACCTGCTATTGATTTTGATATGTCGCAAGTAATTGATGATGCCACTTCTGCTATGCATGATGCTTATGATGATACTTTGCTTGATAATACTGTGCCACTGGGTGAATTTCTTGATGAACAAATTGCTAGAGTTAATGCTGAAACTGATGATATTTCCGAGACTGATGAAATTATTGAAACTGAACACTATGAGACACCTGTTAGACCTAGCTCTCCTAGATATGAATTGCCTAATATACCTAAGGGTTATGTTATGGAAGGAGAGGTAGCTAGGGACTTTCTTGCTTGTAAGGATAGAGATGATCTTCAGAAATTACTATGCAAGTGGAAGGAAAAATCTTTGAATGCTAGAATGCAATATGATCCTAAGTTTGCTACTTCACCTATCTTTGTTACTGATAAGGATTATGAATTCTCTGTCGATCCTGAGTTAATTACTTTGGTTGAATTTGATCCTTTCCACGGATATGAATCTGAAACTGTTGTGGCACATCTTACTAAATTGAATGATATAGCCACCCTATTTACTCATGAGGAAAAAATTCGTTATTACTATATTCTTAAGTTGTTTCCTTTCTCATTAAAGGGTGATGTTAAGATATGGTTTAATTCTCTTGCTCCTGGTTGTGTGCGTAGTCCCCGGGATATGATATATTACTTCTCTGAAAAATATTTTCCTGCCCATAAGAAACAAGCTGTCTTGCATGAAATATTTAACTTTGTGCAAATTGAAGAAGAGAGTCTCCCACAAGCTTGGGGGAGGCTTCTCCAATTACTTAATGCTTTGCCTGATCATCCTCTCAAGAAAAACGAAATACTTGATATCTTTTATAATGGACTAACCGATGCTTCTAGGGACCACCTAGATAGTTGTGCTGGTTGTGTTTTCAGGGAACGAACTGTTGAACAAGCTGAACTACTATTGAATAATATATTGAGCAATGATAATGATTGGACTATTCCCGAACCACCTCCAAAGCCCACTCCGAAGAAAACAGGTATTCTATTTCTCAGTCCTGAAGATATGCAAGAGGCAAAGAAATCTATGAAAGAAAAAGGTATTAAAGCTGAAGATGTTAAGAATCTACCACCTATTGAAGAAATACATGGTCTTGATAACCCGGCACAGGTAGTAGAGGTAAATTCTCTCCGTAGATTTGATGAAGGTGATATTCCTTATAATAAGTCTGCTAGCCAATGCTTGGATGAGTTTGTTAACTTTATTGTTAAGCAAGAAAATTTCAATGCTTATGTTAGTAGACAATTGAAACATAATGCTTACATGCTTGATCGCTTAGGTGATTATATGAGTAGAACTATCAATGATCTTAAGCTTATTAGTAAACATGCTTCCATGGTAACTACTCAAGTAGAACAAGTACTTAAGGCGCAAAATGATTTGCTTAATGAGATGAATGGTAAGAACAATGATCATTCTGTTAGAGTTGTGACTAGAGGTGGTAAAATGACTCAGGAACCTTTGTATCCTGAGGGCCTTCCTAAGAGAATTGAGCAAGATTCTCAGAGAATTAATACTGATGCACCTAGTCGTCCCAGTAATAAAAGGAAAAAGAATGACGATAGGACTTTGCATGCTGCTAGTGAACCTGTTATAGATACACTTGAAAACCCAAATGATATTTCTATTTCTGATGCTGAGACACAATCTGGTGATGAACATGAGCCTAGTGATAATATTAATGATGATGTTCATGTTGATGCTCAACCTAGTAATGATAATGATGTAGAGATTGAACCTGCTGTTGATCTTGATAACACACAACCTAAGAATAGAAGATATGACAAAAGAGACTTTGTTGCTAGGAAGCATGGTAAAGAAAGAGAACCATGGGTTCAGAAACCCATGCCCTTTCCTCCTAAACCATCCAAGAAAAAGGATGATGAGGATTTTGAGCGCTTTGTTGAAATGCTTAGACCTGTCTTTTTGCGTATGCGCTTGACTGATATTCTGAAAATTTCTCCTTATCCTAAGTATATGAAGGATATTCTGAAAATGTCGCTCTCTAGTTGGTCGCTTCCCAGTCTCTTGCTAGCCTTCACTTGTACTAAGCGGGAATACTGCTTGTGCATCCCCTTCCATAAACCCAAAGTTGTTCCATATGAGTCCACCATACCTACCTATATGCGGTATTTACCTGCCGTTCCAAGTAAATTTGCATGTGCCAAACTCTAAACCTTCAAATAATATTCTGTTTTGTATGCCCGAATCGCTCATGTAGCGACTGGGGGCGGTCAGTATCTTCCATGCTAGGTGGGTTATTCTCACGATATGTGTTGACTCACTATCATTCACGAGAGAGTGGCTGGTATTCGGGATGCCCAGTTCCATGCTCAAAAAACAAATCAAAATATAATGAAACAAAACTCCCCCAGGATTGTTGTTTGTATGGACGGTACCCATGGATTCGGCCCGCCGTGGAGTGTGTTTGATTGGTGGAGGGGGAGTAAAAACTTTATCATTCTGTTTGGGAACCGCCTATAATGTATCTAGCATGGAAGATGGTGAAATCTCTCGGTTGTTATGTTGACAATGAAAGCATACCGCTCAAAATTATTATTCATCCCTGTTTTAAAAGCACGATCTCTGGCACCTCTGCAAATCAATGCTTCCCTCTGCGAAGGGCCTATCTATTTTACTTTACTGTTGAGTCATCCTCCCCTTATAAAAAGCACCGGTTAGAGAGAACCACCGTCATTTGTATGCTTTGTTATTAATTGATATTGAGTATGATTATGACTGGATCTCTTTTACCATGAATTACAATGTCTAGTCAGTCCTTGTTCTTCAGAGGTGCTCTGCATTTATGTTTTGCGGTCTCAGAAAGGGCTAGCTAGATACCATTATATCATATTGTATCATGATTGTTTTGATAAAATTGTTGTCATCCGAGATTTATTATTATTGCTCGCTAGTTGATTATGCCATTGATATGAGTAAATGTGAGACCTAAATGTTATTGTGAATGTGGTTAGTCTATAATCTTTGCTGAAAACCTGAACATCAGTTAGGCATATTTACAACAACAAGATCAAACAGAGTTTGTAAAAGTTTTTCTTTGTCACTTTCAGTTTGTCAACTGAATTGCTTGAGGACAAGCAATGGGTTAAGCTTGGGGGAGTTGATACGTCTCCATCGTATCTACTTTTCCAAACTCTTTTGCCCTTGTTTTGGACTCTAATTTGCATGATTTGAATGGAACTAACCCGGACTGACGCTGTTTTCAGCAGAATTGCCTTGGTGTTATTTTTGTGCAGAAATAAAAGTTCTCGGATTGACCTGAAAATTTACAGAGAATATTTTTGGAATTAATAAAAAATACTGGCGAAAGAATCAACCGGAGGGGGGCCACCCATTGGTCACAAGCCAGGGGGGCGCGCCCCGGTGGCTTGTGGGCCCCCTGCAGCTCCTCCGACCTCAACTCCAACTCCATATAATCCTATTCGGGGAGAAAAAAATCGGAGAGAAGAGTTCATCGTGTTTCACGATATGGAGCTGCCGCCACCTCCTGTTCTTCCTCGGGAGGGCAGATCTGGGGTCCCTTTTGGGCTCCGGAGAGGGGAAATTGACGCCGTCGTCATCACCAACCATCCTTCATCACCAATTTCATGATGCTCTCCGCCGTTCGTGAGTAATTCCATCATAGGCTTGCTGGACGGTGATGGGTTGGATGATATTTACCATGTAATCGAGTTAATTTTGTTAGGGTTTGATCCCTAGTATCCACTATGTTCTGAGATTGATGTTGCTATGACTTTGCTATGCTTAATGCTTGTCACTAGGGCCCGAGTGCCATGATTTCAGATCTGAACCTATTATGTTTTCATTGAATATATGTGTGTTCTTGATCCTATCTTGCAAGTTGTAGACACCTATTACGAGTTATGATCCGCATCCCCCAGGGTGACAATAACTGGGATTCTTTCCGGTGATTACCGTAGTATGAGGAGTTCATGTATTCACTAAGTGCTAATGCTTTGGTCCGGTTCTGTATTAAAAGGAGGCCTTAATATCCCTTAGTTTCCATTAGGACCCCGCTGCCACGGGAGGGTAGGACAAAAGATGTCATGCAAGTTCTTTTCCATAAGCACGTATGCCTATATATGGAATACATGCCTACATTATATTGATGAATTGGAGCTAGTTCTGTGTCACCCTATGTTATGACCGTTGCATGATGAATGCCATCTGACATAATTATCCATCACTGATCCATTGCCTACGAGCTTTTCATACATTGATCTTTGCTAAGTTACTTCTCTGTTGCTACTGTTACAATCACTACAAAACTGCTACTGTCACGTTCGCCACCGTTACCGTTACTTCCATACTACTTTGCTACTAAATACTTTGCTGCAGATATTAAGTCTTTCAGGTATGGTTGAATTGACAACTCAGCTGCTAATACTCGAGAATATTCTTTGGCTCCCCTTGTGTCGAATCAATAAATTTGGGTTGAATACTCTAGCCTCGAAAACTGTTGCGATCCCCTATACTTGTGGGTTATCAGTAGTACTCCTGGATGGTCATCCTATTCCGGTTATTTGTGGAAGAATCACCACCACCACAAGGATATGAAGAGGATGCCTGAACAGACGGGCTTCCACGTGCATGATTGGGATCCACAGGTCCATCACTGTCATCTTCTCCAGGAACAAGCAAGTGTGGAACATCTACCTGAAACCCTCCCCATAAGGGAAAAGCAATGGGTACTGCAGAGGCATGAACATAGTATTCAGGGAAGATATCTGTTGTAGACCCTCAGAGCGGCTGCAAACAACAATATCCCACGAAGATGCCTCTAACGTGGACCCACCACCGACAACTAAAGCAGCAAGTCCAGTGGTCGTAGGCAGGCTAAAATGTGGACTATCTCCTTCTAAAGGCCCAATAATATGAATCGAGATATCCTTAATGGGTTCATCACCACGTCTCTCTATCATCTTACACGCCTCCCTAAAGGTCTGCAATAATGGATTAGACACATTAAGCATATCTCTAAGACCAACGACTATATTCTCATCCACACCCCCAGTAGGCTTATCTTCTGGATTCGAGGCATTCATCCTATGTTTAATCTCATGAGCTGGGTCATGTATATACATCTCAGCAAACTTTGGGGGGTCATTACCACTAGGCACCAACGAACCAACACGATGAGACACATGACCACTTCGAAAGGCCCTCCAACAACAATCTCTAACAAGACACGCAAAACCAAAGAAGAGGCAACACGACAAACAATAACAACCAACAACAAAGAAAGAAAAACAGAATGCACCTTCCCATCCAGGATGCCGCAATTTAATAGACACTTTATGTTTTTTCGTATGTTGCGATCCACACCGGTCACCTCCAAACTCACGTAGACTGAGAAACCATGCCAATCCTTTGGCAAGGGCCCATCAACGACATGTTCTAACAGGACATGCAGAACACATGTAAGACACCACACGGCTAACAACAACAGCCTAGAAAAAGGTAAGAACTTTCATGCACCTTCATATCGAGCGCGATGGAAGTCAACGGACATTTTCCGCAACCACATTTGAACTTAGAAAAGGAAACCAACCATCACCTAACAACATGGGAATGAAATAAACTATCATCAACCTTATCAAAACAACCTAAGAGACAGAACCACTAAAGAAGAACAATTGATAGATACGCACATATAAGTCTCCAGGAAGGAAATCCAATAGGTTGACGGGGCATGTAACGTCTCGCAACTCCAGGGACCGACGCACGCCTAGGAGACACAACATGCCCAGGACCATCACAACTGCCGCTTGGCGCAGGCACGTCGCCACGCCCGGCTACAGCGGCAGGCACCCGCCACATAGCACCCATATGCATGACGATGGGTTGAGCTCCCACACGACCAGCGACACAAGCAGAAATAGTGGACGGCCTCCAGCTCCACCCCGTCAATGACCACCGGAAATAGGGGCACAACCTCCAACTGCACCCCCTCCACGACCACCAGAAACAGGGGCATGGCCTCCAGCTCCACCTCGTCACGACCATCGGAAACGGGGCCACGACCTCGAGCTCCACCCTGATAATCCCCAAGTGCAAGGAATCATCATAATACTTCCCAAAGATGGAAGTGATAAGTATGGAGTATTGAACCCACAAGGAGCTAAAGGTAAGATCAATATTCTCTCAAGTTCTATCTGCCACTGATACGACTCTACATACACTAAATGTTTGCTTCTATCCAGTAACGAGAAATAAAATTGCGTTGTGGATATAAAGAGGATAGCTTGCATGATATTGGAGAACTAAAATATAAAAATAGTTGCTGCCTAAATAAAATCAGAATATATTACAATATATTACAAATAGCGAGTGTGGAATAATGATGGTATGGTGTGCGGAATTGTCCTAGGCAATTGATAACAAGATCGGTAATCATTCTTGTAATTTTATATGAGGGAGAGGCATGAGCTAACATACTTTCCGTACTTGGATTATATGAACTTATGATTGGACCTCTAGCAAGCATCCACAACTACTAGAAATAATTAAGGTAAACCCAAGCATAGCATTAAACATCAAGTCCCCTTTACTCCCATACGCAACAATCCCCTTACTCGGGTGTAAGCTTATGTCACTCTAGCCACCCACTATAAGAGAATCATGAACGTATTGCAATACCCTACAACGAGAATCCCTCACGTGTGCGCGGCACGGAGGGCACCATAGGACAGCACCAAAATAAAACATACACTCAAATCAATCAAGATCATCAATCAACCCTCTGGTCCTTTCCCTCCATGGCTCCCGGAGGGGCGAGAGCCCCTCCGAGATTGGATATATCTCTCTCTCCGTTTTCTTCTAGGGTTCGCTGATGTTTTCTGGCACTTCACTGTTTCTTAAATATCCGGAGATCCGTAACTCCGATCGGGCTGAAATCTTGAGGGGATTTTTATCTGGAAATTATCTTTCTTGCAGCGAAAGAAGGGCCCCAACCGACTTAAGGGATGGCCACCAGACATCAGGGCGCGCTCACCCCTGGTCGCTCTCTGTTGGCTTGTGGGGCCCTCGGGCACCGTGTTGCGTTGATTCTTCTTCCCAAAATTCACATATATTCCAAAAAAAATCTTCGTAAATTTTTTATCGTGTTTGGACTTCGTTTGATATGGATTTCTGCGAAACAAAAAACACAAAAAAATAAAAACTAGCACTGGGCACTAGATAAGTAAGTTAGTCCCAAAAATAATATAAACTTTTGCCAAAAGTATATGAAAGTTGTAGAATATTAGCATGAATACTTCATAAATTATCGATACGTTGGTGATGTATCAGCATTCCCAAGCTTAATTCATGCTCGTCCTTGAGTAGGTAAATGATAAAATAAATAATTTAAGAAGTGTGAATGCTAGCACAGTGTATAAGTTTGATCAATGTTACTTCTAATCACTTTTTCTAGCATCATAAAACAGTAACTCTTTTCTCATAGAACTTCTCATGATCAAGTAACAAGCTATTCACATGTTAAAGTATAGACCATAAACTTTCTTGAATACTAGCAAAGTATGTTTTCAGTCATCAAACAATTACAATTCATCTTATTTTCAGGAAGGGCCTATGTAAGAGCTTTGGTTTAGCAAATTCCACATACTCAACTATCATTTAGTCTTCCATGATTGCTCACACTCAAAGCATATTTTTAGAACAAGCAGTTTCAGTCAAACACATACGAAGATAGGGGCTTAATGTTCCGCCTCCCAACTTATTTATCTCGGGGATAATGTCAACAATGATGAATCATGATCACCTATATCTGACTGGATATATGTGACTTGATCTTTCCCCACCACATGATGCTTGTCAACTACAGAATTAATAGATTGGAACAAGGATGAACATTATTGACTCTTGCATGAAAGTAAATATAGAAAAGTAAAAGATAGGTCATTCGCAGAGGAAAGCAGAGGTTGTCATGCGCTTTATATTTTTGGATGTGCAATCTCTCAATGAAAAGGAACGTCATTTTATATTGCCCCTTGTGATGGTAACCTTTATTATGCAGTCCGTCGCTTTTATTTATTCACCATCACAAGTTCGTACAAAGCTTATTTTCCCTTCCAATAAAAGATCATACATATTTAGGAGCAATTTTTATTGCTTTTTTGCACCGATGACAACTTACTTGAAGGATCTTATTCAATCCATAGGTAGATATGGTGGACTCTCATGGCAAGAAACTGGGTTTAGGGTTTTTTGGATGCACAAGTAGTATCTCTACTTAGTACGAATTTTTGGCTAGCAAAAGATCCAAAGCAAGCACCACATGTTAGAGGATTCATGACAGTATAACTACTATGTGAATATAAGCAAACATAACCATTACGTGGTCTTCCTTGTCCAATGTCAACTACTTGATCAAGTTTGAAAATAGTTAATGGGGCTCACACTCATAGAAGATGTCCAAGATGGTATATTTATATGTGAAATCTCTCTTCCTTCAATATTCTTTCATGAATTGTTTGAGTGACCAATGCTATGTTTGCTAACCTCCAATACATTTTATTGCTTCTACTCTTAGTATGTGAAGTCACTACTCCCCATGGGACAAGCATATGAAGCATATATAATTTCACATTTTATGACATTCAATTCATTCAACATTTTCTCTTAGGATATAAGTGAAGCACAAGAGTGGTCATCAAACTACTCTCAAAAATATACGAGTGAAGTTCATAGAGAATTCTTCAATGAATATAGAGAGACCAATATTCAATCTCAAAATATATAAGTGAAGCACACGAAGAATTCTATAAAGCCATACTCAAAAGATTTAAGTGAAGCGCATGAAGCATTCTATAAATAAGCCAAAGATTATCTCATACCAGCATGGTGCATAAAATAAGAAAAAATAAACACAAAGGATGCTCCAAAAATAGCACATGTGAACGAATAAAAACTTATGATCATCATAAGCTAACCGATAATTGTTGACGAAGAGAGGTGGGATGCATAGCATCCCCAAGCTTAGATGCTTGAGACTTCTTGCAATATTGACTTGGGGAGCCTTGGGCATCCCCAATCTTTAGCTTTTGTATCTTGTTTAATCCTCTCATATCCCGGTTTCACCTTAGTCTCAAAAACTTCATCCACATAAAACTTGAAAAGAACTCGTGAGATAGGTTAGTACATATTAAAATAAATCAACACTTCATGTACTGCCAAGAGAAGTTGCATAATAGTTTCCAAACATTAGGTACTGTATACTATCATTTCCACAATTTATATCTACCAATATAAACCATGAAAACTCTAGGATAAGTAGATAAGAAAACTATGACAGCAATCCGTCAAAACAGAACAGTCTGTAGCAATTAATTCAAACAGTGTACCTCTGTAACTCAGAAAGTTCTGAAAATTTAGGACATGATAAATAATTTGCAAGAAAAATCTGTGTAAAAGTTTCAGAAACTTTCCAAGTTCCAGTAAAATATCAAAATTAAAACAGTACATCAAAAGTTTCTTTTTTTACACAGCACACATCAAACATGCAATTGAGACCTCTTAAGGCAATTCTTGGAAACTTTTATTGAAAAACATGATTATGAATAACATCTAACAGAGAAAAACAAAATAAAATGATGCTCCGAGCAAAACACATATTATGTGACGAATAAAAATATTGCTCCAAGTAAGATATATCGATAGTGTTGAAGACGAAAGAGGGGATGCCTTCCGGGGCATCCCCAAGCTTAGACGCTTGAGTCTTCCTTGGATATTAACTTGGGGGTGCCTCGGACATCCCCAAGCTTAGGGTCTTGACACTCCTTATTCTCCTCATATCAGTATCTCACTCAAAATTTGAAAAGCACACAAAACTCAATAAAACTTCGTGAGATCCGTTAGTATAACCAACATATCAAATACTTTAGGTACTATAATAAATTGATTCATATTTTATTATTGCATAAAAGTTATTGTATTCTAACTTCTCCATGGCTTATACCCCCCAATGCAATCCATAACATCATCAAACCAAGCAAACTATGCAAGCATAAACAGAATCTATCTAAAACAGAACACTCTGTAATGATCTAACTAAAAGTCATACATCTTTAAATCCAAAAATTCTGAAAAATTAGGACAACCTGAAGAATTTGTATAACAATACTGTGTAAAAGATTCAGAACTTTATCACGCTCCAGCAGAGAAACAAAATTCATGTACTGAACACAAAAGTTTTTGTTTTTGCACAGAATCAAATCAACAAGTATCCACACTATCCCAAAGGTTTGACTTGGCACATTATTGAAATAAAATACACAAAACATGATTAATACAGTAGCTTAATCATGTGAACGCACAAAAACAGAAAGGATAAGTGTTGGGTTGTCTCCCAACAAGTGCTTATCTTTAAAGCCTTTTAGCTAGGCATGATGATTCCAATGATGGTCACATAAGAATAGTAGATGAAACATGCAAAAGAACATCAAGCAAATTATTTTTATGGTACAGTGATAAATATAAGGGAATGATTATTTTATGAGAAACTTCCATGAAAAATTCTACATTTTTTCCGTGAGCATGAACACAAGTGTTCAAGGTCGACCCTCACTTCTCCAATGCATAATTTTTCAATCGCTTCTCTTTAAGTAATTTCTTTGTGTTTTTAATTTTTTAATTTTTTTTCCACAAAAAAAATTTAATTTTTTTGTTTGTTTCACCCACAACTAAAGAAAGAAATCAAGAAAACAGAAATAAAACAAAAACAAAAACTACTTAGTGATAAAAGCAAACATGCATACACGAAAATATTAACCCCACGCTATTGCTCCCCGGCAACGGCGCCAGAAAAGAGCTTGATAATCCCCAAGTGCAAGGAATCATCATAGCACTTTCCAAAGATGGAAGTGATAAGTATTGAGTATCGAGCCCACAAGGAGCTAAAGGTAAGATCAATATTCTCCCAAGCCCTATTTGCCACTGATACGACTCTACATACACCAAACGTTTGCTTCTATCTAGTAACGAGAAATAAAACTGCGTTGTGGGTATAAAGAGGATAGATTTGCATGATATTGGAGAACTAAAATATGAAAATAGTTGCTGCCTAAATAAAGTTAGAATATATTACAAATAGTGAGTGTGGAATAATGATGGTATGGTGTGCGGAATTGTCCTAGGCAATTGATAATAAGATCGGTAATCATTCTTGCAATTTTATATGAGGGGGAGGCATAAGCTAACATACTTTCCGTACTTGGATTATATGAACTTATGATTAGACCTCTAGCAAGCATCCTCAACTACTAGAAATCATTAAGGTAAACCCAACCATATCATTAAACATCACGTCCCCTTTACTCCCATACGAAACAATCCCCTTACTCGGGTGTAAGCTTGTGTAACTCTAGCCACCCACTATAAGAGAATCATGAACGTACTGCAATACCCTATAGCGAGAATCGCTCACATGTGCGCGGCACGGAGGGCACCATAGGACAGCGCCAAAATAAAACATACACTCAAATCAATCAAGATCATCAATCAACCCAAAGGACAAAAGAAATCTACTCAATCATCATAAGATGGCACACATCATTGGATAATAATATGTGGCACAAAACACCATGTTCAAGTAGGGGATTACAGCGGGATGCGGTAGAGTGGACCGCCACAGATAGATGAGGGAAGGTGATGGTGGTGACGGCGGTGAAGTTGTTGGTGTAGATTGCCATCACCATGGTTGCCCCGGCAGCGTTCTAGCGCCATCGGGAGAGAGGGGGAGAGAGTCCCCCCTCCTTAGGCTTCCCCCTCCATGGCCTCTCCCTAGATGGGGAGAGGTTCTCCCCTCTGGCCCTTGGCCTCCATGGCTCCCGGAGGGGCAAGAGCCCCTCCGAGATTGGACCTCTCTCTCTGTTTTCTTCTAGGGTTCGCTGCTGTTTTCTGGCCCTTCACTGTTTCTTAAATATCTGGAGATCCATAACTCCGATCGGGATGAAATTTTGAGGGGATTTTTATCTAGAAATTATCTTTCTTGCGGTGAAAGAAGGGCCCCAAACAACTTAAGGGGTGGACACCAGCCATCAGGGCGCGCTCACCGCCCTGGGCGCGCCCTGTTGACTTGTGGGGCCCTCGGGCATCGTGTTGCGTTGATTCTTCACATATATTCCAAAAAACCTCCGTAAATTTTTATCGCGTTTGTACTTTGTTTGATATGGATTTTGTGCGATAAAAACACAAAAAAAACAGAAACTGGCACTGGACACTCGATAAGTAAGTTAGTCCCAAAAATAATATAAAATGTTGCCAAAAGTATATGAAAGTTGTAGAATATTGGCATGAATACTTCATATATTATCAATACGTTGAAGATGTATCACACCCCGTCCACGACCACCGGCAGTCCGCCCACGGCCGGCACACCCTGTATTAGAACCTCCCTGGACACTGGCCCGTCCACAACCACCAGAAGTCCGCCCAAGACCACAGACATGACCACTTGTCAACCCAACAACTCACCAATTTCCTGACATGGGTCGCGACCGGGACGACGCGCCATTTCAACAACCCAGGCACACCATACCCAAACGCTGGACAAACAAGAAGCATACATAGCATAACATCAGGCATTCAAAACAACATAACACAATACATAGAGAAAACATATTTTACCACACTCCGCCCCAGTATCATGGTCAGGTGAAGGACAATACACAAATTGAATAAAAGAACAACGAATAGCCATGTGTCATTACAACTAGCCACTCACCATATTGTCCATACATAGTGATCTGAATGTAGATCAGGTAGCCTCAGGAAAAAACAACCATCAACTACCACCACGGAGAGAACACACCCTATCTAGAAGGCACACCTGAAAGGTACAAGCCATAGAAACCAACCAAGCATGCAGCATCTGCCGACGCGAAGCAGCATCGACGTCACCCACGGCAGCAACCATCACCGCCAACGATAGGCACCGAAGCAAGGCCACCAAGACAACTACGGAACGAGTAAGCTCTCGATAGGTCATCATACTTTTGTAATTGTAATCTAAAACAACAAAACCATATAAACCTTGTAAGAAGCAGATAGCCTGGAAATCGGCTTCATCATAAAGCATCAAGCAACCCACACCGTCCCGGGACCAGAAAATCCTCCTCACGGTCAAGGCATCACTTCCAGGAACATCGACCTCTAGATCCACCCCTCCAATTACGATCCCATCGTCCATGACCTCTCGTAAGTACGAATGAAATGGAAAACGACACGGTGAAGCAACGTCATCTAACATGTGCACATAGGAACAACTGACGGCAAACATCCTGCCAGCACAACGAAGATCCTAAAATAAGCAAACTCCACACAAAAAAAAACACCAACCAAGCACAAACGTTAGATCCCATAATTAATGTCGCAGACTCTTGTAGTATATATGGACCTAGAATACGTAATCACTTGCAGCATATACGGATGACTGGAAATACACAGACGGACATGCAGTACATATGGACTTGAAATACACAGACGAACTTTGTGGTATGCACGAACTTGAAATACACATACGACCTTGCAGTATATACACACTCAACAACCTAAAAAAACACGAAGGAGGTCAGGCTAGAGGGAAGAATCACCTACAAGAGAACCAACGAGGCGACTTCTAGAACCACGCCCCCGAGCTAAGAGCACAAACATGACCCAACCAGGATCGATCAACCAACAAACCCTAGGCCGATCCCTAAAACACAACAAAACCCTGGATGAGCACACGAACATCACAAAAGATAAGACAAACAAGGGAGCCAAGAATTACCTCAACCATCTCAGAAGCCTCTCTGGCGTGCCCCTTCTTCGGTGAACCCGCAACAGAAATGGGGCACCATGAGCGAGAGGAAATTCACCTGAAGAACGGCGGCAGGTCAACGAGAACGAGCGGAGGCATCGTAGGGAGCAGAGATCCAGAGGAGAGCACGAGGGTAATGGAAGCACAGGGAGGCAACAGGCACACCCGCTCACCTCATCCAACCACGGGCTAATCGACACAGACCATGCAGAGGGGCAAAAGGTGAAAATACCAAAACGCCCTCGGCGGGGCACTCCATTTACGGCGGTGGCACGAGATATGTCAGCCAGGAGAGAGAGGGACTACTCATTCCTACAGTGCTCTCGTTTTTATCCAACGGCCCAGATCGTCGGTGGCTTGATCCGGTGTCCCAGAATCCATCTAGAAAGGGAATTGACGGTCGGATGTCTCTAATCGTTGAGAGCGTCCGGTTCGCCCCGTGAATCTTGTTCTTGGATACATGGTTGCCACAGTTGTATCCAATTTTTTGCTAAAGGGATATGTATAGTAGTGGCGACCTAGGTCAATACGAATCCATACCGCTCACGAAGGGGGGGGGGCGTTTGCCCCCCACACCCTCCTCACTCCGCTCCGTCAGAATTTAGTTTATATATGAATTTGGTTCATAACTTAACAAAGGATGTGGCTCAACAGTAAGTACATAGATGTCATTTACATCGGCGCAATGGCCCAATACATCCCTACCCTCGACTACTACGGCGGAGGCATGCCTTTGGCGTGCACTATGTACGCTTCATCCGAATCGTACTTCGGGATCAACCTCGACCCAATGTGCAGTCCAGCCGACATCTGATGACCCGCAAGTATGCAATCGTAGTCTTTTCGATAAGTAAGAGTGTCGAATCCAATGAGTAATGAAAGGAATTGACAAGCGGATTTTAGCAAGGTTTCACTACAAGTGTTGTAAGTAGTTTTGACAGATAGTTTTATAGAAAGATAAGTTGTAACAAGGTAATAAGTAACAAGGTAGGAAGGTGCAACAAGTGGCCCAATCCTTAATTATGCCAAGGACAAGCCAGTGATACTACTTATAGTGATCAAAACGCTCTTGAGGACACACGGGAATATCGCCAAGTTACTTTCACCATGATTCATTGATTTACGTTCCATGCTTAGATAAGTGTTATGTGGATGGATGAAATATCCCAAACGTATCTATAATTTTTGATTGTTTCATGCTACTATATTATTATTTATATATAATTTTATAATTTATGTCATTTTATATTATTTTTCTCGACTAAACTATTATTTTAGTGTCAAGTGCTAGTTCTTGTTTTTTGCTTGTCTTTGGCTTCGCAGAAAATCAATATCTACGGAGGTCAAAATACACTGTCGATTTAACACGATTTTTATGGGCAATTAAAAACACTAGAATCTTAGGGAAGCGTCGAGCAGACCCACCAGCCAGCCACAAGTGCAGGTGGCGCGGTGAGGGAGGGGGCGGTGGCCTCGCCACCTAGGCTTGTGCCCCAGTTATGGCCTTGACCTGATTCCACAACCATAAATTATTACAAATACAAATCAAATCCTTCCGCACACATGATGAAATCCGCATAGTAAGCAACAGATGCACTGTTAGTTTTTTCACGAAAAGAAAGGATGCACTGTTAGTTCAGCTAAGCTCAAGGAATACGCTTTCACATTCAGAATCTTATACGAGTAACATTTGGTTCCTAGGTGTATCTATACCCTATATAGAAAAAAAAATCAATAAAAAGTCAAAAATTATGAAAATATTTTTGAAGTAAACTTGACCTTTCAATGTACTTATAAGAAAAAATGCAAAAAAAAATAAAATAACTCTTCGACTTCTTTTCAAAAAAGACAAATTTTCGGCCAAAATAGTGTGCCTAGTGACCTATAATAGCAAATATTTTTTGTCTATTTTGCCTTGAAGTCAATTTTGCTTTTTTTGTGAAACTTTATATACTAATGCAAAAGAAAGTCAAGTTTAATCTAGAAATACTTCTGAATTATTTTTACTTTTTGTTTAATTATTAAAAAAATCCCCATATAGGGTGTATCTATAACCAGGAACCAAAGTGTATTTTCCCGTTTTCACTACTCCACGTATGTTGCACCCATTAGCCAGAAAAGATTCTTCTGCTCCCTTTTAACCTAAAAAAAAGGCCGGAGGAATTCTACTCGGCAGCCACTATAAACGGATCAGCTGTGCATGCATCATGCATGTGCTGCATTTCTGGAATATACGAAGCCATCATCACATAGGATCCACATTACTCGTACGTACCGTCACCCAAATAACGGTTCATGTTATCCCCCCTCCCCTCCCATTCCCCTCCCCTAACCCTATATATAGTGGCCAAGCCTCTCTTCCATTTCAGCTCACACTCGCTTGCTTCACTTGATCAATACACCCGGCCCTGCTATTGCCACCTCAACAAAAACAAGCAGCTGCTATAGATATCTAGCTAGGGGAAGTAGAAACAAGGAACAATTTGGTCGATCGCCATGGCTTTCTGCGGTGGTTTCATGGAGAAGGCCAAGCCATACATCGCCATGATTTCGCTGCAGTTCGGGTACGCCGGCATGAACGTCCTCACCAAGGTCTCCCTGAACGGTGGGATGAGCCACTACGTGCTCGTGGTGTACCGCCACGCCTTCGCCACGCTCGCCATTGCACCATTCGCTCTCTTCCTGGAGAGGTATAGCTAGCTAGCTACTCAATTACTAGTGTACCCTTGATCATATATACAGTAGATCTTTGCTAGCCCACATGTACTGGTGGTATTTTTATCTAACTTGTGAAACTTGACATGAATGGCAGAAAGGTGAGGCCGAAGATGACGTGGTCCATCTTCTTCCAAATCTTCGTTCTTGCGCTGCTCGGGTTAGTGCATGCCTAGCTACCTGTAAAAACATCTGAAGTTGCATGTCTGAAATGACACGCCTATCTTATACCCTGTTCTTGACTTCTTTACTGCAGACCGGTGATCGACCAGAATTTCTACTACGTGGGGCTCAAGTACACCGGCCCGACGTTCGCCTGTGCGATGAGCAACATCCTTCCAGCGATGACCTTCGTCATGGCGGTGATCTTCAGGTGGAATATCACTAGCTAGTAGCTTACTTTGCGTGCCCTGCCACATATGCATACATGCGCACGTGGAACGAGAAACCATTGTTTAACGTGTTGCATGATTGTTTTTGTTGATATGTATAGGATGGAAAAGATAGAGCTGAAGAAGGTGCGGTGCCAGGCCAAGATCTTCGGGACGGTGGTGACGGTGGCCGGCGCGATGCTGATGACGCTCTACAAGGGCCCGCTCATGCACCTGCCATGGACCAACAGCCACGCGCAGCCCAGCGGCGGCGAGGCCCCAGGTGCCGCCGGCGTCGACCCCACCGCCAGGGAGTGGTTTCTGGGCTCCCTCTTCATCATCATCGCCACCCTCGCCTGGGCCTCGCTCTTCATCTTGCAGACCCACACCATCAAGAAGTACACCGCCCAGCTCTCCCTCACCACCCTCATCTGCTTCATCGGCACCATCCAGGCCATCGCCGTCACCTTCGTCATGGAGCGTCGTGTCTCTGTCTGGACCATCGGCTTCGACATGAACCTCCTCGCAGCCGCCTACGCGGTACGATCACTTACTAATTACCCATTGTACTACACTTCATCGCCATGATCTCCTCCTCTGCTGCCAGTTCTTGACCGATTTTGTTCTTATTTTGCAGGGCATCGTGACTTCGAGCATCGCGTACTACGTGCAGGGGCTGGTGATCAAGAAGACGGGGCCAGTGTTCGCGTCGGCGTTCAGCCCGCTGATGATGATCATCGTGGCCGTCATGGGCTCCTTCATCCTGTCCGAGAAGATATACCTCGGGGCCGTGCTGGGCGCCGTGGTGATCGTGGTCGGGCTCTACGCGGTGCTCTGGGGCAAGCACAAGGAGACGCAGGAGCAGGAGGCGGACGCCAAGGCGGCGCTGCCGGTGGCCTCCAAGGGACCAGGCGGCGCGGGCGTCCTGCAAGGAGCTGCTACCGCTGCCGGGATGATGATGGGATGAGGTCGGCCTCCGACGGACGTGGAGCGCTGGATCAGCTAGTGCAGTTTGATGGACTGGGAACTCCAATAATCTGTGCCCTTGACATGACAAGACGTACGTCGTCGTCGTCCACGACGCACGCACTACGGCCCCGTCGGAATGGAGGTTTTTTGCTAGGACGTGAAATTTCTCCGTGAGAAATTTCTGTTTTCCAAGCACGCCCCACCAGCATTAGCCACCCGAAGGCCCAGTGGCTCGCTTTTTTGTTTTACGATGTGTGATTGATCGATATGCTACACTTTCTTTGTCACTAGTACCTCTATACATCCCTATCCATCTCGGAGAGTGATGTGATTTGCCTTTCCATTTTACCTTTCTAATATTATGTTGTAGTGACCTGCAAAAACCCCGTGTATCAATAATGTTTTGAGATTCCAAGCGGCTATATTATTTAGCAGGCAACCGAAAAGTTTTATTGGATCGGTCAATTAATTCTTGGCTGCATGTAGCCCCGAGGCTGAGATGGAGACCCATTGAATTGACATCTAACGCTTCGTACAGAATTGGCCGAATTTTTTTTTTTAAAAGGGAGCACCTATCCATGAGGTGCTTGAAAAAACCATTTTGCTTTGTCACTTTCTTTCACGTCCATCAGATCGACATCCAATGGCTCATGTCCCTTCTTTCTCCTCAAGCCGAGAGTTCTCCATCTTCTTACTCGCGCTGTTGCTCTCCAACCCTCGCCTACCCGCCGGCCTCCGCGCTGCCCTCTCCTCACCGCAGCCTGCAGCCGTGCCGCCGCCGCCCAAGGCCATCCCTCTAAGTAAGGATGAAAGTAGTTGCGATAGTCTTCGGTCGAAACCGTTTTCAAATCCGTTTTTATAGAGTGCGGTAAGATATTTTTGACATCCGATGAATTCGGGTCCGATTGATAGGATATGATATAGGATGTGGTACGGTAATATACGACACAAAAGGTTAATCCATTTTTTTCTAACTGGATAATCTAACCTTTTAAATTACAAAACCGATTTTTGGTGAATAAGTATTATCTAGCAATACATGAATGTTATTTTTGTTTATGATACAAGACATATGCTTGTTAGTGATTTTTTTGGCTTATTTTAATACCATCTAGTGCTTTAAGTATTTTTAAAGTGTATACATAGTAATATTTCCTCATTGTTCATGTATAATTTTAGTTTAAAGCATTTATATATTCCTCGTATATGAATATGGTAAATAACCCTTTCCGATCTGACGCTGTTCCATTACTGTTCCATGTCCGAAAGTATTTGAATCCGCATCCTTTACGCTTCTGAATCAGAAAATAAATATGAAATAGGATACGGTATAAGGATTATCGGTCCGAATTCAATCCGGTTTCACCTTTACTTCTAAGCCCCCCGATCTACATCACCGGCAACGATCCCACACCCGGACCCACACTAGTCAAGTTTCCAATTCGTTCCTACCGTCGACGTTGTGTCGCCGCTGGCTGGCCGGCTCGTTCACAGGTCACAGCTGCACTCACCATGGAGTTTGCAGCCTCCCCGTCTCGCGCTGGGGCGAAGCGGAAAAGTGACCGACGCGAAGAAAATTTTCAGTTACCGAAATGTTTTTCATCAATGATTTCGGACCCCAGATGTTGTAGCTGACAGCAACGAGTTGGTGGTTTCCTTGAGTAAATGGCCTGCAGTTGCATAGGCATGAATCAAGTTGCACGTTGTGGCAGGCTCCTGAGTGCTATGGTTACGCAAGGACACACTACAAAAGCATAGTCGTCACGAAAGATTCATTCAGAAAGTTCCATTCGAACATACTGCTTGTGCAACAAATGCAGGGTATGCCGTACGTCATCCAGAATGTTTGTGTCTGGTACGTGGAGTTGGATTCAGACTCCACTGAGATGCTCTAACACTTGTTGCTTTCTGGTAACTTGAGCTATCACTTTGGTAACTATGCAGAGAACCGTAGATGCATGTACGAGTGCTTCTAGTTAAGGGTAGATAAGAAAAGATCGGTGTAAAAGAACCTTGGGTGCAGCTCAAATATGTTCAGATGGCTGGCCTAGCTAGTTCCTACCATGGTGTTGGACTGAGCATAGCTCGTATGGTTAGGTTTGGTATGATGGAACCAACCCATTAGGTTTAAGTTTTAGACTTGACATTGGTGCTCGCATTTTTCTGAATTTATTCAGACCTTTCAACGATGTATGCTCGGTGGGAGAAGATGCTCTTGTCGACTACGAGGTGTCTATTGTGTATTCGTCAGTCTCAAGATATTGTGTCGGCTCAGAGGTGCTCACATAATTAGGGTGTACGTGTGTGTTCATATAGGCGAGTATGTGTTTGTATGTCAGCATCTGATGTACTGTGTTCAAAAACAAATAGTTTCTTGCATGGTTAGTTCGCTACTTCGCTCAAAACAAAGAAGTGTGTGTGGGGGGTTGTGGGGTGGGGGGCCGAGGGGGTGTATAATATGAATATGCTACTGCCACACTATGGCTTCTTGATCAAAGTCTCAAGGTTTATCTTCATGAAAAAATTTAAGATGCTCCCACTTGCGTATCTTTAAGGAGCAAAGCAAGAATTTAATCCTAGTTGTCGATTGCTCAAGGGAAAATCTGGCTATATAAACATGTAAGCAACTAAGCATGAGATGCATGATTCGAGACGATATTATATATTTCTTTATGTACTGTGCATTTTCGTTTAATGCAAGATATGTCCTAAACACGCCAATGAATGATAGATGCTTATTTTTGTTATAACATCGTAGGTTTTTACAAGAAAAATATTTAGGGCTCCTTTGATTTAAAGGAATTCCATAGAATTTCTGTAGGATTGAAATCCTTAGGAATTTTTTTCTATGTTGGTCCTTTGACTCATAGGGTTGGATCCCATAGGATTTTTCCTATGAAATCTTTTGTATTACATTTCATAGGAAATCTAACATCCATTGCAACCTATTTTTATAATTTCTTTACTTTTTCTATGGCATCAAACACTCATTGCTAATCCTATAGAATTCAAGTGGGCATGTCACTCCAATCCTACACTTTTTCTATTTCAATATGCCCTTAGTTGTCATCGTAGAGGTAAATAACTAAGGAATATTCAAATATAATTCTTTTCTTGGTGTACGTGCATCTGTTGCACAACTAGAAACAAAAAGAAAAATAGTTAATAATTTGTTGCTATGAAGTGTGTGCCAACAAATAATAGAACTCTTTAGATCAAAGCTGGAGATACGGTCTTGTTATGGAAAGATTTATGGAACCAGGAATTGCTCTCTCACTCACTTCGACGCCTATTTTCTTATGTCAAAGAGGAAGACCTCTCGATACAACAGTTTGTGCATGCGTTAACATAGCTGACAAATTCCACCTGCCACTTTCTCTTGAGGCCAGAGATGAACTAATTGAACTTCAGCAGGTACTTGATGATTGGATCCTGTGTTGGGGGGGGGGGGGGGGGGGGGGGGGGGGGGGGCTAAATTCAAAGCACGAAAATATTACAAATTTTGTTTCAGACTTCTGCAACCTTCCCCTGTCATCACTTCCATTTGGAAGTCCAAGTACATTTTTTGCATGGCTGCTATTCATGGGCAGAATTAACACCAGAAATATTCTTAAGAGGAGGCACTACAATATTGGAGATGATTTCTCATGCCTATTGTGCTCAAGGGTGGAAGAAACCAATATTCATCTCATCTTTGGTTGCCCATTGAGCACTAGCTGCTGGAACTTGATAAATATTTCCTGGGACACTTCCCTAGGGCTGGAGAAATGTTCAACATGGCTTCATTGGCATGGCCCCATAGAGCCTTCAAAGTGGTTGTTTATATATCTTGCTGCATGGAACATCTGGAAACAGAGAAATAAAAAGCATTGTGAAGGTGTCATCCCAACACTAGTAGAAAACAGGACATCTGTCCCGGTTCTAGAGGGCCTTTAGTCCCGGTTCTGCAACCAGGACAAAACGATCGGGACTAATGCCCTTCACTTTTAGTCCCGGTTGGCTTACGAACCGGGACTAAAGGAGCTCCACGTGGCCGCTGTGGGGCGCCCAGACAGGAGGACTTTTAGTCCCGGTTGATAACACCGACCGGGACTAAAAGGCAACCACGCGTCAGCAGCTGCCAGGCTCTGTTTTTTTTTTTTTTTGAAAGGAGGGGTTTAGGTGTTTTCATATTGTGTTCCCCCCTTTTATTTTTGTGTTTACCCTTCAATTCTTTTACATTTAGGGTTTCATTTTTATTTAATTCAACTTGGTCTATTGCATCCATCTAATTTGTACTGGTATATGTCATATAACAACTCATCATCATCTTAATCAACTCTTCATCATTCTAGATAAAATAGCATAAAAAAGGTGAACTCCTCATCATTCTGGTTGTTATCATACTAGCACGTGATCAAGTAATCACAAGTTAGAAACACTAACTACTGCTCTCTCCTAGGTAAAATAGCATAAAAAAGGTGAACTCCCGCATCTCCCCATTGAAGAATACAGATCAACCTATCTCCAACTTGTGGTGTGATCAACCTATATTCATCAATCAAGACATCGTGTCCAAGTGGTTGCGTGGATGCTTTTATTGCCTGGCTCCATCATTTGATTTTCAGGTTTCTTTACTTCGAGATATTCTGTATTTACCAGGGTAACTCATCCACATTGGGCGTAAGCTAACCATATGCAAATCACCGGTGGTAACCATCCATTTAGGCACGGTCTCTGGCGGGAGTACCTGTTGAAGAACATAAGTAATAATAACATTGTTAGCTAAACTAGTTTTGCTTAAGAAGAATGTATGAAAAAGATGGACTAGTGACGCAATGGTAAAAAAGTCTTACAAAGTTGTCTGAAGTGATGTTATAACGGTTCAACTTGTGCACTAGTGGCACATATCCATGATAAATGTTCCCAGCCATGTAATGTTTAGCATGATACTCAACATCATCAATAAATGATATCAGATGATTTTTCTCCAACCAAGTAAGCTCGGAGTCATAACTGTAGTAGATGCGATCTATTATCTGTCGGGTAACTCTTGTAGCATGGAAATAAGCTAATAATTAAAAATAAAGAAATTTAGTCGGGATGAGTACCAAATACTTTTCAATAATCAATATAAATTACCTAACAAATTTGTTGACAAATGCACCTGGAGGTAGCACCGGAATCAAGTCATCCTCCGCATGCACCCAAATATCTATATTATTATCACGAACGTCGTCATTACCAAGATCGAAGGTAATGTTCATGTCCTCATCCAACCCATACGCCTTGCAAAATGCTCTCCAACTAGAACAACCAAAATATGTGTGATCTTCGTTATTTTTCACCTTAACAGCAAAAGTGTAATGCTCCGTTCTTAGATGAGCTATCTTAGGCTCTGTACTACCCTTCTCTTTGAAATGGAACTTGTCCAACACAGCGAATCTTGCATGGCAGGGAACGCACTAGTCAAATTTTACAAAAGAAAATTAAAGGTTAATTAAAGCAAAAAAGCACACGTCATACTTCATTAACAAAAAATACATGTCGTCTTTACATACCATAGTAATACTAAATTCTTCCGTTTGTTTGACGATGAATGACGTATCATTGTCTAGGTGAGGATAAATGTCGCATATACCCCTATCATCCCAGCACAAAGGGCACTGAGGGATCCTATCGTTGTCAGACGACGTCGACATTTCCTGTGTTCATGATTCTAAGATTAAAAATCAACGGCAAATTTTTTTAGCAAGATCATCATATAATATCACTAATACATATAATAGCACCGGCGATCGTCGGGGACTCTTCATATAATATTATCATATAATATCGCTAATACATCTCGAATAATCCAGTTAATGAAGCATCGAATATTATCACTAATACAGCTCGAATATTATCGAATAATTTAGTTCACTCGCGGTTCCTGAAGCGTGGGTGGTGGACACCCAAAGAGAAGGAACCATCACAGGATCATAGCTCGGGTGAGATCCCTGAAGGAACTGCCAGGTATTGGAGAACCTCGCATCCAACGCAACCATGTAGCGACGGACGTGCTCGTCCTCCTCCCTGACACGGCGACGTACCACCTCCTCGGTTGCCGGCTGCCTCCGCACCGATAGTGGCCCACGCGACCGCCACCAAAGAAGCTCCGGGTCGCCGACGATACCCGGATTCCTGACCAAACTACGCGCCCCGGAAGGTAGCACCCCCCAGTGCCAGCCCGGCGGAGCCCAGTCCCGAACATGGCGCCTCTCAAACTGGTTGTCGGTGCCCAGTCGACGACGAGGATGTGGGATTGGCATCGTCGACGAGAACAAATTGTGGCTATAGCAAATATCATTTTATTTAACAACAATAAAACAACAATACCATTTTTAATACTTAAGGCCCAATAAAACAATAATAAAACAACAAATTGTGGTACTATTTGGCTGCGCCTAAAAACTGTAGTTTTGATACTAGAGTATTTGCCAAACCATAGTATTTTCTCTGCATAATAAATAGACCATATATATGAAATACTCCCTCCGTTCCTAAATATTTGTCTTTCTAGAGATTCAACTATGAACTACTCCCTCTGTTCATCAATATAAGACGTTTTAGAGACTTGATACAAGTCTCTAAAACGTCTTATATTGATGAACAGAGATACTACATACGAAGCAAAATGAATGAATC
The DNA here is from genome assembly GCA_039707655.1 of Elymus sibiricus. Classification (NCBI taxonomy): domain Eukaryota; kingdom Viridiplantae; phylum Streptophyta; class Magnoliopsida; order Poales; family Poaceae; genus Elymus; species Elymus sibiricus. The sequence goes on from CM077663.1 coordinate 350,885,484, forward strand.
TAAACTCTAAATTATGTCTATATACATCCGGCGGCTCACCTAGGAGGAGGAGGAGGTCGGAGCGGGCTCGGGGAGGCGACGGCGTCGGGGGGCGGCGACGGGGACGGCATCGGGGGCGGCGACGGGGACGGCGTTGGGGCGGCGACGGGGGCGGCGTCGGGTGCGGCGACGGGGACGGCGTCGGGGGCGGCGACGAGGAGCGAGCGGGCTCGGGGAGGCGACGGCGTCGGAGAGGCGATGGCAAAATCCGGCAGCCTGGCGGGGTCGAGGTGGTTTTCAGCGCCGTCGGGGGAGAGGGAAACAGATGGATTTGGAAATTTTTCCAACTCCCGCTTATATAGTCCCACCTTTAGTCCCGGTTGGTGGCTCCAACCGGGACTAAAGGCCCCCCTTTCGTCCCGATTGGAGCCACCAACCGGGACGAAAGGTAGTTTTCGCGAGGTGAAAGGGCGGGAAGCACAGCCCTTTAGTCCCGGCTGGTATCACCAACCGGGACTAAAGGCCCCCCTTTAGTCCCGGTTGGAGCCACCAACCGGGACTAAAGGGCTGTGCTTCCCGCAGCCAAAAGTTTAGTCCCACCTCGCTAGTCGAGAGGGGCTCTGAGTGGTTTATAAGCGCTGCTGCCGCTGCCCTCTCGAGCTCCTCTCTATTGCAGGCAGTACATGCCTATCTCACGCCCTGTTGGGCCTGCTAGCACTGCGGGCCTGCATCCTGGCCCATTTCTAGGGTTTCTAGTCGTATGCAGGCCGTTGTGGCTAGAAGGCGGGCCTTTTTTTATTTTTTGCATATATTATGTTTTTTAAATTTTAATGTTATTTTTTTGCATATGTTTTAGTTGATTCCTTTTGCTATTAGAGTTTTATAAAAGCTTTTTACTATTAAAGTTTTTAACAAATAAATACTTTGATAATTTTAGTTAATATTATTTTGATTCTTTTTAGTTGATTCTTTTTAGTTGATTCTTTTTGTTATTAGTGTTTTATAAAATATTTTTAGTTCATTCATTTTGCTATTTTCATGCATTTCATGATTTATTTTGAGCTAAATGATGCTGAATTTGAAAATCACTGCAAATGAACTTTGAAAAGGTTGAAACTTGGCATGGTATCATAATTTCACCCACATAGCATGTGCTAAAAAGTTGAGAGGGTTACGGGAAAAACTGGATGCACTTCGTGTACAAACTGGACAATCTCTTTCGAAGTAACAGGGTTTCGGACGAAAACTCATCTATTACAAAAGGATTCATTTCTTGAGATGTAACTGCAGTGATATTCTAGATCAAATCCATCATGAGAATAGTTGTGGAGAGAAAGTCTTCACTTTTTCTTCGCGTGTGTCCCTTCCTTATTGCGCCGTAACCATGGATAATCTTCATCGTTTAACAGGATGCTTGGGTCAGCCTTCACTTTGAAGGGAGGAATTTCATGAAACTTTTCATAATCCTCAGACATGTCTGTCTTGTCCTCCACTCCCACGATGTTTCTTTTCCCTGAAAGAACTATGTGGCGCTTTGGCTCATCGTTTGATGTATTCGCTTCCTTATCTTTTTTTCCTCGGTTTGGTAGACATGTCCTTCACATAGAAAACCTACGCCACATCATTGGCTAGGACGAATGGTTCGTCTGTGTACCCAAGATTTTTGAGATCCACTGTTGTCATTCCGTACTGTGGGTCTAACTGTACCCTGCCTCCTGACAGATTAACCCATTTGCACCGAAACAAAGGGACCTTAAATTCATGTCCATAGTCAAGTTCCCATATCTCCTCTATGTAACCATAATATGTGTCCTTTGCCCTATTGGTGATTGCTGCATCAAAGCAGACACCACTGTTTTGGTTGGTGCTCTTTTTATCGTGGGCGATCGTGTAAAATGTATTACCATTTATCTTGTACCCTTGGTAAGTCCATACAGTCGAAGATGGTGTCCTGGCCAACAAGTACAGGTCATCTCCAACAGTGTTGTTACGCATGAGATGCATTTGCAACGAACCGCCGAAAGTCCCGATGTGTTCACGTGTAATCCAGTCGTCAGACTGCTCCGGGTGTTTGTAGCGTAGAATATTCTTGTGTTCATTGATATACGGGGCCACCAAGGTAGAATTCTGTAGAACTATGTAGTGTGCTTGCGCCCAGGAATGCCCGTCCCTACATATTATTGAATCCGATCCTAGCGTGCCTTTTCCACTCAGTCTCCCCTCATACCGCGATTTAGGGACACCAATCGGCTTAAGGTCAGGAAAAAAGTCAACACAAAACCCAATGACCTCCTCTGTTTGATGGCCCGTGGAGATGCTTCCTTCTGGCCTAGCACGATTACAAATATATTTCTTCAAGACTCCCATGAACCTCTCAAAGGGGAACATATTGTGTAGAAATACAGGACCCAGAATGGCAATCTCGTCGACTAGCTGAACTAGGACGTGCGTCATAATATTGAAGAAGGATGGTGGGAACACCAACTCGAAGCTGACAAGACATTGGACCAAATCATTCTGTAACCTTGGTAGGATTTCTGGATCGATTACCTTCTGAGAAATTGCATTGAGGAATGCACATAGCTTCACAATGGCTAATCGAACATTTTCTGGTAGAAGCCCCCTCAATGCAACCGGAAGCAGTTGCGTCATAATCACGTGGCAGTCATGAGACTTTAGGTTCTGGAATTTTTTCTCTGCCATGTTTATTATTCTCTTTATATTCGATGAGAAGCTAGACGGGACCTTGATACTGAGCAGGCATTCAAAGAAGATTCCCTTCTCCGCTTTGGTTAGAGCGTAGCTGGCAGGACCTTGATACTGCTTTGGATGCATGCCGTCTTTTTCGTTCACACGTTGCTGGTCCTCCCGTGCCTCCGGTGTATCTTTTGTCTTCCCATACATGCCCAAGAAGCCTAGCACGTTCACGCAAACATTCTTCGTCACGTGCATCACGTCGATTGCAGAGTGGACCTCTAGGTCTTTCCAATAGGGTAGGTGAAAGGACGTGGATGTCGCCTAGAGGGGGGGTGAATAGGCGCTTTAAAATAATTATGGTTTAGGCTTGAACAAATGCGGAATAAAAGTATCGTTTAATTAGTCAAGCACAAAACCTAAAACAACTAGGCTCACCTATGTGCACCAACAACTTATGCTAAGCACGATAGACAACTAAGTGATAGCAAGATATATAACAAGAAACAATATGGCTATCACAAAGTAAAGTGCATAAGTAAAGGGCTCGGGTAAGAGATAACCGAGGCACGCGGAGACGACGATGTATCCCGAAGTTCACACCCTTGCAGATGCTAATCTCCGTTCGGAGCGGTGTGGAGGCACAATGCTCCCCAAGAAGCCACTAGGGCCACCGTAATCTCCTCACGCCCTCGCACAATGCAAGATGCCGTGATTCCACTAAGGGACCCTTGAGGGCGGTCACCGAACCCGTACAAATGGCGACCCTTGGGGGCGGTCACCGGTACCCGTACACTTTGGCAACCCTTGGGGGCGGTTCACCAGTACCCGTACAAATTGCTCGGGGCAATCTCCACAACCTAATTGGAGACCCCGACGCTTGCCCGGAGCTTTACACCACAATGATTGAGCTCCGAGGCACCACCAACCGTCTAGGGCGCCAAGGCACCCAAGAGGAACAAGCTCTAGGGTGCTCAAACACCCAAGAGTAATAAGCTTCTCAACTTCTCACTTCCACGTATCACCGTGGAGAACTCAAACCTATGCACCAAATGCAATGGCAAGGGCACACGGAGTGCCCAAGTCCTTCTCTCCCAAATCCCACCAAAGCAACTAATGCTAGGGAGGAAAATGAGAGGAAGAACGAAGAAGAACTCCAAGATCAAGATCCAAGGGGTTCCCCTCACAAAGAGGAGAAAGTGATTGGTGGAAATGTGGATCTAGATCTCCTCTCTCTTTTCCCTCAAGAACTAGCAAGAATCATTGGAGGGATTGAGAGATAGCAAGCTCGAAGAAGGTCAACAATGGGGGGCAAACACGAGCTCAAGAGTTGGGGAGCAATGGGGAAGAAGAACCCCTTTTATAGGTGGGGTAAAATCCAACCGTTACCCCCACAGCCCGCACACAAGCGGTAGTACCGCTCAGGGGAGCGGTACTTCCGCTTATACTCGTCCTGGAACAACAGAGCGGTAGTACCGCTCTGGAGGGAGCGGTACTTCCGCTCAAATAATCCCAAGAAGCCAGAAGAAACACTTAGGCGGAAGTAGCCACGGAACCTCAGGGCGGCAGTACCGCTGGAGCGGTACTACCGCTCTGGGGAGAGCGGTACTTCCGCCTAAAACGGTAGTACCGCTCTGGGGGAGCGGTACTTCCACCAAAAATGGCCAGAGGCCCCCGCGGGCACCAGAAGGAAAATATAAGCGGTAGTAGCAGCGGTAGTACATAGCGGAAGTACCGCCGGAGCGGTACTACCGTGGTACCGAGCGGTACTACCGCTAGTTCAGAGAAAAACTGCCCTGGCACTGAAACTGCCATAACTTTTGTATACGAGCTCCGAATTGAGCAAACTCAAGCTTGTTGGATTCAGGACGACAAGAGCTATCCAACAGCGACAGTATAAAAATGCCAATGGTTTAGAGATGTGAAACCTCTATCAATGAAGAACCGGCAAAAACTCCAACATCGAAAACATCACAGAAGATGCATATGGACTCCGTTTTCGATGAACTTGAGCTTGTCATGAAGCTGGCCATAAGCTCAAGAGACCTCAAAGAGAAAAACCAACCAAGAACCAAGAAAGATGATGATGCCAAGAATGCAATGGTTTGAGCTCTCAACGAACGATACGATCAAGCTACTCACTTGAGAGCCCCCTTGATAGTACGGCTATCTATCCTAAAACCCAGTCTCCCAACTACCACTATGAGACCGGTAAATAGAAAACCCTATCAAGGTCAAACCTTAGCCTTGCGCATAGTCCACTTGAGCTAGATGATGACGATCTTGACTTCCTCAAGATGGACCACCTTTCTTGATTGCGTTGGCTCGATGAAGACTAGTTGATTGCTCCCCCATACTCCACTATGGGTGAGCCACTCTTCGGCACATCTTCACAAGTCCATTGTCACCCCAATGGACGGCAAGCTTCAAGCATGATCTCTCCGTGAAGCTTCACTTGAACTTGCACACCGCAACCTTGATGACGATCACCACTTGATGTCATCCTCCATGGATTGTATGGGATCTTCTTATTGATGCTCACCCATGGAAACATACCTAACCCCACAAAGAACACTCACAGGGAACATGGGTTAGTACACAAAGCGTAATGGACAATGCTTACCATACCATGGGATCACTTGATCCCTCTCGGTACATCTTGCACGCTTTGTGTGTTGATCAACTTGATTCACTCTTTGACTTAGTCTTGATCAACCTTGTATCTTATCTTCTCTATGACCCATATTTGGATAAAACCTTGAATACCACCTTGGTCACCATATAAACTCCTTGAAACCAACAGATGGACTTCAAGAAGTGCCTATGGACAAATCCTGCGAATATAACTTAAGGCAACCATTAGTCCATAGGGATTGTCATCAATTACCCAAAACCACACATGGAGAAATGTGCTCTTACAGTAGGTCCCAAAATATAGATTTCTTCTTCCACATGGGTGCGTGTCCCTCAGAGTCATTCGGAACAGATTGTCCGCCAGGACCCTTTCCAAAGATTACTTGTAAATCCTTGACCATATCAAGTATATCATCACCAGTACGGACAACAGATTTCTTTCTTAAGGCATGCTTGGTCGAAAGAAATCGACGATGTCCCAGGTACACATTCTTCTTGCATTTGTCCAAATATATACTTTGGGTATCATCTAAACAGTGCGTGCATGCGTTGTATCCCTTGTTTGTCTGTCCTGAAAGGTTACTAAGAGCAGGCCAATCATTGATGGTTACAAACAGCAATGCTCGCAGGTCAAATTCCTCTTGTTTATGCTCATCCCACACACGTACACCTTTTCCATTCCACAGCTGTAAAAGCTCTTCGACTAATGGCCTTAGGTACACATCAATGTCGTTGCCGGGTTGCTTAGGGCCTTGGATGAGCACTGGCATCATAATGAACTTCCGCTTCATGCACAACCAAGGAGGAAGGTTATAGATACATAGAGTCACGGTCCATGTGCTATGCTTGCTGCTTTGCTCCCCAAAAGGATTAATGCCATCTGCACTTAAACCAAACCATACGTTCCTTGCGTCACCTCCAAAGTCCCCCCGCTTTCTCTCGATTTTTCTCCACTGCGACCCGTCAGCGGGTGCTCTCAACTTCCCTTCTTTCGTACGGTCTTCTTTGTGCCATCGCAACAACTTGGCATGCTCTTTGTTTCTGAACAGACGTTTCAACCATGGTATTATAGGTGCATACCACATCACCTTGGCAGGAACCCTCTTCCTGGGACGCTCGCCCTCAACATCACCAGGGTCATCTCGTCTGATCTTATACCGCAATGCACCGCATACCGGGCATGCGTTCAATTCCTCGTACTCACCGCGGTAGAGGATGCAGTCATTAGGGCATGCATGTATCTTCTGCACCTCCAATCCTAGAGGGCAGAGAACCTTCTTTGCTTCGTACGTACTGTCGGGCAATTCGTTATCCTTTGGAAGCTTGTTCTTCATTATTTTCAGTAGCGAACCAAATCCCTTGTCAGATACACCATTGTCTGCTTTCCATTGCAGCAATTCCAGTGCGGTACCGAGCTTTGTGTTGTCATCTTTGCAGTTTGGGTACAACCCTTTTTTGTGATCCTCTAACATGCGATCGAACTTCAACTTCTCCCTTTCACTTTCGCATTCTCTCTGTGCATCAACAATGACCTGGCCAAGATCATCATCGGGCACATCGTCTGGTGCCTCTTGATCTTCAGCTTCCCCCGTTGCAGTATCACCGTATTCAGGGAACATAGGATAGCTGTCATCATCCTCTTCTTCTTCGTTGTCTTCCATCATAACCCCTCTGTCTCCGTGCTTGGTCCAAACATTATAGTGTGGCATGAAACCCTTCTCAAGCAGGTGGGAGTGAAGGGTTTTCGAGTTAGAGTAATCCTTCGTATTCTCACAGACAGTACATGGACAATACATAAAACCATTCTGCTTGTTTGCCTTAGCCACTTCGAGAAATTTATGCAGGCCCTCAATGTACTCGGAGGTGCGTCGGTCACCGTACATCCATTGACGGTTCATCTGCGTGCATTATATAATTAAGTGTATCAAAAACCATTACAGAACAACATGAATAGAGAAGTGGCCAAATTAATACAAGTATCTATGTAAATCATACAAGTAAGAATTTTTTTTCTTTTAAAAAGAAGATAAGAACAAGAGGCTCACCACGGTGGTGCCGGCGACGAGATCGGCGCGGGCGATTGACGACGGTGAGGACGGGGACGGGAACGGCACCCTACACATGTGCAGACTCTAAGAAGTTAATTTCAGCTCTAATTGTGCGTCTAAATCAAAAGAACTCCCACATACACTCCTCCACTAAAACCCACAAACCACACTCTATTTCTAGAGCATTTGAAATGAGCTAAACTAGCAGTGAGAGATGAAACGATGAAGTTGTTAACCTTTTAGAACACTTGTGTAGTTGGTGCACCGCCAAACCTAAACAAATCTTGGGGAAAATGTAGCTTGGAGGTCGAGCTTGGAGAGGAGAAAGCTTAAGTGTGGCTGCGGCATTTCATCGAACACCTCATGTGCATAGGAGGTGAGAACAGAGAGCAGCACACCTCCCACACGCCGGCCGGCCAAAAAACAGAGGAGTGAGCGGGCAGGGGCGAGCATATATATAGGCAACTCTTAAGTCCCGGTTGGTGGCTAGCACCGGGACTAATGGTGTCTCTTTAGTCCCGGTTTGTGGCTAGCACCGGGACTAAAGGGGCTGGGCCAGGAGCAAGGCCCTTTAGTCCCGGTTCGTGTCTGGAACCGGTACTAAAGGGGTCAGACGAACCGGGACTGGTTCCTGCCGAGGCCCGGCCAGCGCCCTGGCCGCTCGAACCGGGACTGATGCAACCATTGGTCCCGGTTCGTAACAGAACCGGGACTAATGATCTGATCTGGCCCGGATCAAAGCCGTGTTTTCTACTAGTGCAAGTACCTCTGCATGAGCTTCCCAATTCAAGGAGGACTTGAAACTTCTTAGGTATATGTGCTCTTCTGAGATCTGTGAATTCCTAGACCAATTTATCCCTATTGTTGTAAAATCTTATTTTGTTTTTCTTCACCCCCTCCCCATGAGTTAAAAACTCATGCTCTTGTATATGTAACTCTGTTTTTTCTTAATATATAACAGTAGGAGCCTCTCTTGCTGTTTTGATTGCTCAAAAAAAAGATAAATAATCCAAAAAAAACAGTTCACAAAAAATAAGGAGACCAAAAATGAAATGGCTATATTGATTAGCTAACTACATTGTTTACCATTCCTTATTTACTTCCCTATTTTTTGGCGCTATAATTTTCTTCCTTTTTTGTAGAAGTGCAAACTCCATAATAGCCCTACAAATTTTTGGTAGCATCTTACATAAATACTAATATTAGTCATTGCATCACCAATAATTAACAGTCATACTTCTTTAGCACATCTTAAAAAGTAGTGAAAATAAATATAGCAGGAAATAGAGAGCTTGGGGGCATGTACAATGGTTGATAAGACTGTCTTATCTTATGTCTGCCATGTAATCTAGAAAGGCGATAAATGTTTATTGTTAGTCTCATCTTCAATAGCTAGATATGTGGTGAGACAATTGTTGCTAAGAGATCATCTCTTAATTAAGAGAAGACAAGTCTTTTTATGGTTTCTTCCTCCTCCACCTCATCATTTATCCTGTGTGGTACTCCTAAAATAGCACCATTGTACATGCGCTTATATCGCACATTAAACTCGTGCAGTGATATAAGATGGAACTAATGTTCACTTTAACCTCGTACTTCCATCATCCCATCTTTTTTTCATAAAATTTCTCCTCTCACAACCCTCAATTCTAAGACATGGAGGAATTTTGTATCCCCCCCCCCCAACACACACACACACACACACACACACACACACACACACACACACACACACACACACACACACACACAAACACACACACACACACTTGTATGAATCTTAAAAGAGGAAATTTTACAGAAATCGGGGGGAATTAGAAAAGGTAAGAAAATAAAATAAATAAAAATAGCAGAAGTAGAAAACTGACATACTAGACAAGTTACCACACAAATTAAGGATTTTTATTTATAAATTTCTAAAAGTAAAATAAAATGTTGAAGTATTATAGGAAAACCAAATATACAATTTGAGAGACCTTTTAAATAATTTTATATCAATGAAAATAAATATTTTCTTAGTTCTCAAAATGCTTTTGATATTTCTAACATTTGTTTTTCAACAAGTTCTTAATTTTATTTCTTTCTTCCCCCAAAATTGGTGAATTTATTTGTATGCAATTTCAAAGTATCATGTGTTTTTGTTTCTACCAGATAACTACATGTACAAAACTACCATCTTATCATTTATCACACCATTTTGACTAGACCAGGTACCAATTTGTGTAGTACTAGATGTACAGAATCAAATTTGTCATTATGTATATTAAAAAAAACTTGGCTTGGTTGATATTAAATTATGTGTGTGTGTGAATGATTGATGGTGAAATTAAAGGACCAAGAAAATTTCAGGAAAATTTCACACGAAGATTTGTATTCTTGTGAACTTTTACCCCGTTGGTTGTTTGATTCACAAGATTGGAATCCTTAGTAAAAAAAAATCTTGAATACGCACGAGTGTGCGTATCATAGTATATAGAAAGAAGCGGGGAAAACACCCGTCCACCAAGTCTGTTTTACAAATTACATGCAAACGAGCAAGTCCACCTCCACCCTTAACTTAGCTAACTACTCCTGTCTACCCACCTCGTCAACCAACTAAAGAAGAAATCAAGGTCACCCTTAAGTAGCCCTGCCGCTCTCCAAGACCTACCTTCTCTCTCAGTTGTCCTTGCCAGGCGAGGGATGGATGCTAGCTGTGGCTCCCTCAAAGACTATATCGTTGTGCTGCTTCCAAATGGATCGCATGACTAGCACCACAATTGCCCGAATGTCCTTGATGCGACGCCCATTGTCATTCTTGGTAATGCACAACTCCGTAAGCACGCCCGTCCCCGATGGTGTCCAGTCATGTCTGCCCAGCAACATACATACATTGTGCCAGACCTCCCTCGCAAACACACATTGTATCAGTAGTATTGAATTCATGCTCCAGCCAACTCATCCAAAAGGCCGAACTGATGGAGGGAGGCGGGCAATATATTTTAACACTCCCCCTCACGTCTAGGCTATTTTAGTCCTTAGACGTGGAATCGATGTAGGCCGCAGAATCGTTTATTTTTAATACTGCGTTGGCAGGGTCTTGAACTCAAGACCTCTTGGCTCGGATACCATATTGAATTCATGCTCCAGCCAACTCATCCAAAAGTCTGAACTGATGGAGGGAGGCGGGCAATATATTTCAACAAGTAGGTGTTGGATGTTCTCCTCGTGTTGTGCATATAATGGGCAAGAATCTTGGTGGGATAGGCCTCTACTGGCGAGTCTATCTGATGTCCAACATCTATCTCTTAATGCGAGCCAAGCAAAGAAACAACATCGTAGGGGGGCCTTTGATTTCCATGTAAAGTCTGCTGCCGGTGCCACCTCCCTTCCCGAGAACTTAGCAGCATATGCTGAGCGGGCCGAGTACTGTCCATATTTCTCCCAAGCCCCTCTGAGCTGGTCCCTTTGATCATCCTTAGGAATTTTTCATGGTATTTGTGTACACTCTATTCTAGAGAGAAAAAATCCATCCACTCAAACCTATTAGTAGTATAATTCGTGTTTGTCTTTTCTTTGCTATCAAACACCCTTCCATCCATTTTTTTTAATATATAATATTTTCAAGAGGAAATGCCATTCTAATCTTACCGGGTTTTTTTTTCTTCTATCGCTGTGTTTTGTGTTTTAAGAATCCTAGGAATCAAAAAAACTTCTTGCGATCAGCAAATATTGTGCGCCTGTCGCTCTAGCAATTCTTCACTTAACGTCGCCCACCAGACTTAAAACCCCTTGCACGCATTCGGTGAAGCCACACACTCAGTACAGTCACACAGAGCATACAGGTCCCTGAGAGCATAGCTTGTCACATGGCCGGCCTAACCAATCTGCAAAAGCTAGCTAGCCAGACGCGGAAAAACGTCGCCCAGTTCACGCGCGGCGCCAGAACAAATTAAAGAGCTAGCCCACACCCCACTATCAACCGATCGTGCTACGCTACGGGAATGAAGCTCCGATGCTTTCGCTACGGGGCAAGTCGCCATTGCTGGCCTGCTCTCGACGACGACAAGTTGCTGCCTCCGTCCCTCCTTACTCGGACAGCACCCAGATCCACTGAGCCACTCAGGTGGACGCATCATGCGCGCACGAGTTGGCGTGCATAAAATCAAGCGAGCGAGTGCGGGAATGAGATGCCGGTACGACAAGCTAGGAGCCGGATCGATCTGCTCCTCGCTTTGGCGGATACGTGGGAGAGAGAGTTTGGGGGCTTGCAGCTTTGCCATTGACGTCGGCGGAGGCCAATGGCGGCGACAGAACATGCGGTGACCTAGCTAGATGGAGCATGCATGATGATTACTTAATTGGCATGGAATCTGCAAAGGGAAAGGGATGGTGATGTCAAACGAGATAAGGGCCTGCTAGCTGCTGCATCTATGATTGATCGATTCCGTTGCATCTCCAGACGTCTGACGCGATGGGCGAGAATGTCTTAGATATCGGACTCAGACGCCACGAGTTGATCTCGTTGGATCTGGAAGCTTCAGACGAGTGACAGTTTTTGGACGTAAGTCGATCCATAGCCGAAAGGATGTGAACATTTATTGATTCTTGCCTCTTCATGTACTCTTATATATATAGTCTTTGTTCGGCAACTTTTTTGGTTAAACTATTTTCTTAGGATTTTGGTGCGTAAGAACCTTTTTAACACATAGGCTTCTTTTTTCTGCGGAGAATACGTGAGTCTTATTCCAAACAAATACGGTTATAGTTAGACTAGCTATGAGATACAATTTGGAATCTGACACAACCAGCAGCGGTGCTATCTCCAGTTCTATCAAAGATGCTTACTGTGGGTTTTTCCCCTCATCATAGGGCTTAAAAAGTCATGACATTTTTTGGTGAATAAAATTATGACATATCAGTCTTGCATTTTTTAAACCCTGTGTTTTCAAACAAGTGATCTGCAATTTTAAACGCTGTGTTTCAAACAAGGGCTACTCTAGTCCAAAAAAAGTGTTACTTACATCTTTGCGAGTGAGCTTTGGGTGGAAGTATTACGTTACACATGGGCCATGGCAGTCTAGTCTGTGTAGTATAGTATTAAACATATGAACTTAGTACAAAATAAATAATATGTTGTTTTTTGGAAAGAAAAAAATATATAATTCTAGAGCCGAAATCTTTTTACCGATATCGCAAACCCTAGCACTACGACACACATGGCATAGAATAGAGGTAACAAGCACTCCGAGCCTCTGAGGAGCTGGCAACCCGTGGAGCTATATCTTGCCTACTGCGAGACGGTACTCCCTCTCACAATAGGCAATCGCCCGATGGACTGGCCCGATTGGGTTCCTGGGAAGCAGGTTTTATGAAGCTTCTATGATAGGTTCAGACTGGTGTCAGAACCTTCGGCGCGTTTTCTCCTTTTATTTTCCTATGAGTCGATTTTCTTTGCAATTTTGGTTTTCTATGTTTCTTTACCGGTTTTCTTCGGTTTTTACTTTTGTTCAGTACCTATCTACTTTCTTCAATACACATTATACATTTTCGTATGCATCTAAAATTTTCTTAGATACACGGTGAACATTTAAAAAAACTAAATGCATATTTTAAATACATGTTTTGAACATTTTTTCCGAATACAGGTTAAAAGGTTTCAAATACACACTAAATATATTTTTGAATGATACGGGAAAACAAATATACTGTGCCAAACTTTTACATTGGCTAAACATTTTTTAAATATGACGAACATATTTCCGAAATGTGTGAACATTTATTTTAATTTCACATTCATTTTTTTGAATGGTACGATATTTTAATTATGCTAAAATTTATTTACAATGCAGAAATTGTTTTTCATGCCATGATTTTATTAAATGCGTGAACATATTTAAAATATCACAAACATTCTCTTTGAACACAATCAATATTTTCGTAATTTTTTCAGAACAAAAATATTACATTGTCTTAACATTTTTCTAAGCATGGTAAACACTTCTCAAAAATTACTAAACTAAGTTTTAGAATATATATTTAAAAGTAAATAAAACAATATATTATGTTTTCAGAAGACCCCATAAAGGCATGTGGTAGCTATACGTTGCCTGCTGCGAGATGTCCGTGAGATATATCTCGCTTAGTGCCACTGATCCTCCCATTTTTTTTATTTTTTATTTTTGAGTCTGAGTGATCCTTCCATCTTTTTTTGAGACAATCTCGTTAAGCTTTATTTAACCTTGCACAATGTTTACAGGAATGAAATAAATCTCCCTTGGTTGGCCAAACCAGACATGGCGGCCAAAACCCAAGGTTAGAGCAAGCTTAGCTGGACTATGAGCCTTGAAATTCGAGCTCCTAAACTCATGGACTATCGTACAAGATGTGAAGCCCCTCGATCGCTCTATAATTTCATGTACAATAGCTCCATATGACGCTGCCGAGTTCTGTTTAATGGCTTGCACCACCGTCAGGCAATCAGATGCAATATGAATCTTCTGCACAGAGAGATCTTCTGCAATAGGCAAGCCTTCCCGGACCGCCAAAGCTTCAAGCGTAACAGCTTCTGAGATGTATCTGTAGGTCACTGTCGAAGCTCCTAAAAAATTCCTCCAAGATCTCTTCCAACAACTGCCACTACACCCCAACGGCCATCTGATGATACAACAGCATCCACGTTCAATTTGACAAATCCATCAGGTGGTGGCCGCCACATTTTTTGCCTGACCTTCTTTACCATGCTAACAGTAGTGATTCTATTCTCAATGATTTGAAGGTCTCGGAGGAAGAATTTGATGAAAGAATTAGTTGCGAAAGGGCTCTAAAAAATCTCCTCATGGATAGCCTTTCTTCTTGATCTCCAGATCGCCCATAACGTGACAACCATGCGGGTAAACTCCCCATGCGGTAGCTTGTCTTGCATTTGAAACAACCATTTTTTTGCATCCAGCGTTAGATTCTCAGTCATGCAGTCTTGTCACAACCCTAGTTTAGCTTTGCTTGTCATTGCATATTCATGCATGCATTTTTAAATTCAATTGAAAATGAATTAAGGAATGATCAAGCCTCGGTAATATATTTTTGTCAAAATAAGCCAGATAAAAACTGTTTCAAATAAGTCCAACAAAATGTCTCTCGTATTGTGTGGAAATATTGGCAAGAGGTAAAATGCAAATCAATATTTTTGGAATCACAGAAACATTTTACTTTGGGGCTTTTGAGTTAATCCAATAAATATTTGCAATGGATTTATATTCACTATATATAATATATATATATCCATATATTATGAAATTTATAATGTGGCTTTGGACAAGTCCATTTAGTCCACATATGAAATCCTCGGAATTTATTGAAATGGTTTTATATTTTTTTTCCCAGCCAAAAACAAAATGACAGAAAATAGAAACAATAAATAAAAAGAAAAGCAGAGAGTTACAGTAGCTTCCTGGCCCAAGAGGGAGATGGCCCAGCCCATAGGGGCAGCACTGTCTTCTTCCTCCTACCAGGAGGGGAAGCAGCTGCGTGCAGGGCATGCCGCACCGGTGCCACCTCCTCCCTGCCTGCTCCCTCGCCCCCTCGAGCCTATCTCCTCGCCAGGAGACATCCCCGAGCTCCTCTCGCTCACTCTCGCTCTCTCCCTCCCCCTGCTGCTTTCTCCGCTCGCGCAGCCGAGCGCCGCCGCGAGCGCTACTCGCCGTAGTCGCGGCCATCGCCTCTGCCTCGCCTCCCTGAGCTGCCCAGCGTCTCCGACACCACGTGTTATCCTCTCCGCCGAAGGAAACGAGACCAGCCGCCCCGTAGCGTCGCCATCATCGTCGTTTCTGCCGCCGGCCGCCGAAGCCATTCACCGGTGATTTCCTCCGTCCAAAGCCTCCCCAAGCTCGTAGTTGATGCTGCTGGAACCGAGTTAAGCCTCCGATGCGCTTCCTCCTCTCCCCGTGGTCCTCCCCGTCCTCTGGCTAGCCCCCCCTCCCCGCTGGAACCGAGCCCCTCGCCGCCGGCAATGACGTGGCCGTGGCCACAGCCACCACGGCTCATGCCCGACCACCCCCTACGTGCTCCTGGAGCGCCCGTGAGTCCGCCCAGCCGCTTACCTTGCTCGCCAGAGCCCCACAGCCACGTGCACGACCGGACCCGTGACTGCGCCGCCGCCACGAGCTCGCCTCCGATGAGCTTAGGCCACCCCAGCCCCGTCCGCTTGCTCCCCGAGGTGCGCGGAAGTGAGGGCGTTCGAACGAGCCCCACAGTGCGTCTTTTGGTCATCGGACGGCGAGTTCCGACGTGCATCCGCCGCGGTTTCACGTCGCCGGCGTTGAGCCGCCGGTGGGGTGACGTGGCCGGGCTTATTTAGCCACTAACCACAGCCCCGTTTGCATGACAGGTGGGCCCGGGTGCCCTAACACCCTCAGATTAGTTTTAATTAAACTCTGATAAGGCTTGTGCCTATGACAGGCGGGTCCCAGTGTCAGGTTTGACCTGGACCCGGGTCTGATGACCTGCTGACGCCAGGTGACGCAGAGCTACCACAATAATTGATTTGTGGATTTATTTAATTCCAGAAAATACCTAAAACTTCTAAAAAATCGTAGAAATTCAACCATAGCTCCAAATGAAATAATTTATATATGAAAAATTATTAGAAAAATCCAATAAACCTGTTTATGCCATGTTCATGCATGTTGGACAAGTTATCATCACCAAATAGGACAAATGATGATTAGGGCAAAGTTGATAAATAGTTTGGAGTTGGAATTTGATGTCCATTTGAATTCCATGTCAATTAATATGACTAACTATTACATTAGGTCAATTCAGTACCTTAAGTTGACATGTCATGCATCATGTATGCTGCATTGCATTGAATGTGTTCATTCCCTTGTTTGTCGGTATTGTTTCCTCCGGGTAGACGTTATTCCGACGTTGAGATCGATGCCACCGATGAAGACTCACTGTTATCTTCAGAAGTGTCAAGCAAGCAACCCCCCCCCCCCCTTGAGCATTTTGATATAATCCCACTCTCTTGCTCCTGCTCTCTTTTATTGCATTAGGACAATCACGATTCAACTGTTACTTGTTCTCGATAGTTGAACCCATTTCTTTGCATGACATGTCATTATCACAGTAAATAGCTAAACCAAGCAACCTAGCATACTTGGTAGATGCTTGAGCCATGTTGTGCCATAACCCTGTTATGCTTGCTATGCTTAGAGTTGTGTTAGGTCTGATACATCTGGGTGATGAACCGGAGTGAAATGGATGTGTTCTAATGATGAGAGTTAAGTGTTGAACCTGTTTTGGTAAAGGTAGCGATGAGAGACCATGTAGGAGTACATGGTGGGTTGCCTCATTGAAACCGCTCATAGGAACTGAGTTCCGTGTTTGTGTTCCAAGACTAGATACTGCCGCACATTGGGTTCCGGTAACTCGACCCCTCTTGGCCTATTAACCTACCCTGTTCTCAGTCCAAGAGTCGCAGTAGTTCGAAATGTTGATAGGTGTGGCACGGCCTGCGAAGTGGATGAACGGCCCAATCGGGACCGGCTTGGGGCCCTGCTCAAAACGTTTGAGGCCATGTTGGAAACCTCGGCCGCACTTCCATTATGGGTTCCAACTCAGATAGGCGACTAACTTGGACGTGAGTCGTTCTAAGTTAACGTCCGTGGCCGACTCTCTCGCCTGGCTTCCGCTTGAAGGTTGCCTAGGTGCCTTTTTTTACGTGCACATGGCGATAAGTGGCGGGAGCATGTGTGACGAAGTACACCCCTGCAGGGTAAACTATCTATTCGAATAGCCGCGTCCGTGGATATGGACTACTTGGAGACTTGCATTGTTCATAGATAACTTTAAATGGATACTCTAAAATGCTCCAGATAAGCGTGAGTGCTATGGATGGCTTCTCGTAGGAAGACGAGAGAGGATCCATAGTGGTGTATTGATGTGGTGAATATGTGGACTCGTGTGCGATATGACACCTCAAGGAAAGTACTCATAGTCGTAGTACAAGTTAGGCAAGAGTCAAAGCTGGCTTGCTGCAATAAACTCCACAACCCCCTTGTTGACAATGATGCATATGTAGATAGTTCTGATGTAAGTCTTGCTGAGTACCTTTGTACTCACGGTTGCTTAATTTATGTTTTTGCAGAGGAGACGACAGTCTCATTAGTGATTCTTATGACGTGAAGTTCGATGTTGACCGGATTGGCTTGGGAATCCCAGACAGAGGTCTGGCTCCTTTGGGAGGGTCGTTGTAGATTTTCAGGCTCCTCTAGCCTCTTTTAGTAGATGTCTGTACTCAGACATGTGATGCTTCCGCTTGTTGCTTGTATGACTTGAGTGTTGGGTCATGTGACCCCTGTTTGTAATATCATACTATGTTGGCTCTTATGAGTCGTTAATAAATACTTGAGTCGTAGAGTTATGTTGTGATGCCATGTTGTATCTACGCATATCATGCATATTGCGTGTATGTTTGAAATGCATTGGTATGTGCGGGATTCGACACCTAGTTGTGTGCCTTTAGTAACCCTCTTTACAGGGAAATGCCTCTTTGTGCTTCCACTGAGCCATGGTTGCTTGCTACTGCTCCGGACACATTGATTGACCGACGTGTATCCTTGTTTGTTGTCGTGTCTGTCCCCACGGGGAAATGTATCGCAGTGTAATGGAGTCCATGTAGCTTGCTACGACTCGTCTACACACGCTGATGACCGACACCTGCATTGTTGGGTTACGTATGCCTGTTCCTGTACGGATGTGCTACTTGGGTTCTATGACTAGTCATGTCGACCCGGGTTCTCTAGCGTATGATTGCTAGTGACATAATCATATACGTGAGCCAAAAGACGCAAACGGTCCTGGCCAAGGTAAGGTGGCAGTCGTGGGGATTACCGTGCGTGAGGTCGCAAGTGATGTGATATGTTACAAGCTGGATTCATATGACTTAGGATCGAGGTCCCGACAGTGTTGGTATCAGAGCTTGCCTGCCTGCAGAATTACCAAGCCAAACTGGTCGATGTTGAGTCTAGAAATGCTTTAGTTATATAAGGGAGTTGATTGTGGAAGGGAACGTAAGATTCTTTTTACTCCTTGCCTCGTGTCATGCTAATTCTGAGTCACCCTCTTCTCTATTCTACGGGGTTTAAGAATTAGGCTTCTCATCTATCTATCAGGATGACGAGTTACTATGCTAGAGACTTATAGGAAAGTTGTTGTATTTAAGAACCAGTGTCTCCATAAGAATTCAACTGTTATGATGTCAGTTTTCATGCAGGTTGCCTCATATTTCACACCCATACAGCTGTTATGTTGTCCAAGTTATCCAAGGTTTTTGAATAATCTGATGCAATTGCAAATTCTTTCATCCTGTTACCGATGTCTTTTGGGCCAGACAAAGCACACTAATTATTGTGTTGAGGTACCCTATTACCTCGACCTATTTGTTAAGGTGTTAGGAAACCATGTTATTCCAGAGAACCACCCAACAGTCTAGTTGTGAATTGTGTTCCCAGTGTGATAATACTGGCCATTGTTATCGAAAGCATCATGAGATGCTACTTAGTCAGTAGGTATTCTGTTTCTAGGTTCTTGAACCCGAGAATCATTCTGCTCACTCATGTTGATAGTGTTTGCTCGTTCCTTTAGGATGATTAGTAACCTTGTTATAGTCTTCAAGGTTCGTGGTTTATCATTCTTTCAATACCATGAACCGGTCATGGAAGAAGTTCTTCTTGAACCAAAAGATCACAATAAGAGTGCTCGTGATGAGTTCCTCATTCTACATTGTGACTCTACCAACTCAGCCTTTCTGCATGGGTTATCCGGAAGAATTATGTCGAACTTGTTCGATGTGCCAACCAATGCATCTACAACTCGGGAAAATTATGTGCTCTTGAGTTGCCCCTCTTCAATTGAACTCTGATCTTTATCTATCCATGGATAGTCAAGAGTAGTTGTGCATTCGTGGTCATCGATGCCTATCATTCTTGTGGTCCGTCGGGTCATTCTATTTCAGAATGCCTAGGAGAAACAAACTCCAATACCTCATCCATTTCTTGGATTGGGTCGAAGTAGTTGTATTCCGCAGATCAAAATGCAAATCCAGCTTTTGCTCTGTTCTACCTTGAAGTATTACCCTCTTTATGTCAAGAGTATCGTAAGAATTGCGCCACCTCTCATGAATTCTTGATACAGTGATGCTTCTCGCCATCATTATTCATTCCTCGGTCTCCGTGTTGGTTGTTACCAGAACGCAGACGAGTGAACCGTGATGTGTGAAATCAATATTCCTAGCAACTCTGTTGCTTAGTAGTTAATGGACAATAATTTCATTCTTGGTGTGTTGGTTATTGAATCACCATTCTAAGATTGATCGGGCTACCTAGTCCATCTTTCATGGTGCACTCTTTGATCAACGAGTTAGGATTGTGTCAATCCCTTGCTCTTTTGATCATGTCGTCTGCCTTGAAAAGCGAGATTGTTCTCGAGCTCAATAACATATTGGTGGATCGTGATTTTCTGAATATCTTCTCGGAAGTATTACCAGGTTGTTCCCAGACCGTTATGTTGAGCCCGTGATCAAATTGGTTTTCCCATAAACCACCCCCTTCTCCAAGACTCTATGTTGGATACGCCTGAGCTAGTTGGTTAAGCTAAACAACAACTTGGAGAGTTGAAAGATAAAAGCTTGATCTAACTTAGTTAATTCCGAAGGGATATCTTTGTGTTTGTGTGTGTGTGTTGAAGAAAGACGATATTCTCATCAATTGATCTGTGTGATCAATTGTTATCTCTATTGTCTTATCCAATCTTTGATTTGAGTGTGGGCTATCTTCAAATCAAATCAGAACCAACGATTATCCCTAATGATTTTTTACTCGTGGTTCTTTCCTCGAGCATACACCATTGTATCCTTGGTCTGACCAATGCTATTATCTTGCTCACATAGTTGTGGAATCCCATATTGTGGGAATTTCGATGAATTGTTGTTGAGCCCATCAACAACATTGTTTATCTTCTCCAAGATTATGTTGAACATTAAAACCAGTGTTGGAAACTTTTTTAGGCAATATCTTCGTGTTCTGTACATGAAGTATATGCTAGGTGTAAGAAGTGACTCCCTCTCAATTCACGTGCATTTGATGAAAGTTTCCCCCGTGAATTTGAGGAAAGTTATTTTGCTACCTCTGGAATCATCTCAAGTCAGTCATGCACGTGCAGAGAATTCTATGGTTTGGTAGATTTGCAACCTCCACTCCATATGTATACCCTAGCACACCAAGCCACCGATTGAATTGTTCAAGGAAAAGAAGGTTAATGTTAATCCTGAAGGTACCAGACGGACTTGCACCGGGCTTCGTTACCTCCAATGATGGTTCCCACCCAGAACTCGGTAGTGTTTTGTTGTAAGACTATGCGGTCATGCTTGTATTGGACATCGTGTTCACATGTGCCTTGCAATCCAGCTCATGTTTTGGATCTTGCTTCCATAGTTCATTTCCCAAGAACAACGCCATCTCGTTGCAAACCTTCTCTTTCAGACATGCTGAGTCTGAAGTAACTTGTCACCAACCAAATCTGAATCTCAGGCAGATATGATGGTTGGAACTCTTCCAGGATCTATGATGTAGGTTTCCGCTAAGTTGATGTTTTGACCGACACACCCAGCCGGAAGATCTATCATTGTATTATCTTGATTGAGTAACTTGGCCATTTCCCCATGAGGACTTTGTATGACGTATTTAGAAGTTGTTTCTCATGGACCCCTTGTGTTGCCGAAGTCCGACCTTTACCTGATGTTCTAGATACCAAGCAATACCTATAACTTGGCTATGTCAGTACATCAAGGAGAACATTAGAAGCAGAGTGCTAAATGTCTCTCGGTCGATCATCCAGATTTAGTTCCCTTGGCATAGCTAAGGTGAAATATGAGAAAGTGTTGTCTTCCTTTGTATCTGCATCCTCCATCGTTATTCATCATGGTAGTATGATGTGTTGCCAGGATCCTTGGCATGGATGTTGGTAAAACCCTGATGAATATGGAAAAGCTCAAGTTCTTGAGACCACGCTCAGACACTGGGTTATATCTTCGGTATCAATCAGAATGTGCCTTCCGTTTGCCGAGTTGTTCTATAACTCTAGTTTCTTCTCCAAAATGAGTATGCCATTTGCTCGAATTCCTTCAAACGATCGTTTGTGAATTGCCTTAGACTGTTATGAAGAGTTTCAATGATCTCTGGATCAAAAGTAATTCTTTTTGCCACTTAAGGGGATAACTCTACGAGACACCTCTCCTAAGATGTCTCGTCATGGTATTAATGGCAACTTAACTCCTCGCTACTTTGAAACCCCGTCACCGTCTGTTTAAGCATGGAATTGTTGCCTACCAACTGAATCTCTGTCATCTGCCTCGTTTCCTCTCCCCTGTTATGTGTTTTGTGTCTCGGCTCAAGAGACGTTCCTACGTCTCACTCTATGAGTTGATCGTGAGTTGCTCGATCTTTCAAGAAGATCGAATCTTATAGAGTTTTCATGTTCCTTTTGTCATCGTGTTGGATGAAGATCTTGAAAGCAAAGATGTCAATATCAACATGATGCCATGAATCAAAATCTTCAAGAAGGGAAATTGGATCGTGAAGGTTGTGATAGTTTAGTGTCCCTTCTTCCTCTTACCCTACGCCTGAATCTCAGGACGAGATTCTTGTTTAGTGGGGGTGAGTTGTCACAACCCTAGTTTAGCTTTGCTTGTCATTGCATATTCATGCATGCATTTTTAAATTCAATTGAAAATGAATTGAGAATGATCAAGCCTCAGTAATATTTTTTGTCAAAATAAGCCAGATAAAAACTGTTTCAAATAAGTCCAAGAAAATGTCTCTGGTATTCTGTGGAAATATTGGCAACAAGTAAAATGCAAACCAATATTTTTGGAATCACATAAACATTTTACTTTGGGGCTTTGGAGTTAATCCAATAAATATTTGCAATGGATTTATATTCACTATATATATAATATAGATCCATATATTTTGAAAATTATAATGTGGCTTTGGACAAGTCCATTTAGTCCACATATGAAATCCTCAGAATTTATTGAAATGGTTTTATATATTTTTTCCCAGCCAGAAACAAAATGACAAAAAATAGAATAAATAAATAAAAAGAAAAGCAGAGAGTTACCTGTAGCTTCCTGGCCCAGGAGGGAGATGGCCCAGCCCATAGGGGCAGCACTGTCTTCTTCCTCCTGCCAGGAGGAGAAGCAGCTGCGTGCAAGGCATGCCGCAGCGGTGCCACCTCCTCCCTCGCCCCCTCGAGCCTATCTCCTCGCCAGGAGACGCCCCCGAGCTCCTCTCGCTCTCCCCCCTACTGCTTTCTCCCCTCGCGCAGCCGAGCGCCATCGCGAGCGCTCTCGCCGTAGTCGCGACCATCGCCTCTGCCTTGCCTCCGTGAGCTGCCCAGCGTCTTCGACACCTCGCGTTATCCTCTCCACCGAAGGAATCGAGACCGGCCGCCCCGCAGCGTCGCCATCATCACCGTATCTGCCGCCGGCCGCCGAAGCCATTCACCGGCGATTTCCTCCGTCCAAAGCCTCCTCGAGCTCGTAGTTGACACTGCTGGAACCGTGGTAAGCCTCTGATGCGCTTCCCCCTCTCCCCGTGCCCCGTTCTCTGGCTAGCCCCTCCCCCCCCCCCCCGCTGGAACCAAGCCCCTCGCCACCGGCAATGGCGTGGCCATGGCCACAGCCACCATGGCTCGCACCTGAGCACCCCTACGTGATCCTGGAGCGCCCGTGAGTCCGCCCAGTAGCTTACCTTGCTCGCCAGAGCCCCGCAGCCACGCGCACGACTGGACCCGTGATTGCACCGCCGCCACGAGCTCGCCTCCGGTGAGCTCACGTCACCCCAGCCCCGTTCGCTTGCTCCCCGAGGTGCGCGGAAGCGAAGGCGTTCGAACGAGCCCCTCCGCGCGTCTTTTGGTCGCCGGACGGCAAGTTCTGACGTGCCTCCGCCGCGGTTTCACGTCGCCAGCGTTGAGCCGCCGGTGGGGTGACGTGACCGGGCTTATTTAGCCACTAAGCACAACCCCGTTTGCATGACAGGTGGGCCCGGGTGCCCTAACACCCCCGGATTAGTTTTAATTAAACTCTGATAAGGCTTGTGCCTATGACAGGCGGGTCCAAGTGTCAGGTTTGACCTAGACCCGGGTCTGATGACCTGCTGACGCCAGCTGACGCAGAGGTGACGCAATAATTGATTTGTGGATTTATTTAATTCTAGAAAATACCTAAAACTTCTAAAAATCATAGAAATTCAACCATAGCTCCAAATGAAATAATTTATATATGAAAAATTATTAGAAAAATCCAATGAACCTGTTTATGCCATGTTCATGCATGTTTGGACAAGTTATCATCACAAATTAGGACAAATGATGATTAGGGCAAAGTTGATAAATAGTTTGGAGTTGGAATTTGATGTCCATTTGAATTCCGCTTCAATTAATATGACTAGCTATTACATTAGGTCAATTCAGTACCTTAAGTTGCCATGTCATACATCATGTCTGCTGCATTGCATTGAATGTGGTCATTCCCTTGTTTGCCGGTATTGTTCCCTCTGGGTAGACGTTATTACGACGTTGAGATCGATGCCACCAATGAAGACTCACTGTTATCTTCAAAAGTGTCATGCAAGGAACCCCCCGTTGAGAATTTTGATATAATCCCACTCTCTTGCTCCTACTCTCTGTTATTGCATTAGGACAATCACGATCCAACTGTTACTTGTTCTCGATAGTTGAACCCATTCCTTTGCGTGACTTGTCATTGTCACAGTAAATAGCTAAACCAAGCAACCTAGCATACCTGGTAGATGCTTGAGACATGTTGTGCCATAACCCTGTTATGCTTGCTAGCTATGCTTAGAGTTGTGTCAAGTCTGATACATCTGGGTGATGAACCGGAGTGAAATGGATGTGTTCTAATGATAAGAGTTAAGTGTTGAACCTGCTTTGGTAAAGGTAGCGATGAGAGGCCATGTAGGAGTACATGGTGGGTTGTCTCATTGAAACCACTCATAGGAACTGAGTTCCGTGTTTGTGTTCAAAGACTAGCTACTACCTCACATTGGGTTCCGGTAACTTGACCCCTCTCGGCCTATTAACCTACCCTGTTCTCAGTCCAGGAGTCGCAGTAGTTCGAAACGTTGATAGGTGTGGCACGGCCTGCGAAGTGGATGAACAGCCCAATCGGGACCGGCTTGGGGCCCTGCTCACAACGTTTGAGGCCATGTTGGAAACCTCGGCCGGACTTCCATTATGGGTTCCAACTCAGATAGGCGACTACCTTGGACGTGAGTCGTTGTAAGTTAACGTTCGTGGCCGACTACCTCGCCTGGCTTCCGCTTGAAGGTTGCCGAGGTGCCTTTTTTACGTGCACATGGCGATAAGTGGCGGGAGCATGTGTGACGAAGTACACCCCTGCAGGGTAAACTATCTATTCGAATAGCCGCGTCCGCGGATATGGACTACTTGGAGACTTGCATTGTTCATAGATAACTTTAAATGGATACTCCAAAATGCTCCAGATAAGCATGAGTGCTATGGATGGCTTCTCGTAGGAAGACGAGAGAGGATCCATAGTGGTGTATTGATGTGGTGAATATGTGGACTCGTGTGCGATATGCCACCTCAAGGAAAGTACTCATAGTTGTTGCACAGGTTAGCCAAGAGTCAAAGCTGGCTTGCTGCAATAAACTCCACAACCCCCTTGTTGACAATGATGCATATGTAGATAGTTCTGATGTAAGTCTTGCTGAGTACCTTTATACTCACAGTTGCTTAATTTAAGTTTTTGTAGAGGAGATGACAGTCTCATTAGTGATTCTTACGACGTGAAGTTTGATGTTGACCGGATTAGCTTGGGAATCCCAAACAGAGGTCTGGTTCCTTTGGGAGGGTTGTTGTAGATTTTCAGGCTCCTCTAGCCACTTTTAGTAGATGTTTGTACTCAGACATGTGATGCTTCCACTTGTTGCTTGTATGACTTGAGTGTTGGGTCATGTGACCCCTGTTTGTAATATCATACTATGTTGGCTCTTATGAGTCATTAATAAATACTTGAGTCGTAGAGTTATGTTGCGATGCCATGTTGTATCTATGCATATCGTGCATATTGCGTGTATGTTTGAAATGCATTGGTATGTGTGGGATTCGACACCTAGTTGTGTGCCTTTAGTAACCCTCTTTACAGGGAAATGCCTCTTTGTGCTTCTACTGAGCCATGGTAGCTTGCTACTGCTCCGGACACATTGATTGACCGGCGTGTATCCTTCTTTGCTGTTGTGTCTGTCCCTACGGGTAAATGTCTCGCCGTGTAATGGAGTCCATGTAGCTTGCTACGACTCATCTACACACGCTGATGACCGACACATGCATTGTTGGGTTACGTATGTCTGTTCCTGTACGGATGTGCTACTTGGGTGCTATGACTAGTCATGTCGACCCGGGTTCTCTGGCGTATGATTGCTAGTGACATAATCATATACGTGAGCCAAAGGACGCAAACGGTCCCGGCCAAGGTAAGGTGGCAGCCGTGGGGATTACAATGTGTGAGGCCGCAAAGTGATGTGATATGTTACAAGGTGGATTCATATGACTTAGGATCGGGGTCCCGACAAGTCTACTGTTTCTTCCACAGTCAACGCACACACTAACATTGCCATCGCACAATCAATAAGTGCGTGTTTCCAGCTATCCTCCGATGCACATAAAGCGCAGACCCGAGAAGTAGACATGTGTCTATGATTTAGTAGATCCGTAGTTGGCAGCGATTCATGCCATAATCTCCACAAGAAAACCTTCAGTTTGGACAGAATTTTGATGTTCCACAATGCCGACCAGTCCCGAGCTTCTTTGCGGTATCGGACTGTCCCCCAACTTGCTCCAGTACAGCAGCACTTTGAAGCTTGATTTCCAATATTAACTTGCATACCGAACTTATAGAAAAGACATCTTTGTCATCTTCGCCCCATGCCCAGAAATCATCAACTCTTCTTGTGCATAGAGCTATTCTCAAGATGGCATCCGTATCAATTGGGAGGAAATCTGCACGAACCTTTTCTTCCTTCCAAACAGCCGATGATGCATCAATTAGTTCAGAGACTAACACAAGTTTATCAGCTCGTAGGCATACAACCGACTTCATCATGCTTGGTCGGGGTAGCCAGTTCTGCTCCCATATCTTTGTTTCTTCTCCCGTTCCAATTCTCCTGATTAATCCTTTTGATAATGCTTCTTTACCATCCAAGATCGTCCTCCAAACCCGTGAAGGATTGCTGCCAAGTTCAGCTTCTAGCAAAGAAGCATTCGGGAAATACTTTGCTTTTAAAATCCTTGCACTCAAAGTCATAGGGTCCTGTAGGATGCGCCGGGCTTGTCTTGCAAGGAGGGATAAATTGAACAATTATATATCTCGAAAACCAAGGCCTCCCATGTTTTTTGGTTTTCTGCATACATCCCATGATACCCAACAGGGTCACCTTTTCCATCTCTTGCTCCCCCACCAAAATTTCCTTATCACGGAAGTATTATTTTCACAAATACCTCTAGGTAGCCTGGAGAAAGACATTGAATAAACAAGGATAGCTTGGGCAACCGCTTTTATAAGAACCTCCTTTCCTCCATATGATAATAATTTCTCCATCCATCCCTTGATTTTCACCCACACTCAGTCCCTCAGGTACTTGAATGTGCCATTTCTCGAGTGTCCCACATCAGTAGGCATCCCAAGATACCTATCAGTGAGTTGTTCATCATAAACCTGGAGCGTGTTCTTTATGTTGTCCCTAATTACCTGTGGGCGGCCTTCGCTAAAAAAGATTGAAGATTTCTCATTGTTAACCCGATGTCTTGATGTTTGACACAATACCAGCCCCTTCTGTACTTGACTTGAAAAGTAACAGGCTATCGTATGAAGAGCAAGTGGTTGACAACCGGGGCTGTCGGTGCCACCTGGACTCCTATAAAAGATGACGTTGTGGAACGGATTTTAGTAGGCTGGAAGCACATTTGCTCCCTTGGTGGTTTTGGTAATTAATAACAACATATATGTCATTGAACTAATGTTTCCACTAAGCATATTTCAGGAAAAGTTCAATGATAGGGATGGCAAAAGGATTGTGGAGATACCCCAAGATGCAAGGAAATGGATTGGCAAGGCTTCAAGCAAGAGGACTCTACATTTTACTTTGTGAGAAATCACTTTGAGTCCATAGGAAAGCCAATACTATTAAAAGGGGGTAAGGTACTGTTGGTCAACAAGATGCTCCACGTGCACAAGTGATAGTCACCAAAAACACCCACAAACTCTTCCACAAAAGTCTGTCCAAGCCTATCTTGAAAATCGGTGCAACCAACAATTCCCACTCGGTCCCACCGATTCCCAAATTCAGACAGACCCATGCCAAACCCTAGCCATTCGGTGCAACCGATTCTGCATCGGTGCCACCGAGTTCAGTTGCCAACTTTCTGTTTAGCTATTTTCAAGCTTCGGTACCACCGAGTTTTGCCAGTCGGTCTCACCGAGACTTGGACCAACTTCCTGGTTAGCTATTCACAAGAATCGGTACCACCGAGTTTTGTGAATCGGTCTCACCGAGTTTTTTGGACCAACTCTCTGGTTAGCCATTGTCAAGAATTGGTACCACCAAGATTTGAGAAACGGCGTCACCGAGTTGTGCAATCTGACCGTTGGTCATCTTATCGGTACCACCGAGAGTTATGTATCGGTCTCACCGAGATTCAAAAGTTACTGCCTTTTGGTCACTTCGGTACCACTGAGTTTTATACTTCGGTGTCACCGAGTTGGTCACTTTAGGTGTAACGGTTGGATTTTTGGGGATGCCTATATATACCCCTTCACCACCACCCACTCGAAAGAGAAGCACTCAGAACTATTCCATACTTGCCCCATCCTATTTTCTGAGAGAGAGCCACCTACTCATGTGTTGAGATCAAGCTATTCCACTCTATCCATATGAATTTTGATCTCTAGCCTCCCCAAGTTGCTTTCCACCAAATCAATCTCTTCCACCAAAGCCAAATCTGTAAGAGAATGATTGTGTGTTGAGGAGTCTATCATCTTGAAGCACAAGAGCAAGGAGTTCATCGACATTGCCGAGCCTATTACCTTTTGGAGGGTGGTGCCTCCTAGATTGGTTAGGTGTCGCTTGGGAGCCTCCTACTTCGTGTTGTGGAGTTGAACCAAGAAGTTTGTACGGGCAAGGAGATCGCCTACTTCGTGAAGATCTACCCATAGCGAGGCTAGTCCTTCGTGGACGGAAGCCGTTATGAAATAGTCAAGGTTGCTACTTTGTGGACCCTTATGGGTGGAGCCCTCCGTGGACTCTCGCGACCGTTACCCTCCGTGGGTTGAAGACTCCATAAACGTGGACGTACGATAGCACCACCTATCGGAACCACGGGAAAATCTTCGTGTCTTCAAATTGCGTTTGATCTCCCTTCCTACCCTCTACTACATATGCTTGTTGTTACTTTCCGCTGCTATACTCTTAGACATGCATGTGTAAGGTGTACTTGACTTGTTATCATTGCTAAAATCTGCCAACACTTAAAATTGGGAAAAGGTAGAATTTTTATTTGGTCAAGTAGTCTAATCACCCCCCCCCCCCTCTAGACATACTTTCGATCCTACATAGGCACGAAAGGCCCTCCGCTGCTATAAAGAAAAGGTAAGGGGAGATTGGATCTCCCTGACGTATACCCCTCGTGGGTTTAAATTGTTCCAACTTTTCACCATTAAAGAGCATCGAAAAAGAGACTGATTTAATCATGCTCATTACCACACTGATCCAGGACTGCGTGAAGCCGAGCTTACTCATGATAGCCTCCAAATAAGACCACTCAAGCCTGTCATAGGCCTTCATCATGTCCAGCTTTGGTGCACGCTGACTATTGCTCTTGGCCTTGCTTCTCTTCATGAAATAAAGACGTTCATAAGCAGTAATGATATTATCAGTAATGAGCCTCCCAAGAACAAAAGCTGACTGTTCCTTTGAGATTATATCTCGTAAAATTAGCTTCAACCTGTTTGCAATTATCTTCAAAGCAATCTTGTACAAAACATTGCACAAACTTATCGGTCGAAATTGGGTTAATAGAGTTGGGCTCACTACCTTGGGGATCAATACAAGGAAAGTATCATTAATGCACTTCGGAGTTTCCGCACCTCTCACAATCCAGAGAACGGCCTTTGTCACCTCCTCGCCACAAACATCCCAATCCCGCTGATAGAAATGTGTCAGGAACCCATCTGGTCCCAGGGACTTTGTGGGGAACATTTGAAAAAGCGCATTTTTAACTTCCTCTTCTTTATATGCAGCACACAAAATTGCATTCATGTCACCGTCATTTTGCAAGGAACCTTATCAAGCACTGCATCCATGTTTGTTACCCCCTCTGAAGCATATAGACTTTTATAAAAATCCGTGACCATCTTCTTTAATTCTGCCGGGTCGTCGACCATGATCCCGAGGGTGTTCATTAGAGCCTTGATCATGTTCTTCTTTCTTCTCATATTATCCCTCATGTGAAAGAACTTGGTGTTTTTATCACCTGCTTTGAGCCAATCAACTCTCGAACGTTGGCGCTAGAGTAACTCTTCTCAATGGTATAGCTCAACCAACCTTTCGTTTAATTTGATTTTTGCATGTCTTGGACTTATCCTAGCCGCATCCTTCCTTATCTCCTCCAGCTCCCTCTTCAAACTTTTCACCTCTCTCCTAACCGACCCAAAGGTCCTACTGTCCCACTTTTTCAAACTGTTAGAGAGAACGAACAATTTTTGCTTTATGTTCTCCGCCCTCAAGCAAGGTTGAGACACTGACCAGACTGACTTAACAGTCTCCTTCAGGCTTTCATGCGACTCCCACGCAATCTCATAGCGGAAAATAGACCTCCGACCTCTGCCCTTTTCGTTCCCCCTGTTTAGCTCAAGATGAATGGGGTCTTGATCCGAAGTAGCAGCTGTAAGGTGTGTCACACTTGCCAACGGAAAAGAGAGTTCCAGGAAGGTGACCCCAGGGCTTGGTCAAGTCGCACCCTTGTGTACGATCCACGTGTTACTTTTTTTCTCAGAAGTCCAAAACCTCCCCTTGAACCCTATGTCCTTCAACATGCAAACATCAATAGTGTCACGAAATCCTTGGATCTGAGCATTGCTCCACTCTCCAATCCCCTCGTGTTCATCCAGACGCAAAACTTCATTGAAATCTCCGATACACAACAACGGAAGGCTGCTTAAACTTGCTATGTTCCTCATTGTGTCCAGGTTTGATAGCGCAAGTGTGTTTGGGCCTCTTCGTATACCGTCAGCCTCCATGGATCATAAGCAGGCTCTATCACTTCACAATCCACATGATAAATAGAATAACCAACAATATTAATCCCCGTGTTGGCTGAAGATTTTGTCCCCATGCTGTAGCTACTAGGCCCGTTTATGTCTGGGTTTTGTTCGAGTTCACTGTGTTTTCGTTCGTGGCTTTCTTCTATTTCTTTTATGTGTGGATTTCTTCTCCGGTTTTCATTGTTTTTCAGATTTAGTTGTATTTTCTTCAATTTTCTATATCTTCATAGGTTTTTATGTTTACCTTTACCTTTTCTTTTCTTTCTGGTTTTATTTTGTTCGTTCCTCAGTTTTTTCTTTTTTGCACACTTTTTCCTACGGTTTTCTTGTTACCTTTTCTATTCGGTTTTGTTTTGTTTCTTTCTGTCTTTTTTTATTTTCTTTCCTAATTTTTATTTTTCTTTGGTTTTTTCTTAGTTTTCATCGTTATGCCTTCGGTTTATTTTCTCTTTGTTTCCTCAAGGTTTTTCAAGATTTCTTCGGGTTTTCTGTTTTCTTTGTTTCCAGGGTGTTTCCTTTTCTCTTTCTCCCGTTTTTCGATTTTCATTGATTTTCTTCTCATTTGGTTCAACACATATCTATGTTTTTCATGTAGGTTTCTATATTCGAAATATTTTTCTATACATGTTTAATATATTTCAAAATACATAACTAACATTTTTTTTATAACATTGTTTGATGAAATATTAATCCATATTTTTTATTTTGAAAAAGTAGTCATCAAACAATGTTTTATGACTACAAAATTTTGGATTTTTTTCAAAACACGGTTAAGTTTTGTAAGCTTTTTTCATTCTATATTTGGATCTTTTTAATACATGTTCTAAATATTTCGTTTACGCCACCAACATTTATTTGTACGCATTGAAATTTTGTGAAATAGATTATTTATGTTGTTTGGTGACTACTTATTTCGTACACATTGTACATTTTTGGTAAATATCATAAATATTGTTTATAAATGATTAACGTCTTCAAAATATATGATTAAGATTTTTTTATAGACAATCAACATTTCTAGTTTATGTTCAAATTTTTCAATACACGTTCTACATTTTCGATATACATGAGGAACATTTTTTAAAACAAGTTTCACATTTGTTTCAAATGCTTGATTAACATTTAAAAAATAAATGATCTAATATTTTCACATCGCTTTTTTTATGTATATATTTTTCGTAAAGATAAGAACGATTTTTCCTATGCATGTTTGACATTTTAAAAATGTTAGATTAACATTTTTGAAATGTTGTATGTAGTGTGTATTGTAATATAAACAAAAGAACCCATAAAAATGAGAGATACAGAGCGGGCTACTCTGACAGCCCAATACTGCAGCTGCGGTGCGACTTTGTTTCACTGTTTGCGATGGTTTTCTTCGATTTTCTTTGGTTTATCATTTATTTTTCTCAGGTTTTCTTTGTTTGTTTCACGTATTTTCCTGTTTTATATTTATTTTTTTCAGGTTTTCAATTTTGCACGACATATTTTCTAAAACTTTCATATGCATGAGGAATATATTTTATACAATTCAACATTTTTATAATACATGATTAAATTATTTTTCAAATATATATTTTGATGTCTAATTTTTTCAAACACATGTATATGAATTTTTGTCACATATGTTGGTATGCATGTAAAATATATTTTTCCATGTTTACATATTTAAATACAGGATTAACTTTTAAAAAATACATGTTTTTGAATTTTATTTCAAATACGTGTATTTGATTTTCCAAATACATGTTGAAAAAATATTTTTAATTTTACATAATATTTTCGTTAAACTATACAAAAAAACTAAATTGTATAAACAGTTTTATTAAATGTCACAAAGATATTTTTGAAATGTGTGAACATGTTATTCAATGTAACTGATATTTTTTTGAATGGTGGAAAATATATTTTCGTAATTACACAAGCATGTTTCTTACATTGTATAACATTTTTCAAACTTGTCACATACATTTTATGAAACTCTTGAACATTTTTTTAGAACTATTTATGATCAATGAACTATTTTTTCAAATTACACTAACAAATTTTTTACAATTTGTTATACTTTTCAAATCAGAAACATTAAGTTTTAAAAATATTTATATTTAAATTTGTTTTCCAGAATATAAATTAAAATTAAAGCGAACAAAAAAGAAGAAGAAATATCCATGTAGCTGCGTGTTTACGCGCTGGGCCATTTTGGGCGTCCTTGAGAGGCGAGACGGGCCATTTTTCTCGTTGCGAAAGACACACAACCGCGCCCCTCGTGAGGTTGTTCCTCAATCTCGCACGAAGCGATAGAAAGCCGTTCCCCTTTCAGCTAGACCGGATCATATTTGCCGGGCGCCCTTGCCTCGGCCCATCTCCCCCTTTTTCTGTCGTATAAAGGCAAAAAAAATAGATTTCTTCTCAGGTGGTAATTGAAGCAGCAAACCCCAAGACGTTCGCACCCTGCACTAACCAATGCACCGGCCTCACCTCATGTGCTTTATTAAACATTCTTCACTATTTTCTCGTATCTCTTATTCTTTTTTATATTCAACTTTTTGTTTGTTTTTTTGTTCATTTTCTTTTCATTCTTTTGCTAAGTTGATGAATCTTTTTTACATATAGTTGAACTTTTTGTCAAATTTGATGAACTTTATTCAAACAAGATGATTTTTTTTCAAGATCGGTATAATTGTTTTAATTTTTTTGAATTGCGTTTCAAATTGATGAACTTTTTCCAAATTGATGTCTTTTTTTCAAAATCGATGAGCTTTTTAAATTTATTTGAATTTTTTCTGAAAATTGATGAACTTCTTTCATAATCGACGAACTTATTTTCAAAATTAATGAAACTTTTTCAGATTTGTCAACTTTTTTAAGAGTTAATGAAAATTTTCTAATTCGTGAACCTTTTTGATTACATGAACTTTTTTAATCTGTGAACTTTCAAAATTTGTTCAAAACAATTCTCCAAAAAATCATGTGCTTCTAAAGTATATGTGCAATAAATTGCGTGGCTACAGTTATTTTAAAAAAGTTAGCGCTGGAATCTCTCACTAGCGCATTGTTGTTCTAGTGGTTAGCCAACGTGCACTGGAGTTACACGGGGCGAGGTGGATTCCTAATTTTTAAGGCCCCACAATTAATTGGATTTTCAATTTAAGATTGGGTCATCCAATTTTAATCGGGTCAATAATTTCTCAAGGAGCTCTTCCATTCAATTCTTTTACTTCTACATGTTCTCTAATTTTGAAGCTCTTTCATTTAGTTGAGGTATTCAATTTTCGATTTGGTATACGATTTTGATCGGGCCAATGATTTTTCACATCAATCAGTAGCAATTGACCTATAAAAATATATTAATCCCGTGCACCTTCCCATTACATAAAAAAAGAATGCAACCATGTGAAATTTCTTCATATAAATATACGTTAATTGGTTAGCGAATAACACATACCACACTATGAAAGTCCCATCAAATCACCGCATTATAACTAAATATAAACACACTCCATCATTTCCCTCACCCGCTGTTGGGGATACACATAATAGGTAGGCCCATGATGGGTCGAAATACCATAATAGCATGAGGTCCACACATCAAGTGGGTCCGGACAAAGACATACATACTATCCACTCGGACAAGTACATTCCATCCACTCGGATTACAGTCAACTACTCGACCGTATGGCTCACTCGGATATGCGAAGACCAACAGTCGGCAATGCAGTCGAAGCATCATCCTCATAGAGGAGGTTTCGTAGTGGGCTGACATCATGGCATCAATGCCCCATCTTGTAACATAAGAGGTGAGGGGGTGGCGCATTCTATATAAGCCACCCCCCACCACATAGCTCAGGGCTAGCTCATTTTCTCCTCCCTTGGCTCTATCGCCATTAGTCTCAGGACTTAGATCAGGCATGGAGATCCGTTCTCCCCTCTCTCTCTCTCAAATACACCATGTAACTCCGTGTTCATGATAGATAAGCAAAGCCTCTTCGGAGCACGAGACGTAGGGTTGTTATCTCCACCGTGAGAGGCCCGAACTCGCTAAAACACTCGTGTCACCCGTTTGCATCTCGATAGATCATGCTCCTTCACACTACCCCTCTCTATTGTCGGAATCGTTCCCACGACAGTTGGCGCCCACCGTGGGGCATGGCGTCTATCGAGCCATGATGCATACGGTTTGCATCCGCTCTTACATCTATTTTCTGTTTTTGATGCATCTTACCTTTATCAAGAATGGGAACACCTCGGTGATCTGGTATTGTCCACCGACGACAAGCAATTCATCACCGAAGAATTCAATCAGTGAAGCTCCGGTCATCAGCACACCACACAATTCACGGCAACGAAGACGTCCCTCCACCTCCCGGTCGTTCCACTTTTTCATGATCTTCACACAGGAACATGATCGACGATCCGGCTCCCGAATGTCCAAGCGCCGTTATCGATGGCATCTTCCTCCAATCGATGACAGACGACGGCTTCCTCGATGGGGGCGCGGACTCCACACGACGCAGATGTCGGGCTGTCCGCCTCTCTGCGCTCGGCGGTTCCTCCCTCCGGCGTAGTCGGATCAATGATGACCTCGGTGGTGAAGGCACGGACCTGGTGGATCCTCCCTACAGCGTCGACCTCCCGACGCGGCGCTGGCGTCGAGGCCGGCCGCGTCCCCGACCATGGCACTTCCCCGTACGATCGACGGCGGGCGGTGATCTCTACGGCGGAGACACGGCTTCGACGCGCACGGGTGCCGGTGCTGGCCGCGTGCCTAAACGCGACAACTCTTTCCTTTGGGCTATTGCTCAATGGCGCCCTCAACCGGCGGTCTGGCTCCTCGAGTGGCACGTCGCAGCAACCGACTGCTCGACGGTGGCCTGCGCGCCGTTGAGTAGCGGGGCCAGCTTCATCCCCGACGTCGTTGGTCAAGTGGTGGCCTCTACGGTAGAGGCACAGGGCCGGCGCAGCGCCACAACCAGGACCGGTGATACGTCTCCAACGTATCTATAATTTTTGCTTGTTCCATGCTATTATATTATCATTCTTGGATGTTTTATAATCATTTTATAACAACTTTATATCATTTTTTGGGACTAACCTATTGACATAGTGCCAAAGTGCCAGTTGCTGTTTTTGCTTGTTTTTTACATCGCAGAATATTAGTACCAAACGGAGTCCAATCGTGACGAAACTTTTTGGAGATTTTTTCTGGACCAGAAGACACCCAGTGGGCCAAAGAAGTGCCGGAGAGGTGGGCCGTGGAGACCACAACCCACCAGGGCACGCCAGGGGGGCCCCGGCGCGCCCTGATGGGTTGTGTCCTCCTCGGGGCCCCTCTCCACCGCCTCTGATGCCTATAAATTCCCAAATATTCCAAAACCCCTAGGGGAGTCGACGAAACACAATTCCAACCACCGCAAGTTCCAGAACCTCGAGATCCAATCTAAACACCATCACGGAGGGGTTCATCTTCTTCATAGGTGCCTCTCCGATGATGCGTGAGTAGTCCACCATAGACCTACGGGTCCGTAGGCAGTAGCTAGATGGCTTCCTCTCTCTCTCTCTCTTATGATTCTCAATACAATGGTCTCTTGGAGATCTATTTGATGTAAACTTTTGCGGTGTGTTTGTTGGGATCCGATGAATTTTGAGTTCATGATCAGTTTCTATCCATGAATATTATTTGAGTCTTCTTTGATCTCTTATATGCATGATTACTTATAGCCTCGTATTTCTTCTTCGAATCTTTGGTTTAGTTAGGCCGACTAGATCGATTTTTCTTGCCATGGGAAGAGGTGCTTTGTCATGGGTTCGATCTTGTGGTGTCCTTTCCCAGTGACAGAAGGGGCAGCAAGGCACGCATGTATCATTGCCATTAAGGATAACAAGATGGGGTCTATTCCTACATGAATAGATCTTGTCTACACCATGTCATCGTTCTTATTGCATTACTCCGTTTTTCCATGAACTTAATACACTAGATGCATGCTGGATAGCGGTCGATGTGTGGAGTAATAGTGGTAGATGCAGGCAGGAGTCGGTCTACTTATCTTGGACGTGATGCCTATATAATGATCATCGCCTTGGATATCGTCATGACTATTCGATTTTCTATCAATTGCCCAACAGTAATTTGTTCACCCACCGTGTGCTATACTCATGAGAGAAGCCACTAGTGAACCCTACGGCCCCCGGGTCTACTTTTCTAACATATTGCTTTCCGATCTATCTTTTTGCATCTTTGTTTTCAGATCTACAAAACCAAAAACCCAAAAACATATTGCTGCATATTTTATTTGCCCTTTTTATTTTGTGTTCTTGAGAGATCTATCTCTCCTATCTTTCACTACCTAATCTATCTTTTTACCGTAGAGAGATTGACAACCTCTCCTTCGCGTCGGGTTGCAAGTATTTGTTATTTGTGTGCAGGTGTTGCTTATTGGGTGGTGGTGATCCTCCTACTGGTTCGATAACCATGGTTTCATAACTGAGAGAAATACTTACCGTTGCTGTGCTGCATCATCCCTTCCTCTTTGGGGAAATACCGACGCAGTCTCAAGCCACGTCAAAGGAATTTCTGGCGCCGTTGCCGGGAAGGAAGCTCTACGTGCCTATCGTGGGCGCCGAGGGGACTCCATCATCATCTACCAGGTTCCTAATTACAAATCTCATCTCCTTGCAATTACATTATTTGCCATTTGCCTCTCGTTTTCCTCTCCCCCACTTCACCAATTTGCCGTTTTATTTGCCCTCTTTTTCGTTTGCCTTTTTCTTGTCGGATCTCTTCCTTTCTTGCAATCTTGTTTGCTTGTCACCATGAGTGATTTTGGTATGGAACAAACGGATGATGGCAGGACTCCTAAAATTGGATGTTCTGTTAATCTGGATTCTAATTTTTTGGGGGGCAAGGGAACGTTATAGGAAAAGAAACTATCCAAGAGTTATTCAATTGCGTTGGGAATTTGACTCTCGATGATACTCCTATATTGAAAAGAACTAAATCTTATGCGGAAGCTATCTCGGCGCTAGTTTTAAAACTTGAAAATAGATTTATTCGTACCCATCCTATCTTGCAAAGATTGTTTTATGAGCTACCCTTCATAAAGAATCCCAAAGCTAAGAAGTTAGCTACCCTTGTTCTTATGAATGAATTTGATCACATAGTACGGGAAGCTAGGGAGATCTTTGACTTTTATGGTATGAGCCGTGAAAAACCGGTAATAGGAGAAATCCTTTACAATAGTGATTACATGATGAGATATTTGCTTGGAAATAACCAAATTTTTTATGAGAATCTCAAAAAGTAAGTCCCCGTTTTAGATATGATCCAACAAGTTTTCAATGACGTGAACCAACAATATTCTTGGATCGTGGCCGGCAATCAAAGGGGGTACGTAGAGGGACAACTTGATAGTTCTAAGGTTGCTATGGATGATGTGTTTCAAGTTCTATTTGCAAAATCTCTTGACAAAAGCACCTCATCCAAAACAAAAGATGACAATACTTGAATCTATGCGTTATGCCTAGCTAGGGACGTAAAACGATAGCGCTTGTTGGGAGGCAACCCAATGAATAAATAAATTTTTGCTTTTTCCTTTCTGTTTTTCAGTGTTGACACAATTATGCCTCTGTTATGATTGTGTTTTTATGGTTTATTTAGTGTTTGTGCCAAGTAAAGCCTTTAGGATGATTCATAGGATGAGTAGAAGCGATGCTGAATCTGAAACAGAAAGTTTGCGTCCAGTATACGAATTTTAATTGTTTGCTGGAACGTGATCTTGAGCTGAAATTTTAACACAGTGTTTCTATACAAATTTCTTACGTTGTCCTAATTTTTCAGAATTTTTAGAGTTACAGAAGTATGGTTAGAGTACAGATTACTACTGACTGTTCTGTTTAAGACAGATTCTATTTTCGTTGCATTGTGTGCTTGTTTTGATGAATCTATGGGTTATATTGAAGGGTATGAGCCATGGTAAAGTTAAAATACAGTAGGTATAATGCAAAAATAAAATAAGAATGGGTTTGCAACAGTACCTAAAGTAGTGATTTTCTTTATTATACTAACGGATCTCACGAAGATTTTGTTGAGTTTTGTGTGATTGAAGTTTTCAAGTTTTGGGTGAGATCAAGATGGATGAAGGAATAAGGAGTGAAAAGAGCCTAAGATTGGGGATGATACAGCACCCCCAAGATATATCCAAAGAGAAACAAGCAACTAAGCTTGGGGATGCCCCTGAGTGGCATCCCCTCTTTCTTCTAACGACCATCAGTATTTTACTTGGAGCTATATTTTTATTCGTCACATATCATGAGTTTTGCTTGGAGCGTCTTGTATCTTTGCTTGCTTTGCTTGTTAGTTTGTCACTTATATCCTTGCTGGACACACCTATTTGAGAAAGCCAAAATTATGCTATGATTTGTTAGAATTGCTCTATGTGCTTCACTTAAACTTTTTGACCTATAAAATTGCTCTAGTGCTTCACTTATATCTTTTTGAGCACGGTGTGCTTGGAAATTTTTATAGAAATACTCTCATGCTTCACTTAGATTAATTTGAGTTTTAGAATTTTTTTGAAGAAATCCTCTCATGCTTCACTTATACCTTTTTGAGAGATGAAATCTTTATGCTCATGTGCTTCACTTAAATTTGTTTGAGCTTGCCAAAAAGCAATGGCAATATATGAAACTAGTCCCAAAGTGATAGATATCCAAGGAGGATATAATAAAAACTTTCATGAAGATCATTGGGCCAATCAAACTTGATTCTTTGTAATAGTTTTGAAACATGATGATAGTAATATGTGAGTCATGTTAGTGAGTAATTATGCTTTAGTAGGAATATTGGTGTTAAGGTTTGTGATTCCCTATGCATTCATGAAAGTCAATAGTTATGCAATCAAGTTACATCCTACTTATGATGCATTATTCGGTGTTAGTTATGCTCAATGCTCGCTTATGTGAATTTTCGTTTCTTGGTTTGGTTGCTTCTCAACCTATTTGCTAGCCTCCATTTGTACTAAGTAGAAATACTACTTGTGCATCCAAAATCCTTAAACCAAGTTTTGCCTTATGAGTCCACTGTACCTACCTATATGCGGTATTTCCATGCCGTTCCAAGCAAATTTCTATGTGCCATCTCTAAACTTTCAAAATAAATTGTCTCTTTTGTGTGCTCGTACCGCTCATGAAACGGTGGGGAGTGTCCAATATTTTTTCATGCTAGATGTGTTATTCTCAAGATGAGCGTTTATTCACTTGTCATTGCACGAGAGTGCGGCGGTAATAGGGATGCCCATTCCCGAAATGAAAAAGAAAAAAAAATTACTTTATGTTGTTAAATAATAAATTCCTTGGAAAGTGTTGGTATGGAAGGCAACCGTGGATACGGCCCGCCATGGAAAGTGAAAGTTTGGTGGAAAAAGGAATAAACTTTATTTTCTGTTTGGGAACCGCCTATGATATATCTAGCATGGAAAGTATTGTGAGCTACTTTGTCGTTTTCGTTGACAGGAAAAGCATGCCACCCAAAATATTTTTCTCTCTCAATTTAAACCTTGACCTCTGGCACCTCTACAAATCCCTACTTCCCTCTGCGAAGGGCCTATCTATTTACTTTATGCAATTTTTATTTTTACTTTGAGTCTCCATCTTCTCTTATAAAGCACCAACTAGGGGGCACTATAATCGTACTTGAGCATTGGGCATAGCTAATATTTGAGTGTGTTTCATGAATGGATCAATGATTGAGCATAATGGGCTAGGGATAACTTTCTTTAGTGTTGATATTTTGAAAGACATGGTTGTTTCTTGACATAATTTTTGCTTGTTCCATGCTGT
Organism: Elymus sibiricus; assembly: GCA_039707655.1. Lineage (NCBI taxonomy): Eukaryota > Viridiplantae > Streptophyta > Magnoliopsida > Poales > Poaceae > Elymus > Elymus sibiricus. The sequence goes on from CM077663.1 coordinate 350,926,074, forward strand.
TATATTATCGTTCTTGGATGTTTTACAATCATTTTATAACAACTTTATATCATTTTTTGGGACTAACCTATTGACATAGTGCCAAAGTGCCAGTTGCAGTTTTTGCTTGTTTTTTACTTCGCAAAATATCAGTACCAAACGGAGTCCAATCGCGACGAAACTTTTTGGAGATTTTTTCCGGACCAGAAGACACCCAGTGGGACAAAGAAGTGCCGGAGAGGTGGGCCGTGGAGACCACAACCCACCAGGGCGCGCCAGGGGTTGTGCCCTCCTCGGGGCCCCTCTCCACCGCCTCTGATGCCTATAAATTCCCAAATATTCCAAAAACCCTAGGGGAGTCGACCAAACACAATTCTAGCCGCCGCAAGTTCCAGAACCTTGAGATCCAATCTAAACACCATCACGGAGGGGTTCGTCTTCTTCATAGGTGCCTCTCCGATGATGCGTGAGTAGTCCACCATAGACCTACGGGTCCGTAGGCAGTAGCTAGATGGCTTCCTCTCTCTCTCTCTCTCTCTCTCTCTCTCTCTCTCTCTCTCTTATGATTCTCAATACAATGGTCTCTTGGAGATCTATTTGATGTAAACTTTTGCGGTGTGTTTGTTGGGATCCGATGAATTTTGAGTTCATGATCAGTTTCTATCCATGAATATTATTTGAGTCTTCTTTGATCTCTTATATGCATGATTACTTATAGCCTCGTATTTCTTCCTCGAATCTTTGGTTTAGTTAGGCCGACTAGATCGATTTTTCTTGCCATGGGAAGAGGTGCTTTGTGATGGGTTCGATCTTGTGGTGTCCTTTCCCAGTGACAGAAGGGGCAGCCAGGCACGCATGTATCGTTGCCATTAAGGATAATAAGATGGGGTCTATTCCTACATGAATAGATCTTGTCTACATCATGTCATCGTTCTTATTGCATTACTCCGTTTTTCCATGAACTTAATACACTAGATGCATGCTGGATAGCGGTCGATGTGTGGAGTAATAGTGGTAGATGCAGGCAGGAGTCGGTCTATTTATCTTGGACGTGATGCCTATATAATGATCATCGCCTTGGATATTGTCATGACTATTCGATTTTCTATCAATTGCCCAACAGTAATTTGTTCACCCACCGTGTGCTATACTCATGGGAGAAGCCACTAGTGAACCCTACGGTCCCCGGGGTCTACTTTTCCAACATATTGCTTTCCGATCTATCTTTTTGCATCTTTGTTTTCAGATCTACAAAACCAAAAACCCAAAAACATATTGCTGCATATTTTATTTGCCCTTTTTATTTTGTGTTCTTGAGAGATCTATCTCTCCTATCTATCACTACCTAATCTATCTTTTTACCGTAGAGAGATTGACAACCTCTCTTTCGCGTCGGGTTGCAAGTATTTGTTATTTGTGTGCAGGTGCTGCTTATTGGGTGGTGGTGATCCTCCTACTGGTTCGATAACCTTGGTTTAATAACTGAGGGAAATACTTACCGTCGCTGTGCTGCATCATCCCTTCCTCTTTGGGGAAATACCGACGCAGTCTCAAGCCACGTCAGTCGGCCACTCCACCACGACGGTTCCTTCACTTCCTTCCTCCGTTCAATCAATTTCTACCCATAACTCGCGTCAGTTTCTGCAGGAGGACGCGACATGCAAGGAAAGCATGCAGCAACGCGTGCGGCTTGAACGCCTGGATTAACGCCGCAGTTACTCCGATGGTTGGCTGCACCATGCAGCCACGGGCATCGTCCGCACCGTCGTCCGCTCGTCGCCTCCGACCTCGTCCGCGACACAGCCGAGTGCAACTCCACGCATGGACGCTGGCACCGTCCGCTCATCGTCGTCTCTGACCTTGTCCGTCACGCAGCCGACTGCACCTTCACGCACGGCAACCGGCACCATCCGCCCGTCGTCGTCTTCGACCACGTCTGCGACGAAGCCGACTGCGCCTTCGCGCACGGCAACCAGCACCATCCACCCGTCGTTGTCTTCGACCTCGTCCGCGACGCAACCGACCGCACCTTCGCACACGACAACCAGCACTATTCACCTCACTGTCGTCTCCAATCTCGTCCGCGACACAGTCGACTGCACCTTCGCAAGCGGCAACCGGCACTGTCCACCTAATCGTTGTCTCCTACCTCGACCGTGACGCAGCCGACCTCACCTTCATGCACTGTCACCGACTTGGACGCCCCATGCGTCGCCACTCGGTGAGACATACCTTCATCACTTGGCCGCTCCGCGCATCGCCACTCGGTGAGACACGTCTTCATCACCCGGTCGCCCCGCGCGTCACCGCTCTGTGAGGCACGTCTCCATCACCCGGCCATCCAGCGCATCGCCCCTCGGTGAGACACGTTTTCATCACTCGGCGGTTCCGCACATCGCCACTCGGTGAGACATACCTTGATCACTCGGCCGCTCCGGGCGTCGCCACTTGGTGAGACACGTCTTCATCACTGAGCCGCCCCGTGCGTCGCCACTCGGTGAGACATACCTTCATCACTCGGCCGCTCTGCGCGTCGCCACTCGGTGAGACACGTCTTCATCACTCGGCCGCTCCGCGCGTTGCCACTCGGTGAGACACGTCTTCATAACCCGGACGCCTCACGCATCGCCGCTCCGTGAGGCACGTCTTCATCACCTGGCCGCCCCGCGATATGCCCCTCCGTGAGACACCCCTTCATCACTCGGCCACTCTGCGCTTCGCCACCCAGTGAGGCGCGTCTTCATCACTCGGCCACCCTGCGTATCGCCATCGGTTGAACACATCTTCACCACTCGACCGTTCGTGAGCCGTCAGACAGCTAAGTCATTCTTCACACAATGCGTTCTATTAAATAGTTATTTCCGCATTCCCGAGCGTCACGTAAGTCGCACAGGACATTCACTCGAAGGCCACGCCACCGAGTGTACCTCTGCGCTCGGTTATTTATTTTTCATGTCGGAACACTACACTTCCACTTCATTTGGGTCATGTACTCAAACGGGTTCAGTCGGATCCTTCACTCTTTTAGACTTTTGCTGGTTCCGAACCAGCAACCACCTGGCACACCCAACGGGTGTCTATGGGTGTTATTTACACAAATCATTTCAGCAAACTCAGATTACTACGAGAAATTTTTATGTTGGCTTGTGCTATTTTTCGTACACAGGTTACACAATCACTCGACGTCTTTGGTGCGCCATCTTCGTCGCTACTCAGGCCCAGTCGCCGCATCGGTCTCGACGCACTGCAACTTGCATTGTCCGCCTCATCGTCGTCTCCAACCTCGTCCGCGACGCAGCCGACCACACCTTCGCGCACTGTCACCAGCTCGGCCGCCCCGCGCGCCCCCACTCTGCTAGATGCATCTTCGTGACTTGGCCGCCCCGCGCGTCGCCATCGGTTGGACACGTCCATACCACTCGGCCGCCCCGCGTGTCGCCATCGGTTGGACACGTGTTCACCACTCGGCCGCCCCGCGCGTCGCCATCGGTCGGACACGTCCACTCGGCCGCCCTGCGCATCGCCATCGGTTGGACACGTCCTCACCATTCGGCCGCCCCGCGCGTCGCCATCGGTTGGACGCGTCTACATCACTCGGCCGCCCCACGCGTCGCCATCGGTTGGACACGTCCTCACCACTCGGCTGCCCCGCACGTCGCCATCGGTTGGACATGTCTTCACCACTCGCCGCCTTGCGCGTCGCCATTCAGGTGGACGCATCTACATCACTTAGCCGCCCCACGCTCTGTCACTCCACTTCCTTCATCTGCGTCATCTACATCGGACAGTACGTAGCCTGCTATCCCAAACCCATAACGAGGCCCTCATAATCCTTCGTAAAGTGGGCTGGTGCCTCATCAGGTGAGCATTTTCTACGTGAGTTAATTATGCATGCATGCATGCATAACTGCCATCATCATGGCCATGCGTTAACTGTCCATCGTCATGGCCATGCATAACCATCCGTGGTCTTTATTCCTTGCAAAATAGCATCCACGCACGACACTTAGTTCATCCAAAAATATACGTAGCTATGCTTGCTACTAACTTGCAGGGTCACTTGTCCGTCATCGTCTCCGGACAGCAGTTTATTCGGACGGATATTCCATTCGAGCTACTAACATGATGACACGCAAATATTATTTCAGATGAAACTTGCGTACAAACGATGGCAGTGACTCAGCCGCCCCGCGCGCTGCCACTCCGTGAGGCGCGTCTACATCAGTCGGCTGCCCCACGCGTCGCCACTACGCCGGACATGCCTACATCAGTCGGCCGCCCCGCGCGCCGTCACTTGGCCGGACGCTTCTACATCACTCAGCCGCCCCGCACGTCACCACTCACATGCCCCGTGCGTTGCCACTCACTCGGATGTCCACTAAGTGCACCCACATGCCCCACGCGTCGCCACTCCGCTGGATGCGTCTTCACCACTTGGCCGCCCCGCGCGCCGCCATTTCGCTGGATGCTCCTTCGTCACTCGGCTGCCCCGCGCGGAGTCACTCAGCTGGACGCGTCTACTCACTCGGATGCCCCGCGCATCGCCACTCCGCTGGACGCCCCTTCATCACTCGGCCGCCCCGCGCGTCGTCACTCCGCTGGACGCTCCATCACTCGGCCGCCCCGCGCGTCGCCACTCCGCTGGATGCGTCTTCAACACTTGGCCATCCCGCGCGTCGCCACTCTGCTGGACGCTCCTTCGTCACTCGGCCGCCCCACGCGGCGTCACTCAGCTCGACGCGTCTACCTCACTCGGATGCCATGCGCGTCGCCACTCCGCTGGACGCTCCTTCGTCACTCGGTCGCCCCGCGTGGCGTCACTCAGCTGGACGCGTCTACCTCACTCGGATGCCCCGCGCATCGCCGCTTCGTGCGACACGTCTTCATCACTCGTCCGCCCCGCGCACCATCGCTCAGCTGAACACATCTACACCACAACCCCCAGTGGGTAAACGACTTAGCTGCGAAACTGATTTCGCCTAAGTTAAAAACTACTCAGAGTGCGGACGTCCTCCACACTCGGGGGCTTAGCTGCGAACCTGACTTCGCCTAAGTTGAAAACTACTCCGAGTGCGGACGTCCTCCACACTCGGGGGCTTAGCTGCGAACCTAAGTTCGTCTAAGTTAAAAACTACTCCGAGTGCGGACGTCCTTCATACTCGGGGGCTCAGCTGCGATCCAGCAATCGCCTAAGTTAAAAATTACTCCGAGTGCGGACATCCTCCACACTCAGGGGCTTAGCTATGATCCAGTAATCGCCTAAGTTAAATACTACTCCGAGTGCGGACATCCTTCACACTCGGGGGTTTAGCTGCGACCCCGTATCGCCTAAGTTTGGAAAATCCGAGTGAGGACATCATCCTCACTCAGGGGCTTAGCTACGATCCAGTAATCGCCTAAGTTAAATACTACTCCGAGTGCAGACATCCTCCACACTCGGGAGCTTAGCTGCGACCCCGTATCGCCATGTTAAAAACTAATCCGAGTGAGGACATCATCCACACTCAGGGGCTTAGCTGCGACCCCGTATCGCCTAAGTTAACAACTACTCCGAGTGAGGACATCATCCTCAATCGGGGGCTTAGTTGCGACCCCGTATCGCCTAAGTTAAAAACTAATCCGAGTGAGGACATCATCCGCACTTGGGGGCTTAGCTGCGGTCCAGCAATCGCCTAAATTAAAAAATACACTCGGGGACTCATCCTTGATCCAGAAATCATATAAGGCAGACTCAACAAGCATTCAGCATGCCGAGCACACGAAGATTTACCTGACTGATCTAGTTCCAGGCTAAATTTATTTACCGTGCCCAGTGCACAAAGATCGGTCCAACTGATTCAGCTCCAAATTGCAGAAATTTACTATGCGAAGCGCATGAGAGTTTACATGTTTAGTTCAGTTCCACACTAGAAGACTTAAACCCTCTGCCACACTCATCTAGTCCGACAGAGGCTCGGGGACTACACCCAGTGGGTGCACTCAGCGTTCCCCCACTGGAAGAGAAATACGAAAAAGAAACATTCTGCTCGGTCAGGTCCGGCAATAACATTCAAGTTCAACAAAGTCTACAGACTCCAACCGACTACCAGCAATCAGTCAGAGTCTCAGGGGCTACTGTTGGGGATACAAATAATAGGTAAGCCCATGAAGGGTCGAAATACCATAATAGCATGGGGTCCACACATCAAGTGGGTCCGGACAAAGACATACATACTATCCACTCGGACAAGTACATTCCATCCACTCGGATGACAGTCGACCACTCGGTCGTATGACTCACTCGGATATGCGAAGACCCACAGTCGGCAAGGCAGTCGAAGCATCATCCTCATAGAGGAGGTTTCGTAGTGGGCTGACATCATGGCATCAATGCCCCATCTTGTAACATCAGAGGTGAGGGGGTGGCGCACTCTATATAAGCCACCCCCACCACATAGCTCAGGGCTAGCTCATTTTCTCCTCCCTTGGCTCTATCGCCATTAGTCTCAGGACTTAGATCGGGCATGGAGATCCGTTCTCCCCTCTCTCTCTCTCTCAAATACACCATGTAACTCCATGTTCATGGCAGATAAGCAAAGCCTCTCCGGAGCACGAGACGTAGGGCTGTTATCTCCACCATGAGAGGCCCGAACTCGCTAAAACACTCGTGTCATCCGTTTGCATCTCGATAGATCATGCTCCTTCACACTACCCCTCTCTATTGTCGGAATCGTTCCCACGACACCCGCCAAATTAAATATTCCATAAGTTCAAACATAAAAGGTATTAGTTTTTTGGAAAACCAAATTTCGTTAACTTCGACCAAGTTCAAAGCAAAAAGTTGAAAGCACAACTTCTCCCTTGGTAGTTTTGGTAATTAATAACAACATATATTTCATTGGACTAATGTTTCCACCAAGTGTATCTCAGGAAAAAGTTCAATGATGGGATGGATAAAGGATTGTTTGGAGAACCTCCCCAAGGAAAGGAAGGAATAGGATTGGCCATGCTTCAAGGATGAGGACTCTACATTTTCTATTTTGTGAGAAATCACTTTGAGTCCATAGGAAAGCCAATACTATTAAAAGGGGATGAGGTAAATATGATGATCTGGTTGCTCAAGTGCTTAGAGATTAGCCACCAAAAATAATCACCCACTTTCCCACACATATCTTCTGTCCAAAGCCAAAAGTCAAAATTCGGTGACACCAACTTTCCCATCCGGATCCACCGAGTTTTAACCTAGACAGAACCCTAGCCAAACCCATGTCTCGGTACTACAAAGTTTTCCATTCGGTGCAACCGAAATCAGTGACCAACTCTCTGTTAGCAATTTTTCAAGAATCGGTCCCACCGAGTCTTGAGAATCGGTTTCACCGAGTGTTGGACCAACTCTATGTTAACCAGTTTCTTCAAATCAGTCCCACCGAGTTTGAGGAATCAGTCTCACCGAGTTTTGGTAACTGCCTAGGTCACCCATATCGGTACCACCGAGATTTATATATCGGTCTCACCGAAAACGCCAAAGTTGCCACATTTTGCACAAGTCGGTACAACCGAGTTTACACTTCGGTTTCACCGAGTTGGGCAATAATGTTGTAACCGTTGGATTTTTGGAGACGCCTATATATACCCCTCCACCACCATTCACTCGCAAGAGAAGCACTCAGAACATACACCCACTTGCCATGTCCAATTTTCTGAGAGAGAACCACCTACCCTTGTGTTGAGGTCAAGATCATCCACTCCAACCATATGGATCTTGATTTCTAGCCTCCCCAAGTTGCTTTCCATCCAATCAATCTCTTCTACCTATGCCAAACCTGTGAGAGAGTGATTGAGTGTCTAGGAGACTATCTTTTGAAGCACAAGAGCAAGGTGTTCACCATACTACCACATCTATTACCTTTTGGAGGGTGGTGCCTCCTAGATTGGTTAGGTGTCGCTTGGGAGCCTCCTTCTTCGTGATTGTGGAGTTGAACCAAGAGAGTTTGTAAGGGCAAGGAGATCGCCTACTTCGTGAAGATCTACCCCGAGTAAGGCTAGTCCTCCGTGAACGTAGGCCATCATGGAATAGACGAGGTTGCTACTTCGTGGACCCTTCGTGGGTGGATCCCTCCGTGGACTCTCGCGACCGTTACCCTTCGTGTGTTGAAGTCTCCATAAACATGGACATACGATAGTACCACCTATCGAAACCACGGGAAAAATCTCCGTGTCTCCAAATTGCGTTTGATCTTCTTATCCCTTCCTTTACTTTCATGTGCATGTCTTTACTTTCCGCTGCTATACTCTTAGACTTGCATGTGTAGGGTGAACTTGACTTGCTACAATTGCTAAAATCTACCAACAATTAAAATTGGGAAAATGTTAGATTTTTATTTGGTCAAGTAGTCTAATCACCCCCTTCTAGACATACTTTTGATCCTACAAGTGGTATTATAGCTTTGGTCTCCATTGCATTGATCTCACAACCTAGGAGAGTATAGCATCTAGTGAGGGAAATTATCACTGTAGAGGTCCCTATTTTGATGGTACAAACTTTGCTAGTTGGAAGCATAAGATGAAAATGCATATTCTTGGTCATAACCCCGTCGTATGGGCTATTGTTCGTGTTGGCTTGCAAGGTGAATTCTTTGGTGATGGAAAGGAACCGGATCGTGAAGCGACCGCGGAAGAATTGAAGATGTTGCAATACAACGCTCAAGCATGTGACATTCTTTTCAACTGCCTATGCCCCGAAGAATTCAACAAGATTAGCCGTCTTGAGAATGCAAAGGAAATTTGGGATACTTTGGTTGATATGCACGAAGGTACCGAATCCGTCTGGGAATCTAAGTTGGATGTACTACAAAGTCAACTTGACAAGTTCAAGATGAAGGATGGTGAAGGAGTCGCGGAGATGTACTCTAGGCTTGCTCTCATCACTAATGAGATTGCCGGCTTAGGAAGCGAAGAAATGACCGATAAATTCATCATCAAGAAGATCCTTAGAGCCTTGGATGGAAAGTACGACACCATGTGCACATTGATCCAAATGATGCCAAACTACAAAGATCTCAAGCCCACGGAAGTCATTGGAAGGATTGTTGCTCATGAGATGTCACTCAAGGACAAAGAAGAACTTCACACCAAGTCAAGCGGTGCATACAAAGCCACAAGTGACACTCTCGCTACATCAAGTGACAACCTTGTAACCAATGAAGAGATAAGCCTCATGGTCAAGAAATTCAACATGTTCTACAAGAGTAGAGGCAAAGAAAGAAGCTCCAATCCAAGATACGAAGAGAAGCGTTCATCTAGTCGTGACCGGAATTGTTACAATTGTGGAAGGCCCGGAAAATACTCAAATGAGTGCACGGACCCCCACAAAAGAAGAGAAGAGGCACCTAGAAGAAAGAGCTCAATAGATGAGTCACCTCGAAGAGAGAGAAGGAGTAGAGATGATCGTTATGAATGAAGACCCTCAAGGAGAAGTAGGGACTCGGAGAAGAAGGACAAGTACACCAAGGGCTACACAAGAAGAAGACATCAAGCTCATGTTGGTGAATGGGTTTCCGGCTCCGAATCCGACAATCACTCCGAGAGAAGCTATCACTCCAACTCCGACTATAGTCAAGATGAAGGTGTTGCCGGACTTGCACTCGTTTCCTCCAACTCCTACGACATATTTGATTCACCAAATGAAGGGAGTGGAAGTTGCTTCATGGCTAAAGGCCCCAAGGTATCACACCCCGAATACATTGACTTCAATAGTGATGAGGATGACTTACTTGGAGATGACGACTTGCTATTTGACAAAACTAGTGATATTAGTCAAAATGAACTAGATGATAATCATGCTAGTGAAGATAAGTCGTGTGATGATGATAAGAAGAAAATAGAGCGACTAACTAAAGAATTAAACACTCTTAAGTTAGCCCATGAATCTACTCTAGAAGATCATAGATAGCTTGTAAGAACTCATGAGAAGCTACGCTTCGAGAAGCTCAATTTGGAGCAAGAACATGAGTTTCTTAAAGCTATCAATGACGATCTCTGAAAGAAGACTTCTTCTTATCTAGCCAAATGAATACTCTTGTCTACATTTAATTCACAAGTTAAGACTAAGCAAACTAGTAACAAAGGCAAGAAAGGTTCTTCAACTAGTAGCAATAAAAATGATAAATCCAATGATATTGCTTCTACTAGTTCTATTGATTCCACTAATGATTCTCTTAGTCAAGTTACACTTGAGCAAGAAAATGATCTATTGAAAGGGATTATAGAAAAAGGTATCTACAAAAGTCTAGCCGGATGTAAGCAATCCGAGGAGATTGTACGCAAGCATGGAGGATACCGGAAGAACCAAGGCATTGGCTACTTCAACGCCAATGGAGTTGAATGAGAAGAAGGTCGATACCCCAAGCCGAAGTTTGTTCCCCAAAAGGAGAAGTATGACCATACTCTTCCCAAGGGAACAAGAGCTCAAGATGACCTTCCACCACAATACCACAAGCTCAAGGGCAAGGACAAGTTTCAAGAGGAGATTGACACATTTGAAGATGAGTCCCAAGCTTTGGTCAAGTGGGTTCCCAAGGCTACTTCAAGCTCTACTTCAACTAGTGCTACTTCAACTCCAAGGATTCCCATCAATTTGATGTGGGTCCCCAAGAAGAAGAACTAGAAAAGTTCTTGAGGGGTGACTCCGCCAATGAAATTCACTCACATTCATTATTGGCAAGGACTATTTGCAACCAACTCCAACTTTATGCAATAGTTAAAGGAGTCATACATTCCCTCAAAGGTAAGCAAGGGACAAGGTAATTAATGAATCCATGGACATAATCATGTATACATTGCACTCCATGTCCATAGATATCCTTGTATTTGTCTCTTGTGTGGGACTAACCCATGTAGGTGAGAAGAGTAAGAAAACAACGAGGATTGCTCCCAACTCAAGATGATCTTCATCAACATTGAGCATCCACCACTACCTCACCCACATGAAGTCTTCTACGACAAACCCAAGGTTAGTTTATCCCTCTTAGGGGGGATGTCACATCAAGGGGGAGCTTTACTCTAAGACTTGAGTTAAAGCATCTCTTAAAGATGTGAACACATTAAAGGCTTTATGTAAAAGTGGCAACCCCACTTGTGCTTAAACGATGAGTATGACCTATGATCAAGTATTCTTACTTGGCTCCTAAGTCAATATACTCATATATAGATGACTCCGTCATCGCCAAAGTGCTTGGTAGATACTAGAGTGGTTTTGCATGTTTGCCATATTTCATTTGACAATTTATTGTGTGAGCATGTTGGTATGCATATCTTTTCTCATTCGAGGATATCCAATTGTTGTTATTTGGCTTTCATTTTTATTTGGCCAATTGGATATGCAAGAATGCCTAAGTACCTCCCTCTAGCTATCTATGCTTTCTCGTCTCAAATTCTATTCATGCTTCATCACAAAATTTGAGCAAGCACTTCTCGAACCCTCTGTGTGAGGAGCACTCGGAGTTACGTTTCGTTAAGAGCTGACTTCCAAAACCTCCCCAGTGCCATCTCGGTGTAACCAACCTCAAAATATCGGTTCCACCGAAGCCTAGGGTTGATCTGATTTTGTGAATCTCGGTAGCACTGATTCCATAATCTCGGCTTCATCGAGTTTCCCTGTCAACTGACAGTAGAGGAACTCGATGGCACCGATATTTTAGAACCGGTGTCACCGACAGCTATGGGATACATATACTCAGCGGAACCAGTTTTTGAAATTACTTCTTCAAATCCCGTGGTCCCCGCAAAACCCTAGCTGCCGCTCCATCGTCTTCGGACTTCTCTCTCGCCGTCGACGGAAATCGCCCCCGCCGTCGCCGCCGTAGGAGGTCGTCGCCGAGTTAGGGTAATGCCTCAAATATTTTGCACTCCCTATCCAATTCATGTGCAAAAGACTAAGTTCTATCATCTTCCCACCGTGTGAACAAATTCCAACCACAAGAAATTCCATTAGATTAGAGAACGACGAATTTTTTGGTTTAACCATGCGCAAATCGAATCTCGGTGTCACCGAGTCATAAAAATCGGTTCTACCGATTTTGGTTTTAGGGTTACTGAGAACAACTTCGGCGAGACCGAGTGGCTATTTTCGGTGAAACCAAAGAAGCTGCCAAGTCTCTGTTAAGGAAGTTGTGTGTCTCGGTGGCTCCGAAATTTTGGACTCGGTGGAACCGAATCCTTTTTGCAGAAGTTTAAACTTAAGATTATGAGTTCAAATTTGAGAAAACTTTCTGTGTTTTGTGATGCTCAACCCCTCTGATCTTCTATACTCTATTCACAGGGTCAACATGTCAGGTTCTGATGATAGCTAGAATGACTTCGGGGAGAGGGATGTTGATATGAGTTCAGGCACAAGCCCAGATGCCAGTTCTTCTTCTTCAGAAGATCCAGGCAGCCCTAGTTCCCATGGGCTGCCCAAGGCTGCCACCAGGGCAAGAAAGAAGTTGAATTCTGATGAGGAGGATTCAGACTTTGTGCCAGAGGAAGTTCTTGCCAAGAAGCAGCAAGACAAGAAACAAAAGGCTGCAAAGAAATCTGCTTCAGAGGCCACCTCAGCTAAGAGGACTGTCAGGAAAGAGTATGCCACCTCTGAGACTATGAGAGCACCTGAGAGTGCTAGGGCAAACACTTCATTATCTGTTGAGCCTCCAAAGAGTTCTATGCCTAAGAAGGCAGGAGAGAAGAAGAGAGTTAGGAAGAGGATTGTATGTGTCATTGGCAGGCCTACTTCCATGTATGAAGACCCTGCTGGGGAAGAGGAAGAGGAGGAAGAGCCAGCTGCCAAAGCTCCTCCTTCCAAGAAGAAAAAACTGCTTGCAGATGCTATGCCCAAGCAAGCTCCATCAAAGAGCAAGCAGTCTGCCCCCAAGAAGTCAGCAGCATCTAAGTCTAATAAGACTACCAGGGACATTCCTCTTGCAGCTAAGAACAAGAGATCTTCCACCATGGAAGAAGAGGATGACATTTCAGTGTTGAGAAAGCTTAGACCACATTTGCTAGTACACAATGATGCACACCCAATAGCTGAAGATATGAAGAAGAGAAAGGATGCAGGACTGAGGATGTGGAGAGTTAATGATCCCTATGCCTCCAGGAGAAAGATTGCTGTAGATGACAGATTCTACACCAAGGAACAGCAAGATTTCTATGAGACTGTCCTTTTGGACAAGAGCCCAGCTATCAGTGATATGAGGTATGTTGACTGGGCATATATCAAGGAGAATGAGGACTACTTTCCCAGTGTGCAAGATAACTTCAAGTGCATTGACATTGAAAACTTTGTTGGGGGAGAGTTCACAGCCTCGAACGATGAGATGATCATGCAGTTCTACTCTACTGCACACTTCTACCCAGATGGCCGTATCATATGGTTGACTGAGGGAGTCAGGTACCAATCCACTATTGATGAGTGGGCTACCATCTTAGGAGCCCCACAGGTAGAAAAAGGAGACTTGGATGTCTATGCTGAAGCCAAGATGAATCACAACTCAATGGCAAATATGTACAAGGAGATTCCAGCCACTCATGTGTATTCACATAAATTTGGCTCTGTCTATCATTTGCAAGCAGGACTACCCACCACTAACACCATCTTGAGGTATACCTTGATGCCCAAGTCTGTAGATGATAAGATGACTAGGGGTACTCCATCAATATGCTGCACCACATAGACACCCACACCAGATTCAGAATGATGGACTTGATAGTTGAGACAGTCAAGAGGACAACTGCCGATCAAAAACGATCTTGTGGATATGCACCTTACATTCAGATGATCATCAACTCCAAGCTGGAGAAGAATGTATATGCACTTGATCGTCCTCATATGCCACTTCAGCCAGACTTTGAGGATAATGTTGTGGTGATGGATCCCAGTCATCCCACTTCATCTATTGCACAGGCAAAGGCAGATGCAGCTAGAGCCACTAGTGCTCAAGTACCCAGGACTAAGAGCGAGCAAATGTATATTCCCATTAGCACCATTCAGGGTATGTAGAAGGACATCAAGAACATCTTGCTGAATCAAGAAAGCCTTGATAGGATAGTGGAAGATAAGTTCACTATGTTGAACAACAATGTGGATGAGCTGACAACGACTGTGGATGAGCTCAAGAAGTAAGTGGATGCAGTGCCTAGCCCTCATTCCTCTGATGATGATGATAGTCCACCTCTCAGGACCAGCACTTAGTTCAAGACCCAGTCCAGGACTCCTACCGTGCCAGTTCCAGAGACGAGGACTACCTCATCAGCACCTGCCACAGCTCCATCAATTCCTCCTGCACCTCCAGTGTCTACTCCACCACCTCAGAGGACTTCTGAAGAAGCGTTAGCGGATGCTCTTCTCTCGACTCCTTCAACCACTACAGGAGCAGCTTCATCGTCTCATGGAGGAGATCATGCCTAGAGCGACGATTAGCTCTATAGCTTTGAACTTTTTGGTAACTTGTTGCCAAAGGGGGAGAAGTTATAGATCATAGGGCTTCGAGAGAGAGTGTGTTGCATTTTGAGTCCTCTCTGCCGTTAAAAAAACATTTGGTTTATCGTTCATTTGAAAACTTTGTTGATGATTGATCATATACTTTTGTGTGATGCTACTTCTTTGCTATCTTTGAGATATCTATGAGATGATCATTCACTTAATGTTTGGTGTGATGCGCTAATGCAATTCATTCATATTAATCTTTGCGCACCACCAAGTCGTATGTGACATGGAAGAGTGACCCATGATCCTAATCGATTGTGCATTTGCATTCAAACGCAAATCTAAAATAATGCACAAATTTAGGGGGAGCTCTTGCTTATCACATACTTCTCAAAGCGACGATGCTATTCATTGATTATATCTCTTATCGAAGCTTTGATATATATGTTGTCATCAATTACCAAAAAGGGGAGATTGAAAGCACAACTTCTCCCTAGGTGGTTTTGGTAATTAATAACAACATGTATTTCATTGGACTAATGTTTCCACCAAGTATATCTCAGGAAAAAGTTCAATGATGGGATGGCTAAAGGATTGTGTGGAGAACCTTCCCAAGGAAAGGAAGGAATAGGATTGGCCATGCTTCAAGGATGAGGACTCTACATTTTCTATTTTGTGAGAAATCACTTTGAGTCCATAGGAAAGCCAATACTATTAAAAGGGGATGAGGTAAATATGATGATTTGGTTGCTCAAGTGCTTAGAGATTAGCCACCAAAAATACTCACCCACTTTCCCACACATATCTTCTGTCCAAAGCCAAAAGTCAAAATTCGGTGACACCAACTTTCCCATCCGGATCCACCGAGTTTTAACCTAGACAGAACACTAGCCAAACCAATGTCTCGGTACTACCAAGTTTTCCATTCGGTGCAACCGAAATCAGTGACCAACTCTCTGTTAGCAATTTTTCAAGAATCGGTCCCATCGAGTCTTGAGAATCGGTCTCACCGAGTGTTGGACCAACTCTCTATTAACCAGTTTCTTAAAATCGGTCCCACCGAGTTTGAGGAATCGGTCTCACCGAGTTTTGGTAACTGCCTAGGTCACCCATATCGGTACCACCGAGATTTATATATCGGTCTCACCGAAAACGCCAAAGTTGTCACATTTTGCACTAGTCGGTACAACCGAGTTTACACTTCGGTTTCACCGAGTTGGGCAATAATGTTGTAACGGTTGGATTTTTGGAGATGCCTATATATACCCCTCCACCACCATTCACTCGCAAGAGAAGCACTCAGAACATACACCCACTTTCCATATCCAATTTTCTGAGAGAGAACCACCTACCCTTGTGTTGAGGTCAATATCATCCACTCCAACCATATGGATCTTGATTTATAGCCTCCCCAAGTTGCTTTCCGTCCAATCAATCTCTTCTACCCATGCCAAACCTGTGAGAGAGTGATTGAGTGTTGAGGAGACTATCTTTTGAAGCACAAGAGCAAAGAGTTCATCATACTACCACATCTATTACCTTTTGGAGGGTGGTGCCTCCTAGATTGGTTAGGTGTCGCTTGGGAGCCTCCTTCTTCGTGATTGTGGAGTTGAACCAAGAGAGTTTATAAGGGCAAGGAGATCGCCTACTTCGTGAAGATCTACCCCGAGTAAGGCTAGTCCTCCGTGGACGTAGGCCATCATGGAATAGACGAGGTTGCTACTTCGTGGACCCTTCGTGGGTGGAGCCCTCCGTGGACTCTCGCAACCGTTACCCTCCGTGGGTTGAAGTCTCCATAAACATGGACGTACGATAGCACCACCTATCGGAACCACGGGAAAAATCTTCGTGTCTCCAAATTGCGTTTGATCTTCTTATCCCTTCCTTTACTTTCATGTGCATGTCTTTACTTTCCGCTGCTATACTCTTAGACTTGCATGTGTAGGGTAAACTTGACTTGCTACAATTGCTAAAATCTGCCAACAATTAAAATTGGGAAAAAATAGATTTTTATTTGATCAAGTAGTCTAATCACCCCCCCCCCCTCTAGACATACTTTCGATCCTACAAAAGTATCGACATCCACAATATTAAACAAAAAAGTATGGAAATTCATTTTATGATGAATCTATCATACCGATTCGATATTATGAATTCTGATATATTTCTCTACGAATTTGATCAAACTCAAATAGTTTGACTTTTCAAAATAGTTATATACCTTATATTTTAAAACAGAGTGCGTTTTTTTAAGAAATTCAACAACACAAGCGCCCAACCCTTCTAGTATTGACATGATTCCAAACAAATGGGCCCTATTTGGCCACATGAGCCGACCAACTTAAATTGACAGTTTCTCCCAAACCTGTGGACCAATGGACCCGAAACTTTCCCAGATTAGTATTGAGTATACATGTAGTATTTACTGGAAAAATTTCACATTTTTATGAAAGTGTACATTTCTGAACCAAAAAATTGGATGGGCTAACTGAACTTAGTTATCTAGCAAACCATGGTCGAAAAGGGGTAAAACTTTCCCAGAATGCTACTAGAGACATGTGTAATTTACTGGAAATTTTTTCATTTTGAAATGGTTAAAGTTTGAGCAAAAATTTGACTGAAACAACTAATTTTTTTAATTTCTACCAAAACACTGGTCTGAATGAGCTGAGTTTTTCATTATCTAGATCACCATCACCAAAACATGGTAGCTATTGTTGACATCAGATTTTAGCATCCAAGTAGTTGCCATATGGTCATTCCAGCCATTGGAAAATAGTATGACTAACTAGTCTCACATGCCAAAATATACAACCATCGGGTCAGACGGCTTTCATGCCGGGCAGAAACATACTAGAGGGTGTGGTTGTCCTACATGAAACCTTACACGAAATCCACTCGAAGAAACTAGATGGGGCTATCTTCAAGGCGGACTTCAAGAAAGCGTATGACAAAGTTAAATGGTCGTTCCTACAACAAGCTTTACGTATGAAGGGATTTGACGACATATGAAGGAAGCACGTTGATTCTTTTGTACAAAAAGGTAGCATTGGAATTAAAGTTAATGATGCCATAGGTCATTATTTCCAAACTCACAAAGGTCTACGACAGTGAGACCCCATGTCCCCTATCCTATTTAACGTAGTTGCGGATATGTTGGCAATTATGATAGGAAGGGCTAAAGAGGAAGGCCAGGTAGGAGGACTTGTACCACATCTAGTGGATGGTGGTGTGTCTATAGTACAATACGCAGATGATACTATTTTGTTTATGGAACATGATTTAGCAAAGGTCAGGAATATGAAACTTGTCTGTTTGCTTATTCGAACAGTTGTTCGGATTGAAAATTAATGTTCACAAGAGTGAATTGTTCTGTTTTGGAAGAGCCAAAGATGAGCAAGACGCCTATAAACAACTATTCGGATGTGAACTGGGCAGCCTACCGTTGAGCTATCTAGGCATACCAATTCACCATCGCAAACTCTCCAACAAAGAGTGGAAGTGTATTGAGGATCGTTTCGAGAAAAAACTAAGCTGCTGGAAGGGCAAGCTTTTGTCTTACGGAGGACAGCTAATACTGATTAACTCAGTTCTCACGAATATGCCAATGTTCCTTCTGTCCGATGGGAGATGGTAGCTCGGGATATCTACAACCGGTTTGGATGGCGGTCCAGTAGTAGGATAGGTGGTTAGGCATCTAGTCCTATTTTCACCGGTTGTGGCATCTTTTTTTGCTATTGGGTTATTTTGCAGCTCTCTATGAGCTTATTTTGAACCGCACACTGTTTTTTGCTTTCATTAATAAAGGGGCCGCATGCATGTTTTTGATGCAGAGGCCGGAGGTATTCCTCCTTTTCTAAGAAAAAAGTACTTGCCAAGTTGCAACATGGCCATTACAAACAACTATACACCATTTATTCTTAACAAGGTTGGTACCCATAGATCAGGAAAAGAACAGAGCGCCCCATCTGCATCACTCCTGTGAGCGAAGGGGGGGATCCATCACCACCGACTCAGCCCTCCTCTCCACCCTCTCCTCCCATCACCGCCGTCGGGCGAAGCCCGGCAAGCGCTGACGACGGTGGGGCCTTCTCTCCCCCTCTCGGCGGGGGTCTAAGCTTGGGAGTGTTGAACGCCCCTTTTGCATTATATTTTCCTACTGTTATTAATATTGTTTTGAAGTCATATTCCACTTTATGATGCAATTCTAATGTTTTTCTCTCTTAAAATGCAAGATACATCAAAAGCGGAAGATTACCGACTGGTGGAATTCTAAACCTAAAAAAGCTACATCAAAGATAGTTATTCTCCGGAGCTCCAAATGACCTGAAAATTTACGGAGAATTATTTTGAAATATAAAAAAAATACTGGAACAAAGAAGTGTCAAAGAAGACCCTCCGTGGGGCCACAAACCAGGGGACGTGCCCTAGTGGCTTATGGGTCCCACGGAGCCCTACTGCTACCCATTTTATCCTATATGAAGTCTTTTGTCATAGAAAAAAATCAAGAGAAGACTTTCGGGACCAGCCGCCGCCGTCTCAAGGAGGAACCGGAGGTGGAGCATTTTTGCTCTCCGGCAGAGCGATTCTGTTGGGGAAACTTCCCTCCGTGAGGGGAAAATCGAAACCATCGT
This sequence comes from Elymus sibiricus, assembly GCA_039707655.1. Lineage (NCBI taxonomy): Eukaryota > Viridiplantae > Streptophyta > Magnoliopsida > Poales > Poaceae > Elymus > Elymus sibiricus. The sequence goes on from CM077663.1 coordinate 350,945,127, forward strand.
CATGACCAACGTTCCTCTCATCGTGGAAAGACTCATCTTCACCAGTACCATCTCATCTCTAAACCCTAATTCATCTCTTGTGCTCAATCTTTGTATCCAATCTCAGATTGATACCTGGGGGTGCTAGTAGTGTTGATTACATCTTATAGTTGATGCTAGTTGGTTTACTTGGTGGAAGATTATATGTTCAAATTGTTAGGCACATATTTATCTATTCTGATCATGAACAAAATTATGATTTGTGATTAGTTCTATTTGTTCTTGAGGACATGGAAAAAGTCATATTATTAGTAATCATGTGAAGTTGGTTTCCGTTTAGTGTTCTGGTGATATGTTGTGTTGTTCTTTCTCTAGTGGTGTCGTGTGAACGTCGACTACATGACACTTCATCATGTTTGGGCCTAGGGAAAGACATTATGGGATTAGTTTGTAAATGATGGGTTGCAAGAGTGACTTAAACCTCAACTCCAGTTTATGAGTTATTCCTTAAGGGTCTGTTTTAGATCCATATGTTTAATGTTATGGTTAGATTCATCTTAATTCTTCTCTTATATTTGCGGATGCGTGCATGGAGGGGATAATCGCGAGTAGGTTGTTTGCTCAAGTAAGAACAACACCTTAACTCCGATCCACCCACATAACAACTTATCAAAGCAATGAACGTGAGTCAATGAATCGTGGTGAAAGTAACTATACGAAATTTCCATATGTCCCGAAGAGCCTTTTAATCACTATAAGAAGTTGCCCTGGCTTGGCCTTAGCACTAATAAGGATTGGGCCACCTTTCTGCACATTGTTACTTTGGTTACTTGTTACTTGCTATCAGTTATCTTGCTATCAAACTATCTTACAACAATTATAGAGAATACCTTGCTGAGAAATGCTTGTTGATTCCTTCTGCTCCTCGTTGGGTTCGACACTCTTACTTCTTGAAATGACTACGGTTGATCCCTTATACTTGTGGGTCATCAGCCTTGCGACGGAAATTCCAACTGGGGCCCTTCACAACATTCACGAAGGCTATTAATACACATAGAATCTCACACCATTATTATTGTTTCAGCTCCTATACATACCAAGGCTCATTCATATGCTTGAAAACAAAGGGGACTATTCACACATGGAGACGACAAACATCATACGAATAGTGGTGATAAACATGGATGAAATAATCGGGTAATACACGTAGTGATCTACAAGGGTTCGGTATTACAACGAGATGGAGATGGATGGTGCTAAAAATGATGGTGAAGATGATTGATGCCAACGTTCCCTTGCACGAGCTGGTGATGGTGGCGATCTCCTTCTTGATGATTCCCCCTCCAGATGCCTTCCGGAGGGTAGGGTTTTCTGTTCTGGATGAGTTTCTTCTGTCCCCGGGCGTCTGATTCACGAGCCGATCACTTGGGGTTGAAGTAGTTGACCAAGCGGGGGCGGTGGAACGCGGTAAGAGCGCTGGTACAAGCGCAGCAAGACATTTTGTACTATATCTTCTGCCACCGAATACAAATCACCTCAGTTCACACGACCGATTTCAAGCTCACATGAATCCAATCATCAGGAGCGAGCTCTAGTAACCTAAAAGAAAATTCAGCGGCAGCGCTGCGGACGTCCCCACATGAGCATATCAACGTGGAAAACGACGGCTCATTTCAGATCACAAACGCTTTCCTAAGATGCACGTGATCGCCACGTACGGCTGCACAGTCCTATCCAGAGAGCAGTGTACCCATCGATACAGGTCAGATCCTTGTCCCGTTCCCCACAGCGACCAATCTCACTTGGCCCCCTCATGATCAGGATGAGGTGCGCCGCTGATCAGAGTCACCGGGGATTCCTCTTCTCAAGACGTCAGAGCAGACGAGCAGAGCCCTCCAAATGAAATACTATCTTCGGTCACCAATTTGTTACCAAGTACACAGACTGATTAGTTTCAGTTAGTACGGTTTCAGGTAATTAATTGATTGCTAATGCATAAAAGCAGCAAATAATCGGCATAAACGTCACACGGTGATCCTCACACGACATTTATATTTGGCAAAATAGATAATTTGGAGATGCAGAGAGCTATCATCATCCCATTAATTCCCGTCCCTTCTGGCGAGGGTTTTCGACGCAACCGTACGTGTCCTTCAAGGTGGACAATGACACTGCACTGGCCAACTAGATGGATGGGGGTAACACACAAAATTTCATTATCCACAACTAATGAGATTAGGTCCACGGCAAAGAGTAAGAGACAAGATTTATATTATGTGTAATGAATCAAGGGATTCAACGGGTGACGCCGTTTAAGAGGGCAATAGCATGTTACCATGTGCATAAGAATAATGTTTCCCAGAGGCCGGAGGACCAAATTAAGATAGCTATGCAAGTATATGTAGATGTGGGGGACTGGCTGCTGAGTCATAAAGCTGAAGAGCACATGCTCCGTCCTTCCTTTCATATGTTGGGGCTTACTCGGAACAAAAAGGTTTCTTGCAAGCAACTTGTTGATCCATATAACCATAAGAAAAGAAGGCATTCTCTACCACTCCACTCCATTCCCCACAGGCGAGAGAGCGAGAGATAGAGGGAGAGCTGAAGGCATGGAGGGCAAGCACGCCGGCCAGGTATGTTCTGGTACCCAGCCCCCCTTCAGTTCCTCAAGATTTGAACCAGGATTTTGAGTTTAGATAGAAGCTAGAACAGACAGAGTGCGAAAAAACTGAGTTATTCCTTTCCAATTCCTGTTTCTTGTGGTCACATGAAAAGAAAATCTGCTGAGATTCTCATACAGATGCTAAGATTAGCTGATTTCTGCTGTCTCTGGATCGATTATGCGATCAGATACACATACTAGACACTCGGAATTAAGCCATCAGTACTATCTGAAAGTAAAAAAGAACAAGTAATTTCGAGTTATCCTCACCTGAATGCCTATCTTGTTAATCTGCTCCAAAGGCAAACGTGAAGGCAAAGCACTCGAAGGTGATCTGCTGCAAGCTCTACATCTCTGAAAGCCAGAATGCGGCGGTTGTCGATGCCATCGGTCGCATAGGCCAGAAAGACCCTGAGGTGGTTCTGCTCAGCAAGTTCGAGGACGAGTACTACAACCGTGTCCGCTACACGCTCGTCTCCTACATCACCAGCGAAAGCTCAACCGGTGAAGCTGTATTCAGCCCAATCAGGAAGGTGTTGCTGGCGATGATCGAGGCTGCATTTTCAGCCATAAATCTCGAAGTGCACTCTGGAACTCATCCAAGGATTGGCGTCGTCGACGACATGTCGTTCCACCCCCTGAGCCCAGCGGCCACAATGGAGGATGCCGCTCAGCTGGCTAAGCTGGTGGCCTCCGACATTGGCAATGGCTTGCAAGGTAGTGTTCTTCGACAAGATCTTATATAACTACTAACATATAAATATTTTGATCCTCTTCCCTTTCTGTTCTGTATACAGTTCCGGTGTTCCTCTACGCCGCAGCACACCCCACTAGCAAGAGCGTCAGTGCAGTACGGCGTGAGCTCGGCTACTACCGGCCAAATCACAAGGGCGTCCAATGGGCAGGCCAAGTGCTCCCTGATACTCTACCAGTGAAACCAGACGTCGGCCCAGCTCATGTTTCTAGTAAAAGAGGCGCCACCATGGTCGGAGCCAAACCTTTCGTCGAGAGCTACAATGTGCCGATATTCTGCAAGGATGTCCCGACCGTGAGAAGGATCACCCGAAGGGTGACCGGACGGAGCGGAGGGTTCCCGACGGTGCAGGCGCTCGCTCTCTTCCATGGCGACAACTGCACGGAGATCGCTTGCCTGCTGAATCCAGACCATGTCGGTGCCGATCAGGTTCAGTGGCTGGTGGAGCAGATTGCAGAGGAGCAAGGCCTTGAGGTTGACAAGGGCTATTTCACCGACCTGTCCAAGGATATGATGCTGGAAAGGTACTTCGAGATGGTTTCTGCAGCTGATTGACATGTGCACAATTTTCTTCATGTAATCATGCATGTCTACTTCAGTGTATGCTGCTGCTTAAACTGTGGCACCAACTTGGACCCCGGACCGACCAATTCCAACATTTTGTATATACATGGTTAAATCTGCACTAAAGGTGGCCTCTGGAAACTCCACCGCACTAATTGGCACATAACAGGTCTGATCACTGGCTGAGAATGTTGTTTTCAGTAATTAAAATCTGGCAACTTGGCAAGGCAGCACTCCTTAATGCCAACTGACACAATGTTTTTTGGGGGGTGGACGGGATTGAGGGCACACATTTTTGCGTAGAAGTTTGGAACAGAAAAGATTATAGGGTAAAGATTAGTATATAAGTACATGTGAAAATATGAATAATTTAATTTATGCTGTCTTAGTTTGCACCATGCACTAAAATGTGTTTAGAATACCTCTATAGAAGGGGGTACTTGAGAGTTCAAATAGCCGTCAAGTATCTTTGTCAAAGTCAGCTTGCAGGATATTTACAAATCCTTTTGCAGATTCCATAAGATTGAAGGAAGATAAGGAAAACATTAAAAAGATGACGAGAGAAAATTATGAACTATGGCAAATGAGCGACTACTAGATTCAGCATTTGAACAGTAGCATAATCTATAATTCGAAGAGAAATTACACCTATAGAGCTGGGTACCATATGGTAGGAAAGACCGGAGGCGGAGGAAAGAACCGTCATGCTTTAGAATTTTAGATAGACCTTTTGCAGCAGTATGGACCTGTCAAATGGGTAATTGAGCATCCTCACATGGTCATCCAAATTCACACAACGAGCAAAACTGTGGCAGTTCTACTAGCAACATCAACAGCAACGGCAACACTAGATTCAACAAAAATGTAAGCATGAAAAGGAAGGGCGTATTAAAAACTCCAAAGTTTTTGAAAGACAGACCACATAAGTAGATTCACTATCTTTATCGGTAAAACGAGTAGATTCAATATACTTAGAAAAGAACAATAAAAATATATGGGCGATTAATTGCTAAAGCTAATAAAAATGCTTGCAACTATAGGCCAGCAAACAGTACTCTTGCATTGTTCTCATGTGCATTTTTCCTAAGATGTATACATTTCAGTTGAAATTCGAGACAATGTTAGCACAGATTTCACCTGACAGAATAATGCAGTATGCTTGCACATAACAAGCAGGATGACTAACAATCTAGCATGAACCCCATACTCCGAAGTAGCTACCTGACCTTGCAGATTGTGAGCTGGGAGGAAGCACATCAGATCTCGAACCCAACAGGGCATTTGGATCCAAGCATCAGACGAACTGGCCAGAACTTGGATACAAGAAGAGGCCGGTCGTAACAAATCTTGGTCCAAATGTGAAATTTAGAGCACGGGGAGAAAACAGCACTAGGATTTACCAGCAGATTGGAACCGCGCGTGGCATGGGGAGGCGCTCTTCTTCCCCTGTTCGGCATCGCCGATAAACCCTAGGGCACGGCGGTCGCCAAATCAGTGAAGAATGAACGGCGAGGCAGTGTATGGCATCGGATTGAAACGGGGCTCAGGTTGAAACCAAGCTGGAAGAGGTCCCGGTTGTTTGTTTATGGGAAGTACCAGGTGAGCCAAAGCGCTTGGAGGTGGAGGTGGAGGTGGAGGCGGAGTGCGTGCCGCTGGAGGTCGGCGGCATGCCCAATGGCCGATGGCGTCCGTGCGCCGAACGGCGGTGAGGAGCACGGGAGGGCAGACAGAGTGGGCATCTCGAAAGGGAAGGCCTCAAAACGTGCGGTGGGCCGGCGGCCGGCCCACGTAGCCTTTCTGCCTCCGGGAACGTACGTGGTGGGACGAATGGTTTTCTGGTTCCGTTTCTTTTATTTGCGAAAAATATTATATTTGATGTACAAAATATTTTATTTTTTACGAGATTTGAGATATCTTTTTTAATATTTTTAAAAGAATGTTCGTGGTATTTTGAAAATGTTCATGAGTTTTTAAAAGTAAAGAAAAAAGATAAGAGAAAGGGCGACGCTACGCGTCCGCCGGCGGATTATTTTCAATGATCCTTCAATGATCCGCCACCTTCACAGTCGTTTGATCTGGTGCATCCATCGACTCAGCTCTTTCCTCACAATTGCAACAAAGGCAATGTTGCGGAACCGTTTGCACATATCTCTTCTTGCGTAAACGTTTGCAACAGAGATTTTGGTGTAGATTTTTTTCCGCCTTAACTTTTTTGAAACATAAGTGTCGTTGCGGACGGACTTTTGCAACAAAGATGATGTTGCAGAATTTTTTTTCTCATCTTAATGTTTTTGTAACATGGACGTTGTTGCGGGATGACTTCTGCAACCCAGATGATGTTACAGAAAAATGGCAGAGGCACGCATCCAGTCATGTAGGTCTTGGGCGGCTGATAGAGGCTACATGTCGTCCAATTAAACTTGTATCTAACGGCTGCGTGTGCGACGTAACTATAGTCGTGATCAGTCGGGTGATTCTAATCGATGTTCCTCTTGCAACAAGGCCTTTGTTGCAAAACGTTTTATTCTCTAATTTTCTGCAACAAAACCCTTGTTGCAAAAACTGTTCTTCTCCTGCAGCAAGACCCATGCTGCACAACCTCTTCTTTCCTATTTTTCTGCAATATGACCCATGTTGCAAAAAAAATGCAACAACATCTCCACCGCACCTAATTTTCTGCAACAAGGCGCATGTTGCAAAAATTGCAACACATCTCCAGCCGCGTCGAAGATGAGGGAGAAAGACGTGCATGATCAAGCAGGACACGCGTCAAGCAAGGGAGGCGACAGACGCCTCGTGCTACATCTGCCGACTGATTCAAATCATTTCCCTAAGAGAAAACAAAAAGTAGAAACCCCCCAAAAAAACAGAGAAGCACGCCCAAGAAAACATAACAAAAAATTCCTTCAGCTCGCGTCTAGTGGTCCGGCGAAGAATGGGAGATTCCACGCGAGAGGTTACGGGAGTCTTTTTTTTAGAAAGGCCACAATTTTTTATTCAAAGTTTACCAAAAATGGAATACATAATCGGTCATATCGGCTTCACTGGTTGTGCCTGGCAATTGCCTTGACGAAGGAATTGTCCAGGGTGAAAATATAATATCTTGGATCGGGCAATGATGACGCTTATGCACTGTTTTTTTATTGGAGGTATTGTTTTTGGAGACCTTTTATATTTTTTGGGTGTTGTATTCGGTGATGGTTTGTTTGCGGCTGTTGAGAGGAAACTATCATTGTGGTGGGACCTTTGTTTTTTTCTTTTTTTTCTTTTTTTCTTTGGCTTTGTACATCCCGGATGTCTTTGCGACATCTTATAAATGCAGAGGCTGGGTGTAGTTGGTATCTTCACGATATTAATATATTCTCCTTTAAAAAAACATAATGCATCATGGGGCTGGCCTGGCCAAATATGGCATCCCCGACCTAATGAACAGAGAATTTTGCTAGCAAATGTGCTTCATAATGTGATGCTTTTCACCCAAAACGGAACATGCAATTGTGCTATGTGCTCTTTGTTTGATCTCAGCTATGATTTTATGATAGTTTCCACAGCTCCCCTTGAGAATGTCATCTGAAACTTGCTTCGAGTCCGTAGCAATCAATATATTGTGGAGGAGAAGATCATCTGCAAGGCACAAACCTTCCCTATATGCAATCGCTTATAGGGATGTGTTCCCGGTAGGGATGTGCGCGGCATGCCGCTTGGCTTGCAAAACTACACCATGTCGATACAGATTATACCAATTAAACCAAACATCATCTAATCATGATTCAGCTTACTCAAAGTATGAAGCTGGTTTCTGCCGGCAGGGCATTCCAAAACTCTTCAATCAAGTCTACTGTATAATAGAGTAACCAGTACTATGCAAAATAAACTCCCTCCAGAAAGTGGTATGAGCGCTTAGAATCCAGAAGGCCCAGTCAAATCTAAAATAAAACACAAGCTCTACAGGAATGGCGATGTGAAAAAAGAACATATGCTTGTGTAGTGGCCATGTGTTGCTATACCTATATAGCGGGGCGAAAGCCTATTTCGAGAGAGTGTAGTGGCCATGAGACTGAATTTACAATATTTATTGATGGCTATGCATATGCATGAAGAACAGGGCACGGGGCACGTGTCCAGGGCTCCATTTAACATCGACTCTGAATACAAGAAATAACATCGAATTAGCACCATACGTATCTCAACACCAGGACACAGATCATCTGATGTTTTCATGGTTATACCATATATTCCTTCATCAAACAATTATATGTGCCGAAATTGTATTAGCTCAAGGAAAAGAACTAAACTGAGCGCGCGTATTATCATGCAAGAACTTCGATTGTGCTATATCTACGGATGCAATGATCCATGTTTTACCTCATCACTCATCTTCTCCAATGCTTCAGTTGCTTCATTGATGGTGAGAATTTGACGAAACCATATCCTTTTGGATTCCTAATAGTCACAGGATGGCATATTGATTTCATCGTATGAACACATCAATCAGTCAGGGGAGAATCTCTAATCATTACAAACCATGATCGAACGGACTAGCACCAAGCAGTTAAAACAGATAGATTAGTTCCTTCGTGTTGCGAGAGGATGTCATTCAGAGCACTTTCATTGGTGTCATACATACTACAGACCCGCAACTGAGTGGAAGAAACAGCAGGCCATAAAAAAAACTTGCACCACAAGCCAGGAGTACTCTTGCGTTGTCAATGTTCATGTACATTATTCCTAAGATTTACATTTTAGTTAAAATTGGAGACATTCTCGAAAAAAAAATTGGAGACAAGGTTAGCATGAATTTCACCAGAAAGAATAATGTAGTATGCAACATGATTAACAATCTAGCATGAATCGCCACATATTTCAAAGTCACCAAATCAGGGAAACCACTATAGCAAAAGGACCAGAAGAGTAGTGACAACAAACCAACATGGGATGAAGTTAAAAGAAGGAAATACAACAAAGACAGAAAAGAGATCGAAAACAAAGAAATTATAAAAGGAAGAAGAAATTTAATAACAAGGACAAAACTGCAGAGCTAAGATGATTGCTACAAAATTAAATGTTGTGTTGACCATAACAGGAATCATACTATACCATAACCATGAGTTGAGTCCACCTTGTGAAAGGAGATTTCCAAAGGTTGCACAAGTTTATGGCATCATATGAGAAATTAATGCTAAGGACATGCAACTCAGTCAATATTCCAAACATGAAGATCATGACGATATCGTATGTTCATGAGGGGACAACTTAATGATTTACCATACTCCCTCCGTCCACAAATAAGTGTACGTTGGCATTCAAAATTTGTCTTAAAAAAGAGTATACTTCTATCTTTTTAATGCACTTTAAAATAGAAAAAAAAATGTTTCTCTCTCATCACACGGTAATCAAGACCAATAACATTCAATAGATGGTCTCCTCACTTTCTACATGCACTTAGCTGATTGGGCGGGGGGTAATTAAAAAGGAGAGAGATGATGGCTTGCATCTTTTCAATGCATTCTTTACTCCACTTTATAATCTGTCCTAAAATTCCTATATGTACATTTATTCGTGGACAGAAGGAGTACATGTCCAAACATGTCAACAATTAAAGGATAAAGATAAGAAAGGAATCAGGCCTAAATGACATGATGCAGGTTCAACAATACTTTGAACATAAACAAGCAGAAGACCCCATGTTCTATTACACAATTGACATGGATGAAATGGCAAGGCAAGAAATATATTTTGTGCAGATGGAACTAAAATCAGAAATTACCAGCAATATATATGGAGATTGTGTGAGCTTCGATACAACCTACAAGACAAACAAATATGAGTTGAAATTTGCTCCATTTGTAGGCATTAATGGACATGGAGACAATTGCCTATTTGTGTGCGGTCTGATGCAGAATGGAAACATAAGAACATTCAAGTGGTTGTTTGAGAAATTTTTGTTGTGCATGCCAGGAAAAGCACCAAATTCATTAATCACAAACCAGTATAGAGCGATGAAAGAAGCAGTTAAACATGTTTTCCCACTAGCAAATCACAGAAATTGCCTACTGCTACTAATTATTCTCGACCCAACACTTTTAACTTCCACGTAAACTAACCTGACCGATCGTGCCTTTAAATTCCCAATAGATGTTGGTGATCACTTAAATATTTATGCACATAAAGGAATAGCTATACATGCTTTCATAATTTGAGTCTATAAGGAGTGCAATAAATGAACATATGCCAATCCTCTAGATATACATTTGTTGCTTGCACCAGGTACCCTAGCATTGATGTGTCGTAATAGTTTGCTATAAAGCATGTATGACATGCCTCTCCCACCTAGACTATTTTGTTGATATTGGTTAGAGTTACTCAATTTTCGGTTTACGATACAATGTCAAATGTTGTAAATTGAAAATGTGGCGCTATTAATTTCAGTTATAGAGCGGGCGATTTAGTGTACTTGGCGATTTTCCAGCATGCAATCTAGCTCCATTGCTATTTCTAGCTGGTGTATTATTGTGTTCAACAAAACGTAGGCTCATGGAATTTCTTCAACGCGGCGGTGGCGTGGTACATCCCAACCTTGAAATACTACGGTGTCCATATCATACATGTCCTTGGAATGCTACTTAGATGTGAATCATCGCTCGTTGCGCGACTCGTCTGTGGTGTCCTGCACAATCATCCCCAACATGGCCTACTTCGAACTTCGCCTGGTTAGCGGTGGAGCTTGACATGGCTGGCTGAGGGTCCCAAAGTATAAATATTGACTTTTTTTTGGGGGGGGGGGGGGGGGGGGATACAACCTTTTTCCAATCTAACCTCTCTCAAAAAGGTTCTTCATGAATGTGTCATGGGGCCGTCCCCCCCCCCCCCCCCCCCCCCGAAGGTGTCGGACCTGGCTACCCGGATCTCTAGTAGGCATATCAAACCATCCACCAACGGATAACCATGTACACCGCTTTAAGGCCTCCTCCATCTCCAGGTAGCATTCGTTAAGGGCCTCCTTGTCCACCATCAAGTTACCGATGGTCAACAGCTCCCAGTAGATGACGTAGTGCCCAGTGATGCGCTTGGTGCATCTGTGGCTCGTGTCATGCGGGTAGAGCAGCTCCAAGACCCGGTCCACAACTCATTGCATTTTGACCTCGTATGTCTTGTCAGACTCGATGGAGAGCATCACATTCTTGTTGTGCGCGAATGGGACTGTGGTGCATCATTGTGGAAACCTGCCACTAGGAGAACGTCACCGACACGGTACCGGTTCAGCCCGACGTAGGTTTAGGCCGAAATAGCATTCAAAGGAGGTGTACATGGTGTAGATGAGCGACATGCCACCACCATAGAACTTGAGTGTCAATATGTACCGTGACATGGCGCCAGTCACAATCGCAACAATGTTCTAGATGTGCATGCTTTAACACAAACTTGATCTTCTCTTCTCAAAACTCTTGTAAAGATGTAGGAAGGGGGCATTGCCCCTTGGCCCCACTGTAGTTAATACTACACCATCTTGATGAGCGTTGTCGCGCTAGCCCATATATTTAGGGGGTGATAGATGAACATTTAGAAACATATATTAATATTTAGCATTGAGTATTGATACATCTCAAACGTACCTATAGCTTTTCTTGTTTCATGCTATTATAATACCACTTTTAGATACATTTTATAGCAATTTATATTATTTTATGGACTAACCTATTAATTCAATGCCTAGAGCCAATATGTTTTTGACTTTTCAGAAAATCAATATCTACGAGGGTCAAAACACACAAGTATTTAATACGATTTTTTCTCAACATGAAGAGTCTAGAAAGTACCGAAGCTAGACCTCGGGGTGGGGGGGGGGAGGGGGGGAGCCAGAGGGCCCACGTGACTATTTGGCACAGCCATGGGATTGACCTGCGCCCCAAGGCCGATGGGCCCTTTATGCACCGCCTTAGCTCCATTCTTCAGCCTATGAATCCTATATTTCGTGATACCTCGAACCGTTATTGTAGGAAGTCACTCATCTAGTGATTAACTTTGATCTTTGTATCAGATACATATCTTCAAAAACCCACCAAGACGGCCATGTGAGCTGGAGCAAATAAACAATAATACACAAGTAAAAAAAACTAGGCAGTAATACAAATGAGCATGGTATTGTAGAATAAAATTAATAATAGAGAACTAGAGGAGAACAAAAATCAATTTGTCCATGCATCTGTCAATTATCTCCTGTTGTTTAATTATTATATCAGTCAACTTAGTCTTCTCTTTATCCCAAGCAATGTTCTTTTTTCTTCCATGGACCTCCATGCCTTCTGTCTGGATTTTCCTTCCTCCATTTCTCTAAGTTTCGATATAACTTTTTCCAGATTATCTTCCAACTTTTTCCTTCTTTCTGATTCGATCAAGTGATCACTCTGGACCTTCAACAACTCCTCACTCCTTTTCCTCATTCCCTCAAATTGCTTCAGACTTAAACTTCCCAAGGCAATGTTTTCTTTGACATCACCTGTCCAGTTGTCACTAGCTCAGAGCTTCTTCCTTATCTCTTCCCCCATTGCATCTTGCTAGTATCAAATAAAGAATGCTTTCTATTTTTATCATACCAGTCATGCTCAACCATCTCTTCAAGTTCAGTAGTAACTCTGTAAATCATTAAATACTTATCAGTCACCTCAGTATAGACATGTATTTTTTCAAAATCTCTCACACCTACTTTTGCTCTGATTTTTTTTAAAAGATTGTATTCATGTCAATTTCTGGCACGGGCCCAGCACTGACAGCCACCTCACACATCCCAAAGAAATGGCTAAAGCATTCAGACACCTGACCAAATCTAACAAACACAGTATGAAGCTTATCAACTGCCTGAGTATCATAAGCCCAGTATGACTATTAAGATGTGACACTAAGTAGAGATGAGATAATGCGACCGATAAGAGAATTCGTGCACGCATAAGGCATTTGGTGGACGAAACGGGCGTGCACCTCGGCACGGGGCACCAGCGGAGACCACGTACCGAACCGCAAAACGAGACCAGTCAGTCAGGCCAACTCCAGCGCACGACCCCATCCCGTCCGTCCTAGTCCGTTTGGGGTAGAACGGACGAATAGCGCAGCCCAACGCGCGGCCCCAAATGGACAAATGTCCGGTTTTCGTCCGTTTTCGACCCATTCCCGGCCCAAACATGCGCCGCGTTTTGGGTGAAACGGACAGCGCGCGGACGGGCGGGACGCACGCCCTTGTCCTCCCCGTGGCCCGCCTGTCGGGGACACTAGCGCCTCATTCACCTTCAATGCGTCCACCCGCCCTCCCCGCCCCACCCCACCCCCGCCGCCGGCGCCGCCACTATTTTCCGGCCGCCTCCTCACTGCTCCACCCCCCGGCCGTCCATACCAAACCACGTCTCCGCCACCACGCCCGCACTTTCGTAGGAGTTTTGGCCGTCGTTTGGAGGAGTTTTGGCCGTCGCCGTCGTATCCGGTGCCAGAGGGGATACGACCGCCGGCGACGCCTATGGACCACGGCAGCTTCTGTAGGGTGCTCCAGAGCGACCTGTAGTCGGCCGCCAAACGCCCCTGCTGCATCGAGGTGATCTTCGCGGCCTCTTTGCCACCACGACCGCAAGGTGTTTAACACTTTGCCCACAAAGGTATGGACAGTGGAGATGAATTTTTCTTCAACCACTTCATTTATTCATCGGATGATTCGTCCTCGGATGACGAAGATCTTGTGGTGGCTGCACTGGTCGTTCACGACCACATTGAACGGCAGCGGCCTCGGTACAGGGGGTCAGTCCCTGGCCGTGCTCCCAACCTGAACCGTAACAGAGAGAGAGGCCACGCCCTGCTCTATGCCGATTACTTTGAGGATGGCGCGCTCTGCAAACCGAAGAAATTCCGTCGCCGTTTTCGTATGGCAAGGCATGTGTTCAATCGTATCCGAGAGGGAGTGGTTGCTCATGACCCATTCTTCGAGTGCAAAACGGATGCCCTTGGCAAGCTTGGATTCTCCTCTTATCAGAAATGCACTGCGGCAATCCGCATGCTTGCATATGGAATTCCAGGCGATCTGGTAGATGAGTACGTGCGCATGAGTGAGTCCACATGTCTGATGTCAATGTACAACTTCTGCAAGGCCATGGTGGCAGTGTTTGGCCCTGAGTACTTGAGGCAGCCAAATGTTGTTGATACAGAAAGGTTGTTGGCGATCAACGCCGATAGAGGCTTTCCAGGCATGCTTGGCAGCATAGATTGTATGCACTGGAAGTGGAAGAACTGTCCATTTGCTTGGCAGTGCCAGTACAAGGGGCATGTTAAAGCATGCACTGTCATATTAGAAGCGGTGGCTTCGCAAGATCTTTGGATATGGCATTCTTTCTTCGGCATGGCAGGTTCTCACAATGATATCAACGTGTTGCAGCGTTCTCCAGTCTTCGCAAGGCTTGCAGAAGGCCACTCCCCACCTGTCAACTTTGAGATCAATGGCCACCACTACAACAAGGGATACTACCTAGCTGATGGTATATATCCTCAGTGGTCAACTTTTGTGAAGACAATCTCGGACCCCCAAGGTGAGAAGAGACAGAGATTTGCACAAATGCAAGAGAGTGCTAGAAAGGATGTGGAACGTGCTTTTGGTGTGCTTCAATCCCGATGGGGTATCGTTCGAAACCCTGCACTGACATGGGATCAAGGGAAGCTTTGGGAGGTGATGACTGCTTGTGTGATCATGCACAACATGATCGTCGAGGACGAGCGTGATAACATCATCTTCGACCAAGGATTTGATTTTCAAGGTGAAAATGTTGAGCCCCTGCACCAAGAACCGGCCACGTTTGAACAGTTTACCCAATTCCATCGTGAAATGCGTGATTGACACACTCATGCGGCGTTTCAAAATGACTTGGTTGAGCACATGTGGACTCACATTGGCAACCAATAGATGTATTGGTTTATTATGTTTATTCAAGACAATTTCGATTTGGTTGTAAAACTATTTTATTCGAGACAATTTCGATTGGGTTGTAAAACTATTTTTATTTGAGACAATTAATATTTGGACGTGCAAACTTGTTTTAAACATTGAAATATTGAATATATGGGCATATTGGCCGTGGCGGACAGGATGGGGCGAAAGGATGCGTCCGCGCATTGGGCGCACGTCCATCACATCCCAAAAAAGGCCCGGACATGACCCCATTGCCCGCCCCAAACGGACAAAATCCAGGCAAAACGGACGTCCGTTTGGGGTCGTGCGCTGGAGTTGGCCTCAGTCACGCCGCTGATCCAGCCGCGCGTCCCACAGAAAATCATGCCCACCGCCCACGGAAACACACACTCGTCCATCGCTGTCCCACCAGACACCAACCATGGAGGTAGCAAAAGGAGGCACGAGAAAATAGCCATCTACACACCGGATCAGAGGAAGCACGCCGTGTTACCATCCGAATCTATGCACGCCGTGTTACCATCCGAATCAGAATCATGGTTCACAGTGCGTACGTATGCGACCTGAATCAGAATCATGGTTGGGCAATGCTTGACATCTCCAGCTTTGGTCAACCAGGCCACCGCCACCGAGGTTTCCAGGGGCCCTTGAAACGAAATCAGCAGCAGCACGAGGAGACAGGTCCAGGCCACACCCCCACGCCCGCGTCGCTCCTGCGGCGGCTCGGGCGGAACCCTAGCCCGCCGCCGCCGCCGCCCCCTCCCTACGCCTCCTTCCCCCTCGCCGTCGCCGGAAGATGCCCGCGGGCTAAGCCCGCCCGGCGGACGGCGGCGGCGGGGAGCTCCTTCGCGCGCCCGCGCGTCCTGTGGCGGGGGAGGCTCCACCCCCGATCTGCTCCGCTCCGGCGACCGGCGTTGCCCTTGGCGCGGTCCCGCGGCCCCCCGGCGGCGTGCTCCTCTGGATCTGGCGGCCCCCTGGCGCGATCCTGCGGAGGTGGCCTCGGGAGCTTTCGGGCGCGACTTCGCCCCTGCCCTCCGGATCCGGCCGGGCTGGTGCGGCGGGGCGGCGGCCAGGGCTGCGCCGGCTTGCTGGTGTGCGCCCTCTGGCTGCTGACGGCGGCTGGCTGCGCGGATGGTGCGGATTCGGGTGGTTGCTGGTTCTGGACGGGCTGCTGGATCCAGGCTGCCGGCGTTCGTTGGCAGTGAGACAGAGGTTGTGGTGGCTCTCGCGGGCGGTCAGCGCAGCGGCTTCGCGGGAGGTGTGTGGGCTAGCGGAGGCACGGTGCGTGGGGGTGTGGTGTTGGGCGGTGCTCCGGGTGAAAGCTTGCCGGCCTCTTCCGGCCGACGGCGGTGGCGGCCGTGGTCGCCGTTGCACCTTCTTGGAGGCGCCGTCGAGGAGTTCATCCCCTGCACACTCTCGGATTCGGTTCTTCGAGTGAAAGCTTAAGGCCCGATCAGGCTGGGCGACGGCGTCGGCATCGTCGCTTCCCCCTTGGGGGCGTCGTCTTGAAGACCTTGGGATCCGGTTGTGCTCTCCATGGGCTAGGCGCTCACGACGCTGCGGTCGGCAGGTGCCCGGCCGGCAGTGTGGAGGTTCCGGCGTAGCGACTTGTGTGGTGACGATGATGATGGTGTGCGGAGCTAGGTCGCGGCTTGTCCTTCTGATGTCGAAGGTTCTGTTCGCCAATGGATGCGCCTATGTTTGTTCCCCGCTGTGACGGAGAAGTCGGAGCTGCGCGTGGCGGGGCCCCTGCGGCAACGATGACTCCATGAGGGCGGCTTCAGCGGACGGTGCTCCCCGGGGGTTGCGCTGGGCCAGGTCGGTACGAGGCTTGCAACTTTCTCCAGTGAGGCGCATCAGCAAAATCGGAGCTGCCGGTCCTCGACGTCTGCGGTCGATTGTTTGGCTATGGCCGACGAGGTCCTTGTGTGTCGTCCGTTCGGAGGGGTCTTGACGGGTCGTCAGCGGCGAAGTCGGAGTCGCCTGTTCAGGGAGAGGTGATGACGATGACATTGCAGGCAATCTCGACGGTGTCCTTTCCTCGGCGGTGTGTGGTCTTGTTGGTGCCAGGTCGGCCGGGTGCCCTTCTTGTGGGTGTGTTGTAGCGGTTTTCGCCCGGGTTCCGTTAATTAACCGGGCAACTTGTTACCCTTCTTCTTTATTAATGAGATGAGGCAAAGCTTTTGCCTCCGTTTCAAAAAAAAAAAAAAATCAGCAGCAGCACCCGGTATCGCCCAGCGGTTGGTGAGCCCTCCGCAAAAACAGAGTAATTCAGACACCACCTCACCTGTTTTTCTTCTGAATGCGAAATGAAATGAACATGACAACTCCTTGCATGCATCCTCTTTCTCGTGTCATCTACAGGTTGGTTCTCAACTGTGTCAAATGATTTGCTACGAAGGTTAGCACAAATGAACATCAAACATGGTGATAATCCACTACACCAGCAGCAGCAGCAGCACAATTTGCTACGTAGAATTCAGAAGAAGCAGAGCAGGCGAAGAAGAAGTTCACTCTGCTTGTGCCCCCTGCGTCTCCGACCCCACCCACCTACCACCAACCGCTCCCATCGGCTTTCTTCCCTTCCTCCGCCGTATAAAGTCACCGAGGTGCGAGCGCACCACCAGCTCCACCACCGTCTCCACCAACCCAAACACAACAGAGCGGCCAAAATGGACGCGGCGTCGCTGCTCCCGTTCGCCCTGGCGCTGGTGGCGATCCCGATCTCGCTCGCGCTGCTGGACCGGCTGCGGCTGGGCCGCCTGCCGCCGGGCCCGCGCCCGTGGCCGGTGGTGGGCAACCTCCGGCAGATCAAGCCCGTGCGGTGCCGCTGCTTCCAGGAGTGGGCGGAGCGCTACGGGCCCATCATCTCCGTCTGGTTCGGCTCCTCGCTCACCGTCGTCGTCTCCACCTCCGAGCTGGCCAAGGAGGTGCTCAAGGAGCACGACCAGCAGCTCGCCGACCGGCCCCGGAACCGCTCCACCCAGCGATTCAGCCGCAACGGCCAGGACCTCATCTGGGCCGACTACGGCCCGCACTACATCAAGGTGCGCAAGCTCTGCAACCTCGAGCTCTTCACCCAGAAGCGCCTCGAGGCGCTGCGCCCCATCCGCGAGGACGAGGTCACCGCCATGGTCGAGTCCGTCCACCGCGCCGCCGCCGGCCCCGGTAAGCTGCGAACCCAGATCGCACGCTCCTCTTCTTTCCTTTTTTTTTTCCTTTTCCTTTTTCCTCCACCGCACATCTCGGAGACAGTGTGTGTGCGTGCCATTTCGGAGAAAGCTGGGGTGGTTGCTGCAAAACAAAGGGAGGGAGGTGGTGTCCTCGTGTTTGGCGAGTTTGGTGGCGGATTGCTCTGTCGTGTTGACTGGACAAAATGGTGCCGAAGATGCGTAGTCTTGTACTACCAATCTTGATTGTTTTCAGTACCAAATTCGCAATGGATCGCAGGCACAATGTCTTAATCTTGACATATTTGGTGGTACAGTAAACGGAGCTGATCTGTTGAAATGACTCCATGGGGTGCATTCCTGTTGAGTGGCCACATGTCAAGCACGTTGCTAGAGTACTGAATCGTTATGATATAGGTTAAATAAACGTAAAATGTAGTGACACCGGTAAATCATCATTGGTCAGCTCTAGTGTGCTGAGGGGCCTTGAGTTTGTTTTATTATTCCGCAGACTCGATCTGAACACAATCATGGTGGTCGCAAGTTATACAAGTAGGATGCGCTTCACATGAGGCTTAGTAGTTAGTACACATGTGGGTAGCAATAGTAATCTTGATTCAGTATGCCATTTAAGCTTCAGATTAAGACAATTTGCTGCTTTCTGCACTACTCTTAGTTCAGATAATTCTATGCCACAAAGAGACCATGATGCTACTCGATTCCTTTGTCGGTAGAACAGTTTGTCTTATTGTGTACTAGCGCCGATCGGAGGATCTGGTACCTGAAAACTGTATGACATTTCTAATGACACTATGCTATTTAAGGCTCGAGCATTGTCTTGTGGCATAATACCTGTTTGGCCAAGCCGGAAATCTTGACTTGACTATCATAGGCCACACAAATCATGTATAGTGTGCTATTTTTATCTATCTTTTAATTTCACCAATGCAAGAAATGTAGCTCCATATTGGTACAGAACTGATGTAGTTTAGGTGTACAATTTAGGATAAATTTATATGTTGTGAGTTTAGGAGCGGCTTGCGTCTTACCTTGTACCGTTTGGCAACAATACCCATGTTTTATCTGCCCAAAAACAGATCTTAGCATCATGTCCGACAGACCGAGCTTTTGTTAATAACAATGGACCTATACTGGTATACGTACTAAAACAGATCAGATTGATGATAGATTCAGGTGTGACTTTAACTGCAATCAGTGCAGGCTTTTTTTTTGGGTATAGGCTTTAGTCCTTAGGCAGTCTTACTACAGCATTTGGGTTACTGATATTTGATTGAGAGCAGTTAGTCCAGACCGTTATTTTGTTGAGTTAACTGGTATCACAAGTCCAAAAAATCGGAGTCCAATTATGTGAAATGTTTTATCAAGGTACTAGCACGCTGAAATGGCAAGACATCTTTGTTCAAGCAAAGTGGGGAATGCTTGGTGTGCGTCAGACATAGAAAAGTGGCAACACATCCTTCCTATTACATCTCATTAATGGTCTCTGGTCAGTGGTCAGTGGCATGTACACAAATTACAACTTGCTTTCACTTAATGTACTGTGCATTATGCTCCAAATGCATGGTGTCTCGTCACGAATATGCTAGACTAATTAAATGCCATTTGATGCTCCCCTCCTTTGCCTCAACCCTGTTATTTCAACCTTTTTTGGAACATTTCAACCTATTTTGCACCCTTTTCTTTCTTCAAAATACATCTGGCATCGCATTTAATCAATGTGTGTTTCAGTATTAATGTAGCATATAAGCATAGCCTTCTCTCTGATAACATGTTGTTTACTATAGGAATATAAGCTAGAAGATATCCAGAAGAAGAAAAATACAAGTTTACCTTTTTTTCTTTGTATATTCTTTGTCAGTGAACACGGAGATTTGTGCCTGGTGTGTGGGTTTGCTTGTGTTCAACTGAATATCCACATGGATCCTTTGCGCCAATGTTTAACTTTTTGTGGTTGTCGTGGAAAACATTAATTGGTTTATGCCCCTTACTTTTACGTTAGGTTAGGTTCTTGGCATAATTTAGCAAAACATTTATTGTTCTATTGTTGGCTGTTGCTGTTAATTCATGAGCCAGCCTCACAAAACGGAAACATGGTATATCCCGCATGACATACGCAATGTAACAGTTTGTATTGCCTAATCACTTTGAACCATAAACCATCTTGGGCTATTTCCCAACAGTATTTACTATTGAGTTTTAAATTAACTATTCATATTTTTTTCAGGTAATGAAGGAAAGCCATTAGTAGTGAGGAATCACCTTGCTATGGTGTCCTTCAACAATATAACAAGGCTAGCTTTTGGGAAGCGGTTCATGAATGCAAATGGTGACATTGACGAAGAGGGGCAGGAGTTCAAGATTATTGTCAACAATGGGATCAAAATTGGTGCATCTCTCTCTGTTGCTGAATACATTTGGTACTTGAGATGGCTGTGTCCACTTAACGAGGAGCTCTACAAGACCCACAATGAGAGAAGGGATCGTCTGACCAAGAAGATCATTGAAGAGCATGCGCAGGCCCTCAGGGAGAGTGGTGCCAAACAGCACTTTGTGGATGCACTGTTCACTCTCAGAGAGAAGTATGACCTTAGTGATGACACGGTTTTCGGACTTCTATGGGTATGTAGGATGCCCCTTTATAACTAAGTAATTTATCTTCTTATATTCCACTTCCTTTTGGTTTCAAATGAGATGCCCTGCTAATTTTTATTATGGAATGAGATAGCAATGCCTTAGTAGTTCTTCCATGCTTTGCACAAATGAGATGCTTTGCACAAATGCATGAGTAGCTTATATTAAATTGATTGATTAATGGATTAAGAGAAATCTCATTAAGTTTAGTTTGATTCAGTAGATCAATTTAGGTGAGATGCCACTATCTCAAGGTTGGTGTAAGATGCTGGGATTGGAAAATGTATGTTTACTTTCGAGCTGGAAATTAGCTAGTGCTTTATCGTTACAATTATTCAACTACCAAAAATGCTTTGCAAGAGTTTGTAGGCTACTCAGCTATTTTTATTTTTTGTCATTGGATGCCTCTTCATATTTCTATCTTGTACATGCTAAACTTAATAAACTTGTTCATACCGGCAAATCAATACCATAGAAGTACACGATATATGCTATTTACTGAACTTCAAGCCTGGTAATCTCATTTGTCTTCTTATAAGTTCTTAGCTCTTACCAATTACCATCCCTTTCTTATGTTCAGGACATGATCACCGCCGGAATGGACACAACAGTCATATCAGTCGAATGGGCCATGGCAGAGCTGGTCAGGAACCCCAGGGTGCAGAAGAAGCTGCAAGAGGAGCTGGACAACGTCGTCGGCCGCGACCGTGTCATGTCTGAGACCGACTTCCAGAACCTGCCTTACCTGATGGCCGTCGTCAAGGAGTCCCTCCGCCTGCACCCCCCGACGCCGCTCATGCTGCCCCACAAGGCCAGCGCGAGCGTCAAGGTCGGCGGCTACAACATCCCAAAGGGCGCCAACGTCATGGTGAACGTGTGGGCGGTTGCCCGCGACCCCAAGGTGTGGAGCAGCCCGCTGGAGTTCAGGCCGGAGCGCTTCCTGGAGGAGAGCATCGACATCAAGGGCAGCGACTTCAGGGTACTGCCCTTCGGCGCGGGCCGGAGGGTGTGCCCCGGCGCACAGCTCGGGATCAACCTCGTCGCCTCCATGATCGGGCACATGCTGCACCATTTCGAGTGGTCTCTGCCGGAAGGCGCCAGGCCGGAGGACATCAGCATGATGGAGTCCCCCGGGCTCGTCACCTTCATGGGCACGCCGCTGCAGGCCATCGCCACGCCGCGCCTGGAGAAGGAGGAGCTGTACAAGAGGGTCCCGGTTGAGATCTGAGCGGCAGCCTGTGCTGCTCTGCTTGGAGTGTTGCCCCGCTCGCTGCTTTCAGCTAGGTGCTGGATGGAGCTCGTGTTGTTGTAAATTGTGAGGTGTTTAACTGCCTTTTTGAATCTCATAAAGCGACGACGGCAGATCGCAGGTCGTTTCTCCCTTTATTAGGTGTTTCTTCACATATAGTTTTGTTTTTCTGTTGATAATAACAGTTAACACAACACATCATTTTAGACAATGCATTTCTCCACATGATATATCTTCTGCTGGACTGAAACTTGGCGCTGATGGCACATTTTAGGCCTTGTTAAGAAGCTTTGGAAACCTGAGGTTTGTTTTGTTGTTCATGAGCCCATTCCATTTCAATTCCGTTTTTCTTCTCTCGCGGCAATGTTTATCGTTATCCTCTAAGGATGTATTTGGTTTGAACAAGTGTAATGAAATGTCGGCAATGTTTATTGTAATCCTCTATGCGGCATTTGGGTGTATGTATTGAGGTCCCGAATTGGATTTGGTATTCCCGAACTTCCACTTCGGCTGTTTGGGATGCACACATAAACAACCGTCTGAAATCCAACGAATACAAGCACGAAATTCGAGACGGTTGTATTTCCGTTATGTTCAGTAATGAAAAGGGGTTATGCCCGGTTAAAAAAAGGGGTTATGCCCTCCAAGATTTGGCTGGAAATCATCCATCCCCACAAAAGAAAACAATTCGGTCCATCCTCGTCGGCCATCCTGTCTCCTCCTCCTCCTACTGGGGAAGTGAAAATGGGACATCTATTAATCGCCACAATACGTGAATCTCATCGGGTCTTACAACATTTTTGAAAAGGATGGGCCTTACAACATATAATACTCCCTCCGTCTCAAAATAAGTGACTCAACTTTGTACTAAATTTTGGGACGGAGGGAGTACATAGTACTCAACACACGCACACGCACGCACGAACACACACGCGCACGCGCGCACGCACATCCAGCAACTCGCAACGCATCAGGCACAAACATAGGATGGAAAACCCTATTCGCTGCATTCTGCGGCAAGTTGTCCACCTTTAGAGTATCTTCAATAGAGACGTTAAATTAGCCGTGCGTCCAAAAAACCGGTCATATAACGCGCGCGTGGGCGAAAGCAGCGCTCTAGCAGGCGCGCAACAATGCCGCGCACGGTAAAAACGCGCCAACGCGAAGGGAAAAACGCCATCGCGCGCGGCTTATTTGGTGCGCCCGCTCCAGCGCGCTGGGCAAAACAATTCACGGGCGCGAACCTCCAACCGCCATTGCCCGCTCTGGCCGCGCCCCACCCCGCGCTTCCGCCGGCGAAATTTCAGCGATGGACGGCCGGGCCGACACCCCCATCCCCTCCCTACGCTCGCGATCCATCCGTCGGCCCCGTCGCCGCCGCCGCCACAAACCCTTGCGCAGGGATGACCTCCGGCTTCGCCACGGATGGAGCACCGGCTCCAAGCTCGGGTCTCACGCGCGGCCTTTCCTTGCCGCCGCGGACGAACCCGCAGGGTGGCTTCGCGCTGCCGCCCGACGCGCGGCCACGAAGCTCTGACTCCAAGTGCCCGATGGCGGCGACGGCGACGCCATTAGCGGCGACACAAAAGAAGAAGAAGTCGGGGTGAGGAAGAAACCAGCCGCCGTCGCCGCCGCTGCCCGAAGCGCCGGACTGCTCGTAATTTGGTGTGCCGGCGGCCGACGCACAAATGTTGTTCGATGAAATGCCTGCAAGGTAATATTTTTTTCCTTTCTTTTTTTTTGTTGTTGCTAGAAATGTGTACATATGAATAGCTTGATTTAGTTTCTTCATCATACTTTGTAGTGAATACTTCAATGATGACTTATATTTGTCAACTATGGGTGTTGGCTCAAACAATTATCATTGGTCTCAAACCAATGAAGTGCATCAAGATGATCATGATGAATATGAAGTGGATGAGGAGGGCGAGGGTTTGGTTGATGCACCGAGAGGAAGGGTGTTGTGACGCCCCCAATTTCGACCGTACGCTAATCAAACACGCAATGCGTACGACCAAGATTAGGGACTCACTGATGGATATCACAACACAACACTAGAAACAATTTAAAGTCATATAGCTTCATATTACAAGCCAGGGGCCTCGAGGGCTCGAATACAAAGCTCGACAAAGCACGAGTCAGCGGAAGCAAATAATATCTGAGTACAGACATAAGTTAAACAAGTTTTGCCTTAAGAAGGCTAGCACAAACAAAGCAGCGGATCGAAAGAGGCGAGGCCTCCTGCCTGGGAACCTCCTAACTACTCCTGAGTGTCGGCGTTCTCCACGTAGAAGTAGGCTCCAGCGGTGGTGTAGTAGTCGTCTCCGGCGTACTCCATCTCCTAGGCTCCATCGTCTGAACGCAGAATCGTATCGAGGGGGAAAGAGAAAGCAAAGCAGCGGTGAGTACTCATCCAAAGTACTCGCAAGACTGACATCAGAACTATGCTAAGTATGCATCATTATCAAGGGGAGGGGTTATATCTGGACTGACTGCAGAAAGCAGGAATAGGGAGAAGGCCTAGTCCTATCGAAGACTAGCATCTTCAGCATCTTGCAGCATTAGAAGAGAGTAGACTGGTATCTCATATATAGTCATATTATTGTAGCCATTTTATTAAGTAACCACGCCCAGAGATCCTTCCTCGACTCCCTGCGAGGAAGCAATCTCGGAGCCAACATTCATTTCAAAGTACATCACAATTATAGTTGTAGGGGGTCAAAGTATAACTCCAAGTCGTCCTGTTATCGTGGACACGGCTATTCGAATAGATTAATCTTCCCTGCAGGGGTGCACTGCATCTCCAACACGCCTGATCACCTCTGGCCGGACACACTTTCCTGGGTCATGCCCGACCTCGGGATAGCAGCACGTCGTTGCCCCACCTAGGCTCAACGAAGAGGCCAGCCCGCCGGTCTAAATCCTAAGCACACAAGGGTCGTGGGCCCACTTGCCCTACGCGCTCCTGCACGATGCGAAGGCGGCCGGAAGCAGACCTAGCACACTCCAGTCCAAGAGCTGTACCGTCCAGTCCAATCCGGCGCGCGCCGCTCCATTGCTGACGTCCGAAGAGCTTCGGCTGATACAACGACGCTGAGTGCCCATAACTTTCCCACGTGATGGTTTGGTGCGCAATAAGGCCAACGACCAACTCAGATCAAATACCCAACCCATTAGCATTTTATTAATGCGGGGCAAGCGCGACCCATGAAGTGCGGTCCCGTCGCCCCGTCTCGAGGATGTGTGGCAAGGGCCTCTCCTGCCCGTCCACGCCTCATCATCATCAAACCGTGGGTACCCCTCAGGGCCGACCCATCACCAACATGTTTCTGTAACCAGGTCATAGTAACTGTGTGTATAAAACATCAAGACGGAACCTGAGGAATCACCCTCAAAGGGCCCCGCTCGATGAAACCGTCAAGGTGGACTTAGAGGAATCACCCTCGAGGGTCCCACACTTGAGGGGTTGCACGACAGAGTCATCATCGGGAGTAGCGAAGGAGGAATCACCCTCGATAACCACGACCGACTAGCTGCACCATAGAGCTAGCATCATGAGTACTTCACGAGGTGTCACCCTCGGTACTCGATAGTAGCGCTGTAGAGGCGTACAACTAAGGGGGGGTGCGGTGATGTGAGGGGCCTGGCTTGTCGGTCGGTTGACCGAGTCTTCGAGTCGTCGATGAAGAAGCAGGGGCAACTGGGACTAAGGGGTCACTGGGGATTCATTGATCAACCTATACTAAGCAGTTGATATGATTGCACGTATAGTATCCGTTTATCAAAAGCAGGCTATGCATCAGAATAGGAGCTAACTAATACAGTAGCAAAATCTAATGCAAGAATGAGAGTAAAAGGAATAGGCGATATCGGAATGCTCAAGGGGGGGTTGCTTGCCTTGCTGCTCTGCGGCAAAAGGCTGATCGTCAACGGTGTAGTCGTACCCGGCAGCAGCGTCTGTCTCGGGGTCTACCAGAGAGAAGAGGGGGGAAGAAACAATAAATATAAAGCAGACAAATGCATCACGATGCATGACATGGTAATATGCAGGGCTAGGCATGCACTAACGCAGCACTACACGTATTAGACGGAACGGGAGAATATCTGACGATATTTCCTGGGTCTTTGGATTTATCGGACAGATGATCCGGAGGGGGAAAGTTCCATGTTCATCATGCTAGGAGCATGTGACAGATGAACGGACAGTGTATTCGGATTCGTGGGATTTTTCTGATCAACTTTCATGTATAAAACTTTTTCATCTGAGCTACGGATTATTTTATACGATTTTTCAAAGATTTAAACAATTTCTGAAATTATTCTATTTATTTAAATCAACATTATCCAAAACAGTGCAGAGTGACGTCAACATGACGTAATGGTGACATCAGCAGTCAACAGGACGGCTGACCAGGTCAAACCTGACATGTGGGGCCCTCTTGTCATAGACTCATTTTAAACCAGTGTTATATTAATCTAAACAGAGACTAATTTAGCAGGTGGGGTCCACTGTCAGTGAGACATTAGTGTTAAATTAATTATTTTTACTAATCTAATTTTCTAATTAGCAACTGACAGGGGTGGCCCACTGTCATACACAGGGGGGTCGGGCCCCACCTGTCATTGACTGGGCAGACCCAGTCAGCAGGTTGACCAGGTCAACTGGTCAACCAGGACCGCGGGGCCCGCGGGTCAGTGACCCTGGCAGTGGCCCCGGCCTGGACAGGTCAGCGGCGGCCGGCGACTCAACGCCGGCGACGCCAAAACGCGGCGGAGGGCCACGGCCCT
The DNA here is from genome assembly GCA_039707655.1 of Elymus sibiricus. NCBI lineage: Eukaryota > Viridiplantae > Streptophyta > Magnoliopsida > Poales > Poaceae > Elymus > Elymus sibiricus. Next base: position 350,971,884 of record CM077663.1, read on the forward strand.
CGTCGGAATTCGCCTACGGGCGGCCGTTTCGCGCGCGGCCGGGTTCATTCGAACGGGCACTCGCCCGCGAGTCGACTGGTGGTGGTGGCATCGCCGGACCTGGCCGGAAACGTCGCCGGCGATGAGGTTAGCGGCGGAACGGCTACGGGCAACGGCGAAGATGGTGCTGCAGCGCGCTACGGAGCAAATGGGGAGGCTGGGGAGGATCTGCGCGGCGCGGCGAGTCCAACGAGCACGAGCCCGTGACCAAATGGTCACCGGAATGACGTCGGTGACGAGCAGAGGCGGCGACGCATTCAGGCGCACGTCGGAAGCGGTGCTAGGAGGCTCGGGAGAGGGCGTGCGCGTGTGCGTCGTGCTCCTGGGAGCACCAGGAGCTCGATGGTGAGCTCAAGCGAGCGTGACGGTGGCTGTGGCCATGGCGGCGAGGTGTACGGTGGCGGGCAGAACACGGCCACGGTGGGAGTTCGCTACGCTGGCCTACGGGAGCAAAGAGAGGAAGAGGAAGATGCGGGGGAGCTCACGGCGTTGACGGGAAGGCCCGGTGCAGTGACGGAGCAGCGACGGCGATGAACCGACGACGGCGAGCTCCTGGATCCGAGGAGGAAGAAGATCGATGGCGAAGGCGCGAGGGCTTCCGGGGTTCGATCCAGCGGTCGAGGAGGACGGGGTGGTCGGTGCGGAGCTTCTAGGCGCGACGGCAAGGCGCGGGAGGCACGGTGGCCGCGTCTAACCGACGGCCATGGCGGCGTTGGCGCTCGGGAGAGGTGCGGGCGAGCGATGGAGAGGGAGAGAGGCGAAGCATAGGCGTCCAGGGGGTCGAGGGGGTCCATTCTTATCCATCCACGCCAGCAGCAGCAAAAGATCTCGCGAGGGGGGGTCTGGCGAGCGCGCGCTCGCTCCCTGCTCGACAGCGAGCGAGGGGAGCAGTGCGGGAGGAGGGAGACAACCGGGGAGTGGGCTGGGCCGCACTGTAGCTGTAGGCTTCAAGTGCACAGTGTTGTTTTCTGTTTTCCTTTCTTTTCTTTTCTGCTTTCTTTTCCAGCACTTGTTTTAAATATTTTCTGCCATAATTCTTCACAGCAAAAATGTACCTCTTGGTCCAAATAATACTTGGAAATATTCTGCAATACCTCACCAAGTTTGAGGATTTTTGAAAACTGTTTGAATTTTCCACAGAATTAACGAGCATTTTTAAAATGCAAATTGGCTCTGTTTTGATGGTGGGGTCCACACCAACATCAAGGTGATGTTGTTTTCCTAAACAACATTTGTTTTGTGATTTTTCACAAGTGTGCAACATTTTATCCTTGCTGACTGCAATTTTATTTTATCACATAAAATTCAAGGCCCCTTTTAATGGAATTTGAAAAGAGATATGAATTTTCAACTTGATCATATCTTGTTTAGCAAAATGATTAGGCACTGATCATGGTCATCACTGTGCTTAATTACAATGATCACTGTAGCCAAAATCCAGGGTGTCACAACTCTCCCCTATTAAAAAGAATTCTCGTCCCGAGAATTAAGAAGTAGAAGGAAAGAGCCCGGGGTATTCTGCACGAAGATGATCTTCGCGTTCCCAAGTGGCCTCATCTTCAGAATGATTTGCCCACTGCACCTTGAAGAACTTGGTAACCTTCTGACGAGTCCGGCGTTCAGTTTCATCGAGAATGCGGACTGGTTGCTCTTTGTAAGAAAGGTCCTGTTGCAGCTCAAGCATATCATGATCCACTGCTCGGATAGGATCCTTGAAACAGCGACGAAGTTGTGACACATGGAACACATCGTGAACCTGAGAAAGGTTTGGTGGTAGTTCCAGTTGATATGCCACTTTACCACGCCTTTCGAGAACAGTGAAAGGACCAATATATCGAGGAGCCAGCTTGCCCTTGATCCCGAAACAATGCGTACCTCTCATTGGCGTGACCCGAAGATAAGCCTTTTCGCCAGGTTGATAGACCATATCTTTGTGATGACGGTCATACTGACTCTTCTGACGAGACTGAGCAGCCTTCAGATTTGCATGAATAATGCGGACTTGATCTTCGGCATGTTGGATAATATCCGGACCGATAAGTGTACGTTCCCCAGTTTCTGACCAATTCAGAGGAGTCCGACACTTACGCCCATATAACACTTCAAAAGGAGCCATCTTCAGACTAGCTTGATAGCTATTGTTGTAGGAAAACTCAGCATACGGGAGAGATTCCTCCCATTTCTTGCCGAAAGAAATGACACAAGCTCGAAGCATGTCTTCGAGAATCTGATTGACTCTTTCAACTTGTCCCTGGGATTGAGGGTGAAAAGCGGTGCTGAATGACAAATAAGTTCCCATAGCTTCCTGGAAACTTGCCCAGAATCTTGAAGTAAATAAGCTGCCACGGTCTGAACTAATCACCAATGGAATACCGTGGAGTGAAACAACTCTGGACATATATAGATCTGCCAGCTGACTAGCAGTAATAGTTTCCTTGACAGCCAGAAAATGTGCAACTTTGGACAGTCGGTCAATGACGACAAGAATAGCATCATTACCTTTCTGCGACCTGGGAAAACCAGTAATGAAGTCCATTTCAACATGATCCCATTTCCATTCAGGAATAGAAATAGGTTGTAGAGTTCCAGCAGGCCTTTGATGTCCTGCTTTGATCCGACGACAAATGTCACATTCTGAAACATAGCGTGCAATGTCCTGCTTCATGTTAGACCACCAGAATCTTCGACGAATGTCTTGGTACATCTTGGTACTACCAGGATGAATAGACAGCGGAGTGTCATGTGCTTCCTTCATGACCTCCCGAGTCATATCATGGTTTTTCTCCCTACTCGGTACCACTAGGCGGTCTTTGAAGTACAAAGCGCCATCCTCAGCAATAGTGAAGGGTGAGGGCTTTCCTTCTGCAAGATCGAGTTTAATCCTCTCGACTTCATTGTCACACTTCTGGATCCACTTGATGACGTCCACAAGATCTGGTTTAGCAACCAGGGTATTAAGAGAACCCTGGTAAACAACGTGGAGGTTCATTTTGTAGGACCCTTCAGGAGGGGGAGCGAGATAACCCTGAGGAACAATATGGAGGTTCAGCTTGCGAAATTCTTCTTGAAGAAGGGGGTGAACCTTATGAACCTGAAGGTGATTGCAGTACGCCTTGCGGCTCAAAGCATCAGCCATCACAATAGCCTTCCCAGGTGTGTAAGAAATACCCACGTTGTAATCTGCTATGCGCTCCATCCATCTCTGTTGACGGAGGTTCAGATCTGGCTGAGTAAACAGATACTTCAGACTTTGGTGATCGGTGTAGATCTCGCAACGATTTCCAACAAGGTATTGATGCCACTCTTTCAGTGCATGAATTACTGCATCAAGTTCAAGGTCATGAACTGGGTAGTTCTCTTCATGAGGACGCAATTGACGAGATGCATAAGCAACCACTCTGCGTTCTTGCATTAGGACACAGCCCATGCCTTGACGTGAAGCATCACAATAGATGACGAAGTCCTTACGAGTATCCGGAGGAGCAAGCACTGGAGCAGACGTCAGTTTGTCCTTAAGTGCCTGAAAGCTCTCCTGACATTTTTCGGTCCACTCATATTTAACACCTTTATGAAGCAGATTGGTTAAGGGCTTGGCAATCTTGGAGAAGTTCTCGACGAATCGACGGCAATAGCTGGCGAGTCCGAGAAAACTTCTCACTTGCTTGACATTCTTCGGGGGAGTCCAGTCAAGAATAGCCTGAACTCGTTCAGGGTTGACCGCAATACCATCCTTGGAGATCACATGACCAAGGTAGGTTACTTCGTCCATCCAGAACTCACACTTTGAATACTTAGCATAAAGTTGATGTTCTCGAAGCCTCGCTAGTATAAGACGAAGATGTTCAGCATGCTCTTCTTTCTTCTTGGAGTAAACCAGTATATCATCCAGATAAACCACGACGAATTTATCGAGGTAATCCATGAATATATAGTTCATTAGGCGAGAGAAGGTTGCTGGAGCATTTGTTAAGCCGAAGGACATGACGGTGTACTCGTATGAACCGTAACGAGTAACGAATGCAGTCTTCGGAATATCCTCTTCACGTACCCGAATCTGATGGTAACCCAACCTCAAGTCGAGTTTCGAAAACACTGATGATCCAGCAAGTTGGTCATACAGATCGTTGATCCGAGGAAGCAGATATTTGTTTTGAATCGTTGCTTGGTTGATGGGACGGTAATCTTGAACCAATCGATTCGTACCATCTTTCTTCTTGACAAAGAGAGAAGGTGCTCCCCAAGCAGAGGAACTTGGACGAATGAACCCTTGACGAGGCGAATCATCGATTTCCTGTTTCAGTTCAAGGAGTTCATGTGGAGGCATCTTATATGGACGCTTGGCTATAGGAGTGGTACCAGGTACCAAGTCGATGACAAACTCGACAGCTCTAGCAGGGGGGATCCCTGGAAGTTCTTCCAGAAAAACATCTTGGAAATCCCGGACAACTGGAATGTTTTCGATCCCTTCAAGAGGTGACTCATTTAATGCATTCAGGGCATATAGTCGGGCTTCAGCATCTCGAACAAGATGAGCATGGTAGTTGACTATCTCATTCGAAGGATGCAGAAGGTGGACAGTTTTGGTGGCACAAACGACGGAAGCGGTATGTCCTTTCAACCAATCCATTCCCAGAATAAGGTCGATCTTGGAAGACTTCAATATAATGGGGGAAGCATGGAATTCCAGTCCTTCTATTTCAATGGGGACATCTTGACAAACCATTGAGGTTCGACATTGGCCAGCGGGGGTGTTTATCACTATTGGAATGTTCATCTCCTCGTACTTAATGCCATGCATGTATGCAAAATCCTCAGACATAAAGGAATGCGATGCTCCTGTATCAAACAATACAGAAGCTGGTACTGAGTTAACAAGGAGTGTACCCATCACAGTAGCAGGCTGGTCTTGAACTTCAGACATATCAATGTTGTTAACCTGGACACGACCAGTGTTAGGCCTGGCATTGTTGTTGCGAGGCTGGTTGGAAGGCAGTGCAAGTTGATTCTGATTCTGCCTGCATTCTCTAGCACGGTGTCCTGGACGACCACACTTGAAGCACAGCCCATCCTCAGGACGAGAAGGGGGAACAGGAGCTCGTGGTGGCGGAGCTGGGAGCCTCGGCTGCCTAGGTGGGAGTAGAGGTAGACGAGGTGCAGCATAGGACGGCCTCGGAGCAGGAGGCGGTGCATGGTACATGTTGTGGGGGATCCAGATCTTGCGCTTCTGAGCAGATGGACCCGAAGATGAGCCCATGTCACGGTTGCGCTTGTTGCTGTCCTTGTAGTCCTGCAGACCCGTTTCCACTATAATAGACTTGTTCACCAAGGTGGCAAAGTTATCGAAGTCTTGGGCAAGGAGTGCTAGCTTGATATCCGGGTGGAGGCCTTCACGGAACTTCTCCTGCCTACGAGCATCAGTTGCAACGTCTTCTTTAGCATAGCGAGATAAGTCCAGAAATTCCCGCTGATAAGCATCCACAGTCTTGTTGCCCTGGACTAGGTTGCGGAACTCACGCTTCTTCTTGTCCATTAGTCCCTGAGGAATGTGGCGAGCACGGAACGCAGCTTGGAACTCCGGCCAGGTGATGATTGTTCCAACAGGCTGTGAACGCCTGTGGCTGTCCCACCATTGAGCAGCGGGACCCTTCAGAAAGTACGAGGCAAAGGTGACATAGCTAGCCACTGGGGCGCCTGAAGATTCCAGCTCATAAGTGATGTCACGGAGCCAGTCATCTGCGTCAAGCGGCTGAGTTGAGCTGCGGTAGGTCATAGGGTTGAGACGCATGAAGTCTTGCAGAGTCATTGGGGCTGGCTGCTGATTCATATTCGGCCTCGGGAACTGGTCCATAAGCCCTTGCATAAACTGGCGGTTCAGTTCAAACTGTTGCATCATACCAGCCATGTATTCCGGTGGCGGTGGTGGGTCAGGCGCACCACGACCACGACCAGCTGGCCTAACCATTCTGTCAAGTTTTTAACAGTGGTAGTTTAGCACCGGGTAATTGCAAAGACAAAGAATCATTCATGAAGTAAATTGCACAATTAAGGAAGTGCAATAGGTACGACAGAGTAGTTCAAATTTAGCATACAGATCCATACCTAGGTCTATTACAAACCATAAGTTCGTTACAAAATAGACGATAGGTCCGGCATGAAATTAACCTAGACAACTAGGCGGCACACAGGCACGCGGTGGAGGGATACAACAACGAGACATAGCGATATGCTACGTCAACGTCGGGGACAACGAAAGTAACCACGGAACTGCACATGACCCTGAATGTGAAACCTGGTGGCAGGGTCCTGCATCCCGTGCACACTCTGATGCAGAATCTGGTGATCAAGCGGGAGCGCGGGTCCACGTGCCGGGTACGACCCCCAACCTCAGGCCATTCAAGACCCGTAGGAAACTCTGTCTGGCGTGGGTAAAGGATGTACTCCGGAGGTATCCTCGCACGGACTGCTGGCATCAACTGCTCCATAGCCTGATGAAGACGAGCTCAGGTGGCGTACAGCTCGAAGTTAAGAGCCCTGACAGTGTGATCCAGTGCCTCAGTGTACTGGACCAGAACCTGTGGGTCGTAACGACGACTCACGTAGGGGGTGCAGACAGCAGTGTAGGACCGGTCGGTACACTGCCGTGCGAAAGGGGTCAAGACCTCAGCGTTGGCTGCCGTATCAACTCCAGCAGGGACATACAGGATGTATCTGTATGCCGTCTCCTCCAAACAAGGGTTCGCTGCACGGAGACGAACAATAGCAGCATAGGCAGCATCCTGTATTGCCATCTCAACAGTCACTCCAATGCCACGGAAGGTGTGCAGCTCAGTGATGGAGAGGTCCTGTCGATCCTAGATAACCATCTCAGCCTCATACTGTTCCTGGTTGAACTCGCGGTAGTCCTCGTAAACAGTGTACTAGGGGTACCAGCGATATCCCAGCTTCTTCAAGAGGCCGACCAGAATGGCTGGGAACCCAGTCGTATCGTGCGCGAAGGTCAGACGAACGATCTGCCTAGCGGGACGCATCTGTAACAAGGAGATTCAAGATGTCAAAAGACAGTGTGTGCATCATAACTTCAAAGAAGACAATTTTCGACGAAACAATTCTCCGGTGGATGTGATCACGACAACCTAATGTTAGAGTTAGGAAAATCTTTAGCCCGAAAGAGAAGAGAGATCAGAACCCAGAGTATAGACGAGGAATAAAAGATCCTAATACCACCCGATTGAGAAGTGGGCCCGTAAGCCACACAACTATGTTAGTAAAAGTTTTTCAAGTACTAGACTCAACTTCGGCCAAGGAATTGGAAAGGGGGTTACCTACAGGCAGTCGGCTCTGATACCAACTTGTGACGCCCCCAATTTCGACCGTACGCTAATCAAACACGCAATGCGTACGACCAAGATTAGGGACTCACTGATGGATATCACAACACAACACTAGAAACAATTTAAAGTCATACAGCTTCATATTACAAGCCAGGGGCCTCGAGGGCTCGAATACAAAGCTCGACAAAGCACGAGTCAGCGGAAGCAAATAATATCTGAGTACAGACATAAGTTAAACAAGTTTTGCCTTAAGAAGGCTAGCACAAACAAAGCAGCGGATCGAAAGAGGCGAGGCCTCCTGCCTGGGGACCTCCTAACTACTCCTGAGTGTCGGCGTTCTCCACGTAGCAGTAGGCTCCAGCGGTGGTGTAGTAGTCGTCTCCGGCGTACTCCATCTCCTGGGCTCCATCGTCTGAACGCAGAATCGTATCGAGGGGGAAAGAGAAAGCAAAGCAGCGGTGAGTACTCATCCAAATTACTCGCAAGACTGACATCAGAACTATGCTAAGTATGCATCATTATCAAGGAAAGGGGTTATATCTGGACTGACCGCAGAAAGCAGGAATAGGGAGAAGGCCTAGTCCTATCGAAGACTAGCATCTTCAGCATCTTGCAGCATTAGAAGAGAGTAGACTGGTATCTCATATATAGTCATATTATTGTAGCCATTTTATTAAGTAACCACGCCCAGAGATCCTTCCTCGACTCCCTGCGAGGAAGCAATCTCGAAGCCAACATTCATTTCAAAGTACATCACAATTATAGTTGTAGGGGGTCAAAGTATAACTCCAAGTCGTCCTGTTACCGTGGACACGGCTATTCGAATAGATTAATCTTCCCTGCAGGGGTGCACCGCATCTCCAACACGCCTGATCACCTCCGGCCGGACACACTTTCCTGGGTCATGCCCGGCCTCGGGATAGCAGCACGTCATCGCCCCACCTAGGCTCAACGAAGAGGCCAGCCCGCCGGTCTAAATCCTAAGCACACAAGGGTCGTGGGCCCACTTGCCCTACGCGCTCCTGCACGATGCGAAGGCGGCCGGAAGCAGACCTAGCACACTCCAGTCCAAGAGCTGTACCGTCCAGTCCAATCCGGCGCGCGCCGCTCCATTGCTGACGTCCGAAGAGCTTCGGCTGATACAACGACGCTGAGTGCCCATAACTTTCCCACGTGATGGTTTGGTGCGCAATAAGGCCAACGACCAACTCAGATCAAATACCCAACCCATTAGCATTTTATTAATGCGGGGCAAGCGCGACCCATGAAGTGCGGTCCCGTCGCCCCGTCTCGAGGATGTGTGGCAAGGGCCTCTCCTGCCCGTCCACGCCTCATCATCATCAAACCGTGGGTACCCTCAGGGCCGACCCATCACCAACATGTTTCTGTAACCAGGTCATAGTAACTGTGTGTATAAAACATCAAGACGGAACCTGAGGAATCACCATCAAAGGGCCCCGCTCGATGAAACCGTCAAGGTGGACTTAGAGGAATCACCCTCGAGGGTCCCACACTTGAGGGGTTGCACGACAGAGTCATCATCGGGAGTGGCGAAGGAGGAATCACCCTCGATAACCACGACCGACTAGCTGCACCATAGAGCTAGCATCATGAGTACATTCACGAGGTGTCACCCTCGATACTCGATAGTAGCGCTGCAGAGGCGTACAACTAAGGGGGGGGGGTGCGGTGATGTGAGGGGTCTGGCTTGTCGGTCGGTTGACCGAGTCTTCGAGTCGTCGAGTCGTCGATGAAGAAGCAGGGGCAACTGGGACTAAGGGGTCACTGGGGATTCATTGATCAACCTATACTAAGCAGTTGATATGATTGCACGTATAGTATCCGTTTATCAAAAGCAGGCTATGCATCAGAATAGGAGCTAACTAATACAGTAGCAAAATCTAATGCAAGAATGAGAGGGAAAGGAATAGGCGATATCGGAATGCTCAAGGGGGGGTTGCTTGCCTTGCTGCTCTGCGGCAAAAGGCTGATCGTCAACGGTGTAGTCGTACCCGGCAGCAGCGTCAGTCTCGGGGTCTACCGGAGAGAAGAGGGGGGAAGAAACAATAAATATAAAGCAGACAAATGCATCACGATGCATGACATGGTAATATGCAGGGCTAGGCATGCACTAACGCAACACTACACGTATTAGACGGAACGGGAGAATATCTGACGATATTTCCCGGGTCTTTGGATTTATCGGACAGATGATCCGGAGGGGGAAAGTTCCATGTTCATCATGCTAGGAGCATGTGACAGATGAACGGACAGCGTATTCGGATTCGTGGGATTTTTCTGATCAACTTTCATGTATACAACTTTTTCATCTGAGCTACGGATTATTTTATACGATTTTTCAAAGATTTAAACAATTTCTGAAATTATTCTATTTATTTAAATCAACATTATCCAAAACAGTGCAGAGTGACGTCAGCATGATGTAATGGTGACATCAGAAGTCAACAGGACGGCTAACCAGGTCAAACCTAACATGTGGGGCCCTCTTGTCATAGACTCATTTTAAACCAGTGTTATATTAATCTAAACAGAGACTAATTTAGCAGGTGGGGTCCACTGTCAGTGAGACATTAGTGTTAAATTAATTATTTTTACTAATCTAATTTTCTAATTAGCAACTGACAGGGGTGGCCCACTGTCATACACAGGGGGGGGGTCGGGCCCCACCTGTCATTGACTGGGCAGACCCAGTCAGCAGGTTGACCAGGTCAACTGGTCAACCAGGACCGCGGGGATCGCGGGTCAGTGACCCTGGCAGTGGACCCGGCCTGGACAGGTCAACGGCGGCCAGCGACTCAACGCCGGCGACGCCAAAACGCGGCAGAGGGCCACGGCCCTCGTCGGAATTCGCCTACGGGCGGCCGTTTCACGCGCGGCCGGGTTCATTCGAACGGGCACTCGCCCGCGAGTCGACTGGTGGTGGTGGCATCGCCGGACCTAGCCAGAAACGTCGCCGGTGACGAGGTCAGCGGCGGAACGGCTACGGGCAACGGCGAAGATGGTGCTGCTGCGCGCTACGGAGCAAATGGGGAGGCTAGGGAGGATCTACGTGGCGCGGCGAGTCCAACGAGCACGAGCCCGTGGCGCGGCTGGGGAGGATCTACGTGACGTTGGCGACGAGCAGAGGCGGCGACGCATTCGGGCGCACGTCGGAAGCGGTGCTAGGAGGCTCGGGAGAGGGCGTGCGCGTGTGCGTCGTGCTCCTGGGAGCACCAGGAGCTCGATGGTGAGCTCAGGCGAGCGTGACGGTGGCTGTGGCCATGGCGGCGAGGTGTACGGCGGCGGGTAGAACACGGCCACGGTGGGAGTTCGCTACGCTGGCCTACGTTAGCAAAGAGAGGAAGAGGAAGACGCGGGGGAGCTCACAGCGTTGACGGGAAGGCCCGGTGCAGTGACTGAGCAGCGACGGCGATGAACCGACGACGGCGAGCTCCTGGATCCGAGGAGGAAGGCGATCGATGGCAAAGGCGCGAGGGCTTCCGGGGTTCGATCCAGCGTCGAGGAGGATGGGGTGGTCGGTGCGGAGCTTCTAGGCGCAACGGCAAGGCGCGGGAGGCACGGTGGCCGCGTCTAATCGACGGCCATGGCGGCGGTGGCGCTCGGGAGAGGTGCGGGCGAGCGATGGAGAGGGAGAGAGGCGAAGCAGAGGCGTCCAGGGGGTCGAAGGGGTCCGTTCTTATCCATCCACGCCAGCAGCGGCAAAAGATCTCGCGAGGGGGGGCCTGGCGAGCGCGCGCTCGCTCCCTGCTCGACAGCGAGCGAGGGGAGCAGTGCGGGAGGAGGGAGACGACCGGCGAGTGGGCTGGGCCGCACTGTAGCTATAGGCTTCAAGTGCACAGTGTTGTTTTCTGTTTTCCTTTCTTTTCTTTTCTGCTTTCTTTTCCAGCACTTGTTTTAAATATTTTCTGCCATAATTCTTCACAGCAAAAATGTACCTCTTGGTCCAAATAATACTTGGCAATATTCTGCAATACCTCACCAAGTTTGAGGATTTTTGAAAACTGTTTGAATTTTCCACATAATTAACGAGCACTTTTAAAATGCAAATTGGCTCTGTTTTGATGGTGGGGTCCACACCAACATCAAGGTGATGTTGTTTTCCTAAACAACATTTGTTTTGTGATTTTTCACAAGTGTGCAACATTTTATCCTTGCTGACTGCAATTTTATTTTATCACATAAAATTCAAGGCCCCTTTTAATGGAATTTGAAAAGAGATATGAATTTTCAACTTGATCATATCTTGTTTAGCAAAATGATTAGGCACTGATCATGGTCATCACTGTGCTTAATTACAATGATCACTGTAGCCAAAATCCAGGGTGTCACAGGTGTGCAACTACACCGTAGATGAAGACATCTCACTATTCAAGACATGGTTGAATGTGTCTATGGATGCCACCATGGGGGGTGACCTTGCTAGAGATACATATTGGGATAGGATGAAGGAGTACTTTGATGCAAAAAACAAGAGTGGAATTGAGTGCACCAATAGATCTCTTCGCTCCCGGTGGTCGATGATCAATAGAGATTGCCAAAGGTGGGAGGCGGCAATGTCGTCGGTTGACAAGATAAACCCGAGTGGCACTAATGATAGAGATAGGGTAAGTGCCATTTTTATGTTCCATGTTCATGCTTCATCTTTTGTGTTTCAAGTGCTAACTTGTTCTTTCATCTTTTGTGTAGCTCAATATTGCACAAAGCTTGTTTCGAGGAGTAGAAAAAAAGACCAAGAAAGGCAAGGTTAAGAAGGGGAGAGCATTTGTGTTGCCCCATTGATACGAAGTGCTGAAGGATCAGGAGAAATGGAAGAAACGTCCTGATGACGAGGAGCCCAAGAAAGCCAATGTTGATGCGGTGGTAGATGATGATGAGGAGGAGGCATCAAGTGATGACACCAAGAGGAGCCCTACACCAAACTCGGTTGCCCACTCCAAGCCAAAAAGACCAAGTGGGGTTGCAAAAGAAAAGAAGAAGAAGAAGGGTGGAGATGATGACATAAAGAATGCTATGGAGGCTATGGTGATGGCAAAGAAGGAAGCCAACGAGGAGAGAAGGGTGGCAAGAAGCAAAGAGATAGCGTCCGAGGAGAGGAGGTTGGCAGCCGAGGAGAGGAAGGTGGCATTGGAGGAGAAGGAATTGGTCATGGATGAGCAAGTTAGAATGTTGGAATATGAGAAGCACCTCTTCTTCATGGACACATCTAACTTTGATGATAGGCAAAAAGAGTACATCAACCTTTGCCGTGATCAACTCTTGCTCCAAAAGAAGATGATTGGCATGGGATGCATGGGAGGCATGGGATCTACCATGGGAGGCTTCAACGGCATGGGAGCTACCATGGGAGGCTTCGGAGCTACTATGGGTGGCTTGGGATATACCATGGGAGGCATGGGAGCTAGCATGGTCGGCATGGGAGCAACCATGGGTGGCTTGTGAGCTACCATGGGCGGCATGGGATCACCTATGAAAGGCATGGGAGCTACCATGGGCGTCATGGGAGCACCTACGAGAGGCATGGGTGCTACCATGGGTGACATGGGAGCACCTACGGGAGGCATGAGTTTTGGGTCTCTCATAGAAGGCATGGGAGCACCTCGCATGATGCTTCACATGCCTTCACATGATGCCTCACATGGCTTTGGAAATAATACAAACAACCTCCGAGGTTCCAATGACACTGAGGTGCTTCAAGATGATAACAGGAGGACAAAGATGAGGAGGTGACAACGAAGAAGTGGAGGAAGAAGATGAAGCATGATTCTTGATGTTTCATTCTTTCGTGTGAACTTATTTGTCATGAATTGCTTATGGTTAGATGAATTTGAACTATGCCATGAATTTGAACATGCTATGTTGCTTAACTCATCATTTTGCAAATTTTAAATGTTCAAGATCATGTTGTTTTGATTGTCAAAAATTGATCATATGTGAATATATGTGCCAAGCGGCGGCTGGGCGCGCGCTGCATTTTTACCGTGCATGTTCAAGCGTTGTTGCGGTGCGCTAAATTTTGCAGCGCCTGTTAAAGGTACAACACGTCCGCGCGTGTAAAAACACTATTTTGGCGCCTAAAAAAGTTTTTAGGGCGCGGCGCTACCGCGCCTCTGTTGGAAATGCTCTGAACACAGGGACATTGAGCGAGAGATAGACTTGGGCCGGCCCTTTTAATCCCTTCAGCGATCCTGGTTTTGGGAACCTTCTCGAGGTTTCCGGCCGGGTTTTCTCTCGTTTTAGGAAACTTCTAGAAGGTTTCCGGCCGGGTTTTCTCTCGTTGTAGGAAACTTCTAGAAGGTTCCTCAACCGGGTTTTTTCTTGTTATTTTCCTTTTTTCCTTTTTTTTCTGTTTACTTTTCTTTAATTTCCTTATTATGTTTCTTTTTTATTTTTGTTCCTTTTTTATTTCCGCTCATTTTATTTTCTTTTTCCAAGTTATTTTTTTATTTTTTATTTATGTTTCTATTTATTTCCCTTTTGGATTTTCTCTATTTTCCTTTCCTTTTTTGTTTTTTAAAAAAAGGAAAAAAGTGCTCCTGGCCTGGAATTTCAAAAAATGTTCTCTTTTTCAAAATTTCTTCACATTTTTCAAAAAATGTTCAGGAATTTAAAAAATGTTCTCATTTTCAAAAAAAATTGAACATTTCAAAAAATGTTCGTGTTTCAAAAAATGCTATCGTTTCTAAAAAAATCAAAAATTTAAAATTTTGTTCACGTATACAAAAAAGATTCCTGTTCTTTTAAAATATGTTCACGGTTTCAAAAAAAAATTCACAATTAAAAAACGTTCACGGTTTCAAAATTAGGTCACAAATTTTGAATATGTTCGCGGTTCCAATTTTTTGGTCAGAATTTGAATAAAAGTTCCATTTTTCCTATTTTCGTTCATAAATTATAAAAATGTTAGTAGTTATCATTTTTTGTTCGGAATTTCACGAAATGTTCCATTTTTTTAAATATTTGTTCAAAAATGTTCCTATTCTCAAATTTTGTTCACAAAATAAAAAATGATCCTTTTTTTGAAAAGCGTTCACAAATTCAAAAATTATTTGTATTTTTTCAAAAAAAAATCGTATTTTTTAAAAAAAATCCTGTTTTTTCAAGATTTGTTCACAATTTCAAGAAAATCCTGTTTTTTAAATTTTTTCGACACTTCAAAAAATTGTTCACATTTTCTAAACGTTTTTATCAAAATTGATCGTAATTTTAAAAAGCTGTTCCTATTTTTCAATATTTGTTCACAACTTTAAAATTGTTCCTGTTTTTTAAATTTGGTTACAACTTCGAAAAATTGAAAACAATTTTTTAAAACACGTGTGTGTTCTGTCAAAGACGTTCGGACTTTGAAAAATAATATTCAGAATTTACAAGAAAAGATCAAAAAAAGGAAAAATAATCCGATATGCTGATGTGACTAGTTCTAAAGTATTAGCATTGCCTCTCACCACCAACATGAATCAGTCGTAGAGGCTAGCCAACTCGCTCTGCAGGAGTGTGGTCACGGGATCGAATCCTAGCTCGAGCACTGCGTTTGTCGCCGGCCTAGTCGAGGGACTAACCTATGCGAAGCCTCGACATTCTGCGGCAGATAGGAAGTCCCACAAAGGACTGCTACACAAGCACCAGCCAACTCAACACACATATACAGTGCACAGAATTAATGAGAAACCTGCGGGTACCCATACCCATGGCCATAAGTGTTCAGTGAGAAAATTAATGAGAAACCCGATATGTTTTTGTAGCGCTCAAGAAATATGGTGGCAAACCTGGATTTTGAACTTTGAATGTGTTGTTTCTTGCAATTCACTCACGTATCAGGCACAAACAAAGGACTTCTACACAAGCACCAGCCAACTCAGCACGCATGCATGTACAGGGCACGACGGTAAGAAACTTGCATTTTCTTGGCTAATACCAAGGCGAGTCAGGGACTGCGGTGATGACGCTCTTGACCTGCATGTACTTGTCGATGGCCATCATCCCCTGGTCCCGGCCGAAGCCGCTCATCTTGTACCCGCCGAAGGGCGCCTCGGGGTCGAAGGCGAAGTAGCAGTTCACCCACACGGTCCCCGCGCGAACCGACCTCGACACCCTGTTGGCGATGTCCAAGTTCTTGGTGATTATCCCGGCGGCCAGCCCGTACTTGGTGCAGTTGGCCTTCTCTATCGCCTCATCGACCGTCCTGCAGGCAGAGATGGGCAGAAGAGTCACTTGGTCAGACACTAGAAGTTCATAACTCAAGAACCAATTTAGTTTTCGTTAGGTGACATTGTGAAAACTTTGGCGTACTTGAACTTCATGAGGGACATCACAGGGCCGAAGATCTCATCTTGAGCGATCTTCATGTCCTCCTATGGAAGCCAATTGTTTTCCACTTGTGAGTAATATGATGTGTACACCTTCTCTCTTGTGCTTCTAGTAGAAATTGAAATTACCTTGACATCTGCAAATATGGTAGGCTCAATGTAGTATCCTTTGTCGCCGGCAGGTTTGCCGCCGGTGAGCAGAGTCGCTCCCTCGCTCTTGCCATGCTCAATGTACCTTAGGACCCTCTCAAACTGCTCCTTATCAACCTAGATTCAAGCAAAGCAACGATTGAAATAATTATATTCGCCACTTCCTTTCCGGCCATGAACTGACTGATTTTTTGGCCCGTTTCCCGCGAATTTCAGCATGGCTAATGAAAAATGAAGGCATAATGTACCTGGGGACCCATGTTGGTGGCGACATCGAACGGGTCTCCGACTTTCCAGTTCTGGGCAGCCACCACGGCATTCTTCACGAACTCATCGTAGATCCCTTCCTGAACATAAACGCGAGACCCCGCAACGCAAACCTCTCCCTGGAAGTTCAGAACTTCAGATTCAGATAGTAGTAGTATATATTATATGCTCAGTGTCTGTCTTTTGCTTTGTGGAATTGTTTACTCTTGGTAATTCTATAATATATCCTCTGTGAAGAGAATGCCATCTACTGGAGTACCTTATTGAAGAAGATGGCAAGTCTTGAGAGCTCCACCGCCATGTCGACGTCGGCGTCATCGAAGATTATCAGAGGCGACTTGCCGCCGAGCTCAAGCGACACCGTCTTCAGGTTGCTCCGTGCAGATGCCTCCATGATGAGGCGGCCTACTTCACCAGAGCCGGTGAAGGCAACCTGGTCGATGCGGTAGTAGTAGTATCTTTCATTAGGATGTTGTAAATAGAGCAGAAATGCATGGCACATAATGATCATCCGTGCTCGGTGCTCACGCTGTCAACGTCCATGTGGGAGGCGATGGCGGCGCCGGCCGTCGGCCCGAAGCCAGGGACGACGTTGATCACTCCGTCCGGAATGCCAGCCTGAAACATGCACGTATACACACGTGAGGACAGGTTGAGTTTTGCTAGTTCACATCGACAGCGTTTGGAATGGAAGGGCGTTCACTTGCAGAGAGATTCATTAATTACCAGCTTTGCAAGGTGCGCATAGTAGAGGGCGGAGAGGGGCGTCTGCTCAGCGGGCTTGACGACGACGGTGCATCCGGCGGCGAGCGCCGGGCTGATCTTGAGGAAGAACATGAGGCTGGGGAAGTTCCACGGGATGATGATGCCGACGACCCCGATGGGCTCCTTGAGGGTGTACCCCTGGTACTTGCCTGACACGCGCAGCGACTCGCCGTGGATCTTGTCGGCGGCGCCGGCGTAGTAGCGCAGCATCTGCACCGCCGCCGGGATGTCGATGATCTTGCCCAGCAGCAGCAGCTTGCCGGCGTCGGCGCCGTCCAGCGCCGCCAGCTCCTCGGTGTGCTGCTCCATCAGGTCAGCCAGCTTGTGCATGGCCCTGCCCCTCTCCTGCATGCATGCATGGACGCCGGCGACGAGTGAGTTGTCAAGGCAATTTGCCGGACGAGCCACGGCGACAGGGGCGGAAGTGCCGGATTACGTACGTAGCCTGACATGCGGGGCCACTTGCCATGCTCGAAGGCCTCCCTGGCGGCGTTGACGGCGAGGTCCACGTCGTCCTTGTCCCCCTCGGCGATGTGGGCCAGCACGTCGCCTGTCCGTGGGTCCCTCGTCTCGAACGTCTTGCCTGAAAAACGAAATCCACCAGCAAATCACGTCGGCATTTCTCTCCCTCGTTTGTGGCCACCAGTCGCCAACGTCGACCGGTAGGCGGTACTGTAGCATGCGTATACAAGCATCCAGTGGCGGCAGTTTAGAAATCGAAGGGATAGAAGACCGTGTTGCAATAATTCCGTAAGTTATGGGATGCTTCCGTTGAATCTCGTGAACGTGACAGGTTGGTTCGATCGATGGGGAGAGCAAGCAGATATTTCACAGGCAAAATCTTAGATTTCTGGGCTTCAGTCAGAAGAATATTAGGCAAGTTGGTCCATATCAGTGATTAGAATACATCTGCAAAGTCAACAAAGACATGTGTCCCTCCTTGTGGCGACACTGTTCCAAGGGAGGCACTGGAAGGAGAAAAAGGATTTAAGTCCTAGACTTTTGCATTGGTGATCCCATTTTTCTGGATTTATTTCAGATTTTCGAAGATGTTCATTCTGTAGGAGAAGATGTTTCCGTTGACTACGAGACGCTATCTTGAAGGCGCTCATAAGAGTAAGGAGAGTGTATGTGCGCATCTACGATTGTATTGTGTTAAAAAAACTTCTCCTTTTTATTCTCTTCTGTTTTACAAGGGATTATTTTTCCTGTTTTTTTGGCGGTAGCAACTGAAGATATCTCTATCTACTGTAGTTCCAAGAGAATGTTCATATACTGATGTTTCCATGTCAAGTGATTCGGTCCTCAGAAACAACGGCCGGCGAGCCAAGCCAAGCCAAGCCACGATCAAATTTAATTTCGGTTTCTTTGCGTTTATTCCTGGGCACACGTTTATAAGAAATCTAAGTACGGCAGATTGGTCTAAAACACCATGCGCATGACGGCTATCTTGGTTCAGGCGGGAATATCTAAGAATAAGAAACTATAGAGTCTTCCCACAAACAAAAACTATATAAAGCCGAACTATGTTGAGCTGGGTGCATCTCAAATTTATCTGACATGCATCCCAACTACTCATACAACAAAGATATATCTTCCGTTGGCGACGACGACAAAGGTAAAATAGCCAGTATATCTTTCGGTGCGTATGTAAGTTCCTAGGTATCCATCAAACCGGAGCATAGCCAGTATAATATATGTGAATCTGTTCACTATGAACAACCTAACTGATCATGACGACGTACCCGAGGCGGCATCGACGAACTCGCCGTTGATGAAGAGCTTGGTGTGCTTGATCTCCGGCACCACCACCGTCTGCCTCCCGTCGCACACGCCGCCGTCGTTGCTCCCCATTGTGTGATGCGTGTCTCAACTCAGCAACACAACCTTTGCTACTCTCTACCGGAGAAAAGTCTCGTGCAACTTGAGCTGCTTATATAGAGATGGCTCTGGTGTCTGGCTACAGCGTTTGTTCTTTGAGAACAGTCTGGCAACAGCTTGGTCAAGTAGTGATGGGACTTGAAAACTCTCTTCTCCTCCACCTTGCATCAGTTGTATGGCAGCTAGCGCGTGGGGCGGAGACAGGGGGGGCGGCTAGTAGAGGGGGGAGACTTTCTAGTGTATGTTAGTGTACTGTACATGTGCTAATGGTCGACTAATGACTTGATTAACGATATCCCTGCTTGATTTTGGGGCTATAAATTTCCAGGGATTTGACATTGTTTACACTAGAAGAGATGCCAATGTTGTTGCGCAGCGCTGTGCTACGGAGGGTCTATCTAGTAGCTTAAATGTAACTAGTAGAATGGGCATTTAAAATATTGTACAGGAGTCATGTATAAAAATACATGTATAAAAAAGATGATCCAATTTCACTTCACTTGCAAGGTAAGTTAATAGAAACATGTAATTTGATGATGTACATACATAAAGAGTGATGATCCAACTAATAATCTGTTACGAATTAAGATCCACCCGATGAGCTTAAGAATTCTCGCATAATATCAAGAATGTTGTCTTTAGATTCAACATGGTATTTGAGAAAGTATAATAATAACTCTTTCTCAACTATTTACCGTCTTGCACAAACAATATATGCACTTACAACGACTTTTCATGTAGAAGGTCTAAAAATGTGCAACGGAGAATACTCACGGTGCAAACCGGACGAACCAATTATTTACCTTTCCACGAGGGCATAAAATAAAAAATAAAATAGTTACCATAGTAGCAAAGGTCATTCCATTTCGCCCGATCACCGAGTCCAATACTTGAATCTCATATTTCTTGGCATTGACGACTCATAGATACTAATGGGACCCGGGAATGTTAATCGGAAGGAGTAGCTGGTGTAAATATCATATAGTCGTAACTCTAATTAGATAAATAATAATAAATCATTGCAGACATGGATTAATTAAAATAAATAAATCATTACACACAGGGGACTTCTCTCATTGTCATCGTTTCTATGGCGCCTCCCTTTCGCTCCACACCATCGCTCGACCCCCTCCTAACCCCTCCACGGCGTCAGTCGACTCCTCCTCTCCCCGCCACGGCCGACCTCTCCTCTACCCTCCACGATCGGCCCCTCCTCTCCCCTCCGCGGCGTCGGCGATCCTCCTCTCCACGCCACTGGCGGAGGCTGTCCGCTCCTATCCCAGCCGCGTCCCTCCCCTTGATGGCGTCATCGCATCCTCCTCTCCCCTTCACGGCGTCGGCCGACACCTCCTCTCCCTGTCATCTCTCATGTCCCTTTGTCCCCAAATGCCACAACGACATCGCCCGCAACCTTGTCTCCCCGCCACGCCATCGCCAACACCCTTCTCTACCCGACAACCTCTCGCGCCGCCGCATCGGCACCTAGTCCGTGCGTCCGCCAGTCTGGCATGGAGTTAGCCGGATCCGGTTGTTCAGTGCAGAAGGGCTCACTAGTAGAAAACAGACCTTTTGTCCAAAGCATTAGTCCCGGTCTGGTTTTGAACCGGCACTAATGTGACCATTAGTCCCGGTTCGGGACGGGCATCATTAGTCCCGGTTCGTTCCGGACCTATAGTCCCGGTTCGTAACACGAACCGGGACTAAAGGGGTGGTGGCAGGCTGGTGTCAGCCTGGGGCCCCACGATCACCTTTAGTCCCGGTTCGTGCCACGAACCGGGACTATAGGCTCACCTTTAGTCCCGGTTCGTGGCACCAACCGGGACTAAAGATCCCCTATTTGAACCCTCCGGCCAGCCCGAGCACACTCCTCCCTGTTTTTCCCCTTCTTCCTCTCCTTTGTTCTTCCCCTTGCTCGAGCTCACCTCCATTTTTGCCAAAATTTGTCAAGATTTGGAGGCACCCCATCCATCCAAGTGTTCACAAAGGTTAGCAACTTTGTCCTTTCATCTCTCATTGCTAGATTAGCTCTTGCAATGCTCTATAAGTATAGTGATTTGTGGGTTTTAGTTTGGGAGTATTTATATGTGGTAGTTTATTTGATTTATATGCAATTTGAGCTCAAATTAACTTCTTACTTTGCATGTGTAGGTGTGGTTTACTTAGTGCCTTCCCGTCCCTGTCCTAACCACCGTCGATCGCCCGCACCGTCCCGTCGCCGGCACCACCTTGGTGAGCCTCTTGTTCTTATCCTTTTTATAAATAAAAAAATCATGTTTGTAAGATTTAGATAGTTACTTGTATAGTTTTCTTACCTATATGGTTGTTTGTTATACATAGTGGCATGGTTTTGATATCCATCCCCGTCGGCCCTCGTCCGGTTTATGATTCGGATGTGGTATATACTCTCTTTTATAACTATTTGTTGCATTTCGTGTTTATGACAATTATGCCCATCAAGTTGACATAGATATTTTTATCTAGGAGGTATGTGAACCGGAAATTGCAACCGACATAGATATTCTTGTCAAGAAGTTAAATTTAGTTGAAAAAGAAAATGAGTATTTGAAAGAAAAATTGAAAAGAGTTGAAGAAGAGAAGATGAAACTAGAGTTGTATGTTGCCGATGTCGTCGATGATCACAAGATCAAGATGGATGCAATGCGCTTGAAGATTAGAAAATTTAAAAAATATGCCATTGATAGTGAGGCTTGGTATCATTATGCTGTTGGATCAATTGTTACCTTAGTTGCGATCTTGATCACATTTGTTGTTGCATTTAAATGCTTTAGCTAGAGAGTTTGTATGTTGTTTTATGAGAACAAGTGTGTATGAACTTGTATTAATTTGGTCTTTTCGGTGTTGTGTAATGAAGATGAGCTGGCAATGGATGTACGATGACCGATGCTCTCCCCAGTTCATTAATGGCGTGCATACTTTTCTGGTTGCGGCTGAGGCAAACAAGCGGGCGGATGGTTTTATGTATTGTCCATGTGCTGGCTGTAAGAATGATCGAAATTACTCTAACTCAAGAACCATTCACGTCCACCTGTTTGAGTCTGGTTTCATGTCCGGCTATAACTGTTGGACCAAGCACGGAGAAAGAGGGGTCCTAATGGAAGAGAATGAAGAAGAAGAGGATAACGACAGCTATCCTGGCCATGGGTTCCATGAATACGATGGTACAACAATGGGGGAAGAAGCTGAGCCGGCAATGCGGGAAGGAGCTGAAGAAGAGGCATCAGATGAGCCCGCTGATGATCTTGGTCGGGCCATTGCCGATGCAAAGAGAAACTGCGCAAGTGAAAAGGAGAAGCTAAAGTTGCAGCGCATGTTAGAGGATCACAAGAAATTGTTGTACCCAAATTGCGAAGATGACAAGAAAAAGCTGGGTACCACACTGGAATTGCTGCAATGGAAGGCAGAGAATGGTGTATCTGACAAGGCATTTGAAAAGTTGCTGATAATGTTAAAGAAGAAGCTACCAAAGGACAATGAATTGCCCGACAGTACGTACAAAGCAAAGAAGGCTGTCTGCCCTCTAGGATTAGAGGTGCAGAAGATACATGCATGCCCTAATGACTGTATCCTCTACCGCGGTGAGTACGAGGATTTGAATGCATGCCCAGTATGCTGTGCATTGCGCTATAAGATCGGCCATGATGACCCTGGTGATGTTGAGGGCGAGCGCCCCAGGAAGAAGATTCCTGCCAAGGTGATGTGGTATGCTCCTATAATACCACGGTTGAAACGTTTGTTCCAAAACAAAGAGCATGCCAAGTTGATGCGATGGCACAACGAAGACCGTAAGAAAGACGGGAAGTTGAGAGTACCCGCTGACGGATCGCAGTGGAGAAAAATCGAGAGAAAGTGGAAGGA